>JABFEO010000004.1:0-600000 GCA_019649515.1 Hanseniaspora mollemarum | reverse complement strand
GGCACTATCCTCAATGAATTGGGGCTTGTCATCAGTGTCATTATTTACAGCTACATTGTTGCTCAAGGCAGTATTATTCATGGCAAAATCATCATTTTCTTCGTCACTCGAACTTTCATCTGAAGAGCCTCCATTACCTGTTCCCAAAGTTATACCGCTGGGTAAAACTATCTTTGATCTTTTTCTAATTCTCTTTGAATCTTCATCGTCTGAAGAACCTCTGCCTGTTTTGTTACTGCTATTGGCACCAAAATTAGCAGGCATCACTGCCATACACTGTTCAACTCTGTCATTGAATCTAATGTGTTTCGATTGTAAATTGGCATTTCTAGTTGGAGGTGATTTAGAAGAATATGTTGAGCTTGTGACAGGTCCGGTTTTATTCACATCAGCATCATAATCAGTGCTCTTTTCATTGGGCGAAACTGAGTCTGATGATGGTTTATCTGTCGACAGCAAAGTAGCCATAACCATTCTTCTGTTCTTCAAAGATTCATCAGACTTACGACTATTACTTTTGAGATTGCTGTCGCTTTTCTTGTTGTACTGGGCATTTACCCTGGCTGCTAAAGCATTGTAATCTTCGTGTGGATATAATCCACCGTTATCCACGATGTTGTCCCTAAATGGTGCTGGAGAATGCGATCTTAAATCAGAAGTGTCCTCAAATCTGTGTGAAGGAAGTTTTCCTCCGTGGTTTTTCATGTAGTTTTTCCTTATTTGATCAAGTTTCCACTGCGCATTTCTCTCAATCACTTCAGTTACCGTTCTCTTTTTCAGAATAGGCTTTAATTGATTTCCAGTGTTGGTCGTTTCTTTATTGTTATAAGCTTCAAGAGCTTCATCTGCACAATCATTGTTGTTTTGGGTGGAAGCAGAAGCCATTTTCTTCCCAGGAACAATTGGTCCATACAGCCATGTTATGTCGCTTTCTTTGCTCCAGTTAACTATCTCTGGAGATACTGTTTTCAGGTTATTTCTTGCTTTGGCCCATGTTCTCCAACTGGCATTTTCTAATCTTGCAGCATTCACCGCATCCATATCTATTTCCAGATCTTGTTGCTGGTGAGTCAGTTTTGAGCTTTCCGTCGTCTTCTGCTCAGTATCCATATCATCACTGGACAGTTTTTTGGCAGACTGGTTAAAACTGGTGTCTTGAGGGGTGCCGCTGGGAGATATTAAAGAGCCCGATCTGGAAAAAAGATCATCGTGGTGTATTAGTCCAACAGCATCGTTTTTGTTCTCAGTGTGCTTCTTCTTCTTCTGCAGAATAATGTATTTCCAGGACTTGGAGATATCGGATTCGTCCCACTTGTGAGAGAAATAATCGACATGCGTTGATGGTTCCTGAGATAGATCTACATCGTCTCTCGGTTGAAAATGTACAGGATCGTGGGAATAGGTGGATTTATTAGTATTTGCCTGCTGTTCCGGAGTTGAGGACAGCGAAATGTCCTGAGCAGAGTAGTTGACAGGAGGGCTGGTGTATTGGTACTTGTTGTCACTCGTGTTTGGAGGCAAATAACTTGAGCTCATAAAAGAAACAGCCTGGTTTGACGGTGGGGTCAGCGGCTGGGATCCGTATTTGGGGGTGTTTTGGGCACTCAGATTGCCGGACGATAGCGAAGACAGCTGGTTACTCTTAATACCAAACTTTCCCACACTCGTTGTTCTTTTAATGCCAAAGGAAGACTTCTTGAACTCGTGATCGTTGTCAGCCATGACTGCCATTGACACTGAAGGACCTAAATCCTCGTCGTTTGGATCGAAGGGAGAATCGTTTCTTCCCCTTTCTTTGTTCGAGTCGGTGAATCCCTTTCCCGAAATGAAACTCATGTTTGTTTATGAAGGTGTTGATTGGCGGAAGGTATACTTAAGAACTAAGCTTATAAAAGGTTTATTTGGCTTCAGAGTGGAAGAATTCCCCTATCTCTTAGTATAATTCAGAAAATATAGCACTGTTTGTTAGTGGTTGTGTTTGCCTTTTGGGGTTGGTTTGGACGAATCAGAATGATATTTTTTCTATTTTGGAGGTTTTAGCCCCCCATCTTTTTGGAAGGACCAGGCAGAAATATGGAGGGATTTATTTTCATTGGTTGTTTGGCGGAGATAGATCCTCCGAAGATTTGTTGGCCAGACTCAAGGCATGCGTAGTTGCCCGGACATATGCTGTATTTGGCTGCTGATGGCTCTGTGAATCCTTCGCTGGGTTCAGCTGGACCGCAATGAATTATCTTGTATCGCAGTATACTTCAGTCTATTGAGTGTGCTTGAATGTGTTGTGCTCCAGTTGGCACCACCTTCACTGGTCTTGCAGCTTTTCCTGCTAAAATAAATGGTTTTATTAGTGTGTATCCGTACAAATATGTACATGATTCATGAAAAGCAGCAGCCATCTTTGAATAGAAAAGGGTTTATAAGCTTTAGATCTTTATAAATGATATATATATTTCAAGTGAAGCAGGAGCAGTTTTACTCACTCTCTTTCTGGGCTTGTGGAAACGTCTTTCGGCTTCGATTTTCCATCTGGTTTGTCTTGTTCTTCGTCTGATGTCTTTTGTGCGGCAGACTCTAGATGAGAGTTATGGGAGCCAGCGTTTACAGAGGGAACGGCATAATTGCCAACGGCAGAATCGGCATTCCCTTCAAAAGCATAGCCAGGCATCATGTTGGCATTTTGTGCCAGAACATTCAGATTTAAAGGCTGGTACGGAAGCCCAAACTGGGCCTGCAAAGCCATCTGCTGTTGGGCAGCGGCCAATTGCTGTTGCTGGATATATTGCTGCTTAATATGGTTTTGCTGCTGCGCTTGAAGCATCATCATGCTTTGCGTATCTCTGGGAAACTCATGCATAGGAAAAGTAGCTTTGTTGCTATAATTAGAATTGTCATTAGGTGGCTTGTTCTGCAAGCCGTCACTTGCCATGGCCAGCTGGCCTATGTTGGCTTGTGTGGTATTTGGACCGCTGAACTGCTTATGGGCTTGCTGCAGGTCACCACTGAAGTTGTCGTTGTTTTTTTTCAAATGAATCTTGTAATGCTGTCTCATGTTGTCCCTTCGGCCAAACCGCTTTCCACATAGAGGCACTGGACAGATATGGTTTTTGGCCCCTGTATGCAGTCGTGAGTGTCTGGCCAAATGGCCAGAGGTTGAAAATGAAAACGGAATGGAGGATTTTCCATGCTTGGAGTTCACAATCTTGGGATCTCTGGGATCAAAGTCCAAAAAATGAATTTCTCCATCCAGCGCCTTTTGAATAACACCTGCCTTCTCAGCACAAATCTCGCATATGTATCTTTTCTTGTATTTAAGGCTCTTTTTCTTTCTCTCCACTATACCGCTTTTGTTGGTTGCTAGATGGTCGTTTGAGGGAGAAAAATGCATGTTGCTGTTGTCGATGTCAGAGTCTTCATCTGGGTTCATTTTCTGCTGCTTCTGAAACATCATCTGCTGCTGAGGAATGAAATTCCTCAATTGCTGCAGCATTTGCTGCTGAGCCGACAGCTGCTGAAGCATGTGTTGCTGATGCTGTTGTTGCAAAGTTAAAGTCACTATATTTCCGTTTGTATTGCTGCTTGTGCCTGCGATGTCGTCTGTGTTTTCATGGGATTTGCTCCCCATGGGGGAAAAAATAAGGCCTCCATTAGGCAGCTGGTTAATGCTTTGAGGTTTGTACAGAAGCGGTACCTGAAGACTGGTAGCAGGAATTTGTGGTACAGTGTTCATGGGGTGCTGAGAAAAAGAAAATTGGGCAGGCATGGAGAAAGAAGGCATGAAGCCGGCCAGCTGCGGTCCCATGTAGGGGTACGCAGCTCCCGAACCTAGAGGAAGCTGGCCGGAAATCTGCTGCGGGCCATTGTCGTCAGCCTGCTTTGCAGCATGCCCGGACGAATGTTCGTTTTGTTCCCTCACTGGTGTCTTGTCGTCGTCAGCCTTTTCCGAACCGCTGTAAGCAGTATCCTTTTTCTCACTTCCTGTGTCCTGCTCCTGTGTTTCCAGTCCAGGTTTCGTCAAAAGCTGTTTGATTCCTGGCAATTTGATGTTCGCCGTTTTGAAACTTTCGTTTTTCGTGCTTACATTGTTGTCAAATTGGGACTCTTTAGGATCTGCTGCATTGTCCTCGTGTTCTTCGTCTTTGGATCTCGCCAACTCGTTTTTGTCCTTCAGTTCATCAGGGTTCCCATCCATCTTATGAACAAAGAGAAATAAGCAAAAAAAGAAAAAAAGCGCTGATGTCTGCTTAAAGTTTGTTGTTTACAATAGCTTGGTTTGCCTTCTCCGTCTAAAATGATTTTCCTCACTATAAAAACACCCAATGTTGTTTTGCATCCAAAATAATGAAGGGTACAGTTATTAATTGGAATCCACTAATGCATTAAAGGAGTCTGAAAAAAATTTCTTTTTCCATCAGCAAGGAAAAAATGAAACATATATTTCGGATCTTCGCTTGTTGCCATTATGAGTGAAGAAGTGCAGTGAAAAGCATATGCAGGAAAAAGAAAAAACCCCTTTTTTTGGTGTTTGGGGGAACAATTTGTCTTTGTTCTTAGAGAAAAGGAGAGCTGAATGGGGACGTGATCTGGGGGACGAGGTTACCGCAGCGTCGGCGTTGCTGATTTGACTTAATTAGCTCTAATTAGATTGAGCCCGGGCGGGTGAAATAAACCCCTATGGAGAACGAATAAGTCCGTACCGTTCCATGTCGGCTTTTCTGCTACTATTATTTGGTATTATATTTTGTGCAGCGATTGACGGGAAAAGGAGAGAAGGGCAGGGTAAATCGGGGTAAATCAGGGAGTGGTTGTGAGGGAAAAAGGTGAAACGATAAAGCGAAAGCGGGAAGTGAAACAGGAGGGCGAAACAAGAAAAAAAAAGCTGTGTCACGTGATCTTGTTTCTTTGGTTGTTTTTGTGACTGTCGCGTGATCTTGTTTCTTTGGTTGTTTTTGTGACTGTCACGTGATCTTGTTTCTTTGGTTGTTTCTGTGCTTGTCACGTGAGCGCCCGCCTCTTCTCGTCTTGCTCTGGACCCTATACGACTGTCAAGCCAATGCCTCCTGCACGGCTCATCCCTTTCCTCTCACCACCATCCTTTTTCCTTGCTCGTCTCTTACACCCATTCAACGGTTATCTTGTCCTCATATCAGCTCTTGTAAACGACCCTATCTCTCCTGTTTTATCCACTTAACGACCGTTTTAGACATTTTTTTCACATTGGGCAATGAAAAGAGTGAGCCTGAAAAAACGATCTGCTAATTGCTGAACATTTTCATCAAAATCTCTTCTTTTCAGAGATAATTCCTTATTTCGCTTTTCTAAACGAGCAGCCTTACAATAATTTGGCAGTAAATTTTTCACTCTTTGCTCCAAAACTGAAATTTTTTTTTCAAACGAGCAAAAAACCTAAATACGACTTTTAATATTATTCAATCTTTTACAAAATTCAGGAAATGTATATAAAGAGTTTCTAAATACAAATCACCCTTGAAGAACAAGTTTACAATTAGGATATACTCAAATAGCAAATCTTTACAATGTCCCAACCAGATAACGGCAATAGCAGCAAAATGACTTACACAGGTGTACCACAGTCCAAGAACCAATCCATCAGAACCCAGATGGAGGCTCTTATCAGAAGAAAACAAATTGAAATCACCAAAGGTTTAGAATCAGTCGAAGATTGTCCTGAAACAAAATTCTTTGCTGACGAGTGGTCTAGAGGAGAAAACATGGGTGGGGGTAAATCCATGGTCATTTCAAACGGTAAGACTTTTGAAAAAGGAGGTGTTAACATCTCTGTTGTCTATGGAAACCTGTCTCCTTCAGCCATTGAAGCCATGAAACACGACCACAAAAATCTTGCATCAAACTCTGACGGCTGCAAATTTTTTGCCTGTGGTTTAAGTATGGTTATTCATCCTAAGAATCCTCACTGTCCAACAACCCATTTGAACTATAGATACTTTGAAACTTGGGATGCTGAAGGAAACCCACAAGCTTGGTGGTTTGGCGGTGGTGCTGATTTGACTCCATTCTACTTATATGATGAAGATGCCGAAAACTTCCACTCACAACACAAGCAAGCTTTGGATAAGCACGGCGAAGATTTGTATCCAAAGTATAAAAAATGGTGTGATGAGTACTTCTTCATCAAGCATAGAAACGAAATGAGAGGTATTGGTGGTATCTTTTTTGATGACAAGGACGACATGGAGCCTCAAGAAATATTGAAGTTGGTCGAAGACTGCTTTGATGCTTTTTTGCCTGCCTATGTTCCAATTATTGCAAAGAGAAAGGACACTGAGTTCACTGAGGAAGAAAAGAAATGGCAATTGATCAGAAGAGGTAGATATGTTGAATTCAACTTGATTTACGACAGAGGTACCCAATTTGGTTTGAGAACTCCTGGTTCAAGAGTCGAGAGTATTTTGATGTCTCTTCCTGAATATGCATCATGGGTCTATTGTCACGAACCAAAAGCTGGTTCCAGAGAAGCTAAGTTGCTAGAGGCAACTAAAAAACCAAGAAACTGGGTTTAGGTTAGGGATTCAATACTAGGTAGCATTAGAACTTATATAATGTTTTTATTTATTTTTCTAACGAATGAAATTACTGATCCAATGCAAAATGTTCCGACGAGATGCGTGTCCTTATTATATATAAGAGATTCCATTTCCTAGTTTTCTCTCCATCTGTTGCCGCAATTGACACATTTGAAAAATTGGGTGGAAGGCTCATCTGCAGATCGAATTTGCAAAGTAAAGAAATAAGCCTTTTCTCCTTTGCAACTTTCATAATTCGGACATTGAACTGGTGTTTGGTCAACGTTATCCCATCCCCCTCCCAAAACATCGTCAATTTCTTTTCGTGGTAATCGTTTTCTGTCGTATATCTGTAGGTTACCATCGATCTTAAAGTCATATGGACAGGCTCTGCAAGCCAAGTGGAAGTTCCCTGTTTCTTGGTTTTGCTCAACCAAAAGCATGTTGTTACAGTTTGGGCAAAAGGTTAGCATTTCAGTTTCTTATTGCGTATATTTTATGGTAGTTTAGGGCTCCCTGAAGTCAGCAGAGATGTTGCTGGTTACTTCCTGCGTTCATTCTACGATACAATATACAGAAAGAGGAAAAACGAGCAAGTGAAAAAAGAAATATATGAATACTAAAACGGCAAAAGGTTACACGTGACTTTTACCGTTATCCTTCATGATCTTGTGCTGGGTCTTTCGCTATCGAAAATTACAATCATGTGGAAGGGGAATAATAGGGAACAAACCAAGAAACAGATTTTTGTTGATTCAGATCAGCTCAGTAGCAATCCCTATTTTTTATTGATGCAGAATGTCTCGTTTATTGGCTGAAATTAACCAGAATAGTGAAGGTGATACTTTACGTACTCCCCAGAATCAAAAACAAGAACATCTAATTTTCACTGGAGAATCTGGCTCTGCATGTAAGGAAAGTCTTGTTGCTTATATCGAAGAGAGCAATGGCGAAGCAGCTGAGGGAATTTTTAAAGAAGCAAGAAACGAATCTAAACAAAACTATGTTCGTTTTAATGAAAAACTTGATGCACACACGGTTGAACAGGACTTCTTAAATCAAAACATTGTCGAGAGAAAGCACTCATTTACAAATGACGAAATGCTTTTTTTTATTGATACATATGAGAAGGAACTTAAGAACCTGACCAGCTATGAGAATACAGCTACTCAGAAGGAAGATTTCTTAGAAATGGTTCAAAAGAAGTACGGAACTTTTTCTGAGAGCTCCAAGAAGAAAGTACAAAAACCCAAGAGTAAGGTAAAAGAACCAGAAAGGGAGCTCATAAAGCCTGAAATGAGTAAGGAAGCAGAAAAAAGGTATGAAAAAATTTTAGTGGATTTGGAATACTTGAAAACTAGCAAGCTTCTTTATAAACACGATCCTATAACGTCGTATTTTATGGCCGTTGGTTCTGTACCTACAAGCACAAGGGCAAAAGAATATAAACATAATCCCAGCCTGCTTGACATACCTGTAATTATCAGCAACAGTGTGTTTAAAGAGATGGAGAAGAAAGTTTTGGATGAAAATCTAAATCCATATTTGAAAAACGTTCTGCTTCCAACCTTTCGAAAACAATATGATACCTTTATTCTTGAAATTTTAGCCGAAAGAACACTGGTATTTTACGGACTGGGTTACAAGAAAGCTTTTATTGAAGATTTCACTGCGCATTTGAGCAATGATTTAAAGAGCTATTATAAACTAGATGATGAAGTTCCAATTTGTGAAATCAATGGTTTGGATGTGCCCAACAGATATAACACATTGTACAATGTGTTTAGAGACTTTATCATGGTTCCGCCCAGTAGGCTAAAGGAATTTGAGCAGGTTATTGACAAAAGAGACAGACAGTTGTGGGGAGATCATGCTTTGGACGAGCTGGAAATGCTGCAAGCCTATTATAGCCATATTAGAAGCTCCAAAAGCAACCGCGTCAAAAAACTTGGTCTTGTCAAAGTGATTTTAGTCATTCACAATGCAGATGCGGAAATGTTTAGAAAACCAAGCTTTAAAAAGTTTGTTGCTGCTATAGCGAAAGTCCCTGTTATTGCGTTGATTTTGACGACTGACCATGTGCGATTCCCATTCAGTTTTGAAAGAAACCTGATTGATATGATCACTCCATCTTATCATCCCCTAACCACACTGAAGCCGTATCCGATTGAAGGATACATCAACCAAAATGACAGAGACAGATTTTTTTCTTATTTTGATGTTCTCAAAGCAGAAGAAGGAAGTTTAAAGAAGAGAAATGTCAAAGTCAGCTCAAGTACCAAGGGTCCTTCGGTATACGATGAAGACTCTGGCTTGAACAACATTTTCAGCACGTTGACAAAGAAGAACCTGAAAATTTTCAAATTGCTAGTCCAGACCTTGTTGGAAAGAATGAAAACGAAAAAGGGTTCGTCCAAAGCAAAAAGCCATAGAATCCCATTACGAGAGTTTTTATCTCTTTGCCAGAAAGAGCTTCTAGTATCAGACGAGGTTTCACTGAGAAAGGCTTTAAGCGAATTTGTTGACCATTCCCTGTGCTCCCTGGGTGACCGGAATAGAATTGGTGTGGAATTCCTAGATTCTGGCTATTCAGAAGCAGAATTGAGCTTTTTGCTGGTCAACCAGTTAAATGATCTAGCAAAATATTTTTAGATACATTTATATATATATATAGAGTCATTCTGTTGACAGTCCCTGGGCTCAACCATTATTCCCGTCTTGGCCTAGCAAGAGCCCGAAGTTCTGTCTATAGCCTAAGCCTACAGGAAAGAAAATCCGCCCGTGGAAAAAAACAACACACCTTCTCAAATGTTGAAAGAGGCAGTTTAACCCTTAAATGTTAACACATGTTGATCCTTTATCGAGGCCAACAAATCAATACATTTAGGGTGTTTTTATGTTCAACAGTTAATATTAGCATATTTAAAATACATCTATCGAAAAACATTGGGATAAAAGTAACGTCTTTCTCTTTTTTATGATGGATTCACAAGAAACTAAAAATAACGCTGCAGTTTTCGACTCAAGCAAGAATGAGTCTATGGAAAAGCTGAGTACTCACATTGAGACTGATATCTCACGATCACAGTCCCTGAAATCTTACAATACGGCTAGCTCAAAGTCCTTGAAAACTACGTCTGCTACCAATATCTATGGCCAAAAGCAACAGGTTCACGAACCAAAAATGGAAAAATTGCAAGGGGGTTCTCAGCTGGTGATAGGTAACCACTTGGTTGAAGTTCTTGACTACTTAACTGAAGGTGGCTTTGCTCATATCTACAAAGTTCGGTTTTTGGATTATGTGACACCAGTTGAAAATAAGAGCTTGCAAAAGGACGAAGTCATTTGTCTAAAAAGAGTCATTGTTCAAAATCAACAAGGTTTGAGCGAATTGCAAATGGAGGTTGATACTATGAAAAAATTGAATCACTGTGATAAAGTTGTTACTTACTACGACTCTGTTGCTATTAAAAGGAGCCTTTTTGATGGCAGTGAAATAACTGACGGTGATTTGGAAAATAGCAATATGTTTGATCCATCCTGTTATTATGAAATACTGGTTATAATGGAGCTATGTCCTAATAACTCTCTGCTAGACTATATGAATGAAAGGTTATCAACCAAACTTAGTGAGTTAGAAGTTTTGACCATAATGTACGATATCACAATGGCTTTGTTTTTCATGCATTCTTATGGGTTATTGCACAAAGACATAAAAATTGAAAACGTTTTGGTTGATAAGAACTGGAGATTTAAGTTATGTGATTTTGGCTCTACGAGTCATCCATATCCAATAGTCACTACACCACAAGAAATTGCCTTTTTGTCACAAGATATTTATCTTCATACCACCCCTCAGTACCGATCTCCAGAAATGATTGATTTGTACCGATCTTTACCTATTGATGAAAAATCTGATATTTGGGCTTTGGGTATTTTTCTGTATAAGTTGATGTTTTACACAACTCCATTTGAATTAACAGGTCAGTTTGCTATACTTCATTCAAGATATGACATACCACCGAACAAATTTTCACCAAATTTGAATAATTTAATAGTTATCATGTTGAGTGAAAATCCATCTTTAAGACCAAACATTTATCAAGTCTTTTTGGAAATCTACTCAATGCTTAAGGGAACTACCAAGTCGATATCGACTGATGTGGTTGATATTTACAAGCAAGGACCTTACAATTTCAATAAATACGCCAACTACCAAAGCTATTTGCACAATCTACAATACAATCTGGTCACTAGTTACCAGCAAAAAAAAATGATTGATGAATATATGTACTTAAATGTCTTTGAAATTGCTCCTAAGCAGCCTTATAACTCAGGGGTGAATCCCGTTACTGCACCTTCAGGTATTAACAATCCATATCTTCAAAATAATACAGCAGAGCCATCATCTATGGCAATAGGTCGCAACAGTAATAGTCAAGAATCTGGCCTGCAAAATAAAAATCCATACAAAAGTAACTCTGACCCGCAAGCGGCTCCTAAAGAGCGGTCTCAGACACCGAAGACGCAAAGGTCTAATGGTGAACGGTTGTTTAATGTGACCAAGGAAAAGAAAACAGATTCTTCAGAAGATTTTACAATGGACGCAGGGCATGTTGAAAATTCAGAGTTACAAGCTGAAGATGATATTTATAAACGCTTCCCTAGTGTTGAGAATTTATCATTGGAGTTACAAAATATTTCTGAAACAGAGTTAAAGAAAATTGATACCTCCAAATCATCTGTTTCAAGTAAGGGATTTGCCAATACTGAAGAAGATGACGTTATTCAAAAATATAAAAGCAACAACGAAATAGCTGCAGCTCCTGTGGAGAAAACAAGCTCCCAGAGCATTGCCGAAACTAACAACAAAGCTGAAGCAGCTGTAAAGAAATATAAATCTAACAATCCCTTTCCCAAAATGACTTCTGCTACAAACACTAGCAGTTATATGAAGCCCAATTTACCAATACATGAACAGTTTTTTTCACCATCCAAACAGCCACTTCAGCCTGAGAATGACACATTATCAAAAGAAGCACCCACCAATAATTATAACAATCGTGTTAACAACTTTGTTAGTACGAATACAAAGACAGGAAGTTCTATAAACTCTTCGTCTTTGCATAATAACAATGGTAGTCAAGTTATGTCTCCCTTTTTGACTGCTTCTATGCCATCCCAGATTGTTACCAATAAGAGAACCGAGCAATTTGAAAAGCCAAAGAGAATTTCTTCCACCACTACTACAAAAGATTTGATTGATTTTTCAGACATTGATATAAGTTCAGGCGCTTTAAATTCAAAAATTAATGACAAATTCCCAACTAAGAAATCAGTAGCAGAAATAGGTGATTTGAAAAAGAAATTCAAAGAAGAGTCACCAATGCTGAGTGGTGATGACAGTACTATTGATACAACTGATAGTAGTATCAAGATTGAAGAAAATAGTAAAGATCCAAGGATAAAAAACATTTTGCAATTGAGGTATACCGATATTGACTTGGGAAGAACTAAGGAGCAGGCAAACCCTGACGGTGAGGTTTTAAAGCCAAAAGCGAAATCTCCTTCATTTGCGAAAAGCAATGTTGCTAATGATATGGCTTCGCAAACAAGAAAGTCGCTAGACTTGAGGAGAGACATTTTTACTGAGGATATGGACTTAAATGATTCACAAGAATCTTTGTCCTTAACGCCAGAAAGAGACTTACCTATAAAAAAACACAAGCTCTTGCACCATCATCATCATCATCATTCGCACACTACTACTACTAGCAATCCTTCTTCCAACAATGGACAACCAACAGGAAAAAGTAGAAGATCATTGGATTTTGAAAAAGAGATTATGAAAGCCACTAGAAAAGGATTAAGTGATGAGAAAGAAGAAACAGTGGATATAGGTTCAATAGAAAGTAGAAGCAAGGAAGTAAAGACTGATGGATCAAGACAAGAAAAAAGAAAAAGTCTGTTTGGAAAATTCTCAAAAGGTTTCTAAACTTTATATCTTATATAATATGTTGGATAAGAATAACAAAACATCGAAAGTGGTATAAAACATGTTTTCAAGCCATTTCTGGAAAAAAGCTTTTAAAGGTCTACAGAAGAGACTGTTTTAAAACAGTTTTAAAGGCGCAGTGCGGGGTTGAGTACCTTTCACTTAGTTCTTGTGCTGAGCTTGCTCTGTGTGAGATAAGCATGAAGATTAAAAGAACCCAAACTTGAATATAATATAAATTCAAGTGGAATTCACTACTAGTGCTTAACAATCACTTGAAAATAAGCGGTCAAAAAGAAGGACGGACAACAGTTCAAAAAGATCTGAAGATCAAAGGACAAGAATATCATTTAGGGGGTATCACAGTAACGGAAGTCGCTTACAAATGCTAGAAAGCATTGAAGAGTCACATAGATACATTTCTTGTCAGCCTTAAAAGCTGAGCTATGGAAATAACGACAGTATCGAAAATGCCTAGTGAGTAATTTGATAGTGCCTTATTGAAGACCACCACACCTGCAAACCCTAGAGAGAAGCTTCAACAAAGCCTGTTACCAAAAAAATGTCTGCCATCGCAGTGTAGTACCAGTCTTTTTTCTTTCCGTCCATTTCGACCAGTATTCCCTTCACTAGGCCTCATTCCTCTAAGTCCTTTTTTCATCGTATATACATTGTTCAAGAATCACGTCATGGCTGTTTCTTGTTTCTCCTGTGGATATCTAACTGCTCCTGCCCAAATCCACCACTTATAAACGATCATCCCGTCACTCATTCTATTTGTATGAGAAACAGGGTCAGCCCCATGGTATTAATTTCGGGTAACAGCCTCGGTATCTTAAAAAAAAGTCAGAATTCAGGATCTCTCCAGTGGTTTTTGAGCCAATTCAGCGCTACCGTATTATTACTGCTCCTGGGCGGTGATGTTTGCATATTCAGTCACGCTTCATCCAAGATGTTTTTAAGACAGAAATCCATTTGGCGGGCCATTTTGTCTCATACATATAAGGCTGAGAAAATTTTTAAATCTCCCTAAGGTGCTTTTTTGTCAACACGAAAGTTTGTTTTATTAAAGGATTCTTTTCACTGATAGAGTGGTAGGGGAAAAGCCTATTTAGGGGATTGAGGAAACCAAAAGGACGGCAGAAGAGAATAGCCCATTATTCCAATCTACTATAATCACACACACTTAGATTATTAGCGCCGTAGCTACTTTTTTCAATAAGCATTGCCACATAACCAAGAAACGGGGTATTCTGAACAATGACCAAACATACTTTTCAAATACAGGACATCAACTCCAAATACTTGAACATTGAGACGGATAAAGTTAAGCATGTTCATGATATGTCAGTAGACACAAACGCGGTAAGAAGAAGCTACAAAGAAATAGTGCAGTCGTTAAGAAAAATAGGATGGCTATATGTTGGACATTTTCCATGTCAGCTTTTACCTATGTTTGATTCTGGAGTGGTCTATTTATTCTTCAACGTTATATTCGTTCTGTTATTATACACAGCTTTAAAATATGCCTTGAATGTTTTTAACTTGCTGCTGTAAACACTTTACAAGCCAAGTAAAGCACTAGACCAAAACTTAATTTTACTTGGGAATTCAGATAAAAAGCTACAAACTATTTTGCATATATATTATTAATTTTTAGGCCAAATAACATCTTAGAAGTTGAATCCAGCTGTTGCCATTTGGACAAGCTACTCAAAACGACAAAAAAAAGGTCTTACCCGGATTCGAACCGGGGTTGTTTGGATCAAAACCAAAAGTGATAACCACTACACTATAAAACCAAAAGAATATAGTTGCTTTATAAGGTCTTGCCCGGATTCGAACCGGGGTTGTTTGGATCAAAACCAAAAGTGATAACCACTACACTACAAAACCATGTAAAACAATTATGTTGAAAAAATTTCAATTTGCATTCTGACTCTCACAAAGATTGGCTCATCAAAGCACAGAACCTTATCTTTGTTTTTGCGTCGCATCAGGAATATTAATAATTTTGTATATATTGTCTTTTGAGTTATTATAATATAGAATCCATCTCCATGCTTAGAAATTCTGCACTTATATACTCTAAGTCCTTTACTTTGATCTCTTTCTCCACAATCTGATATCTTATAGCAATAGCAGATTTCTCCAGATATTTCATTTCAGTAACAATGATCTTTACCTCGTTGCTTATAGCTATGTTGTCAATAAATCTGATTTGGCCTAGTTGCCTGGATCTTTCGTCAATGAGATTTTCCAGAACTTCTAAACCATGTATTCTCATTTTGCTTATCTGGCTTAACAAATCTGAAAGCATCGTTTTCAATTCATCGTGATTGTTTTGATGGAAAAAAAGATCCTTCGAATTTATATTTCTGTCATCTTCATCGTGAATTGTTATAGTCTTGCTGTACTCATTGATTAAAATGTTTGGTTTGGTGTAGTTGTTTCGTTTCCATAAGATATTTGGAAAGTTTTTTTGATAAGAGAGAAGTTCTGCCTCAGATAAAAGAGGTATCCCGAACTCAGCAAACGCCAGTTCGATATCATGCATTATATTCAAATTTGGCGCTTTGGAGAAGTTATTTTCTGTAAATCAGCAGTATCTACATAAGCATGTACTTATGATTTTCAGCTGTTTAGGTTCTGCTGGTTAATCCAGTCTCAAAAAATTGCAAAGAACAAAAAACTGTGTTTAAAACGACATTTAAATATTAATTGCCTAGGCGTGCGGCTGGTCCCACATCGGTCTTTAAATTTTTTTATTTTTCACCACAGTAGAAGTGGGATCGATATTTATTTTTAAAGTATGTTTAACATAAACAGAAAACCAAAAGCTTCTATTCAATCATAGTAATGAATGCCTTAGATGGAGTTATTGATAAAAAGTATCTTAGAGTACCAGATTTTATATTTCAAACACCACCGCTTAATTATGTTACAGCTGTAGGTCGAAATGCGTTAGGATTAAACAAAAAGAAGTTGACCTTTGATGACATTAAGAACCTAACAGAGAGAAGCAAACAAATAAAAGAGGCATTAAAGGGAAATGCTAAGCATGGAAACAATGGAGGTGAAAAAGAAAATCATGAAATAGATATTCTAGCCAAAATCGACACTAGAAGAAAGAAACCACATGATGATTTTTTGGAGCAACATGCTGAACCAGGTTTAGACAACAAGAAACAAAAAGTTGAAATTTCTGTAGATGATTGGTTAAACATACCTGAGGCAAAAAAAATGACCAAACTGGTTGTGACAGATTCAAATAAACAGCTTGTCATAAACAAGTACAATTCGCTGGACAGAGATGTTGAAAAAGGAGGCGATGATTTGTTATTTCTGAACAAATTTGATTGGAAGGAACAGATTAACAACACGGTAAAAACACAGCTCAACTATGAGAAACTTTTGCAAAAATCATTCAAAAAAGTCATGAAAGACTTCATTGACGAGAATCTGATTTTTCATCTCAAACTTTTGAAAGAATCGATTTTGTTTATAGAGGAAAATCGTAATACATTTATCAGTCAGGTAGACTCCATTCTCAGATACACAGCCAAAAACGAGATCTGGGAGGAGGCATACACCATACTAAACGCTATAGGTATTACTGATGACGAAAAAATAGCTTTTTTAAACAAATTTTTGGAAAACAACAAAAATAAATACAAACAAGTCGGCTGGGCAATCCATGAGCTTTATTTAGTCACAATAACTGACGATGCTTATGATGACATAAACGAAAATTACATTGCAAAAAAAAAAACCTTGTCAAAATTTATAGGTAAGTATGGTGAAAACATAGTTGAACTTTTGTATGAATCATGTCTTCTAGAGACTGATTATTTGGAAACAATTAAAGTATTGATTTCCTCATTGCCTTTAATTGAATGGGAATCATACTTGAATAAGGTTTATGAAAGTAAAAATTTGGACAGCTTTTTAATCGTTGTTATTGAAATCATGATTGAAAAAAGATACAGTAAAGGAAGTATTCCAAATCTTAAAAACTTGATTAATAAGTTTAGCAATCACAAAATTAAATTTTACATTTTGCAAAAGATTGTTTCTACTGATGATTCAGTTAATGTATGGGAATATTATTTCAATTATGAACTTAAAAATAAAAGGGAACTTAAGGAGATTATAGATTTTATCAAAAGACAGGTAGAAAACAGGAACTTGAAAAATAACTTTGAAGCTGTTTTGAAATTATTTTTGAACAAATTCTTTTATTACAATGCGCTAAAAAAACAGAACCATATAACACTTGTAATGGACTTTGTGAATGAAGTTTATAGTAAGCATAATGAGGGCTTATTGGAGTTTTTGAGACTACAGCGAGAACTTCAAATGGTCTTCCCACAT
Organism: Hanseniaspora mollemarum; assembly: GCA_019649515.1. Lineage (NCBI taxonomy): Eukaryota > Fungi > Ascomycota > Saccharomycetes > Saccharomycodales > Saccharomycodaceae > Hanseniaspora > Hanseniaspora mollemarum. Next base: position 583,089 of record JABFEO010000004.1, on the reverse strand, counting down.
AAACTTGATAAATTTATGGCGTTCAGACAAAGTGATGGCAAATTCTTAGGAGTCGAGTACGAGATAGAATTTATAAATTGGAATATAGCTCTGGGATTTGACGATTCAACTATATCTGGTCAGTTCAGTAAAGCTCTAAAAGAGCACAGCAACAGTCAGCTTTTAACTTACAAGTATTGTGATTACCTAGTATCAATAAAATGCAATGAAACGCTCTTGCATGTTGTAAAAGATGCTCTTGAAAAGTTTCCATTGGATTCTAAATTCATTGATTACTTGTTTTCAGCAGTAAACAAGGATGGTTTTACTGTTGAAAGTACAAAGCTAAAGAGCAGATATGACAAAATGCTCAGCATTTATCCCCATAGGCGAAATGAAATTTTGTTTTTGTTAGAAAAACTTTTGCACAAGGAGATCTTGCTGGACAGTAACAACCCTCTAAACATCAGCAAGATCAATAAGCTGTTGCAGAAATATGAAATAAACGAATCTATCATTAAAGTAGCCCCACGTTTAGGGCTGCTTGTCAGCTTGAGATTGCATTTTGATTTTCAGAAAACGAGTGCCAAAAACAGCGTTGCAGTCAAAACTTTGGTAAAAAGCTATTTAGATCGTTATGATAATAATTTTTTTGTCATGTATCAAATTGGGCTCCTGTTAAAAGATTGCAAATGGTTTTTAAACAGCATAAAGAAAAACAGCGATTTTTTGAATCCTTACATGCTGCTTCTTGCAGATGAATCCTCTATTCGCAACTACAAGAACTTTGAAAAAGTGAGACAGCTTGTCTGGAGTCAGTCCCTCTACCAGATCAATATGCCAGCCTTAACAATTGAGGACGCTGCTAGTGACTAGAACCAAAAATCAAAGCAGAGTAGAGCCTGTCAGATGTGCCTTAAAAAGAGTTTCTTTTATTCCCTATGCTTGCTCCAGTCACACGAGCCAAATCAGCCAGCGTACGCTTACAAATCCTTCACTCGTCTAAGCACCTATGATGCCACCATATAGGGTTCTTCTTTGTTATCTTATATATAGTCTGGGCTGGTTTATAAAAGCCGAAACCAAATCTTTAAAAATTCCGGCGCTTTTTTCTGATACATATCTGGATCTTCCGTTTCTCATCTCAATCTGGAGGCTGAAATAAAGGCTAGTCTTAAACAGATTGCCAAATTGTTCAGTAATAATGGATGGCTTTAAATCCGATCTCATTACCAGCTTTTTTCTAAGTTATCCTTGTACATGGCTCAGATTACTTGTCGTATCTGAGGCTCATGAGTCATTCTAGAGTATCAGGAATTGTAACATGTTGTTGATTATATCCGATCTGTGGCCAATGTATCCTTACTTCAACATTATTCTTTCTAGCAGCCTGCCTTAGCTCTGTTTTTGTCGGGCATATATTTAGAATTGTGTTTTTTTATGGCTACTCATAAATATTAACCATTTGCTCGGTTTTAACCTGCACCAGAAAAACAGAGATTTTATCTTCTAGCCTAAACAAAAGTTTCAGCAAATATTTACTGTTCTGTATATATACAGAGAACGGCGAATTTGTGTATATGTAAACACATTCATGGACCAAAAACGAACTGTTAAACCAGATAACGAAAAAATTTTATAATCCTCAAAGAAGCATCTACTATATGAGGTTTAGATCAGACTAATATTATTTTACTAGACGTTTTTTATTGTTAGCATCGAACTTTCCACATTACAACCTGTGATGGCATCAAAAGCAAGACAAAGCCAGAAGAACCGCTTAATTCAACAATATTCCCCCACCAATCATGGAAGCGGCGGTGTTTCAGGCGACCAATCATTTTTGCATAATAATACTCAAAATATTATATTTGGCTCACCAAAAGGTACTCTGAACAATCTTGATGTTATTTCTCCGCCTCATCCCAATGCCTTTTTCAATAGTAACTCCATAAATTCACCCAACACAAATGCACTTTCGCCATTATGTTTAATAAATAACACGAATATCAAAGCTAACGATTCTATTCTTCTTCCAGTACAGTCTGAAGATTCAAATAGCACCCACACTAATCCACCCAAAAAACTCAAGTACTCCAGAAGAGGATGCAGCAGCTGTAAAAAGAGAAGGAAAAAATGTAGCAATGATACTGGAGATGGTACTACGTGCTGGGACTGTAAAAGACTTGGTAGGGAGTGTATATACGTTTACAATCCTAAAAATGTTCAAAGAAAAACAACTCCCAGAAAGAAAACCACCAGAAAGGCTGTTAAAAAAGACATCCCAGAGAACAAAAAACAGCCTACATCAGCAGGAACGAAATTTTCAGAGGGAAAAAACAACGGCGACAGCTTTTTATCAGGTTTAGATCTTGATAGTGTTGATGTGAACTTGATTTTCCAAAACTTGAACGACATTGTTTCTATGAAACTGAACGACTCGCAATTGAATTTGGATGATTATAATACTATTTCCTTAGACGACGTTTTCACAAAAAGCAATAAGACAGTTCCCACTAATATCAACTACAAAAATCATATGGAAACGCAAGAAGCAAGTCCTTTGAATTTATCAGCAAGCCAAGTAAACCACGTAAAACAAGAGAGCTTTACGCCTAACATAATGAACTATAATGAGTTGGTTATTGAAGCCTCAGAGCTCTCAAACTTCAACAGATCCATTTTACCGCAGCCAACTCTAAGCGCCATAGCTTTAAATCAAATACATTCATCTCTAAGAGATTCCCCAATGCCCTCTTCGCTATTGGGCGAAAAGAAATCCCCGAAAACACCTATAGAAAGCATTCCCACAACTGTGTCTATCGATTCTCCAATAACTGTTAACACACCCTTAGAATCTTTTAATTTGGGTACAGATCACGACAAGTATCTTAAAGTCTTTTACTATGACTGTATGGATTCTATAGCCCCTTTTACACAGCATCAAATAAACCCTTTGAGAGACGCACTTTTGTCTTTTGCAAAGACTGAGGATTATCTTTTGAGTAGTATCCTGGCGATTGGTGCTAGTATTAGCAATAGAAAGAAACCTTTGAGCATAAATAAAACAAACCTACTTTCTCCCGTGCAGAACAAATATCAATCGAAAGCCTATGATGAAGATAATGAGGATGAAAGGTTTTACTGCCAGTATTTAAACCATTGTTTATCCTTGTTATCATCACAATTTCAGGAGGAAGGGGTTCTACTGTCAAAAATTGAGCCGATCATTTTAACAGTCATCCTGCTTGCCTGGGACTGTGTTTATTCGATGAACTCTCAGTGGAGGTCTCATCTTCAGGGTGTGACAAAATTATTTGAGAAAATCAACTGTGATTCAAAGCTTTTGAACTTGTGTAAATGTTGGTTCAAAGTCATAGAAACATTTGCCCATATTTCTACAGTTCTCGGAGGTTCCTTGGTAGAAGATTATGACCTGGATAACATTTTCAACTTGGAAAACGAAACATACTTTAACTCCCTGAAAAGTCTGAATATAATCATTCCATTAAAGAGCGAGTTTAATTTACTGAGAGGACATGCTGAATCGTTTGATTGCGTTATTAAAGAAGTCATCAAAAACCTCAATCACATAAGAAAATCAGAAAAAAACTACTTTGAAGAAAAGGGTATCTTCAACAAGAATCTAGACTACTTGCTGTGGAACTCTACAACAACCAAGGTTGTCAACGATGAGTTCGATGACAAGCTGAGCTACTTTAGAATTCAAAAAATATTAAATGACATTGACTCGCAGTTGGAAATTGAGTTTATAAACAAATCAGGAATAATCCCAATAGAAGATCCTTTTCATCCTCTGAATCTGTTCAACCAAAATAAAACCACAGCCAAGGATTTTGGAGTGGATTTGATCACCCTGATAGATAACCAGCAAATTGCTATTAGCTGGTACGACATTTCACACCAGTGTCAAGTTTTGTCCTTTTTATTAATTGTTTTGCTTAAGTTTATTGGTTTACCCAAAGATTCTATTATCATTCAAGAGATTGTTACGAAAATTTGCAGCAAGTTTGATTGGCTCTTAAACAGTCGGTCTCCGCCTGAAAATCTTAGAACGTGCTATTGCAATTTTGCTATTTTGCTTGCTGGTCTGAACGCGAATCAGTCTAGAAATAGAGACATTGTCAGACAGTACTACAAGCTAAACGGTAAGCGCTTCCAGAGACTCACTAAGCACAACCTCTTGAGACTGGAAAAAACATGGAACAAAGGAAGCGAGGATTCGAGCACTGACGAAGTTTACACTCTGGAAGGACAGGACGTTTTGACATGGTGAGATTTCATACACATTCAGCACAACTGTGTATATCTTTATATATGCATTTTTTAGAGTACCGACCGGTTCTCCCCGGATTATATGGCCCTATCGTCTGCAGGCAACCGCTAAAAAGTATGAACAATTTATATCCATACAATCTCGCGTTTTTTTCGTTTTGCCTGCCCAGTCAGTGTCTGGCAGCAGCAAAAACTTGCGAGAAACTACAGGTTCTTATATAAATACCTCAAGCACATGTATTGGTATATCCATTAAAGAAGGGAAACAATCAGCAAATTGGAAACCCAAAAAGAGTTACGTCGTTCTTCGCCACATTTTTTAGTTGAAAGAACATGACTGACAGCTCAATCATTTTCTCTGAAACCAATGATCCATTGCTTATATCTAATGGTCACGATGAAGAGAACTACGGAACCTTAAAACATGAGATTGAAGACGAAATTGACGAGAAGGAAGTAGAAAATGTTGAGTTGAAAGAAATCTCTAAAAACTCCTTCTCGTTGTCAATTACATTTCTGCTTCAATTTTTCATAACCACCATCACCATAATCTCAACAGGAAAGCTGGGTGTCGTTCAGTTGGGAGGTGTATCCATAGCCAACGTGACTTTCCAAGTCAGTGCTTGTTTGCTAATTGGTATGGCAACATCTCTGGACACCCTTTGTCCGCAGGCCTTTGGTTTGAAAAAGTATAAGAACGTTTGGCTTTTTTATGTCAAGTGTATATGTATTTCGCTTTTGCTTGCAACTCCTTTAGGTCTTATTTGGTGCACTAGTTATAGGTGGTTGGGGTTGATCGTTGAAGATAAGGAAATTATAGATTATGCTTCTAAATATCTGAAGATAATGTGTTTTTCTATTCCTGGATATGTTCTATTTGAGTGTGGCAAGAAGTTTTTGCAGACTCAAGATGATTTTGACACAGGTAGAAAACTGCTTTTTATAGGTGTACCTGTTAACGTTTTTTTAAACTTTTTCTTGGTTAAAAGAATTGGATTTATTGGTGCACCGATTGCCGCCGTTACTACTTACAATCTAATTGGGTTTCTGATTACCATGAAATGCTCCACCACCCCTGTTTTCGGGGAATATAAAAATTGTCAAATCAGAGAATACTTCTCGGGCTGGTCCACTTTGATTAATTTAGCGATTCCAGGTATAATTATGTTAGAAGCTGAGTTCTTTGCATTTGAAGTGCTTACTATTCTGTCAGCCAAATTTGGTAACACCGCCTTGGCTGCACAATCTATTGCTGCCTCCTTGCAATCCTTGATTTTTCAAATTCCCTTCTCATTCGGTGTTGCAATATCAAATAGAATTGCCTTTCAAATTGGCAGAAATGATATAGCAAAATGTAAAATAATAACTAAATTGGCTTTATTTAAATTGGCAACTGCACTGTTTCTGATAAATGGGTCTATTTTTCTGTTTTTTGGAAAAAGATTAACGTTGATTTTCACAAGCGACACAGAAGTTTCAGCAATGGCTTCAAAAATTTTGAAAATTGTAGCTTTTAATCAATTGTATGATGTATTCAATATAATCTCAGCAGGAATTTTGAGATCTCAAGGCAGACAAAGAATTGGTGGTTATTTAAACATTATATCTTACTATTTCATAGGTCTTCCTTTTGGTATTATTTTAGCATTTAAAACTAGTTTGAATGTCTACGGATTTTGGGTGGGTTTGGGTGTAGGAATATTAATTTTAGCTGTGTCAGAAACTTACTATGTTATAAAAAGTGACTGGGTCAGTATAATCAACTCATCAAAACGCCTACACTCGCATATATAGCTTTAAAATGTATAATCAATTTATTATGGCCGCAAAGGTATAGACTAATGGCTATAAAACAGATTTGATTGTGACTAGAAAATCTTCTGGTGAGTGATCTTCGCTATTCCACCTCTTCTGATTAAACAATTGGCTCATACATGACATCTGCCTTCTCAATGTTTCCGTAAGCTAACACGATTTATCGTCATAAATCATCTTTCAATCTGAAGGTTGTTTCTCTTTAAGCTCCAAACAGAAAACTGAAAGACAGCTTGCATAGAAAAATCAAAACACATTTCATAGGGTCTCAAGATATCATACGCCACAACAACGACTTCTATTATGGCTTACTTGACCCAAGACTCCATACCACGTGATTTAATGTTGGAGGCTGTTGCGCTTTGGAGAACTAAAAACTTTTCTAGCAGCATGAGTCATCCGGGACTCTGAACAAAAAAAAGAAATTAAACTGAAACTTTTTTCAGTGGAAAATTCACTTTTCGACCCGATTTCGTTGTCATCGAGTGTAATTGAGAGGTGTTAATCCAAACCAAATAGACTTAACAGCGATACTATATTAGAGACTACTATGCCATTTACTAAAAATACCCACTTAGGGGACAGATCAAGATTAGAAGATTTCAGAATTATTGGTTACAAAGAGTTAACCCACACACCGGCTGAATTGCAAGATAAATACCCTATTTCTGATGCAGCAAAGGTAAATATTCTAAGAGCCAGAGAAGACGTCAGTAAGATTATTTCTGGCGATGATGATAGATTAGTTATTGTTGTTGGACCATGTTCTATTCATGATCCAAAGGCAGCTATTGAATACTCACATAGATTAGCTAAGCTAGCTAAGGAGTTAGAAAAAGACCTTGTTATTATTATGAGAGCTTACTTGGAAAAACCAAGAACAACTGTAGGTTGGAAAGGTTTAATTAACGATCCAGCTTTGAACAACACTTACCAAATTAACAAGGGTTTAGCTATTTCTAGAAAAATGTTCACTGAATTAACCGAAACTGTGCCAATTGCCTCTGAAATGTTGGACACTGTTTCTCCTCAGTTCTTGTCTGATTGCTTTTCCTTTGGTGCTATTGGTGCAAGAACTACTGAATCCCAATTGCACAGAGAATTAGCTTCAGGTTTATCATTCCCTATTGGATTTAAAAACGGTACCGACGGTGGTTTACAAGTCAGTATTGATGCTATCAAGGCCGCCTCCTTTGGTCATCATTTCCTATCAGTTACTAAAACCGGGATATCAGCTATTGTTGCTACTCAAGGTAATGAAGACTGTATTGTTATTTTAAGAGGTGGTAAAACAGGTACTAACTTTGATCCTGAAAGCATTAAAAACACCAAAGCAGTATTAACCAAAGCCAATATCATTGATCCAAATACCAAACAATCTAAGATCATGGTCGACTGTTCACACGGCAATTCTAATAAGGACTACAGAAATCAGCCAAAGGTTGCCCAATCCATATATGAGCAGTTAACCAATGGTGAATCTGGTATTTGTGGTGTTATGATTGAAAGTAACTTGGTTGAAGGAAGACAAGATTTGCCAAAGGATCCAACCGAAGAAAATCTATCCAAGCTGGTCTACGGTTGTTCCATTACCGACGCTTGTATCTCCTGGGAAACAACCGATCAAGTTTTGAAATTATTGGCCAAGGGTGTTCAAAACAGAAGACAATTAAAATAATTGGATTATAAATAAACGATATTTATCTGAAGTTTTTCGTCATATTAAAAACAACATCTCATTTTGATATAGCGAGATAATTTATATACACTATGTGAAATAAAAAATATTGTGTTCATTACTTTTTTATCAATGTGTAAGACACAATAAATCCTTTCCTAAATCCGGTTATTATTATTTCTCTAGTTCCTTGATTTTTGCTTTTAGTATTTGGTTTTCTCTTTTTAATAGTTTTATGTCTATTTGATATTCCTTGCTTCTTCCGTAACTCAAAATCTTACCCATTTCCTCATTTTCTTTTGTTAGCGTTTCTAATCTAACAACTAATTTGTGTGCAATAGCTTCTTCATCATATCTTCCGTGTTCCGTAGGAATGTTATTGAGCATATTTCCATTTCCATTAATATTCATTGGATTCATAATAATCGCAGTTAATATCGAATCTAATCTCGTTTCTATTTCTTTGATCTTGACGTTGTTAAATTCATTTCGCTTAGATAATCTAACTATAAGCTCATTTATTGAATTTGGAATTTCAGGAAAAATGTATAATTCATCATCCAAAATGTTTGTGTTTCTTCTAGCAAGCTGGAAAAAAAAGCTGTCTTGATAAGCATCCATAGCTTCCATGTTTTTTATATCCAAAGCATCATTTCCGTTATTAGAGCCTTTGTTTGTGGAATCATTGTTCATATCTTTGCTTGCATTCAGATCAAAATCATGCTGCTTATTTTCTACTTTAAGCGTTCCAGTAGTCTTTAACTTTAACATTTTTTTCAAATTATCGATCTCCTTTTCAAGGGATTCTATTTGTGAGTCTTTGATCTTCAGCTCCATTTTGTAATTCTCTTTATCTTCTTCGCTTAAGCTTGTGCTCATATTTAAGGCAGAATTTTTGTAATTGGATATCCTCTTGTTTATAAATGGAGATCCTCCCTGTGTTTCAGGGCTGTCCAGTTGCAAATCAATGTTGCTATTCAATGCACTGTTTTTAATAGAAATTGCTCTTTTCAAATTAGAGTTGGCATTGCTATTGGCAGATGGATGCATATTTCCAGCTGGACCCTTGCCTACTCTGGGTAAAGTTCCAGAAACCATAGTTGTTGCTGCTGACGGAGAATATCCAGCATATCCGTTGCCATGCGCACCATTATTGAATACAGGAGCTGTTATATTTCTGTGATTGCCGTTATAAATGTTTGAGGTCTGTTGAACAGGGGACTGGTTGATAGAAGTGTTGCTATTCCAGTAGGACCCATCAGCAGTAACATTGCCAGCATTGCTGAAGCTATTGTTTTCGTTAATCTGAGAAAACGATTGGTTGGCTCCACTGTAGTACTCTGGTCCCACTGCATAATTACCAACTGTTTCACTCATGATTCTGTTCCCAGGATTGTCAGCGTTTGCGTAATGTTGGTAGATTAGGGAAGATTTCCTTTGAAGATTGCTACTTTGATTGTTGCTGTTAGTTTTATGGGCTCCTAGGACTTGTTGATTGTGTTTAGCATATTTCAATTGCTGCGTTGGTGAAATGTTAATGTCTGATTGCTCTTGAAATATAGTAGAATTATTAGCTCCATTATTGAAGGATGTTTGGGAAAAGGAGCTATCCATAGAAAACTTGTATCAAGCACCTATTCTTATTGCAATGTATTTGGTTTTCATTTGCCATTTTCTTTATCTGAGTTTGAGATCATCATTCAGAAGTTCTTTGTTCATTTTGCCACCCCCCACAAAGATAACTACTAGAAAATTTTTCGTAGAAGGAAAATAAAAGCGCGAAGGTATTTGAGAAATCGTTTTAGCAAGCAAATTATCTAGCGATAAAAGCGTCGGATTTTAGAAGCAAGGTGACCTATACAGTTATGCCTAGGAATATGTATCATCTTGAGTGTACTATGAAACTCGGTTTGGTTTGTTATTAATAAGTCACAAGTATCTTATGAAAGCTTCTACATGAGCTATCTGCCTGTAAATACAATGGAGATGCCGCTGCGGTAAAAGAAGAAATTAACAATATGGATCACATGATAACTGGCTTTGCCGGCTATGATCCAACCTTTGGCACTCTTTAGCAACTGCGCCTTAGGTTTAAACTTTTGATTTAGCATTTGCAAACATTAGCAATTATAAAAAGTTTTTTGGTTCAGGCGGCGTGCTTTTCAGCGTCTGAGGATGTTTTATATGAGCCTAAAAGCATAGATTGCCCACAGTGGTTACGATGGCATGTAAACAAGAACTTCCCAAGCGAAAAATACCAAACTTACTGAATATGATCTCTCAACATAAATGAAAAATTAATGACAAATAATCACAAGCCAAACTCTTCTTCGTATATACAGTTCAGGATTTTATGAAATAGGACATCAGTATATTCAACATCACAACAGCAAAAGAATCAAGCACGCTTCAAAAAACAGCTTCAATTTTAACATCATAAGAATAATCAGAGCTCAAACTCCAATTTTTAAGGCAGAAATCATAGAGATTTAGGTGACATGCACAACCTGTGAGAAACAAGGAAATTACTGAGATGAGATTATATAATAAAAAAAATTTAGTATAAGATTTTACAAGCATCGGTGGTTTAATGGTAAAATTCAACTTTGCCATAGTTGAGCTCCGGGTTCGATTCCCGGCCGATGCATTTTTTTTAAGTGAGCAATACTTTCAAATCTAGTTTAATCAATAGTGTATTTGAAAATTGTATGCCACATCTTTTTTCTATAAAAACCAAAACAGTTATACTTTTTTATATATATAGATATAGCCATTTTTTTGAATATCTTCAATTTCATTTGCCTCTAAATCAGTAACCAGCTTGATCTTTTCGTCATTATACAAAACCCATCTTTCTACATTTTCTATCAATTTTTTAATAAATATAACATAATGGCCTGAGTGAACCGAATTTCCTTTATGACAAATGACACTCGATAGTGTATAATGAATTGGACCAGAGACTAATTTCTTCCCATATTCAGTTTTCACTGTTGGCACACGGTTTTCTTCAATAGTGCCATCGTCATCCATGTTATTAAAAACCCAATCCAATGCCTGGTCCATGTTTCCACTTTTCAAATGTAAACCCTTGATACACAGCTTTGATGGCAATCCCATACTTTCCATCATCATCAAACTATCTTTATTTATATTAACATTAGACGATGTTTCTAGTTCCAACGGAAGATTAAAATCGCTATCTTCCAAGTGTTCAAACATCCAATTTAAAGCTATTTCTAAGTTAGAATTGTTATTGGTTTGTTGTAGCGCTCTTACACATCCGTTTCTAGAAAATCCTGAAAACTCTATTAGTTGTTCAAGCAAAGTTTCATCTGGTTCAAACCCTGTAACTTTTTTTTCTTTAATAATCAAATTCTCTGCAACAGGAACATAATTCTTCTCAGATAGATCAAGTGAATCAGGAATTGAAAGTCTACTGTTTGTTTTTGTTGGTTGCCAGTTCACCAACTTAATTCTTGTAGGATTTAAGATTAAGGTTTCGGGAAAAGACTCAAATTCTAAGTTTGATTCCATAATCTCTGAACAACTTGGACAACGGAAATCCATGTCGGTTTTTGAGGCAAAAACGTCATCAAATCTCTCTAATAAGGACTGCTCTTCCAAATCTTCAATCAATGGAATATTAACAAATTGTTCAGCATAATTTTTCAATAACTTATATTGGTTACAGCCATTTGAGCAGAACAGCTTATTAACTATGTTAAATCTAAAAATATCATCAGTAGTTTCACTATTTTTAGGCAAAATCTTTTCATCCAAGTAATTCAAAAAATAAATGAAAAATTCCATTGCATCTTGTTGCCTTCCGGAACAAAATTCTTCATTTCCACTGGATACAATTTTTTTGAAAATAAGTGGTTTTACTCCATTTTGGTAGTCTTCAGGATTCTTTTGAATGGCCTCTATCAGTTTATTTAATTGAATCTTTGCATTGGTGTTTACATAAACAACATTTTCCATTAACTTGGCAAAACTGGAATCATTTTGGAATATATTATACTTCTCAATTCCTATTCCACCGTTAAATATAGCTTGAATAACAGTGTTGAAATAGCAAGAGTTACCTAAGTTTAAAAGGCCAGTGCCTAAAACCTTATTTGGTGATAATACGGTTAAATCCTTTCCTGAGGAATCAGTCATTTTAAAATCCCATTTCATATTTTGTTCTACATTTAATTCAGAAAGTGTCTTTTCTGTAGGAAATCTTGAGCTTGTTTTCACATTAGCAAGCAATATGTTGTTAAAACTATTTTCAAATGACTCGTTAATTGATGTTTCATCCTCACATTCATAACAATAAATATCTCTGTTTCTGTCAGTCAATGATCCTAACTTCACTACCAAACAATGGGCTGGATTTGCTTTTTGATGCTGAATAGCGTGTGAGTATCCCTTTAACCCTACTTGTTCTCTACCACATCCAAGTTTTCCACAATGCAAACAAATCCATAAGTTGTCATTTAAGTCGCATTTTTCACATTTCAAATTCTCTCTGGGTATATCTAAAGCTTTATTGTGGAAGTTTTTCTCCATGTCAGCAGCATGTTTACATGTTTTCACCTCTAACTTCCATTGTTGATTTTGTTCTTGAAATTCAACAGATTTTTTTTTCAAAATATTTTCAATCCACTCGAAGTACTCTATGTTAACTTCATTTTCAACATCTGAGCTGTTTAATTCTGCAATAAAAGTATTGGTTAATGGATTTTGAGTTCCTATTTGCCAAAAAGTTTCATATCTCTCCCCATCAGTTAGGTCGTTTGCAATTTCTAATTGAGCTTTCTTATTTTCATTATTATCATCAGCAATTGGGAAAGCTCTTTCTCTTTTATAATACTTTAAATAAGAATTATGAGTATTATCTACCTTCAAATGCTTCTGTACGTCAGTGTTACAAAACGCTTGAAAGCAATTTAGACATAAATTCAGTATGTTTTCCGCATCTTCATCTAGCCTGTTTTTCTCATTTTTGAAGCAATAACCACACTCATCTTTGTAAACTGTATTGGGAATTTCTTTAATACCAATCATTTGTACTGCTCTCTTGATTGGTGTACTGTTTATTGTGCTTTGTGCTTTCAGTAAATGGTGTCGATTGTAGGTATATTCTCTTAGACCTTTAAAAACCACATTTATCAAGTCACGAGTGTTTTTTAAATCCGACGTTTAATCAATTGCCCTTTCGCGCGGAATAAATACAATCAATGCTAATTTGCAATTTTGATTAGCCCAAAAGTTATATTTACATGTTGAGATATATATAATTGACTTTTATATAATCATCATATTCAAATGGATATCTTCTAGTAGTAAATAAAAGTTAATCTATTATTCGTTTTCTTTCTTGGTGTCAAATAACTCTAGAGTTGAATCCAAATCTAGCTCTTTATTAGTTTCTTGCCTTGTGTTGCTTGCTTCTTTATTTTCAACCCTCTTTATAACAGGAGCAGTTTCAGTAGAAGCTTTACTTTCTAAAATAACATTCCAAGAAAAAACGCCGTTCTTTTTGCTTAAACATCTATCAAATACAATAGAATCCAAATATCTGTGGTTACTTGTTTTACCGCCATAATTGGTCAAAGTTTCAATTTTTTCAAGTAATTGCTTTTTTGAAGAGGTATTGCTAAAACTCTTTTTCTTTAATAGGTCTTTTAATTCGTATTCCTTGATTAAACCCAATTTAAACATATTTTTATTGAAGCCAAAGATTTCTGGAGAACTACTATTGTTTTTTTTATGATTGGTTACTTTTAATAAAGACATAATTTTTTCTTCTGGAACAAGTTCATTGTTCTTTATCTGTATGTTCTCCAATAACTTGTTGTCAGCAATAAACTCTGCTAATACCAGCTGATCTTTGGATAAAACTTGTTTCATATCTGAAAGTTGAGAGTTGCTGAGAATCATTCTTGCAGCAATTTGGAGTAATCCATCAGAAACATTTGATAATTTTTCCAAAGTTTGTTTAGCAAAAGCTTTGTGAGCATTGTTCCATTCAATGTTAAAAAATGAGCCTCCGTTGTAAGCTACAATGTTACACAACCTAATGATTATTTCCTTATGCACTAAATCATTATTCAAATTTTCAGCCTTCAGAATATCAAAAGCATATTCAATGACTTGCAAAGCTTCTTTAGAGTATTTGTATTCGTAGTTTCTGTTGATACTGTTGACCGGTTGGGCAAACTCTTCTAAAGCAGAACTATATTGCTCCAAAGCAATTCTATTGTATATTTTATAATTTTCTTTCTTCAAGAAGTCAATTGCATCATTGTCAACAACACCTCTTTTGGTATTTTTTTTTAAAATTTCAGTGTTCAAAGTTAAAGCTTCAAGTTTTAAGTATGCCTTATTTTTGTATAAGTTGCAATCTGATAATCTGGAAATGGCGTCGTCTACAGAATCATAAGGAATATAGTGCGTTGAAATACCAGATAAATAGGCATCTTCACCAGATAAGGTATCACCTGTCATTAACAAGTAAATACCTAATTGACCGTTAGTACCACCGACAGTAGTCATTTTAGGCAAGACGGCAGTGGAAGCTAGGTCTGGCAAAACCCCGTTCTGTAATTGGTTCATTGACCATTGGGTGTATTCGGTGGAAATTTTAAGAGAAGCTAAATTTCCCAGAGAGTTGATAGTATTCTCACATTTCCCGTTGTATACAAAGACAACTGGTTTTTGAGAATGAAGCAATTCTGAGGCAATCTTGTATGTGTATTTCAATAGCTTTACAGACTCAGTGACCCTTTGTTCTTGGCTCAAGTTGACAAGATTTTTCAATAATTGTGGATTAATTCCTTTAGATAATGTTTCACCTTCAACAACGGAATTTATAACAACACATTCACAAACAGGCGACTTTAAAAAGGTGCTTAAGTTTTGCTCTAGCAAGCCCAACGACTGGGTATTTAAATATAAATTTTGGTTCCCTTCGGAAGGATTCATTTTGATTAGTCTCAATGTACCATTCAAACTTTCATTAATAACGTTTAGTTCTTCAGAAAATCTACCTTTGTTTATCAAAGCAGCATCTGTTAGAAGGTATCTGGTAGTCGTTAAGGAAGCATTTTTAATGATGTTTAAGCAGTTTTTTGCATTGTTGGTTTTGTAATGTAGGCCAAATCTTTGCCCAATATATCTAGATGCAAGCATTTTTATATTTCTTGGTTTATATATAAACACGGCTTAATAACCACTTCGTCTGAATATGGTAACATCTACTATATGTATTCTATCTATAATACACATCCATTTAATGGTTTCTCGATGGTGAAAAATTTTTGGAAGTAAAAAATGTATAAGAAAATTTTTATTATTCACGTGACCTGATTAAAACGCAGTTGTCTTGCAATGAACCACTAATATGCTGATATTAAGTAGTACCCAGTAAAGCGTGCTTGGTATTTGGCTAACAGCAAACTAAATACTTGAAATTGTTGCAGTTTTTCTTACTAAAACCTTAAATGTGGTGTGAAAACATCCAAGTCAAAACAAAGCAAGCTTCTGAAGAGAAGAAAACAAACGTTATACAGACTTTAGTTTCACCTCGCTAATTACACGTGATTTTAGCGCTTTCTCATGGCAAACCTCTTGTTCCACTGAACATAAACCTGCATGCTTCGAACGGAATGTGTAAATATACATTTTATAATTTGTATAACATTTTTTACATGGTTTTGTAGTGTAGTGGTTATCACTTTTGGTTTTGATCCAAACAACCCCGGTTCGAATCCGGGCAAGACCTTGTGTTATTTTTTTTTTATTTGTTTGCAGAATATTTTCAGTTTATACGGAAAAAAGGGATCATAAAAATCTTGGGGTATAAATAGCGGGTTATTAATCACTTTTGTTGGGTTATAAAATATATGGCCGAACCAAGATAGTTGAAACCAATCCTAGCAATGAGTGTTAAAATATATGATGGAGACTCGAGCCTGTTTGTCAATATCCCAGATGCGCGTCTAAGTGAGGGTTGTGTTTACTCCGCATCTCATGAAAGATACTATTGGATTGATGTATTCCAAGGGATTATTTTCAGTTTCAAGAAGGATAAAAGTGATCTGAAAAAAATAGAAATTGTAAGCAAAAGTGATATATATCCAGAAAGAGTCGGATGTGTTATTCCTTCCAAAGAAAATTCAAATGTTGTCTATTTTGGAGGGAAGTATGGATTGGCAAAAGCAAATTTTATCAACAATGAATGGGAATATATTTGTTTATATTCTTCTTCTTCTTTGAAGAGAGATTGGGACCGAATGAGATCCAACGATGGTAATTCGGATCCAAATGATAATACCGTGCTGTACATTGGTATTATGAACGATTTTCACGTAGGTGAATGTACTACGGAAGGGGCAGTGATGAAATTTACTATTGATAAAACAATCACATGTGAATGTGTTTATGATGGAATAAGAATTCCTAATAGCATAAATTTTATGGGTAATGCAAAGATTTTTTTGACAGATTCTCTTAATTTCCAGATTCTGCAAATTCCTTATAATTCTAACGACTGGGTGAAGGATGCTGTTCAAGCAATTGATATTAAAGCCAACAATCAAGGTTTTACATCTCCTGAGCCAGATGGCTCATTTATTCTAGACGATAGATACTTCTTGACTGCCGTTTGGTCAACAAGTAAAGTACAAGTGTATGATCTACAAAACAGACAGCTGTTGAATGAATATTTGATACCAGGTATTGAAAGAGTGTCTTGCTGTTGTTTAGGTGCTTCTAATAACAAAATCGTTGTAACCACAGCTTCAAAAACCATTGAAACAAAGGGTTCGACTGCTGAAGATTTGAACGGAGCTCTTTATGAAATTGAGCTCCATGATCTTCCTTGTTCATCATCAATTAATGAAAAGGATGGTAAAATACATGTTTAATCTTCATTTATATTTATATATGTTTTTTAATGTTTTTATATTTAGTAGCATTAAATTAAAAAAAACGAAAATTAAAATGATTTTCAACAAAATCAGACTATATATTAGATATTCAATACTTATTCAAAGAAATCTAGATTAACTTGAATAATATTGATGTTGTTTAAGCGATAGTGGAATGGTGGGTACTCTCTTATATTACAAATAAAGAGATTTTATTGTTGTCTTGATATAATTTTTCTTTGGTAAGGGTATTTACTTTCGAAAACTGTTTAGAACAGATACATTATAAATACCTGCTTAAAGAACGTAACGAACTGACTTTTAATTGATAAAGCCAAAAAATCATCATTCAACTTATAACAAGAAGAATAAAGGAGCAGCTAAAGCTAATGGAGCAACAACTTGCATAGCACCGGCATTTTCATAAGTAGAAACAGCAGCCTTGGTGGTAGAAGAAGCAGCCAAGGTAGCTGAAGAAACAGCTACAGTAGCAGACTTAGTGGCACCTGTGACGGTAGTACCAGTGGCAGCAGTACCAGTGGTAGAAGCCCAGGTAGAAGAAGCAGTTCCAGTGGCAGTTGTTTCAGTGGCAGCAGTTCCAGTGGTAGATGAAGAAACGGTGACTGATGGAATAACAGATGTTCCGGTAACTGTTAATGGACAGTAAGTAGTGTATTCAGTGACAGTACCTTCAACAGTGGTAGTAGCAACAGAAACTAAAGCAGTGGAGGTAGTTAAACTACAGACATTTTCAGAACAGTGAGTAATAGTGACTAAGGTAGTAGTTTCTTCAGAAACAGTGGAAGTGGAAACAACACCTGAAGTAGTAGAACCAGAAGAGCTAGTTTCAGAGCCAGAAGAGGTGGTGGAAGAACCAGAAGAGGTAGAAGAACCTGAAGAGGTGGTGGAGGAACCAGAAGAGGTGGTGGAGGAACCAGAAGAGGTAGAAGAACCAGAAGAGGTGGTGGAAGAAGTAGAAGTTAATTCAGCTTTAACGACACTAGCAGAAACACTACCAGAACCACCGTTTGAATCAGCAGTCAAAGTAATACTGTATCTAACATAAGAAGTTTCAGCTGCTCTCTTAGCGTTGAGTACAGGTAACCATAAGTCAACACTTTGAACAACAGAAACTAAAGAACCAGCTGTAGCTTCATAAGCGAATGCAATAGCATCGAAACCGGATGGAAGGGAGCCAGATAAAGTTAAGAAGAAACCTTCAGTAGTATCAGTACCGGCAACGGAACCAGCAGAAGTAGCATTGGTGGCTGAGTCAACAAAGTCGAATACACCGGAACCAACAACTAATGGAGTGTAAGACTTGGAGGTGTTGGTGTAACCATAACTGAAATCATAGTCTGGAATGCCGACACCGAACTTGAAGGAAGCGACACCATCTACAATGTTGTTAGATGGGAAAACAAAGCTATCGATAGATGGTAAACCAGCTGGGATGGTAGCGCTTGAGGTAGATGTGGAGCTTGAGCTGGAGGTGACAGAAGCAGAAGTGGAGGTGACAGAACCAGAACTGGATTCAGAAGTGGAGGTGACAGAGCCAGAACTGGATTCAGAAGTAGAGGTGACAGAACCAGATCCGGAAGTACTGGATGTGATGGAAGCTGAGCCGGAAGTAACAGGGATGGAAGCTGAACTGGAACCGGAAGAGGCTGAGGTAGAGGTGCTGTTAGCAGAGGTGGAAGTAGCAGCTGAAGTGGAGTTAGCGTAAGTAGTTCCGTTGCTGTAAGTTGCTTTGGCAGCAGTGGCAATAGCACCGACTAAAAGGACGTTTTTGAACAACATTGTGTTATAAAATTAGTTAATTATAATGAAAGTTTGGTATTTCCACCTGTTCTATTTGTTAACTGACTTTTCAAATAACTGAATTCTTTAAACCACCCATTCTGTTTCCTTTTATATATTTGTCAAAGCCAGCCCAAGTACAAAAATCCACCCACATGTAATTGATTATTCAACACGAACAAAAAGAAAAGTGCCACTTGTTTAATTATAGTTTCTTGAATATTTAAAGGCTATACAGAGTCAAACTTCTCGCTTTGTTCTAGACCTAGGCTTAAACGAATCCTTAATATGGCATTTGAAAAAAAATACCTGTGTGAAAGTTTCTAAGGAAAAATGAAATAAAAAATAAAAAATAGCTGAACAAGCTGCGCAAGGGTCTGATTTATGCATATGTAAGTTTAATTTATTAGAAATTAATGCACAAATAAATTTATTTTTAACAAACCCTTATGCAGCTATTGTAACCTAAAATTATACACAGCTGTTATGCAAAATAATTACTCATTTGAGCCATCAAATGTGTGTGTCTTTAAAAAAAGTAAACAAAAAAACAAATTCCAGCTAATGCTGAGTAGGAATTTATTAAAGGAGAAACAATAAATATCATATGTTTTCTTTTGTTAACAAGCGAATGTCAACTTTTGTTGAAACAGAGCTGAAAAAATATTCATAAATTCATGTTACATCGTTTGTCCTCGTGTTTATGATTTGGATCATAAAGGAAAACCATAGGCCGCTTACAAATTACAATACAGAGAACTTGGAGCTGAGAAATTTATGCAGGAGATATGTGTGGGAAAATTGTTGAACATACATTCTAGTGCGGAAATTTTGCTCTCATCCCACTGAGGGCCGCTTGTGTCAGGTCGTTTGATATGCATTATTCCGCTGCGACTTCTGCAAAGCACTGAAAGAAAGAGAATATATTACAGTCTTGACTATGAGACAAAGGCACCAGTTGAGATTTCAGAGTATGAAAGTCTAGACTCAAAGCGAACTCCCTTGGCTCTTAAGCACACACTTTTCCTTATTTTCAAGAGGTTAAAATAGATGCAGTCATTGTATCCCTTCGTTTAGCCACGTTGTGACCTATTTGTTAATAATAGCGACAATATATGATTTTTCGCACTTTTTTTTTTTAAAAAAGCTACAACTTGTAGGCCTGCGGGGCCACTTGCTGTTCCCAGTCTAGACACACATGGCCCTAACCCTCATGATATTTGCTTTTAAAATATGATTATTTACCTTATTTGTGTCATTATCGTGGGAGTCCTTTTTATTCTGCAGTACCCCTAATTTGAGCTTTTTGATTACGTTTTATTCAGCTATTGGCTGCTGCGATTGTTGTAAAGCTACAAGTAGGATTTTTTTTTTTTAGCTGTGTGCCCTGGAACGGTAAGCATTGCTTTTTTGATAGTTCCCAAAGAAGAAGAAAAACTAAAAAATAAATTTCCCAATTAGTTAATTTTCTAAGGGCAAAAAAAAAAAAGTAGGTGACAAAAAGCAAAGACGCGGCAAAGTTTTCTGAAATAATTCTTAATAATAATTCATAATGACATTGGACAAAGAAAGAAAGGTAAAGAAACCAAAGAGAATTGACTCTCTGAGAACTTAGACGCAGTCTTAGAATCAGAGATGATTAGCATCGTTATGAATGTTTTTAAAAATATAAAAAGAATGATTTGAACGTATTGGGTTCTGTTAAACATTTGTTATGCTGATGATAACCATTTTAACAACAACGAATTTCTTCAACCAGAGACAAAATATGAGGATAAAATTTTGACAGCTTTTTAACCCTGATTCATAATAAATGTACAACCTAATAATTTCATTTCTTTTTTTATATTTTTACCAACGTTTTGTATCAATGTGAAGCAGAAAACTCCTCCTGTAACAAGGCAGTTAATTTTTGGTTTGAAATATCGCCTAAAGCCGTAGAATCGCATTAAGCTCAAAGCCGTTTAAGAGAGCCAATGCGCTTTTATGATATTTGGTTCGTATGTATGAATTATTTATTGGATATGCAGCTATGATCAACAGTTGAATTGAAGCTCGTTGGGTCACTTTGTCTTGGTTGGCCTGGCCAATGGGCGCTTTAACAACGTGACCTTTGTCAGATAACATATTTCGGACTAGAGAAAAAAGTTAGTAACGTGCATTTTTGCTGCTTTATCTGGAATTTATGGCTATTTTCAAGCTTAAACGTAATAACTTTGTTAAATATCATTGAATTTACACCAAGGCAGATCGTAACTGTCTGTTTCATGCGTTTAATCTATTAAAAAATGATCGTACTAACGAGGAAACCCCACTGAAGAGTCACAATATGTCGCAAATCGTAGCGCTGTAATTCAAATCCCGACCTTATGGCCCATATATATTCCAGTAACTGCAAAATAGAAAACAGCAATTGAGTTTATTAATTGAATACAACCAAATTTTTTTTGAAATCAAGTCACTAGCAACACACAAAGAAACAACTTAGGTTCTTTATTAGATAACGAAACTTTTGTTAGTAATCGCCTGCGTTCTTTGATCATTCAGCGCTGCTATAGAGGTATTTAGACTTACAAACTTTCAAAAAAAAAAGTTCAAGGGGGGATCCGGGAATTGAACCCGGGACATCTTGCACCCAAAGCAAGCATCATACCACTAGACCAATCCCCCTACTTAAAATTTTATAATTTTTTTGAATATATTAATTTTAAATATTAATTTTAACCAATATTGATAAGTAGCATTAGTGAATATATATATCAACGAATAATACTTTGATAACAGTTATTGGTGCTCTGAGATATTTAAGAGCTTTACTTTTATTAACATATTTCTAGAAACTATATAAATTTCATTACCTGAAAGTTCTAGCATTCGACGAAAAAGACAAAATGCTATTGTCATTTAGAAATATGAAATAATAAAGGCAAAAAACCTCTTCAATTTGCTTTCATCGTTATCAGCATCATAGCTTTTATCGATGTTACATACAAAAACTTTGTTTTAATTGCTGTCGCTGAGAGACCTTCGACAGTAGCTCATCTTCATGGCTTATTTGAATCACGTGAGTATGTGCTGAACAATAACAATTTTTTGTTTACATTTATTATTAATATTATTTTTAATATTATATAGACAGTTTTAATTTAATTTAATCTAGTTTATAATTTTTTAATTTCTGTATTATTTGTAAACATATTTAAAAGCCTTTGGTTTTTAGTTTATCAATATTTTATATACATGTGCATCTTGTGGTTAAAAAAAAATCATTATATAACAGAATTAACATAAAAGCGATACAGTTATTATTGCTTGTTCTTTTCTTTCTCCTCTTTAAGTATTTTTTGCATTTCAGAATTGCTGTTCAATATTTCATTGGCTTTGTCTTGAATCTGAGATTGAGATATGTCAGGATTACCTGCTTCAACAAAAGCACTATCACTTTCATTGTTATGTAGTAAGTTTTGGGCTAGCTGAGATTTAGCCAATGGTTCGATTTGTTGGTATAAAGCGTCATCTCTTAAGGCTTCAGCCATGTACTTGTTAGATGGTAATCCATCAACAAATGAACTTTCCAAGGTTTGCCTGGTGCTATTTTGAACAGTCATGGATACTGCATGCTTCGGATACTTCATGATGTATGAAAACAACAGATCCAAAGCTTCAGGTGCGGTATCAAAGATATCTATTTTAATTTTTTTTTCAATTTTGGTAAAATTTTGCTTGGATTTAGCCTGTGCGAATGGCGATCTGTTGAAAGTGTACAAAGTTTTTTCATTTTTCAAGTAAACTGGTGATGACATTACTACTCCTGCATAAAAACCCACTCTCATAGCAAAGTCTGCCATAAAATCTAAGTTCTTTTTATCATAGGACTTGAAAACCAAAGAGGCTACTAATTCGTTATGTGTCTTCAGGTTTCTTCTTGGTGCATAGTACAAAGCTTTAATGTTGTATGGAATATTTTCGGATGTTACTGTTGCTTCTTTTGGATACAGTCTTTCTATTTCTTCATAGAGCTGCTGAACCTTGACCTGGTTCAAGTCTTTATTAGCAATTAGTCTTTTGATCATGTCTTGGGTTGGTGTCTGAATTGTGCCTTTGGATGTGGTTTTCAGTTGGGATGCCACGGATTGACATCTAACTGGCATGTAATGTTTTATCACTGCATTTCTAAACATTTTTAGATTATATTCAGCGTTGTTATTGCTGCGATATGACTTCCCTTGCTTGGTTTGCTTTTGGTTGGAGCCTTTTCTGCTACAAATGTCGAAATACTCCCTCACGAAAAATTTTTCACTCAATGGTTTTTCAGTTGCAGAAAAACGAAGAAATTTTTCAGTTGGGCTAGGGTTCGAATCTCATCTCATCTCTTCTCTTCTCACAGAAGTGGAAATAGTTGACTAAATGATTTATGCAACAATCACCAATAGATCGGCACGCAAAGTCTTCTGAGATAACAAAGAAATGGGGAAAAACAGCAAAGACAAAAGAGATGTTTACTACCGAAAAGCAAAGGAAGAAGGATACAGAGCAAGATCAGCGTATAAGCTGTTACAAATAGATGAAGAATTCAACGTTCTTTCCCAAGATGTTAAAAAAGTAGTGGATCTATGTGCAGCACCAGGCTCCTGGTCTCAGGTTTTGGGCAAGAAAATGTTTTTGGATGATAAAGCAAACAGCGAAGGCAAAAAAATAGTTGCAGTGGATTTGCAGTCCATGACTCCTATCGAAAATGTTACTTGCTTGAAAGCTGACATTACAGCACCATCTACCTTGGAAACGATACTGGATTTGTTTGACAACGAAAAAGCGGATCTGGTGATATCAGACGGAGCTCCAGATGTTACTGGAATTCATGATTTAGATGAATATATTCAACATCAACTGATTCTCGCAGCCCTGCAGCTGGGCTGCTGCATTTTAAAAGAAGGGAGTGGTAAGTTTCTGGTAAAGCTTTTTAGAGGCAAAGATTGTGACCACCTTTATGCCATATGCCGGAATTTCTTTGAAAAAGTGTATATTGTGAAACCCAGAAGCAGCAGAGCAACATCTTCTGAGGCATTTCTTCTTGGCTTAGGGTACAAGAAGCCGATTGAAAGCTGGGAACCTAAACTCAATTTAAACCAAAGTGTGCAAGAATTTTTCAAAGACGTGGCAGATTTTGGTCTTTATAATAGAACTGGAACGACAAACCAACCAGAATTTGTTGCATGCGGCGATTTACTCTCAAGCTTTGACTCCGATGCTACATATGACATTCCTGAAGACTTCGAGGAACTGGACCCAGTACAGTCACCCAGAGATCCAGCATACCAACAGGCATTGAAGTTAAGAAGAAAAGGAAAACTCAATGGAAGCGAGAATTCATTTCTGTAGAAGTCAGTTTACACGGCAACACACATTATCTTGCTATTATTTATTGTATGAACTGCAAGTATTGTTTTATTACTATTATTTATTGTGTGATATATAAATACAATTTAATATGTGATGATTAAAGAGCTTTATTCATTTAAGTTTTTGCCTAAAACGTCTGGCTTCAATGTTGGGAACAACAACACTTCTCTGATAGTGTTGCTGTCAGTTAAGAACATTGTCAATCTATCAATACCACAACCCCAACCAGCAGTTGGTGGCAATCCATATTCTAAAGCATTAACAAAGGTTTCATCGACTAATTGAGCTTCATCGTCACCTTGATCTTTTTGTCTGGCTTGCTCTTCAAATCTTTCTCTTTGATCAAACGGATCATTCAATTCAGTGTAGGCGTTACAGATTTCCTTGGTTGCAACAAAGACTTCAAATCTTTCACACAAACCTGGTTGGTCTCTGGAGTATTTGGCTAACGGAGACATCATTTGAGGGTGGCCGAAGATGAAAGTTGGATTGATGGACTGTTCTTCTAGATATTCACCAACCAACTTGTCCAACATTCTAGCGTTGGTCAAAGGAGGAGAACACTGCAAGTTTTCCTTCTTCAAAATGGAACGCAAGAATTCGTTGGTTTCTTGAGAGTGCAATTGATCACCAGGTGGGAATTTGACATCTAAAATCTTTTCCAATTCTTCAATCATGTTGATTCTCTTCCATGGTCTGGTGAAATCCAAGTGCATAACTTCTTCTTCGTTGTTCGGATTTGGATGGTAGTCAACCTTGTATGAGCCAGTGGTTTCTTTTACAAGCTCAGAAATCATTAACTCAGTCATATCCATTAAATCATAAACATCAGCATAAGCTTGATAGAACTCACAAGTGGTAAACTCAGGGTTGTGGGTCAAATCAATACCTTCATTTCTGAATTGTCTACCGATTTCATAGACTCTGTCCATACCACCAACAACTAGCTCCTTCAAGAACAGTTCTGGGGCAATTCTCAAGAACATATCCATGTTCATTTCATTGTGGTGAGTCACAAATGGCTTGGCAGTGGCACCACCAGCAATAACGTTCATCATTGGTGTTTCCACTTCAATAAACTCTCTGGTGTCTAAGAATCTTCTGATAAAAGAGATGATCTTGGATCTGGTTTTGAAAATGTCTCTGGCCTTGTTGTTCATAATCAAGTCCAAATATCTCTTTCTATATCTCATTTCTTGATCCTTCAAACCGAAATGGTCAGTTGGCAACATGTGCAGACATGGGGTCAACAGTTGAATCTTGGAGACAAAAATAGACAGTTCACCTTCACCTCCCTTCTTTGGCTCTGTTCTTCCTACGTAACCTTCAACTCCAATAATGTCACCTCTTTTCAAGATCTCGTGATCAAATGAGTAGGCTTCTTCACTGTGGTAATCCTGGGCAGGAGACATGATTTGCAGTTCTTCACCATCAGACTTGATTACATAGAACTTCAACTTGGAGCCGGATTCTCTCTTGTTGTGGATTCTACCAGCTACAGCAACCTTTTCTTCCTTCAAAATTTCTCCTCTCTTCAAGTGTGCGTACTTCTTGTTGAATGCCGGGACTGAAATAGAGACATGGAACTTGTGTGGGTATGGGTTCACTTTGGAGCCTACACTGTTTCTGAATTCTAGAATCTGTCTAGTTCTGGCTTCGTGATATTGAGAAGGAGACAAATCGGCAAAAGCATCAGTGGCTTTCTTCTTGGAAGCTGGCTTTGGTGGTGCAGCTGCGGCTTTCTTCTTCTTTTCTTCTTCTTTTTGTCTTTGTTTCATTCTCTTCTTCAATTCAGATTTTGAGACTCTTTCTCCTGTAACTTCATCTAAATGTAAGTTAGCAACATTTTCAGCGGCTTTTTCAACTTCGTTAGCAGACATTTCTATAGACGTGGCTGTAAAATATTTGAATTTGGTTTTTAATTTGTGTTTAATCTATTTGCTGAACATCTTGGCATTGTAGAAAATGAATCATCCGGAAATCACCAAAAAAATTTTTCTCACTGAAACAAAAAAGAAAAAGAGTGAAAATTTTTTACGGCGGCAAATGGATGTGAGGCAGTGGGCGGGAGGCATCAGAAGAACTGATGCGGGTCACGTGCATGAGAGTGGGCCTGCTTGTGCCAGTGTGCTTCAGAGCAAAACATACCGGCAGCCAAACGCCTGGAAGTGAAAACGGCCTCGATGGGTGAGACGTTGCCAAGAGCCCCAACTTGAGTGAATTGTCTTGTCAGATGTCTAGGCTTTTACTCTAGAAGTCTCGTGATTAGATTACTTTTGCCTCTTGCTTTTTTTTTCTCCCAGGCCATCCTGTGTCACGTCATGCACCAGCTACGGAATCAGCCCGCTGCGGACATAATTATTGTAATTCCACTAATCTAAAAAACAAGAAGTCACTTGTTTTTATCACCTGGCTATCCTGATTAGTGGAATCTTTTCCACATGAGAGTTTTTTTTTTTCACCACAAATTTTGTTCACCCTGGCCCGTAAAAGCAGCGTCATATAAAAGGATTAGATATTGAAATAATATTTACAGTTTTTTAATAATAACTATTTACTACACATTTGTAATTGCTTACAAGAAGATTACAATAAAACCACTTTAAACTTTATAAGTTAAAACATAACCAAACTTAAAACTATAATAAAATGGCCAGAACTTTCTTTGTCGGTGGTAACTTTAAATTAAATGGAACCAAGGATTCTATCAAAACTATTATCGAAAGATTAAACGAAGCTAAATTGGCTAAAAACACCGAAGTTGTTTTATGTCCACCAGCTATCTACTTAGACTACGCCAACACTATCAACAAGAAGTCTCCACAAGTTAAGATTGGTGCCCAAAACACCTACAACAAGGCCTCTGGTGCTTACACTGGTGAAAACTCTGTTGCTTCTTTGAAGGACATTGGTATTGAATGGACTATCTTAGGTCACTCTGAAAGAAGAACCGTTGTTGCTAGAGAAGACGATGAATTGATTGCTGAAAAAACCAAGTTTGCTATTGACTCTGGTATCAAAGTCATCTTATGTATCGGTGAATTATTAGAAGAAAGAAAGGCTGGTACCACTTTGGATGTCTGTAAGAAGCAATTATTGCCAACCATTGCCAAGTTAACCAAGGAAGACTGGGACTCCGTTGTCATTGCTTACGAACCTGTCTGGGCCATTGGTACTGGTTTAGCTGCTACCCCAGATGATGCTCAAGAAACTCACAAACAAATCAGAGACTTCTTGAAGGAAAAGTTAGGTGCTGAATTATCTCAAAAGATCAGAATTCTATACGGTGGTTCCGCCAACGGTGCCAACGCTTCCTCTTTCAAGGACAAGGCTGATGTCGATGGTTTCTTGGTAGGTGGTGCTTCTTTGAAGCCAGAATTTGTTGACATCATCAACTCCAGAGAATAAATGTATTGAAGGGGACATAGTTCTTATTTTTATATATGACTTTAATGATTAACTTATGATGGATAAAAGCGCTTTTATGTAGTAACTGTTACACCAAAATGCCATAGCATTTGCTGTACTTGTATTTTTCACACATCTCTTGCCATTGAACGATGAACTCGTCGCTTAGTTTCAGATAGTATATAAGCAAGCCTGTCATACTTAGATTATTGCATCTAGCAAGACTCTCAATGTATACGATCTTGAAGTTGTTGTAATTTGATAAAGAGACTACCTTCAATGCTTGAAACAGTGAACACAGCAACACACAAGTTCCTGGTCCATTTACCAATAATAACGTGTTTCTGTGATTGAAAAGAAAGAATCTCTTCTCTTTTACAAACAACACTACTATGGAAAAAACTGTTGCTAAAATGCTGAGCACTGAGCTGATTTTACTTGCGTTGACTTGTCTAGCTTTACCAATTTCATGGTATTGCACATTATTCAAGTCAGAAAACTGATTTTGAAACCTCAACAACGAGTTGTTGTCCGAGTATAAAACTGCAATGTGTGCCTCCTTGATTGTCTTTTCATAGGTGCGTAGTATCTTCAGCATTTCGCCTGTATGCCCTCCAGATCCAAGGTAAACGACCACCTTTTTGGGGTTATTCTTTGGTGTCTTTGTATTTAAATTCGGTTGTAAAACTGCTCTTGTGAAGACAATGTTGAGTAAAAAAAAAAGAATCAGCAACGACAAAAGGATAGGAAAGCTCAGAGAGTCCATTTTCTGGTATAATATACGCTTGTTGGGTCAGTTACACACTCTGCTGCTTATTTGCTCCCGCTGGCTTAGTACATTCGTTAGGTGAAATAACGCTGCCTGGGATTGGCAGATCGCCAGCCACGTGACACACGCATATAAAACGCGTCAAACATTCTCAGAATTGATCAGAAGGTCTTCTCACCTACTCATCACAGCGAACAGGTGTACTTATTTATAGTTATAAAGACACCCAAGGAAAACCACTGTGAATTTTATCCATTTAAGAACAAAGCTGTTAAGAAAAAAGAGCTTTATTTCTGAAAACTCGTTTTGAATATTGATATTTACATATGAACAACCTGCTGAAACCATTTGTTCCTCCACTGAGAAAGACCAGCGAAGTCGGTTCAAACACTCAAGTATCTAATGTAAAAAGAGATATACAGGGGCCAAAAACAAAGGATGGAAAGTCATTTGCTGGAGTGCGAACAATAGATCTGACAAACACCAACCACAATTCCGTAAAAATAAACAGTGAATTATGCTGTATTTTATACAGGAAGAAATCATTGAAGAAGAATAAGACCTGGAGTTTGGATGCCTATGGATTGATAACTTCAAAGAAAGAAGTGAGACATAATTTTAAAACACACTACAAGTTATTTGTGAAAGTATATAATTCCGAATCAGGAAACTTTATTGCAGGTCTTTCCATTATTGATGACAGTACTGAGTTTATTGCAATGTATGGGAATTTTGAATTTCAATTTTCTCACTATATAAATTCTGAGGAAGACCATCAGAGGGCATTTGAAGTACTGAAAATTAAAAAGAATAATTCAAATGATAATCAGGGAAATAAAAGGCCATTTTCATCCATTAATTTTGGATTAAACGGCGCCAAGCCAATTAACAACATCATAAACAGTAGCGAAGCTCAAATTGTTAAAAAAGCTAAAACGTCTTTGGGAGACGTTGCAAAGCAGTTTGTAATTCCTCTTAAGACAAATACCAAAGTTCAAGACAGTCAATACAATGTTGTGAATCCGGCGCCTGGAAAACCGCTATTTAACAAGAGTGAAATTTCCAATGCTTTGGTGATGAACAAAGAAAATGCATATTCTGATGTTGATGTGATAGTTGATCCGACCTTGTCAAAAATATTAAGACAACACCAGCGTGAAGGAGTTCAATTTATGTACGACTGCATTATGAATATTAAATCTCAAGATATAAGTGGGTGCTTGTTAGCAGATGAAATGGGATTAGGGAAAACACTGATGTCAATCACATTAATATGGACTCTACTGAAACAGTCTCCACATTCAAAGCTTTATTCAGGATTAAATGACAATGCAGCTATCAAGAAAATTCTTATTGTATGTCCCGTTTCTTTGATTAACAATTGGAAACTTGAATTCAAAAAATGGCTAGGGAACATGGTTGGTGTGAAGGTAATGAACACCAATGCTAGCTACAACTCAGCTGAAAAAGACAAATTAGATTTTCAAAACTTTTTAAATGTGCAAAAAGTCTTTCAAGTTGTAATTATCAGTTATGAAAAGGTTTTATCTCTTAAGGGTATTTTCGAAAAGGCTGATTTTAGAGACAAAATTGACCTTTTAGTTTGCGATGAGGCACATAAACTAAAGAACAATAACTCAAAGATTTTACAGATTTTAAAAAATGTTGATTTCAAAAAGAAGATTTTACTCACAGGAACACCAATTCAAAATGATTTGCAAGAGTTCTTTACTATTTGTGATTTTTTAAACCCAGGCTACTTGGGCAATCTCAACCAGTTTAAAAAGAATTATATTGTTCCAATAACAAAAGCTAGAAACACCGAATCAAGATATAACAAACAAATAGTAGAACTTGGTGAACAGCAATCAAACGAATTGATAAAAGAGACATCAAACTTCATCTTGAGAAGAACCAACGATATTTTAAACAAATTTTTACCAGCAAAAAGAGATTACATTATTTTTTGCAAACCTACTAGCCATCAAATAGAAATCACTGAAACTGTGCTATCCTGTTCTAATGTTGGCTCAGCAGCAAGTTCATCCGCATCTTCATTAGGCTTGATCACACTGCTAAAAAAGATATGTAACTCTCCCAAACTACTAGTGAGCGATTCATATTATAAGAGCAACTTAAGTGACACATCTAGCCCCATCTCGACTTCTAACAGCAAGAATGCTGAGGGAAGTGGAAAAATGAGAGTTTTGGATAATTTGTTGGGACAAATCACAGCAATGACGAATGACAAAATTGTTCTTATTTCAAATTACACTCAAACTTTGGATATAATTCAAGATTTATTGAAATACAAACATCAATTACCATTTATAAGACTGGACGGAGCCACTCCAGCAAAACTGAGGTCAGCTATGGTTAAGGATTTTAACGTCAATCCTCATGTTAGATGCTTTTTACTTTCCGCCAAATCAGGTGGAATGGGTTTAAATCTAATTGGTGGTAACAGACTCATATTGTTTGACAATGATTGGAATCCTGCCATTGACCAGCAAGCCATGGGTAGGATTCATAGAGATGGGCAAAAGAAGGAATGCTTCATTTATAGACTTGTTTCCACTGGCATGATTGATGAAAAAATACTTCAGAGACAAGTCACAAAGATCAACTTGTCAAAGAAAATATTAAACGATGATTCTGATCATGAAAAGAAAAAAACAAAAAATGATTCTGATGTTTTTAATGTTGAAGATTTGAAAGATTTGTTTACTATTAAGAAGGGTACCAGAAGCAACACTCATGATTTAATATGTAACTGCAATGGGGATGGGAAACTATCGACTCTTTATGATGATCTTGATGATGGTTTATCAACGACAGATGCCTTTGAAGACAGGTTTATATCTGGCTCTGAAGCAGAAACAGTTATTAAAAAGATAGAAGAACAAAAAGAAACAGAAAAAAGAAAACTGATGAAACAATGTTTCAAGGGATATTCTCACTATGACTTGATGTTTACTAAAGAACATAAATTGCTGGATGAAGTATTGAATACTATTGACAGAACGGACATTTCATTTGTTCTAGAAAAGTAGAACAAAAAGCTTATTTATATATGAAATACTCAATTTTTCATTCTAGCCTCGGCAGCTCTTGCTCTCACTTCTCTCATGTAGGCTCTTTTTTGCATGTCGTCCATTCCTTCCATTTCATTAGCTTCACTGTTAGTTGACAAATTACCTACCTTTTTATCTCTCTTTCTGGTTTCTTCTTTTTCCAATCTCAGTTTTTCTAACTGTGCCTCCATTGCACTCTCAACTTCTTTTCCCTCAACTTCTTTTATTCTCACTTCTTTTTCAATTATATCATCTTTACTTAAAGGTTCACCTACGCTTGCTTTTTCCCAATCAGTGTAATGTTCACCTAATCTGTGTCTAGCCAATCGAAACTGATCCGAAATAACCTCATCGCTTGACAACTGAACAGGAGTTTTTCCAAAATTCGTTTCTTTAAGTGGATCAGCTTTCAGATTTGTTAATAAAGACAAAACAGCCTGCTTAAAACCTTGCTGAGAGGCAAAGTGCAACGGCGTCATGCCTTGAAATTTGGAGACTGGCCTTAAAGGATCATCTATAGAAATATTGTTTTTCTTCAAAAACATGAGAATTGCAGGAATTTTAGATTTTTTCAGCAAAGAGATCAGCTCTTCACTTTTTAAATAGTCTGGATCCTTGTCCTCATCTACAGATGACGAGGCTTGCTGCTGCTGCTTTGAATTTTTCAATGCCTCCAATTGCTTCAATTTTTTTTCATGTTCTTTCAGAAGATCAATATTATCTGTTGGGGTATCAACAACTTTTAGGTATGAAAGTTCAGCCCAAGATCTTTTCAGTTCGGAGGTTGTAGGTCTTTTAGTGTTAAATGGTAATTTCATTATCCTAGGGTCATTAGGTTTGATGCAGCTGCTACTATTAACAACAATCTTCCTGTTTAACAGATTGCTTTTAATAAAAATGTATTTACATTCCTTTATGTCATTTTTCCAGCTCTCTATCAGGTCTTTAATCTCTTTTTCTAATGCCATTTCATTGTATCTTCTTATAGAAGCACCAGCTGAGTGGGCATTACCACCTGCTTGATCATGTGCAGACTGAGAACCACCCTGCTTTCTTCTTGTGGTGTATCTATGAAAGGTTTTCTGTTTCAATAAATTGACTTGCTGTGCATTGAGACTCAAAGCCAATTTCTTGTTGAAAGTCTGATTTTTTAATCTTGTGTGGGAAATTATTGCTGCTGCAAAATGCCCCCCTCCAATCATGATGATTGCTGTTTTATCGCTTACAGAATTCGGCAAGCTGTTTTTTAATTGATCAACAGGGTCTCCTTTCAGGTTAAATAAACATTTATAGCCTGCGAGCAGCTTGCCTTCGTTTTCATCTTTCAGCTCAGAGGATGAAAACAAGTAGAATGGTGAGTTGTTCATTTTAATCATAGGCCCGCTTTCTTCCCGGATACTTTCTAATTCCTCTTCTTCTTCTTCACTGTCTGATCCAGATATGCTAGCATCACTTTCAGCAAGTGTCTCAACATTAAATTGCTCTTCCTTCACTACATTGTCGCCGTTCAAGGATCTCTTCAAGTTGAAATTATGCAAATCTGTTTTGAAGTGGTATCTACCTTCAACTTCTGTGGCGCAGGTGGAACAGAACGTCATTTTTGATTTGGGAGTTATGGGAGTAAACTCATCTTTAAGGTAAGCATCATTTTGTTGTGTATCTTCTCTATTACACACGTCGTCTTCTCCATGCTTGTTGAACTTCGACAGGTGCAATGAGTTCAGGATCGTTTTGTTCAAGTCAAATATGTATAAATTTTCTTTTTTTATGTGACTTTGATTGTTTTTAAGAACGGACATCAGCAAAAACTAAAAGGAATATATCAGATAAAAGTAATGGTGCTAATTTCGACCGCTGGTTGGTTTAGAGAAGTGTTCTTACTAGGGTCCTCCTTGAAGCTCATCCTTAACACCAGGAACCTGAAAATAAGAAGCGGTAGAAAGGCATAATCACGTGATAAAAGCTTTCTTTGAAGTTTGGTTTAAAGCACATATATATCTACATAACCCTCCAGCTATAACAAAGCACCTGCAGCCGCACAAAAGTCTGTTACCGTTTCATGCTTTACGCTTAATAACCGCTTGTACCAAAAGCTGCCTTTATCTACAAGAAAATCAGTATTTGTTATGCTGATTGAGCGCTAACTTAGGCCTATGAAAAAGCATCAGCAAGGATAATCACCTTGCTGATGCTTGCAATATGGAAAAAACAACTTGTTGCTTTCTGTTTAAGCAGAACCAACTCTGTGACATTCTTCTAAAAACCACTTGATTTGGTCAGGATCCATGAATGGATGAGTACCGTGACCAAAGTTGACAATGTAGTTCTTCTTACCGCCACCGAAGCCTTTGATCATTCTTTCAACTTTTTTAGTGATGATTTCTTTAGAGCCGTAGATGACACCTGGATCTAGATTACCTTGCAAGTTCACTCTTCCTTTATTGATCTTTACAGCATCTTTTGGATCCCAAGACCAATCCAAACCTACTGTATCATAGCCAGAATCGCATAACTTGTCTAGAGCATACCAGGAGTTCTTACTGAAAACAGTCAACGGAATCTTGTTCTTGATACCCAACTCCGTCAATCTCAAAGGCAATTTTTCACTGATTCTTCTCAAGTATGGCAAAGAAAATTCATCAAAATCTTCACTTCCCAATTCTCCACCCCATGATTCAAAGACTTGCAAAATTTGAGCTCCTGCAACAACTTGCTGGGCTAAAAACTCAATGGAAACGTCAGTGATTTTATCCAAAAGCTTATGGGATAGCTCAGGTCTCTTGTTGATCCATTCCTTAACAAATCTAAAAAGCTTAGACCCTCCTCCTTCAATCATATATGTTAGCAGGGTGTAAGGGCCACCAACAAATCCAAACAATGGCACTTCTCCATCTAGCTTCGTTCTGGTCATTGTGATAGCTTTGAAAGCCCAGTCTAATTCATGAAGAACATCCGTGTGGTAGTTCAAAACTTTGTAGGCATCTTCTTCTTCTCTGATAGGCTCAGGAAAATGTGGGCCCTTCCCCTCTAACATTTCAACTTTCATTCCCATCGCTTGAGGAATGACCAAAATATCAGAGAAGATAATAGCAGCATCAATAAGGTTTTTGTATCTTCTGATTGGCTGGATAGTAATCTCAGAAGCGGTTTCTGCATCTCTACAGGTTTCAAAGAAGTCTCTCCCGTTCTTCACTTCATGGTACTCTGGCAAGTATCTACCAGCCTGTCTCATGATCCAGCATGGAGGTCTTTCGACATCTTGCTTCAAAGAGGCTCTAATGATTAAATCATTTTTAAGTTTTGGAAACTTGTCAGTAGGGTCTGGAATAGAATTGAAAGAAGCCATCTTGCTCTGCTACGGGGTTCTTGGTGGTTGTTTTGCGGTGTTCTTTCAAGCATCTGCGTCGTTTGCAAAAAGGAGAAGTTGCTTTCTGCGGCGTGGTTTGGCAGTTGTAAAAAACCACACGTGACTTGCGTTGGCGTTTTGGGCATGCGTTCGTGTGCCTTTGCGGATTAGTCACGTGTAATATGTTTACCTGATGCCAATGCGAGACGGATTGCCTTTTTGTCTCTTATCGCCGAAAAGACTTCCCCTTTGTTGAGCTTTTACTGCCTGCGGCTCAATATGCAAATATAACATGCAGGTTGCTAGGGCAGCAACAGCTACATTTAAACAGCTTTGACACGAAGGAACAGAGAAGCAAACCAACCATACAATCTTGACCTGCTTTACCTCCGATGATATTGTCGCATAGAGTTAAGCGGTTTTTGAAGACTATTTTTAAATACAGAAGCATTAATGTGAGTTTGCTGACCTTTCTAACAGCTGCTTTTGTTGTTTTGTACACATTATCGCTGCAGAAAGAGGACTTAGCTCCTTTGGATAACTCAGATCCTGATTTTCAAAATTTGGTTGACTATTCCTGGGACCAGCTACAAATAATCACAGAGAAGCCCCATCCTTACGGATCTCATAACAATATTCACGTGCATGATCATTTGGTTTCTGAAATTGAGAAGATTATTGCTTCTTCTCTCAACAGCAACATTGACTTGGACATTGAACCTCAATCTCTTTTGTTTAAACAACAAGATGTATTTGACCCGTCTTCGCAGGCTACGAGGGTGATTTCCTACGAGTCTAACAATATTTTGGTGAAGTTCAAAGGGGTCAATCCAAAACTTCCTGGGCTGCTAGTTGCCAACCATTTCGACTCTGTTCCAATTGGTACCGGTAAAAACGACGCCAACACAGGAACAGTGACACTATTAGCCTTAATGAAGCACCTAATAGACAAGCCATTAAGAAGGGATATAGTCTTCAACTTCAATAACAATGAAGAATTTGGCCTGTTAGGTGCCAATGCATTTATGAAACACCGCTGGTTGAAAGATGTTAAATTTTTCTTAAATTTGGAAGGTGTTTCTGGCGGAGGAAGTGTAGGAAAGCCTATACTATTTAGAACTTCAAATGTGCAGACAGCTAACCTATTTAAGGAAGGTGTTCCTTCAAATTTGGCATTTGGAAATTCAATTTTTCAATACGGATTCCTCTCAAGATGGCTATCTAGTGAAACCGATTTCAAAGTCTATGAAGATTCTTTGCTTGGTTGGGACCTCAGTTTTTTCAAGAACAGAAGGTTTTATCACACATTATTTGATGCTACCAAGTACGATACTAAGTATGGTGTTTATTCCATGCTTCAAGTTTGCTTAAGTTTAGTTGATTTTATGGGTAAGAGTGAAGCTGTTGTTGAGTCAACTCAAACCAATAAGGCTGTGTATTTTGATTTCTATGGTAAATTTCATGTATTTGATGCAAAGAAGTTCAACAGCTTAAATGTTGTGTTATTGCTATTATTCCCAGTATTAATTGCAGTTTCCTGGAATATTAACGGCTTGTGCATGAGTTGGTTCCACTGGCTCAAACCTGCATTGGCAATTCTTGTATCTACTTACTCCATAAAACTATCAGTTTATCTATTCTTAAACAAATTGAATCCTATGCTTGTGTCTAGATCCTTTTACATCCCCATGCTAGCACTTTTGTCTGAATTTATTTTATTAAACATCATAATTGTGAGACTTATGCTACAAGGATGTTACAGATTTAAAAGTATTGCTACCCTTGAAATTACAGTGGGCTTATGGTTTTTATTGGTTTCAAAGACCTTTAGAAATATTGAAACCGATTACAAGGAAACCTACATTTATGCCTTAACTATTATCTATTCTATTTTTAGTATTTCTTCTATAATGGGTGTATTATTTGACCCTATTGTGAAAGAAAAGAATAGAAAACAACAAAATGAGCTTATTGGCGACGAAGAAAGGGAGGTTTTAGTCAGTGTTTCCAATGATGAGCAGGACTATCATTCTGTTGAGCATCAGCCACAAGAACAAAATGAACAAAATACTGAAAATGAGAATAATGAGAGCATTGAAAATGATGATTATTTAAGTGAAAGAGAAGAAGAAGAATATATGAATAGTTTGAAATCACCTATATTTGCAAACTGGTGGTTGCAATACTTGCTGACAGTGCCATTTTTGTCTTTGTTTCTCACTTATTCCTCAACTTTAGTATTAACAGCTTTGCATCAATCTGTCACTGAGTCCTTTAAATCATTGCAACAAGTATCAACCATTTTATTGTACTCCTCTTTTTTCATAGCTCTACCAATTGTACCTTTTATTTCAAAGCTAAATCATTATTGGATTGTGTTTTTGACTGCTGTTTTTATCATTACTTCCACTTTGTGTTTAAAGTTGGATCCGTTCACTCAACAAACACCAATTAAAATTAGAGTTGCTGAATACTGGGATTTAAATGATAAAACCCCAAGAAATTACATGGCAGCTTCTTCTATTGATTTATCAAAGTACTACAAGAAAAAGAAACAACTTTTATTGCCAGATATGATAAAAGACTTGCCTTCTCAAAAACCAGAAAGTTCAGTTTCATGTAATACATCTGTAACTGGTGCTCAAATTTGTGAATGGTCTCTGCCACAGAACAATCTAACTAACAAGGTAAATCCAATTTTTGAAGTAGAAGTTTTGAATAATTCCAGACTAGATGAAGGAAGAACAGTATATGAGCCCATAAAAGCTGCTTTAAAAATTAAAAACATTGAAAACAGATTGTGCACACTGTACTTCCCATTTAAAAACTCCATTAAACAGGTGAAGCTGAACACGGGACAGTCTTGGGTTAAACCCTTGGAATATGGTATTGATGAGCTACAGCTACATAAGCTTAACTTTACGGAAGACTTTGAAGTTGAACTGACCTGGATTCCTAAGCTATTACTAGACGGAAATGCATCTGAAGATGTTGCTGAAGATAAGTTAGAGATTGATGTTAAATGCTATTTTGGCGATTTGGCTATAGACAATATTTACCAATCTGATGGAATTAAAGAGCTTTTAGACTACGGTAATGCTAATTTTGTCTTCACCAATTTAGAGAAAGGAGTAGTAATATCAAAAAAAAAAATAGTTTTGTAAGAATAAGAGAATAAGTAAACATATGTATTAAAAAACTGTAAAATTGTGAGAAGAATGGGATGATAAGCTAAATACCTCTTTAATGATTAAGCTAGAAAAGGATTTGATGCGCCTGACTAACCATGGCTCAAGCATAATCACGTGACATTACGTTAATTTGCTAGGCACAAAGAACAGTTAATTTAATACAAAATAAACATTATTAAAAATTCTACATTGCAAGTTACTAGGTTAATTGATTAACACAAAAAAACATTTACTTCAATAAATATAAGTGGCTTCTACAATTTAAAAAAATTTTAAATATTTTCAACCT
Organism: Hanseniaspora mollemarum; assembly: GCA_019649515.1. NCBI lineage: Eukaryota > Fungi > Ascomycota > Saccharomycetes > Saccharomycodales > Saccharomycodaceae > Hanseniaspora > Hanseniaspora mollemarum. The sequence goes on along the minus strand of JABFEO010000004.1, from coordinate 545,123 downwards.
CAAGTTTTTAAAACTCACATAATCGCCATTAAAACAGCTGTTAAAAAGCCTTCTTGAACAAGCAGAAAACTACATAAAAAAGTTGCGCTATTTTAATAAAACAATATTTTTTAGCTATATACAAGACATGAAAACCGACATTGATGCTGAAAACGACAGGACCAAATATAAATCGCTATATTTTAAAAAGTTAACAATGCCTTTGTTCTGGAATGATCACAATAAAATATCTACTAATAGTATTATGGATATATCTGAAAGTGATTCAAATGAAGCACTGACAAACTATAGCGAAAGACTTGAAGAAATTCTAAAGGCTGAAGAAGAATGCGATGAAAAAATGACAGAAACAGAGAACGTTTATAGTTCATTCAAAGAAAATAACAGTAAAAAATACCAGGAAAATGAGCTTTTATTTAGGTATGAAAAAGCAGAAACTGCTTCTACTGATAATAGCGATTTCATATTGCAGTATCCTTATTCAAACAACGTCTTTTTCCAAAATTCTAAATACAGATGTAAACATCTGTTGAGAGATGAAGAACAACAAGCTATTTTCCCAAGATGTTTTCAACATCACAGAGTTACAGATGCTGACAAAAGTCATTATGAAAATATGATGCCTTTCTTAAGCAGAGTTGCTGAAAGAGATAGTGACTTATTAATGCTAAACTGTAAAGTCTATAAAAATTTTAAATGCCCTTCATCTGCATGCCATAACGAGCCATATTCAAACAACGAGGGGCCTTATGCAGAATTTGATATATCAGAGCTAGAAAGTTTAAAAAATTTAATAACCTGGAGATATTCAAGAAGAATCACCTACACTGCAAGACAAAACTACACCAAAACATGTAAGAATAAGCAGCTTCAAACAATAGAATTTCTTTGTCGTTTATGTAAAGGCAAAAAGTGGATAGAAAACTGCTTTTTCTTCAAACATTTATTCAGATCTCATGGCATAATAACCAGTTTGAAACCCGAATACAGGGACTACAAACAAAACAGTATTTCTGATCATCAAAAAGAAATAAACGAAGAAGGTTTGCTCATCGAGCATGTAAATATATTGAATATTAATAGAGACATGTTAAAAAATATCGATGTAAAATTATTGCCTTTGCCAATAAGACTATTCACAGATTTCAAAAAAGGTCTCGAGAGGAGGCAATTTCTGCAATGCGGGCATTGTTTTAAGTTTATTAATTGCCATGTTGAAAATTTAACAAAACAGAATTGTGCTTCTCCTAAAGACTCCTTAGATGGAATTTACGACAATTTTTATAATAGACATTTAATTTTAGAAAACTGTATTCAATCATCCAGCAGTTGCTATATTTTAGGTGTCCATTATGCGTGAGAAAACTTATTACTAAAAAGTGGTTAAAAATTTTGAATATACGAACCAAGGAATTTTTTTTTATTCGTATCTTCAAGTTACGAGGGGTTGCTGCATACTTACGAGTTGTATGATGAAAATTCATAAAACAAAAAAAGATATTTGGTGTTTTTATCAATGGTTAAATACGCCAAAACAAGTATTTTTCTTTTATTCAGAGCCTCTGTTTTATGTCTCCAAGGGCTTGCTTTTTAGACTTTAGTGTGCTTGCTGTAAAAAAAATTACATTCTACAGAAGAATTAAGTTAAAAAGTGCTTAGAATCAGTGCAGAGGTTTTTTAAAGTTTCCGACAACTCTTTCTTGGACTAGACCCTTGCATATGTAAACAAAAATTTGTTGCATGCTTTGATTTTTCTTTTGTCCTAATGAAAACAATAACCAGGACCAGGAATTTTACGAAGCTTAGTTTTAGGATGTAAGCTTAGACAAATAAACACACTATAAACACTATGAAAAATTGCTGCTATAATTTGACTTTTGATTTAAAATTAAGCTCCTATAAATATGGATCTTTGGAACCTTGAATTTTTCATTAAATTGTTAGACATTTTTTCACCCTTAGTATTCTTTATAAAATATTGAAGTGTTGATGGTGTGAAATTATGGGTATTGTATTATATAATAAGCATGTTGAATTGCTTTGAAAATAGAAATTTCATTTTTGTTGCTCATAACCAAGCAATCCAATTGACACTTAAAAACTAGTTTCAGAACCAGAAGGTAACTCAAGCGCCGAAATTAGACGTCTCAAGTTAACAACAAGAATATTGCCCTCTTTTTTCTAAACATGTTTAATCATAAATCTAGCCTTGCTAGAAAATCCGCATCAATAGGTGCATTGCTACTCGCCTTTTCATCTTTAAATGAAAGTAAAACTCTGTCTTTACCAGTTCAAGTTGTTCAGAATCTAAATTCAAGCTCTTCATCTTATATCAAAAGATCTTCAACTCCTAGTCAAATAGATGATGTTCATCAGGCCTATTCTCTTGTCACATTTACTTTAGGTGGTCAATCGGTAACATCTATAGTTGATACAGGTTCTTCTCTTTTGTGGGTGGGTGATAAAAGCAGCACTGATGTAGGTTTCACTCAAGGTTTATGCGCCGAAAATGGATGCTACTCCTTAACAGAGTCCTCTCCTACAGATTTGAACACAGCTAAAAGTATAGAATATGCTCAAGGTACAACTGTTAGTATTGAAATGTATGAAGATGACTTAGCCATTGCTGGTGTTACTGTACCAGATTTTGAATTTGGATTTGCTGCTGAATATCCTAAATTCAATCATTCCGTTTTTGGTTTAAGACATATGGTTGGGACTGATGATTCTGCGTCTATAACTGCTTTGCTAAAAAATGATGGTTTTATTGATAGTGACTCTTTGTCTTTATCTTATGATGGTCCTTTGCAGTTGAGCTCTTCTAACAACGATGTTATCGCAAATGGAGAAATATTGTTTGGTGGTTATGATTCCTCGAAAATGACTGGAAGCATGTACACTTTTTCTATTGACGATAACAGTGAAATAACCGCTTTGTCTTCTATATCTCTTAAAAGTTCTACTTCAGATAGTTCAAACTTAGCTTCACTTTCAGTATCTGAAAACCTTGTCTTAGACTCTGGTACAACAGATGCTTTAATTTTTCCGGGACTAAGCACCATTTTAGACCAGATTGATATTTCTAACGGTTATTGGAATTGTAACGATTATAAAGATTACGTTATAGATTTTGATTTCAGTGGCAAAGTTTTGGAAATTCCTCTAAACAATTTGGCAGGCCAATTCAATGGGCAATGTTACTCGTTCTTTGCAGATGCAGATGTAGGAGTTGGATTGTTAGGGCAATTTTTCATGACAAATGTTTTATCCTATTGGGATTATGATACTGGAATTATTGGTATTGCACCTGCAAATTCGGATGCCTCATGGTTAGGTGACACAGCTTTTTCAAGCACCTCTTCAGTTACTTCCTCAAGCACTTCATCAAGTACTTCTTCAACCACTTCCTCAAGCACTTCATCAAGTACTTCTTCAAGCACTTCATCAAGTACTTCTTCAACTTCAGCTTCAAGCACTTCTTCAACTCCAGCTTCAAGCACTTCTTTAACTCCAGCTTCAAGCACCTCTTCCACTATTTCCACAAGTACATCCTCCAGCAGTTTATCTGAAATTTCAAGCTCCTCATCTTTATCTTCAACAACAACACTTTCTCCAACATTTGAAAGTACAGTTTTAGCTACTAAAGAAACCACATCTTCTACAACTAGCCCTGAAGTATCTTCATCTAGCAGTAGTCCATCCACTAGTGTAGGTTTTACTAGTGCTCCAACTTATAGCAACCAAACTACTTCCGCTATAGATAGCTCTTCGTCAAGCCCAGTTGACATCTCATCAGTTTCCACTACAGTTACAACAGATTCTTCTACAATTGAATCTTCTTCAACAACCGTCTCATCATCAAAAGGTCACTTCCCAGCTTCTTCCACTACTAAGCCTTCTTCCACTACTAAGCCTTCTTCCACTACTAAGTCTTCTTTCACTACTAAGTCTTCTTCCACTACCAAGTCTTCTGCCACTACATCATTTGGTGCTGGAACTGTATCTTTCCCAAAAAATACTTTACACAACGGAAAAGCCAGCTTCAACTTTAAACTAGGTAACAAAAAAATATCTAGTTTCTTCGTTGTAGCACACTCTTCAAAAAATTTTGTTTTTGATTTACCTTCATTTGCAGTTTCCTACGATGATGGCTCTAAGTTAACTCCAATTTTACAATCATCTTCTGCTGAAAAACTCTATTATAAGTTTGAAGATGTTGCTTCAGAAGCATTTAATATTGCTTTTAGCGAAATTTCAAATGATTTAACCACATCTTCTGTTAAACAGCTTGTATCGGTTTATATTCCTTTAGATAATTTAAAAAGAGACACATCTTATTTAGAACTTGTTGTTGCATTGAATGCTGGTAATTCTGATGAAGCAAACGGTATTGTTAGTACGTCTACTGTTAGCGCTATTAACGCTTCTAACACCACATCTACTGCTAATACTTTGTCTTCTGCTGTTTCTACAGCAAGTTTATCATCTACACAAATAACTGACGCAGAAAATACCTTTTCAACAGAATCTACTTCTGCTGTACAAACTAGCTCTACTGCTACGACTTCTGCTGCATCTAGTAAAGAACTGACACAAGCAATCTCTGTTGTAACTAATAGCTTACCTACTGATGTTACTTCAACAGTTTCTCAAGAGACAACTACTGTTATTACAATTACTTCTTGCTCCAATGATTTATGCTCAATCAGCTCAACAACAGCTTTATTGTATGTTGCTACCTCAACAATTAATGGCGAAGTTACAGAATATACCACTTACTGTCCTCTTACAGCCGATATAAATACAGCTTCTAGTTATACAGTAAATGCTAGTCCAGAAATAACCAAAGTTAATTTAGTAGGTAGCTCTACTTCTAATAATAATATTGCAACCTCAACACAAATATCTACCGTCACTTCAGCTAATGTCATCAATACTAGCATTGGAAGTTCTGCTAAATTAGAAACGATTGCTGCAAGTTATAGTTCTGGTAATGTGACTTTGAGTTCAATTTACACTGGTGCTGCCAATATTAATAAAAAAGTGTGTGGCTCCTTACTTGCTGCTATTATGATACTATTCTTTTAATTATGAATAACAAATAAAGTTATTGAAGATATTATCACTGTTCGTTCATGGGGCTAATATTTTTCTCATAGCTGCCATATTTTAATAAAATGACACATCTTCAGCCAAATACTAATTTAGCTATATATAAAACTATATTATAAGTTAATGATAGAAAAAAAAATGTTTTAAAAACCATTATATATCATTGTTGAATGTAATAATCGGATGATAAAAAAGAGGACAATCAAAATAGTTCTTTGATATACCTTTCCACGTTTGCTCATCTATTGTGTCTATTACCATGTTCATGTATTCACACTTTAAACCATATTTTTCAAAAAGATCCAGCTTGACTAGATCTTTATAAATATCATAAAAAAAGACGCAATCTGATCCTAAACCATTGAAAAAGGAGAAAACACCATTTTCGTATTTGATCATACCAATCATTATGTCATATAATTCAAGCATGTCCTTGTAGTGCTCAGAAAAGGTGTCGTAATAGATACCGTTAAAAAAAATATTCTTATCCAAAAGTTTCATTAGTTCATCTTGCCATCTTCCTTTCAATACTACAACATTCTTTTTAGCAAACCAACCTTTGTTTTCCATTGACTGAAGAACATCAGGGTGTGCTTCTATGATATAATGCTTGAATTCTTTCTGTGGATGCTTTTTAGATAGAGCCTCTATGTTCTCTTGAATATAAGAATCAATGATTCCCATTCCAAATCCGATATTCAAAATGTTTATAACAGCATCAGAATTATCAACAACATCAGGATTTGGTACAGGAAAGCCTTTCATTGGGAAAGTTTTGCTGAATAAAGTATCGGCTGAAGTTTTCATAATCTTGTATTCCCATTTCATCATTACAGCATCTTTTTGCTCAGTGATCAACTGTGAGTCGTCGACATATTGTAATCTGCTTTTTAAAAATGCCTCTTGGTTACCAGCCAAATCCTTGCCATTGTTATGATCTTTTATTAGCTGTGGAGGTTTCTCGTCTTCAGTATCCATTAGTTGCTGCTGCTGAAGCATTTTGATCACTTCAGGATCATCAATATCTCCTAATACAATATCGTCATCGTATTCTTCTATGAAATCAACATTGCTCTCTTCTAATGATCTAAATAATAATTCTGCAATCATTCCTTTACGTTTTAATAATCCATAAATCTCAAAAAATTGACTCTGTCTAGTAGTACTCATTGCTCTGAAGGCTTTAACCCATGAGTTAATCTCATGTATTTGATTATTCGATTTAGAATATTCTTCTGATAAAACGCCTTCCCCAAATGGTAGAAGCAATTCACCCAAAGTTTTATTTTCTATCAAACCACTTAGGTTCCAGATCTGCCCATAATTGAATAAGGACTCCAAGATGGTCATAAATTTGTTAAAGTTTTCTTTATCGTCGTAATCTATTAATTCTTCATCTTCATTTAATTGCAATGCTGGGTAATTTTCGGACAAAACCAAATTTTTTGCCTGTAAGTATTCGTTGAACCAAGAATTATTACCATTTTTCAAATACTTCTTAATTAAAATATGGGCTGCGGTGGTAGAGGTTGTTGGATCTATTACGAAGTCTTCTTCAAGAGTCAAGTTTATGTCATTAACGAACTCTGATAATTTGAAATTTGGCAATAATTCTGGAAATAAAGCCCATTTATGGATTTCATGAAGAAGAACTTCTTTAGACATTAAGTAGGACAAACAAAAGCCGAATGCTATGGTTGGTTGTTTCTTGTTGCGACCTTCATTTTTATAAACTGCTTTAATTTTCTTATTTTATTTATTTTAAGGCAGTTTCTTTTTTGGGATATGATTAAACAAAGCACACGAAAAAGCAATTTATTTTGCACGTGATATATTGATCAACAACCTCTATCACCCTCCTTCTCCAAGCCAATTCGACTGTAAAAGTTATGAATTGGATCAAAGGATGCTAACTTGCTTGAACTATGAGCTGCATGGTTAGCTGAGATTCTTTGTTTTCAACTGCAATAACCCTTATGGCCAAAAAGATGTCCCAAAACACCGTATTCCAGTTCATGAATTGATAAATAATTTTGTTTTCTTTCTACGTAAATATTAAATTAGTATATACAGATCCTTTCTCTACCAGGATCATTTGCTTACTTGGCAATCAACTTTTCCAATCTTCCAGCGGCAGTTTCCCAGTTGACAACATTCCAAACAGCATCAAAGTATTCAGCTTTTCTGTTTTGATATTGCAAATAGTAAGCATGCTCCCAGGCATCAATAGCCAACAAAACAACACCTTTTCCAACAGGAACAGAGTCTTGATTGTAGGTTTGAACAATTTCCAAGGAGTTAGAAACAGGGGAGTAAACCAAGAAAGACCATCCGGAACCCTGAACACCCATCAAAGATTTCTTGAAAGCAGCAATCAAGTTTTCAAGAGACCCATATTGCTTAACAATCAGCTGATACAAAGCGGTTTCCTTGTTCAAAGAGTGCTCACCACCTTTACCGTTGGTTGACTTTTCCATGTTTGGAGACAAGTTTTCCCAGAAAAGAACATGATTGATGTATCCACCAGAATGGAATTTAAGGTTTTGCTGCAAAGAGTTAATTTCCTGGGAAACAAACAAAGGTTTTTCCTCAGTTTGAAGTTTGACTTCTAGTTCTTTCAACTTTGATGTTGCATCGTTGAAACCATTGACGTAGGTTTGGTGGTGCTTTGTGTAGTGCAACTCATTGATCTTACCCATGATGTATGGTTCCAACTCGTTGAACTCCCAGTTCAATTTAGGCAAGGAAACTTTGTTTCTCTTGATTACTTGTCTGACCACAGCGTTAGATTTAAACATTTTCACCTGGTTGTATGTGGATGGTTTTTTGGGTTCTTCTACTCTTTCCTAGCAATATAAACTTCGTCCTGTTTAAGGGGAGAGGACTTCAGCAGGAATATTCACATATATATATATGTAATTTTTGGCCGCAATAAAAATTTTATCGGATTTAAGATACTCGTTCTCCGTACCTGAACCCTCTTTTCATGTCAACTGGTTATTAGCCAATGAAAAGACGTCACTAATGCAGGAATGCCGAATACTGCGTTTCCAGCGCTGAGCCGCACTCCGCAATGCTGAGCAGCAGCACTCCTGGCACTGGCGTTTCTTCTTCTTAATTAATCATATTTTATACTGCAAATATATACATAGGGCCTGGTGGTCAACTACAAGCTGGCATCAAAGTAAAGCGTTGGATCTAGGGACGACAAATCAGCATCCTTAAACTCCCCTTCAAAGATCAACTGTGAGAGAAGTTTCCCTGAAGCAGGAGCATTGTTTATACCCCAACAGGAATGACCAACCCCAACATACAAACCATTGGCGTTAGTTTCACCAATCAGAGGACCTGATGTAGTAGGCACATTGACGATAGGTAAATAACAAGCCTGCTTTTTTGTAATGTGGCCACCGGCAATGGCTTTGGACATTTTGGAAGTGTTGGTGTATAGTTCCAGGCATCTTTTGTCAAGAACTTCTACTTGTGCCGTCGTGTCTGGCAAATCAGTCATCGTATCACCCTCACCACATATGTATATTTCATCATTTCTCACGTACAGCTCAGGAGAGAAGTAGTCTTTCTCTCCACATCTTAGTTCGGAAAAAATAGCATATGGAGAAACCTTTGATTCGTCTTCTTTTGTAGGCTTAACAATAATACTGTGTGCTCTTAAACCGTTCACCGGACAGTCTTTTAAAATTTTCGATGTCCAAGGCCCCATACAGATGATTACATGCGTGGCTTTTAAGTGCACAGTCTTTCTTTGGTCCAAGGGAATGGAATCGTCAGTTTGCAAATAGTCAACAGCATTGATGTTCAATTCATCAACATCAGTGGTTATTCCTGTAGTGTCGTTGCTGTTTTTCCCCTCGTCGTTGTTGTTGAAATAAAGTTTGCTGATTGAACCAAGGACCAAGTCAACAGCACCGCTTTCAATGGCCTTCTGAAGTAAGAAGATGGTGAATTTGAAGGGATGAACAATGGCAGTGGAATCTTCACCACCTAGAGAAGACCAACTTTTAACTAGAGCCTTGTTAATCCAATGCAAGTTATTTGGCAGTCTCTCACTTAAATGCGAGTCGTCCGTCTCCAACAAATCACCTCCCATATTAATCGGTTCTCCTATTTCAATATTACCTTTTCTTGACATTGTAGCAAAACCATGACTATTGGAGACTGAAGAAGAGCCAACAGCAGGACCGGCTCTATTCATCATTTGAGCCCCGGCAGAAAAATCAAAGCTGTCATCACTTTCATCGTTGAACATATCATCTTCGCCGTCTGAATCCATGAAGTTTCCTATTTTTGAATTGCTTCTTCCTGTGTCGATAGGCTCATTGTCAAACGACGGCTTGGTAGCAACAGTAGATTTGGAAGAAGGTATACAGCAGCCGTCCACTTCCTTTGCATTTTCGCTTTTCTTCGGTCCTCTGGTGTCCTTGGTCTGCTTGTTTTTGATTGTCTCCTCACGTATGTCAGCTTCCACAGAAATCGACGTCAATCTCTTATAGTCCCATAAATCTGCTCCATCAAACTCATTAGCTAGTTCCTGATGCAACTGAAAGGAGTACGGGGCCAGCTGGGAAGGGAAAGCCCACGTAGCAAGCAAACCACCAGATTTACCACTGGCTCCTCCGGCCACTCTTGTTGACTCCAACAAGGTGATGTGATGCTTTTCCGGATTAAAGTCTTTGTGTCTGGTTAAGTAGTAGGTTGTGCACACTCCAATAATACCTGCACCCACAATAACAATATGCTTGTTTTCTTCCAAATCTAGCATAAGCTCATTGATTTTTTTTTCATTCGGCAAGTTCTTATACTCGACATCGTCTAAAGTGACTGTTTTCTTTTCGTTCTTCATGGTCAACAGTAAACTGATCGGAAAACAAAAAGGTTTTATGTTGAATTACTTTTAACACTCTTCGACAATAGCAAACAGGGTTTGTATAACAGAAAAATGGAGATTTCAATCAGGGATAAAAAACTCAAACTGATAGAAAAAGTTGCTAAGACAAGATTTTGCTTAATTCTAGAAAGAAAAAAAAAATCTTACTGTTTGATGGGTTTCCTGCCTAATTGTGCATATTTCTTATTTCGACTCTTCCTTTGATGAATATGTGAAAACAAACGAGTTTCTAGGAATCCGAGTTTCTTTTTGCCTCGTTTATAAAGAGATTCTTCCCTTGACAAAAATTTGCTCTTCTCTGGTGGTCAGGAATGCGGATTTCATTGTGTGGGCGACCCAAGGAGACACAGAGATGAGAATGAGGAGTTTTCATCAGGTGATCCACATGAGTCACGCGACAACACTTGCTGCGATTGGTTTAATCAATTGCCAGCCGCGCTTTGGTCTTACTATGCTATTGAGGCTGTGGGATTGAAGAGAACATTAGCAGTATTTAATACTGATTTCTTGGTTAATTCAATCCATCATCCAGCAGTACCTTCTGTTACGAAGAAAAACATCAAAAGAGCTTTCCAAGCGATGGTTACAAGGTAGAATTAGTGTATATAAACGGTTGACGCGGCAGCTACTATCCCTACTTAGCAAAGGCCATGCTTGCTGCGTTTTTAATCATTGCTTGGTCGCTCTTGCTTCTATTTTTTGTTTCTCTGAGTGAATTATTTTTTTCGTTTTTGGTCTTTATCTTTTTAAACAGTCTGTTCCAATCTTTATTTAGACCAGGCAGTAAAACCAAATGTTTTCTTTCTAATTCAATAACACACCAGCCAAGATCTTCAGCTTCTCTGACCTCATTTGATTCCTTGCGCTCTGGGGTGTACTCGTATATATACAGACTTTTATCTGAAAGATCACCTAGCACAGTGACGTGACCTTCGTTATTATTTATAATTTGTATTTCACCGTTTCTCAAAAGCTGCAAGGAAAACTGCTGACTGTTGTTATTATTCAAAATATCAAGGGTTTTCATGCTATATTTTTTCATAAAATTTAAGAACTTTCCACAGTTTTCTTCGCTGCCAGAAATACTAGGCTTGATTGTATAATAATCTAAGTTGATCTGGGACATTGACTTATCAACAAAAGGAATTTTGTAGAACAATATGCCATCTTCCTTTTTCACAATGCCGTTTTTCCCAACTTCAACTACTTCTGCCTCTGGGCTCAAACTACCGTCATTTTTCTTTTGCCTCAATGTGGCTGTCTTCATATGTTGTGGAGAGAGCTGTTGCATCCTTTCGTCATTAGAAACTTGAAATGACTGACGAGCTGAAGATGGGGGTTGAAGATATTGGTTGTTAGGAGGCCAGTTTCGTCCTTTGCTCATCATTTGCTTTTTCAAGACGACTTGTGCAGCAGCCTGAGAAGATTGGTTCAAAGGAGGTCTAAAATTTGCGTAATCAACATTCGATAGAGCTGGCTGGGTTGCAGTACTGGATAATATTGTCCCACTGGATGGAGTGGACGCACCTTGCTGACCATAGGGAGTATTCAGACCAAGTTGTTTTCTCCATTCTACTATATTTTGTGTGGTCACTGGTTTTCTTTTTTTGGGATATCCAATACCTTTTGTTCTCAGTGGTGGTTGAGGGGTATTTTTTGGTCTCAATGCAATGCCGGGCTGTTTTGGCTGCTGTTGATTATTTCGTTGTTGTTTTAAATAGAACTCCTCATTTGTATCAATTGGCTCAGCGCCTTCCCATATACCTGTCCAAATTTCACTTTTATCATCCCAATCCACACTCTTACAAAATGGATGGCTCATTATCTCATCTAAACCAAAACGCTTTCTTTCGTTGACCCTTAACATTCCCTCAACTAGATCTTTATACTCGGTATTAGTTGTGCTCATTTTTTTATAACTACCTGATACGATGTTCTCAAAAGTTTCGAGTTCATTACCACCCCTGAACGGCGGAGCTCCCTGCTTTAACTGATAGAATATACAGCCCAGAGCCCAAATATCAGCCTTGAAAGAACAGGAATTCATCATGAGCAGTTCAGGGGAAACATAGTCAGCAGTCCCCACAAAAGAGCTAGATCTTCCTTCAGCATCTCCCAAAAGAACAGCCACGCCAAAATCGGTAATCATGAGACACCCCTTTTGGTCCAGAAGTATGTTTTCTGGTTTTAAATCTCTATGCACAATAGAATGTCTCTTTAAATAACATAACGTGTCTATCAACTGGCTTACAAACTTCAAAACAATCAAATCACTGGCAATCACACTCTTATTCAGACTATTGTACAAATAATTGAAAAGTTCGCCACATGGAATATAATCCAAAACAAAATATAAATTAAACTCATCATGAAAGGTGTAGAATAAGTTCACTATGCCGGGGTGATTCATCTCAGACGACAACTGCAGAAGCGTTCTCTTTTCCACATTCACATACTTTTCTTTTTGCTCTTTTATTATGTGCTTTTTAGAGCAGATCTTGATGGCAAAATATTTGCTGTCCATGTTTGCTGAACTGTTAGCGGATTTTTTGTACTTAGCTTTATAAACTTCAGAGTACGATCCTGATCCTATTTTCTGCAGAAAAATGAAGTCCTGAGGGGTCATCTTGTACACTGCCATGTTGCTAGCTTGTTTGTATAAACTCGGCTTGTTTATGTCTAAATGCTGAAATTGGTCATAGGGAATCGAATCAGATGATTTGTTGAGTGGCGGTCCAGCGTTATGGTTCATTTAAAATGTCGAAAGTAATAGAATCAGACTTTAACTGTGTGTAGTAGGACTGTTGTAGAAAGTCGCAATATAATCCTTAAGAGCAATAGAAAAGCAAAATTTTTTTAGATATTTTTGCTTGATAGTGATACAGTAAAAAAAACCTTCTTTTTTATATACAAGGTGGTTAATTATTATTTGCTTTAACCTTTCCTGGTCTTATTTGGTTTTTGTAAATCCCCAGTACTTGAATATTAAGGGTTTTATTGGCTTTTTGGTTGCTGTACATTTTTTCACAAGTATTTTTCTTTCAATTCTGATCTGGCAGGAGAGGTCACGTTTACAGGTCAGCTGATGAGCGGGCTAAGCCCGAAGGAATAAGGTTTCACTGCTCCTTTACATTGTACCCTATTCACAAAGAGGCAGTAGGAGCTTCAAAACCACCAGTGAAAGGGCATTAGCAAACCAGGTGATTAAATGGGCGGAGTTATTATAAGATCGTGGCAATCTCTAACGCTGAAGCAAAAACAAACATTTATCAACAGATTCACAGCAAATTACAGAACTCTGTACCCAGGATCGAAAACAAATGTCTCACTTACAGCGTTGAAACTAGACATGGAGCAGTTTGACGATGCTCCTGCGTTATTTGGGATCTTTTATGAAGATCTTAGGAAAGGGACGATGGCCAAATCAAGGCTTTCTCATGAATCCTTCCAAAACCTGTTAATGGAAGACAAGCGCAAGAAAAAATAGTATTCATAATGACAAGGAAAATAAAAAATCACATATATGTAATGATCCTGCATCAAAGAGGATTTTGAACTATGAAACAGTCAATTTCACCATTTATCTTCTTCCTACCTTCAAGACCTTTTCGAACTTTTTGACACAAGCAACTACATCTTCATCACAGAATCTCTTACCGGTCAGTTGCAAAGCTACTGGTCCGTTGACATAATCCTCAGCTTTGTATCTTAGTTTTCCATCTTCGAACCATGTCTTCTTTTCGTAAACATTTTGCAAGAACTTTTGGTCTTCTGGGAAGTTATCCTTTTGAACGTCTTGATAAACACCAGTTGGGAAAACAACGTTTGGATAGTCCAGCAAGTTCCAGAAGGAGGTGTAGCCCCAGTAGAAAGAACGAGCTGGCAATTCTGATGGAGTGACATAGTTTGGTGATAAAATGAAATCTAAGTTTAGCTTCTTGTAGAACTTCTCCAGCATTTCAACTTTGAGAGTATCTCTTTGATAATTCATCATCTTGTTTTCATAAACGGAATGCTCATTACCGCCACCAAACTCCAAGAAGTGTCTGGTCAATGGCAAGATTGGTTCACCAGATTCTTTTAACATACTGAACTGGACCTTGTTACCATCAACAGTATACAAAGTCACATTGGTGTTATAGATGTCTTTCATAGCCTCTTCATCATACCAATAGGGAGCCAAATCAACGAACTCAAAAGCAATGTCATCTTCTGGCACACCGGCTTTTAATTTAGCAATTGTTTCCTTCATACCTCTAGTGATTGCAGGAGATGGAGTAACAAGGTTATCCGTGTACAAAACACCAATTCTCAAAACCTTCTTTTCAATCTTATCGGTTTGTCTCCAAGGCAAAGGAACCAATGTTGGGTCATAGTCACATGGATTACCTTTATTCAAGTAGTTATCCATGAAATAGTCCAACTCATCTATGGATCTGGCCAATGGCCCCTGAATAGCAACAATGGATTCTTGTCCCTTACCTCCAGACAAACCATTCATCAATGAAATTCTTCTTGTTGTTGGTCTAATTGCATACAAATTAGCGAAAGCACCCGGCAATCTAGTTGAACCACCAATGTCAGAAGATAATCCCATAACAGAAGAATGAGAACCGACATCAGCAGCACCACCACCTGATGAACCACCTGGAGATAGCTTGGAGTTTAACGGGTTTCTGGTTCTTCCAATAATGTTATTCCAGGTATCTAAATGCATGATGGTTTGGGGTTGAGAGGTTCTTGAGTGGATCACAGCACCTAAAGATTCCAGAACTTGTACAGTGACAGATGACTCAGCAGCAACATTAGTCAAATACTGCACGTAGGAGGCTGTGGTAACTTTACCCTTGTAATTCATTTGTTCTTTTGAGGAAATTGGAATACCGTGAAATGGACCAGCCAATTGACCTTTAGGTAACTTATCTAGCTCCGCAGCTTTAGCTAAAGCTTCAGGAATCAAAAATTGCATGATGGAGTTGGTAGTGAAATGCGAAACAATCGAAGCCTTGATATACGCTTTAACTATTTCCGTAGCTGTTAACTCCTTTGTTTTCTGCTTTTCCAAAAGGGTCTTCAAATCATAGTCGTTGACAATGGCTAGTTCATCAGCAGTCAATAACTTAGGTAAAAAGTCTAACGAGGATAATGGTTCGCTGTCAAATTTGCTTTGCGGTGGCAAAACTGTTAAACATTTATTCCAAAAGTCTTTGTCGAAAGCAACACATTGGTCAACCAAATCTTGATTGTAAGCGGCAATCACAGGTTCCCACTTAGCAAAATTGTCGGGGTTTTCAGTAGCATATAACGTTGAGCCAAATTTGGCAGCAGAGGAGGACATGTTGGTTTGTTTAAAAGTAAAATTTTTAATGGGTTTTTGGCACTCTTATTTTTCAGTTACATCAATTAGAAGAAACCAACAGAATACCAAAAGCAACATATATTCTTACAACTTATACATACTTACTTATATACTAAAAGTAAATTTGTAGCACTATAAAGAAAAACGAGTTAGCCGGAAAAGAATTGTTTTTCAGATACGATAAGCGAAAAAAAACACGGTGATTTTTTCGCTTGTTGCGGGAGTTTTGCAAAAAATGCCTTTTTGATCGCTTACATCACGTGACAATACATGCGCATTTCCTTTGGAACAGATAAAGCATCAGCACAGCAGAATATACGCTCTCCCAATGTCATAAGCAGGCTAGCAACAAAAACTAAAAACTGGACTGATAAGAAATGAAGCATATGCTGAAATTGGCAAAGCTAGTTTTTTAACAAACTGAAGCAGGAATTTTTTCTTCAGACTATGCTTGAAGTCCGAGCCGGAGATGCTCCCATTTGAGCTGTTGAAGAGCGTTATATCTTCTGAAAAGGATTAATACATCTTTGTGCATTGAAATATTCTCATTATGTAAGATTATACCAAAAGGAAATTATTTCAGCCACTGAACGTATCCTTACAGCATTTGCTTCAGAGCAATGTAGCGATAAAGATCATAGACGGAGATAAAGCTGGCTCAAACATTTTCACGTGATATAATATTTATTTCCCCCCTATACAGCTCTAAATGCTCTTTCAAGCCATACATTGCAGTTCTGCTGTACCAGAACTAGAAAGGTAATCTGTGGCAGCAATTCCCCACACAAGAACACAAGATTAGATCAGCGTTTAACGGAACCAAAAAATAAAATAACATTATATAGTTTTACTTTTACTATTACTTCCTAGTAAAGAAGTTGCAGAACATAAAGCGAATCAAACAATGAAAGAAGTAGATGAAATTGTGGAGTTAAATGTGCATGACAAGAGAGAAGCATCCTCTATTGCCGATACAACTGCTAATCAGCAACAAACGGCATCTAAGAAAAGACGTAAAAGAAACACAGTGGTTTGTCTTCCTTGCAAAAAAAGAAAGATTAAATGTGATAGGAGGAAACCATGCGGCCAATGTTGTGAAAGTAATGCGAGTAACTTTTGCTTTTACTCTTCTCCACAATGGGCACTAGACACATTTTTAGCAAACAACAAAACCATCCCAAATACAGAAGGAACAGCTCCAACAGCTCTTATTTCTAGTAACATTAAAAATACTTTGGCCGAGGACAATTTAGAAACTGTTGGGCAGGATTTCATCTCTCAATTTAAAGATATCGAAAAAATAAAAGATTCCGGACACAAGTTTGACTTCTTGCTGAAGCACCTTCAACAAGTATATACAGCGATAAATGAATTACAAGGAACTAAAAAAATTGTTGGTGAAGGGGAGACAACACCAAAGTATATAGAGCAAGCAAAAGAAACAAATATGGACAATGTTATTTTGCTAGATTTTCATGCACCATTCAATTCTTTAGAGATCAAAAGATCTTCTGATATAGGTTCCAAACCAGTCACCACAACTGCATTAATCTGCAAAGATCCATATTTGTCACTGATTTTCAAGTATTATAATGCCCGAACCATAAATAGAAAATTACTCAAGAACTGCTATCCGGGAGAGAAGAAGACAAGAGGTCATGAATCTAATATTGCACACTCAGTTTTAGATATGATTAAAATAAATGAGGATAAAATCCCTCCTCCCAATTCCATATTGGATAAGAAACAAAAAAACGATACTATTTGGAACTTACCAGGACTTATTTCCAACTCCAGCGAAACAGATCAGAATTTGATTAGGAATGATATTCTGACAATGTTTGCGGAAGTTCCTGTTGTTCATTTGAAAAAGTATTTTATTAATTATTGGAATTTTGTTTATCCAACAATTCCTATTTTTGACAGAGAGGCATTTGAAATTTCGCTAACGAGAATATTGGGACTTGATATTATGTCGGTTGGAAATGATGAGTTGCATGTTAGAATACAAAACATCAACCTTGAGGAAACCTTTGATTTAATACATGTAGCAATTTTTTTGATAATGATCAGATTTTCATATCTGAGTATTATCACTCAGCTAAAACTGCATGCTACTGACAGACTCTTGCTGAAACATTTTAAGGTTCCAACTACCTTCTTTAACTTAGCCAACAGATGTTTGTCGATATACAAGCCGTTTAGGAAATCCAAGATTATTTTGCTACAGTTTTTAACAATGGTGAAAAGTTATTCTTTATTTTCTGTGGAAGATGGTGAAGGAAATGATTTAAATCAAGGCACTGTTTTAAAAAATATTGTTGCAATTTTGGTAAAAATGATGGGTATGAACAGAGATCCTATTAACAATATAGATGTATTTAATCATTGCTTTGGGGAATCAAGTGACAAGAAGTGCTATGTTTGGAGAAAGCTGTTTTGGACGCTTGTTACTCTAGATCACAAAACTTCTTCTTTATCTGGTCTGTTGTCTAATTTTGATGAAACATTTATGAACAAATTTTGCGACACCCAGTTTCCTGATCCAAAGCCAAATTTTCCACATCATGATTTTGAAAAGGGTATTTGCAACTTTTTGATAAGCAGCAATAAAGTTTCACTAAAATTTGCTACAGTTATTGAAGGTACTAGCAGACTAAAAGGATTTCTAACTGTTGAAGAACTGTTGAATGATTTAGAAGAAATGGAAGCTGAATTGGTAAACAACAATTGTAACTTTTTAAATTTAAAAGAAATGAATATTTCAAACTACACAAAGGAGATTGAAGAATTGGAATACCATTTGTTCACGAATGACATTATATTAACTTCATTGTCCAATTTGAAGATTATCGAACTGAATATTATGGTTCTTAATCTTCAAATGACCTGCTACCACAGCGTTTTGATAAATTTGGAGAATAAAAACACCAAGTGCTCTTCCAATATTATAAACAGTATAACTTTAAAATTGATCACTTCTGTAAAAAAGATCACCGATATCTGTCACATGTATTTGAACCATGAATTTAGAAAATACATTGTCAAGCACGATTACCATTTAAACAGGCTGGTTCAATTAACAGTCGAAAAGTGTTGTTTGGTGATTGCTTCTTTTGCTTTGAAAATTTGTTTTACAAGACCTTCAACAGTTGAGGCTGAATTAATAGCTAGAAAACACACTTTTCATAATTGTCTTTTGGTTATGAATGAGATGGGATCCCTTTTGTTCAATTCTTGTGGAATTAAATATTATCAGGGCTATAAGTCTTTGATTAATTTACGATTTATTTTCAAGCTTTTAAATTACTATCC
This sequence comes from Hanseniaspora mollemarum, assembly GCA_019649515.1. Lineage (NCBI taxonomy): Eukaryota > Fungi > Ascomycota > Saccharomycetes > Saccharomycodales > Saccharomycodaceae > Hanseniaspora > Hanseniaspora mollemarum. The sequence goes on along the minus strand of JABFEO010000004.1, from coordinate 526,431 downwards.
GTTTGAATTTACATCGATGGCAATGATTCAGTTTTTTATTAGCTTTTATAATTTGTTACAAGCAAAAATTAACGAAGCTGACTCTACCACTCAAGATAAAATAAAAAAGCTGTTCAAAAACAATACATACCAAAGGGGAATTTTGCTAGAACACACTTTGGTAGATTTTATGTCAAAGTGGGCATCTTTTGAAATAAATGGTAAACTGTATGTTGAAAATAAGGAATATGACAATTCTTTAAATGACACAGCATTGTTATCTCAAATAGACGCTGTCTTATGCGATTTCAAATCTATCAAAGAACAAATATTTGAATTCCAAGTCAAAAGCAGCAGTGCTTCAACGGAGAGTGACAAACAGAAAGAAAACAGCAGTATGGGAAACCAGCAAGAAGAGGTTAGAAAAAAACCACTTGATGAAGCAAAACATGCTTCTAATGTTGCGTCCCCTAATATGCAAAATTTTACTATAATTACTGATCATAATGCAAGAAATATTCTTAATAACACTCCATTACCTATGTTTAGCGATGGTAACAATATAGATGGATTATTCAATGAAAAAAATATAAGCAAGAATCAACACCAAATTCCTAGTTTGTTAGGAGATGAAAAAATTGTAAAGTACCTGATTCCAGGCTTGAATTATAATGAAAACAGAGAAGAGAATTCTATAGTTAATTATAGTAATAATTCGGATAGCTCGATTAATGATACAAACAATTACAATGATGCCATTATGAATTATGGACTGGATGTTTTGTTGGGAGAAAATGAATTATTTCCTGAGGATGATCCATTTTTTAAACTATTTCAATAGAAATTAAATACTTTATATATAAACATTAGCTTCACTATTCTTTTTTGACATAAACCAACAATCGTCTTGCCCAATTGTTGAATTGCTGAACACAATTGTATAACAAAATGAGATCACCCTCCTCTTCCAAAACCAGAGTTTCGATACCTTTGGCATTAGCTAAGGGTACCCAAAACGCAACTCTTCCATTTATAGGCAATCTGCTATCAGCAAATTTTAGAATATCAACCATCAATTCATCAAGACAGTACGGTTTCTTTGCGGCAATATAGTCATCAGCAAGGTAGGCAAGTTTTCCATCTCTGATAGCATACTTGGACTTTTCAGGTTGACCATTTTTACAACCTAAAACTTTTATGCCTTCTCTGATTCCATATGGGGGATCACATATGATTGAATCAATTTTCAGTGAAGATCTTAAAGAATTATGAGTAAAATCCATAGTCATTAAACCCAGTAATTGTTTTTCATTTCCATAATGTTCAAAGTTTAGCCTTACACCTTCAGCATTGCGTTTATTTAATTTGGCAAAGCTGTAATTGAGTTTTTCAACCGAGTCGTTCTCATTCTTGTTCTTTCTGTTTAAAATATGGGTGTTTGTGCTGCTTTTACTACTTCCACCTCTAATCATTCTACCATCCAAATCAGATCCAATTATCATACTACCTGGCTCAAGTGCAGCGCAAGTACTCAAAAATCCACCTGTTCCGCAGAATGGGTCGTATGTTAGTTTATATGGCTTCACAAGAGCTAAATTACATGTGACCAAAGACAACTCTGGTTCAAAAGTTGTGGTTCCTATATAAGGTCTTTTGTTTAGCCTTAGGTTTTCAAGAATGTTTTGAGATCTTAAGGACAGCGCTACAAGTCTTGTAAAGTAGACCTCAGATGGATTTGATGCATCAGGTGTCTCGAACGTTTCAAATAGTTGATATGTTGTGTCTGGGTTTTTCAAATTAATTTTGTTTTGAATATTCAAAGCTTCAAACAAGTTAAATTTCGTTATTTGCTCAGGCATCGTATATTTACCTCTGGCGCCTGATGTATAAAGCTGAAATTTCATTGTTTTTTGTTTGTTACTTTCCTCTGAAAGATGTTGCCTGAAAGGAGATTTGTCTTCATCTTGAATTTGTTTTATGATAGAGTCATAAGTTGGTCCCTTTCCATATACTTCATAAACCCCCATAGTTAAAATGGATCTTTTAATCAAATTGTAAGCATCTAATTCGCTTTCCAACTCAAGTACAAGATAGGGATTTGAGTGATGTAATTCTAGTTGTTCAAAAACATTTATATTTCCATTTGACTTGAGATAATCCACTTGAAATAGCTCAGCTAAAGATTCAAGTTCTGGCCTTCTAAAATTGTAATTGCATTGTGCTAAATGAATCAAATAGGTTGGCATTTTGATAAAAGCAAGGGTCGGTTTTCCATGATGTTTTATGCCATCTCAAATGTCGCTAAAGTTCAATCTTATCGAGTGAAACTTTTTCTGAAGGTCTTTTTAAATTTCTTTTTTGCCTACTGAACAAAAATTGCGACTGAGTGCAGCAGATGTCACGTGCTAATCAATTGATATCCTCCTGCAAGTCTGCTTAATAAAAGCACTATAATGACTCGCTTAATGAGAAAGAGGTGGGGGCTCATAATAAAGAAAGCCAGGAGCTTTTGAGCTTGTCTTTATTTGTGTTATCTTTTTTCCAAAAAAAGCAAAACGTAAACTAAGTCATGGGTGGTTTGGTGACCGAACAAGCATAAAGGCTCCTGGGTGTCCCTATCATGAGCATCCAATGCATTAAAAAAAGCTGCCTGTTAACATTTTTGAATTACTGTGCAAAATAACTGCTGAATTGCTACCTCTTGGTGCAAAGAAGCAAAGCCAAAAGCAAGCAAATAGGTCAAACCACTGGCGCACATCAACAGGCGGCGAAACCAGTACTGCACGTGAGACTAACCAGAGGAGGCTCCCTCATCCAAGCAAAAACACACAACAACCAGCTGCTTGCTGCTGGCCATATGACGTGTCTGAAGCGTCGTCGCAGGTTCCACTAACTCCTTTCAGGCATACTAGCTATAGTCAACACATGGGTAAATGACTATTTTGACGGGTTTAATGATCTCCGAAAACCTAAACCATTTTTTTCCTAGGCTTTTGCCGCTAACCTGCCAGTAACCCCAGCCAACAATAGGAGATTTTAGGCCTTAATAGCAATCAACATTAATAGATGCGCACATATATCTCCTCTCTTGAAACAAAAACACTTGCCTGCATAGGTTACTGTAGTAATAATATATTACTTCTTGCATCTCATGGGAAAGAACGCAATTGAATAACGAGTTTTCAGATGCCCTGCCACGTGCAAATGAATGTCCAAATGCAAATGCTTTAGTACTGAAACGGAAAACAAAAGAACAAGAAAAATATTCACAATAAACATCAAGCTTTTTTCAAGCCTCTCCTCTCCTGTGAAACATATGAGGTGCAACAGATAACGAGCTTCTAATATCCGGTTCAAATTTAGTGCTAGACCTCGAAGCACGCGTAGAGAAGTCAAAAAATTAAGCTTATTTTTCAAGAACCCAAATTTAGGTGGCAAGAGACATATCTCTGCACACCTCAAATGCCGCAGACTGCATATCCTCAGGCAGAACAGACGTATCTTTGCTTTTTTTTCTCTGTCTTCACAAGATAACAACAAACATTGCACGTTTTTGGATAAGAGGGAGTCTGATTTGATAATAAGCCTCGAATAAATTTTTTCAAAGCCTCCACAAGCATTTTTAGCATCTTAAACTCCATTTCTGTTTTAGATTCCCTTTAATAATAAGCTTTTTAAAAAATGCTGCGCCTTGATGATTGAAAAAAAAATGCAGCTCCTAAAAATACAAACAAAAAAAATTCTCAGTTTAAATTTTATTGTCCTTGTCCTGGTATTGTTTGCACGAAGCAAAAGATACTAAAGAGCGAGCTAGGAAATTTAAGGCACGTACTCGGTGTTTGTATTAACAGAATACAGCAGCGGCAATGAAAAGACAAACCCAGCTCTTTCTAAAATCACAACCAGCTGGAAGTGTTATCATTGATTATCTTTGATGTGATCAACCACAGGATAAAATCAGCTACTATTATCCGTTTTTAGCGCTGAAATAACCGCTAAACCAAAAGCCAGTGCATGATTTATCATCTCTCGGGAATTGTCTCCTCCAGATCCTTACTGCATCAAAGAAATAAAGGGAAAGTGGGCGTAAAAAACCAGGAAAAACCGAGAAAAACCCGAAAACGATGCCAGGGGGTGATTCCCTGTTGTTTTTTTTTTCAAAATTTTAAAATTCACAAATCTTCTTAGAAATCACGCACTACCGAACAACTAACCGACGCTCTGCAGATACTTTTCAGCTTAATTGTTTTCTTCTTTTCTCAACTTCTTTTTTCAAAATTCCAACTTCGTCTCTTGTGGATGATGATTTGTAAACAGATCATCATCAGCGTTTGCTGCTGTGTGGCTCTTATAATGGCTGGGCTGCTGTGTGCTTTGGAAGTGGCGAGAGTGTGGGCTATCCCTATCTACAGATCTATTTATGAAGCGAAGTAACAATGCTAGTCAGCCTATAAGCGCTGAAAGTATTGGTATTATTATTATTTTGTTTGCTTTTTTTCAATGGCTTTAAGCTTCCGTTGGACAAAAAATGGTACCTTATAGAATCACTAAATTTTTTTCTTTTCTCAAAAAATTATATATAAAGGAAGCCCATGTTATACATATTTAACAAATTCTAAAAAAAGCAAATGTGGAACTATCTATGGGAATCGTGCTTTACTTATCTTACGCAATCTTTTTTTGAAGAGCATTTGGGCGGATCACTTTGTCTTTGCATTTCCTTTTTTTAGAACAATCTAACTGTGGTTATACTTCCTTAGTTAGAAAAGATCGAGACCAAGTATCATTCATCAGAAAGAACGTTTCCTCTATATTTTACTTTGTTTCGATTTAAAAAAAATTGAATCAGCTACTAAAATTTGGGGAACAACAATGATTAAGTCATTGAAAGAAAACGATGATGGGAAACAACCGAAAGATCAGAATGTAATAAAGCTTTATAATCCAAGTATCAAAAGTGCTGATTTGAGTAGGGAGCAAGAAAAAAAATCCTTACCCATTATAAACAGAGGTGCATTGTCAATGCCTCAAATGCTGCATAGCAATCCTCAGATTACATATTCATCTTCGGAATCTCTGAATATGAACATTAATCCTAATAAAATCGTACTTCCTCCTTTGAGCAGTCTTAACAAAGGATTCCTCACACCAATGTCTCCAACAAATAATATTCCTTATAATTCAAGAGTGCTTCCTCTAGGCGCTCAACATGCACAACCAAAGAAGTTAGCATCTGGATTGCTGGCCGCTGACCAGCAGTACTATACTATAAATCAATTTCATAATTACGAATACAAACCGAAACTTACTTCTCCCGAGCAGTATCTCTCACAAATAAACAAAAGGCAATTTCAACAACAAAGTTTGAGCTCACAGCATAATTACATACCTTACTATTATTCTGCAAATAAAGCAAGCAAAAACACTATTCTTGAAATTTCCTCTCAGGCTAATATCATTCCCAGTCCAATGGTTACTTCCACCACGGCTAGCCATAATCAATTTTTACAAAACAGAATGCCACCTCACGAACTGAAAGAATCAGTTGAAAACGTGCGCATTAATAAGAACATTAAGGATGAAACAAAGGACAACAGGGTTGTTCTAAACGAAAGTTCAGATTATAGATCTCTTATAGAGCAGCAATTTGCGATGACAAGAAAGAACTCAGTTGGGTCTGCAAATAAAGAAAAGAAACTGAAAAAGAAAACTAATTCGAATGAAAAACTTGTTAACATAAAATGCCCATTTTGTCACAGAGTGTTCAATAGACAGTCTTCATATCAGAATCATAAAAACACGCACACTGGCGCAAGACCGTTTATGTGCAAAGTTTGTGGCAAGACTTTTAATGCATCACCAAACCTATCACGACATAAAAAAATTCATGAGAAAGAAAAGTCATCTCAACAGCAGGAGCATCTGTAACATGAAACAGTTGCCATATTAAAGTATATATATTTAGTTAATATAATTTGTGTAAAAGTATTTTTCATGATACAAATGGAAAAAAATGAAATAAAAAAATATTTTAGCTCATATTGCTTATTGCGCTATTTAAGTTGAGAAGCTGGGATTCCAGAATTTTCCTCTTCTTCATCCTCATCATCTTCTTCAAGTTGGTTTAGTTCAATCGATCCTTGTAACACTGTGTTAGTTATGTTACTAAATCTTTCTCGTGTATCTTCAGGGTTATTGCTTTGCTCCTCAAGCAATCTGTTTTCATGTGGTAGTACAGTGCTTTGTCTATCCTGATAGACTCTAAACGCATTATATGCTATAGCATCCCCAATAATAACGGTCATAGATATCCATTGTCCAAAACCTTTGCTTAGTCTTTCTCTCAAAATAAGCATTGAAAGCAGAATAGTAACTACTTCTTTCAGAATCCCGAGAATTGATAAAGTCAATGAAGAGTTTGTTTTTTGCAGTATAGAGTATTCAGATAAAGTCAAAACAAAAACCAGAAACCCTGGAAAAAGCAGCAGCAAAAATCCTCCCATAATGTAGAAAATATTGGTTTTATGTTCAAAAGTTATTTTTTCCCAGAAAAACCCAAAGTTAGGCTTTTCAACAATAAAAGAAGTTATTACAAGAGTGAGAGAAGAAATAGGTGCCAACTGCTTTATGGTTCTAATGGGATTCTTCTTTTTGGCCATTTTTTTCTTTCTTTTATACGTGCTGCTTATTCTACTATCTAGAGGAACAAAGCTCTCGCCTGTCTCTGCGTTGCTTATGATCGCTTCTTCCTCTAAAACCAAAGAGGTCTTATTAGTTCTCAAAATTAACTGTGTTATCACCCATCTTAATCCTCCCAAAAAGGCTGAGCCTAACACCATAAGGACTCCAACGATAAAATCACTGCCATTGTGCTGCGGATTTTCAGCTTTACCGGAATCATTAAATAATGTCATGCCAACAACTCCTGCCATCATCACAATCACAATGCCAAGTAATCTCCAGTCAAATTGTTCTAATTTCATCAAGATTGAAAAAAATAGAACAAATGCTAAAGAAGACGTCTTGATCACCAGATAAACAGTCAAAGTTACATATTTCAACGACAAGTTCGACAGACCAACATCTAAAGCCGTGCACACAGCAACAGGAATTTTAAATTTCCAGGGAATCCTATGTGATTCCTGCGAGGAAGGCTGAAAGGAAATGTATATTAGTGTGATTAGATATAAAATCATTTGGTGAAAGGAAGTCATTAAAAGAGGATATGGAATATGTAATGTTGAGATTATGTGTTTGTTGAAAAGAGATATTGTTATGCTGGAGCTATACCAGCTAACCACTAGTAGAAATATTACTAGTTTATAGTTGTCTTTGAGAGCCATTCCGCCGGGCATTTTGGATGAAGTATCTCAAAATGTATTTTGTAATAAAAGCAGCAGCGTTCTGGGTCCACAGCAAGCCAACGTCTCAGTATATGTGGCCAGATTACAATCTTGTTTATCAGTAGCGGAAATTTTTTCAGACTAGACTCATTTTTGCAGGTTTATTTCAAGCACAAATTCTTGGTCACGTGAAATCACAGAGACCAGTCATCTTCAAGACCAAACTATTCGTGCTGACTAGGTGCCGGTTAAACTGCCTTTACCAGCGGCTGCTAAAGCAGCAATTCCCTATCAAACACTTACTAATGTGTTGAATGATTATCTATCTTTATATAGATGTAATTATTTACAGCGGTTTTCCCCTCTTTTCAATTCGAATTCTCCAAATGGAACGGGTGGTTTCATAAAAAATCTCTGACAATTTAGAGCCCTGAATTGGCTCGTTGGAAGTCTTCTTGATTGCTCTTAATTCTTAATTTGTTAGAAAATCCCAATAACAATTAGAAAATAAATCAGCGTCTTATTTACTCTCCTGCTCTTCAACAAATTGCTTATTTTTTGAGTATTCTGTCGCCCAAATTACATTTGGTGGACAATCAGTTGGCACTCTGTATTCAACAGGAAATCTTCTGCTCTTGTTATTTTTGGCTAACGCATAATGTTCCGAGGACAGTTCTTTCAAAGACTCCATAGCTTCTTTCATAGATGCAAACTGTTTTTCCAAGTTGGCTTGTCTTTTCAAAAGCTGTTTGTTGAGGTATAAAGTTCTGTATCTCTCAATCATTCTATGTTTTAAATAGTCTTCCTTACTGAAGGACTTGTTTATGTTGTTGGTTCTTCTTTTAGCTACACCAAGCAGGTTTTGAACCTGGTTTAATTGCTTCTGAAATTTACCTGCATTCGAAGCTGTTGATGGGGTGTTTAGAGCTTTACCAAAAAGCACCAAAGTGTTTTTAAAAGACATTGTTTTGGGGATATGTAAGGGATCTTGCGTTATGGTAGTTCTGTGGAGAAAGGTTTTGAGCATCATCAAGCATTTGAAAATTTTTCAGTGATGGAAAATCTCCTTTGTCGGATATAAAACCATCATTTTTGCTTTAATCAATAGAATAGAGTAAAAACTTTCTTAAAACATCCGTTTTCGTTTGAAAATAATATATAATCTTTATACATGCTACTGATATTTAGTATCTTCAATAGCCATCATCCATAGCAAGTTCATGTTCATCATCTTCGTTAACATTCATCTTCGAACCATAAAAATCATTAAGTTGCTGGCCATATTCATTATTTGCATTGCTGTGATTATTGTAGGTGTCATTATGGTGAAATATGTTTTTTTCTGAATTGGCGTTATTTGAATTATTAACATTATAAGTCGAACTCGATCCTGGTGAGCTTTTCCCACTTAAACATATGTTTGTATTCGTTTCTGTGTTGCTGTACTCACATTCATCATCCAAAGCTCTAAATTCTTGTTCACCCTCTTCAAGACTAACTGGCTGGAGGGAAGAACTTGCTTTATTAGCTTGGGAAAATGTACTGTTGTTGTTGTTGTGAATAATATGTTGTTGTTGCTGCAGTTGGTATTGCAGCTGCTGTTGCTGTTGCTGCAAAATTTGTTGCTGCAAAATCTGTTGTTGCTGTTGGTACAATTGTACGAGAAGTTGATGTTGTTGTTTTCTCTGTTCGAAATCCATCAATTGGATATGACTCTCAGTACTTTGCATGCTTGGAATTGAAGATGACTGGCTTTGTGAGAGATTATGATGTATTTTTGAGGTAGCATTTTTGTTTTGCTGATAGCAATTGCTTTCATTAGACGAAGAGGAAGATCCCGATACAAATGGCTGTAACCCTGGTGAGTTGACATTGCTGCTGTGGATAGAGTCTAATTGCTCTTTTGTTATTTCTCCTCTGGCAAGCATCATCTCCTTTTTAGATCTTCGTTTCTTTCTTTTCTTATTTATGTCAATTGGAACAACAGCGTCTGGGTGAATAACAATTCTATTGTCACCTAGTTTTTCAACAATTGGTGTCGAGTTCTCTCCGCTACTTATTGGAGTAATGTTGTGGTTGTCAGGAGAAGCAATTGGATTAATTGTATTTGTGTTCTTTTCAGCCATGTCAACAATCAAGTCAATAACCTCCCTGTTCGAAAATACTTCCGGATCGACAACAGCAGATTTGGTGAAAATAAATCTTGCATCGTTGTTGCTGAACTTGATGAGTTTTAGAACAGAGTTGCTTCTGGTCTTTTCATCTTCTAAATCAGTCGCTATACTATAACCGTGAGGCAAAGCGGGACAAACCCCTTTTAAGACATGTCTTTGACAGAAGTCATCTGCATTGCTAAATTGTTCATTACATGAAACACAATAACCAGGCAGTTTGCTAGAATCAGCTTTCTTAGTAGCAGTTTCAAGAGCGGCTTGTGCAGCATCTTTGTTAATCCTATAATGTTTTTTTTTCAAGTGAACTACAAGGGTGTCTTTTCTCCAGAACTCTCCTTTGTTGTTGTGACAAACATGCTTAATGGATTGAGCTTTCTTAATAGCATCCATTTCTTCTTCTCTGGAATCATAGTGCTTTGACCGAACTTCGTTGTCAATATAAGACTTAACATTTTCATTATATCTATAATAAGGACATGTGTATTCCTTCACAATAGCATGCTTCTTAATATGTCTAGATAAATAACCTCTGACTTGGAAGCTAGCATCGCAGTAGTGGCAAACAAAGTTGACATTTGGTGGCAAATTAAAATCACTTGGCAATTCTTCAGTACCGGTGCTTGCTGCAGGAGAAACACCAGCATTATTGTTATGGTGAACATGTTGCAGAGACATAGGAGAGTTAATATTTGTATTCATCAATTGATTATTGTGATGCATCAAACTTGAAGGAGAAGTGTCCTGCTGTGGTGGAACCATAGCAGGAGTTCCAACACTGCTGCGAGTAGCATGCATAAGTTGGTTATTCGGAGAGCACATACTTGCCAATATCGATTGTTTGTTCATATTGATATTTGAATTGTATGCCAAAGGGCTATTTAAACTGTTTTGAGTGTTTGAAAATCTTGAAGATATGTTGGATGGAGACACGATAGAGTTCATTATTAAATTGTGATTGCCACTTAAGTTTGAGCCAAATGAAGGAGACACAATACCTGACTGCTGCAAATTTTCATTATAAGAGCATGGTATGACAGTGGAGTTAACGGATAAAGTGTTATCGATATGCATTGGGTTTGGAAACAACGAAAATTGACCTTCTTCAGCTGTTAGACCCAATTCTTCATCGCTTTCATCTGAGGATGGCAGCTCTTCTTCTACTTCTTCTTCGGATAATATAGCTTCTTCTTCTTTTGCTTTCTTAAGACTTGCAAGATTATCAATCTCATCCTGATCAGCAGCTACCAAAGAAGAAACATCGGTGTTCTCTCTTTTTAAGTCTTTATGTAAACTAGTCTTGGAAAAAGAGACTTCATCATCACTGGTGCTGTCTTTATTTCTGTGGTTGTTTAAAAACTTCTTAATTTTGCCAAACACTTTCAACATTATTCAAAAAGTGACAGCGCTTGTTGTTTAGAAGAATGGTTTTGTGTAAGATGGTTATAGACTATAATTTTAAACAGATTTCTTACGGCTTGCTATGCAATCTGTAAAATTTGGATGCTATGGTCAAAGAAAGATTTACTTTCAAAAAAAAAAAAAAGTCAAAAAACCGCTATTATTCGATTGCCAATAACGATTTCCGTCAAAATATTAGTATCTAACGAATTTTTAATTAAAACTATCTGAAAAGTTTAAAATTTCTTCTCTATATGTGGTTCCTTTCGGTATTTTAAGTGGCGTTGGTTTCTGTTATTTTTGTTGTGATTATTAAGAAAGTTTATTTTTCTGTCGAGAAACGACGTTTATTCCTACGGCAAGGGAAAGTTTTGGAGAGCTAGAAAAAAAATGCGCAAAAAAATTTTCCTCCGAAGAAATCAGCCTGCTCCTTTTGAACCCTCATTTGGTGAGGCTGAAGCCATAAAATGCCTTGAAAATATCAACAACGCCTTGTGCTTTTACATGGACTAGTGTGAAGCTTTGAAACTGTGGTTGGTTTTTAATGATTTTTGCTGCGTATGTACCTTAAGTGTGACTGTTTCAGCTCGTCTTCTTTTTGTATAGTCCCTATTGTTCAATGCTGCTTCTGTGGGTCCAAAAGCAATCATGTGACGAGGAAGCAGGAAACAAGCATCAGAGCCCTGATTTCTGACGGATTTTTCCGCTGCTAGCATGCTTACCCGACCACATGTTTTTGCATTACGATTGCAAACAATGAGAGGTGTATCTAGTACGAGGATTCGCCGGGTAGTTGAAGGGGAATACTGCTCTGGCTGCTGTAAAGAACGAAAGCGAAAGAATCTTAAAGGGTTAATTCCAAAAAGTTTTGTGCAAGATTCCACTGAAGAAATGATGGACGGTGCTGTGATGCAGATGCTATGATACAGATATTATGTCCGACAACCGCCGTCCCCGCCTCCAACTGCCAGAAACGCCCAGATATGTTTATCCGAATAGACAGCCGCGTTTAAAAGATATATCCGACACTCCTGTCTGACCATCTCCGAAGATTTGAGAAGCACTTATACGAGAAAGCACTATTTTTACAGCGGAGTTATTTTTCATAAAAAAAAAAAGAAAAAACATAAATTTCCTAATTAAGTAAATTTGTTTTCATATTTCTCAATTGGGATAAACAGAAACAAAACCTGTAATTGTTGGACGAAAAAACATTGTGGAATATTTATGTCATAAAAAAAATAGCAAGTAAGACAAACATAAAACAGAGAAAACAAAACAAACGCCAAAACGCCAAAACCCCTTATCAGATTAACAATAAGGATAAATAGATTGTGCTTGAAGAAGAACCTGATAGTAAATTGCTTTTTGAACTGGCCGAAACAGTATGTCTGACCCAAAAAGCCAAGAGATTGCTGAAAACAACAGTAACCATGAGGACGATGATCTGAATTTTGCCGATTTGGTTTCCAATATTTTGATGACTACCGGAGACCAAGAGAATAAGAATGGTGAGGATGATCATAAGGACAGTGATGAAGCTTATGTGGAGGAAGAGGAAAACGATGATGACTGTGAGAAAAGCAGCTTTGAAAATGAAAAAGAACTGAGGGAGATTAAGGATAGTTATAATGAAGATCCTTCGATAGAAGCAGAGAATATGAACGATAATGGAGATCACGATTCAATTAAGCACATTAACCAAATTTTGAAAAACAACCCTGGAGGAAATCTCAATCGAAGAGATTCGGCTATTGGAGATGTGAACAACCAGGAATGGTTAAAATTGCTACAAAATGATATCCGTAGAGGCAGTGTATCTTTTAACAACATCAATTCCACAGCTTCCAAAAGAAAACAGAGTATTGGAGGTAATGATGTGGATGATGCCTTTCTAACTAATGCTATTCTGCAATCGTTGAAGAATATGAATACGGAAGAAAATGACCAGAATCAAAATGCTGTTAGTGAAGATGAAAGTCTAGAGCAAAAAGAGGACAATGCACAGGCCATTGTTGAGCCTGAAATCGATAGCATGAAACTGGTAGATGATGTATTGCAAGATATTTTAATGCAGGGAACATCTGATGAGCAAGCAAGCCAGACAGCTACAAGACCACCAACCACAGCTGTAACTGCTGAGAAGCCACCTAAAAAACAAAAAGCACCTAAGAAGAAGAAAAAGATAGCTTCCCAAGATGATGATTTACAAGCTCTTATTAACCAGGTTGTGTCAAACACATTGCAGGAGCATGCTCAGCTAGGAACAAAGCAAAAACCTAAACTAAGCTCAACTGTAGATCAACAGCAGCAGCAGTTATCTGGACTAAAGAAGAAAAAGACTTCAGCATCATCTAAAAAGAAGAAAAATAAAGCAGATGATTTAGATATCGTCAAGATTATGAAGGATGCAATGCACTTGGCAAAAAGTAAGCAGCCTGATGGATCTCAAGAACAAGAAGGTGAGTCCGCAGTGTTTGAGGAGCCTACTGAAAATGAGTTTAATTTTGATGATCTTGGATTAAATCTAGACCAAATTATTGAAAATACTATGCAGCCAATAATTCTTCAAGAACAGGCTTCAAGGCATCAGTTGTTGCAACAACAACAACTACAGGTGCAACAGCGTCTTCAAGCCATTGCAAAACAGAAAATTTTAGAGAAAAAGAAACAGAAGGAAGAAGCCAGAGCTGCAAGAAAGATAAGAAGAGAAGAAAAGCAAAAACATCTAGAAGAAGAGAAAAAGAATAAGAAGCTGGCAAAATTAGAAAAAAAGAAGGCTAAGGAAGAGAATTTAGAACATGAGAAAGTAAAACGACTGGAAAGAAGACAACAGAAAAAGGAAATGAAAGAGCAACAAAGAACTTTAAAAATTATTGAAAAAGAAAATAAGAGAAAAATCAAAGAAGCTGAAAAACTAGCTAGACAACTGCGCCGTGATCAAAAGAGACAATTAAAGGAAAAGAAATTGGCTGCACAGCAACAAGCAGCAGCAAGTGGTTTAAAGCCTACCAACTTTATTACTCAAAAACTTAAGACTGACGATTCAAAAACACAAACCATACCGGCATATAAGGCAAGACTTGCACAATTAAGAAAGAAAGATAACAGCGTTACTCCGGAATCATCTACAGGAACTAATACTGAGTCTAAAGAACAGATTTTGACACCTACCTCAGCCTTACTTCAGAAATATAATTTGCCTCCAATTCCAACGACGGATGAGCTAGGAAGTCCTTTAACAGCAAAACAGATGAAAAAAGCTGAACAAAAGGCTTTACGTCATCTACAAAAGGAAAGAGTAAAAGAGATTCAAAGAAAAGAAAGAGATAGAACTAGAGAGCTGCGTCGTTTACAAAAAGAAGAATTGAAGCGATTTAGACTTGAAGAAAGAAACAGAAGACTGGCTTACTTCAAACAAATGAAGAAAGAGCAAGAGCAAGAAACCGGTATCACAACTGGTGAGGTTGATGATGAGATTGTTCCTGGAGTGACTGAAGATGCTGTTCGTAGAGCCATTTCTTTGAATTTGAAACCTAACAAATCTTTAACCTCAATAAAGAGAAAGAGAGATGAAGAGGGGGAGATGTATGGAAATAAGAAACAAAAATTGTCCAAGAAGGACAAAGAAGCAAAGAAGAAAGCTAAACTTCTAAAGGAGGAAAACAGAAGATTGAGAAAAGAAAAGAAAAAGAATAATTTACCTGGGTTAAATGTCATTAAAATTGGATTTAACCCTTCATCAGATTCTAATCTTGTCAAAAATGCTTCCGATACGCACACAAGTAGTATTGACAATAATTCTGCAGATAGAGACAAAGATTCTTCCTTGATGAATTTAATTAAAACTGAAAGTGCAAGTGATTTAGATAATGATTCTGCTTCAGACTCCGAATTAGACTCAGATGATGCTGAGTACGCAAAGAAGAAGAAAGCAAAAACAAGTAAATCTAAAAACAAAATTGCTGTTGAAATGCAACCTGATTTGTCACTTCTTTCCTCACCTTCCGCTGTAATTTCAAAGAACTCACTGAGATTGATTCCAGTGGTTTTAAAAGGTCCACCTTTTCCATGGTACTTAAGAGTTAATAAAATGGGTATCCCAAAATTGCCTTTAGCCAAAAATAATACCAAGAGCTCTTTGATCAGAAAAAGATTGTTTGAAGTAAAGAAAGAGATAGATTTAAATGGTAGGGACATTGCCCTCTGGGAAGAATTTAAAAGAATGAATCCTTTTGATTTCAATGAGAAATATGATTCTTCTATTAAAGAAATCCAAAATGCTTTGTTAAAAAAGTTTGGTAAAGATGTAACTATTGATCTTGATTTAGGCATAATTGAAAATGGTGAATTTTTCGAGCTTTACAATGACAAAGCACATCCGCCATTTGTTATTCCTGAGATTCCAGTTTTCACCTTTGGCCAAAGTATTATTAATACTGCGAAATTTGGCAATATTTCAAAGAACTGGCTTCAAACTTTAGATGATGATACAAAAATAGCAGAAATTTTAGGTAATAACATGAATTTAATCAAAAACTTGAGAGTAACATGGTTCAATAAAGAACTTTCTCACCAAATGAAGATAAGAAAAATTCAATTATCTAAAGAAAGAGCAAAAGAAGAAGCATTACAAGCTGAATCAGAAAAAACCAGAGACCAACTGAAGGAACAAAGAAAGATCAGGCTCGTTAATTCTACGTTATCACCTCACGGCATGGTAATGTCTGTGAATAAACATTCAAAAAAAGAAAACAATTTACCAAAAAAGCCATCAAAATCTCTGCATTTATTGATGAATACCCCACCATCGTTACCTTTGAATATGAATCCACCTTCTGAATTCACCAATATTAAAGCAACGCTGAGTAACAACTTGGATACAGAATTAGCTAAAATTAAAGATTTGTACAACAAAATGGATATTAACGCTATGACATCTTTTCTTTCAATTATAAAATCATATTACATTTTGCAATTACAATGGATATCCAAATTTCAACCAATTCAAGTAATGAGAAGGTATGTTGGCAAAGTTGCAAAGAATTACCACAAGCAATTTGAGGTTGAAAAGCAAGTCTTGAATCTTAAAGGTAAGTTAAAAGGTGAAGCACTGGAATTTTTCAATGATACTGTAGGTTTGACTGATGATGTAGTAATTTCATTTTTAAAAGGGTTGATTGAAGAAAAACAGAAGATTCATCAAGAGAAGAACATGGAAGTGGAGGATAATTTAAAAAGAGTGAACAAAGAACTATTGGAACAGATTTTTATGATCACTATGAAAGAAGCAATCGATGGATCTGCTAAAGATATAACGTCTGGTTCTTTGTCAACTATCAAATTAGAAAATTTAGATTTTGAAAGAAAGAACAGTAAAAAGACTTTTAAAATCAATGCAGTAAATCAAGATCATGATTTATCCACCCCTGAAAATGCTCACAAAAGTATTTCTGTTTCAGATCCTGAGACCAAACCAAAATCTTCAAAATTGAGTATTATTAAATCAGAAAATGAAAGTAATGACAATAATTTCAACAATATTGTGGCTAGAATGGAAATTGTGAGTAAACAGATGGTTGAAAATGGAGCTTCAGCAAATGGAGCTAAGAAAATGTTATTGATCAAAGAAATGTTCTTTAAGCACAAATTTGACATTCCTCCTAGAGAAAATTTAACAAGAATGAAGGTTATGATGAAAAGAATTCAGACCAAAGTATCAACTGAACTGTTCAAGAAATTTGAGTTAGAATACAAAAACGAAAGAATGAGACGGTATAGGGCGTTGAAGAACAATATCGATAAACATAACATATATGTAGATATCAAAGGAAAAATAACTGATAATGAACTGCTTAATTTGTTGGCATATATTCAGGGAGGTAGCACTGCCTTGGTTGAGGAGATCTTGAGTGATATGAGAGCTGATAGTTCAGTATCATCTGCAACAGCAACACCAAGAAAGAATGCCAAGAAAGAAACAGAAATCGAAAATGTGACCGAAATAACGAATACTGAGAACAGCAAAGCAGACGACATAGTTGTAATTTTAGAAGCTGTTGCCAAAGAAAAAGATTCCTCAATAGGTGAAAAACGACCTTTGGAAGAATTACATATGAATGATTCAGGTGAAAACAAAAAGCAAAAATCCCACCAAGAAGCAGAAGTTGATCCGTCTCTTGAAAATATGTAAACTTGATGTAATAGAAAACCAAAAACTATAGAAAAATCCTTTTTGTTAATTCGTTTGTTTCTTAAAATATATAAATAACTTTAATAAATACTATTCACAATCCTTTCAGATGTTAATTTTCAATTCAAGCCTTTTCTCTCTTTTCCCAGTGAATATTAGCAGGATCTAATGGCAAGGTAACCATAGATTGGAAATCTGGTTTTGGAACACCATTCATTCCTTCAGCAAATTTCCATTTTAATTGTCTAACGTAAATAGAGATGATTGTTCCTAATTGACAGTAGGCAAAATGTTCACCAATACATCTATGTCTACCACCACCAAATGGCAAGTATGGAGAGGAAACACCCTTGGAAACAGCACCAAAACCATAATCAACTTGCTCAGAAGTAGTGTATGAAGACTGGGCATCATGGTCCCATCTATGTGGATTCCATTCCATAGCCTTAGGGAAAAATTGTTCTTGCATTTGAGCATAACCTGGTGAGATCAAAACGTGATAACCCTTTGGAATTGTATAATTGGTGTTTGGGAATTTCAAGTCTTTCATAACCTTTCTGAAGACAGAGTGCAATGGAGTATGTAATCTCAAGGTTTCCTTAATTGTTTGGTTTAATAATGGCATCTTTTCTAAATCATCAAAAGTAATATCAGCATCAAGTGATCCTAGCACTTTGATCTGCTCATCTAATAATTCTTTTTGCGTATCAGGTCTTTCAGCTAAATGTAATAAAATCCAGGCTGAGGTGGCAGCAGAAGTATGTTGACCACCCATTAAGACACCAATTAGTAAGTTAGCAATCTCCTCATCGGTCATCTTTACTCCGTCCTTGTAAGTAGAGTTACTCATCAAAGCATCAATCAAATCTCTTCCTGGCTGAATGTCGTTAGTTTTTCTTCTTTTGTTAATTAATTGCAAATAGGTACCAGAAATCTTCTTCTGAGCTTCATCTCTCTTTTTGTAATGAGGCAACAAAGGTAAATGAGGGAAAACAAAATTAATTGGGGTGAAACCCTTGTCTAAATCAGAATACAAGTAAGCAAAATCAGTGTTTAGCATATCTCTCATTTCCTTACCTAATAAGGATCTGGAAGCAGTAAAAATGGTCAATTCGGATTGAGTAACCATCAAATTGGCATCACCTTGAGACTTCTTGCTCAAGTTGAACATAGGAGCGGAATCAAAATATTTTAAAACTTCTTCCTGGATCAGCGGAACGTA
This sequence comes from Hanseniaspora mollemarum, assembly GCA_019649515.1. Taxonomy (NCBI): domain Eukaryota; kingdom Fungi; phylum Ascomycota; class Saccharomycetes; order Saccharomycodales; family Saccharomycodaceae; genus Hanseniaspora; species Hanseniaspora mollemarum. The sequence continues at coordinate 508,122 of JABFEO010000004.1, read as the reverse complement.
TTTTTTAAAGGATTCAATGGTTAAAGCGTTCTTGACAAACTTCTTTTGGTCCATTAATCTGTGGTTTGGACAGTCATAAATAACACCCTTACCAAAGACGGGTGTGGTTAAATGTGTGTAGGCATCTTCAGCAGATACTTCGCTAAGCTTGGCATTCAAAACAAACTCATGACCCTTTGGACCCAAACAGACAGTCATTCTTTTACCTAACAAAACAAAGGTGAAAACAGGTCCATATTTCTTTTCCATCTTACCGAAAAATTCGTATGGAGCCATTCCATACTCAACAGCTGAACCAACCCATGGAATCCAGTAAAAGACTTGAGGTGGCAAGTCTGTTCTCAAAAATCTGAAGTAAATAATTTGCTCCAAGTAACAGTACACAAATGGTGCTAGTACAATTAGTAGTATTTGTTGTTTCAAAGAGATATCATTTACTAGAAAAGATATCAAAGATGAAACAACGGATGTGTTTTTAGAAGTCGTGTCCATGCTCTTGTAAAGTAATAACCGATATCAGTACTTTGGTTTTTGTGTATGAATTTATATATCAACTATTACAGCAAATATATGTTTAAACTGGGGAAGGTTATCATCTCTTTATATATTAAATACAAAAATAATCTTGTTAATACTGAAAACAAAACTTGAAAGTTTCTTCACCTTCCTCGTTCATTTCTCTCAAAACCAAAATAGTGAAGAATTTCTCGTATATATTTTTTACACGAGAAAACGCTGCAAAAAACCTTCCTGCTATCTCGTATATAAAGAACTACTTGGAGATCATATGATTTTTAAAGTACCCAAATAATATGTTCGGATATATCGCTGAAAGAAGGCTTTTTAACGATTAGCTCATGTAGCCGCCAGTAATAGACCACAGTTGCAACTCTCTATACGATAATCATAAAGATCGGAAGCTTATTAAGAATTTTTTTAGAGAACCAGGACCGTTGGGTTTATATTACTGCTGTTAACTTTGTTTAAAACCGATACATTGATAAAGTGTGCTTCAAAGTAATTTCCTGATACGAGCCTCGTGTGCTACTTACCGAATACCAGTCCGTTTAAAACAGGGGCTGCAGGGGGATGTATCCAAAAATAGATTTGATGCTCTGTTTTCTGCAATCTAGTGAAAAGGGTCCTTTCTACCCGAAAAGTTTAACCAGTGGGGGGGGGGGGCTAAGCTCTTGAAGTGTTAGTTTCTCGTGGGTTTTCCACGTATATAGGCGTTTTGGTCGTTTTCCATTTGGTTTCAACGAGGGCATAGTGATGAACAAAGAAGACTATCTCTGTGATAAAATAGTGTTACTAAGAGCACCTACAGGGGCTAGTAGAAGGGAGAGTGGAATCAAAGACCTATTTGAACATTAGAAGCCATCTTCATGTTGTATCAGGTTTTTTTTCTTTATAACGTAATTTCCTTTATCTAACGTCTCTCTCCTTAAATGAATGTGCCAAACGAGCACTTTTAAGACTTAATTCCATTTTTGACATCGATGCAGGCTATCTTTTATTCGCCTATATGGTTCCTTTTGCAAGTTATTCACACAAGGGGGTACTCGTTTAATCAATTCACCAATATATTTTATTTCGGCAGTAATTCATAAAAATCAACGTTCTACTTGTTTATTTAATTCATATACATTTTATCTAATCAACTCATCCATATGTCTCTTTTGGGAAATAATTCATTTATAAAGCCAACTTACTACTTGTTTAATCAATTCTTCTACTTCGCTCTTTTAGGAAGTAATTCCATAATTAATTTTTTCAACATTTCTATGTCCGACATCTCAGTTTCCAAACGATGCCTAACCCTACACACAGCGAAAAACTTCGACAAAAAAACACTCATACAAAACACGATGGTCGAACATTTTTGATCAGTTTTCCACAATTAGAGCTCATCTAAAAGATGAAGATGACACAAAGACCAAGAAAGAAACATCTTTATTTTATAATATTTTCTTTTTAATTATCCAATTCAATCAATAATGTTCAAGTGGATTCAAGGTGGTATCTCAGCTGTTACTGGAATGCAAGAACCAGAATATGGCTCTTCTCATTTCCATTCAACAACCGGAAGATTGGTTGACTCCAAGATCAATCCTTACTCAAAAGCTATAGTTGCCAACAAGGACTTTGATTTTCAAAATCCTCAAAACCAACACGTAGAAACAGCTACTTTGTATTTGAATGATTTAGAGACAGGGTACTGTGGATTTGTTCAAATCATTCACTCCAACATTGGTATTACAACTACTGCTCAGTGCACTTTCAAGCTATACAACAATAAGATGAAGGATTTTGAACAAATTTGGACTTCTACCAAATTGGAAAACTTTTCAATTGAGGAAGGAAAAAATTTCAAAGCAGACGGGTTTGAACTGCTATGGACTGAAGATAACTGCGTGAAATTGCACTGTGAAGTGAATCCTGAATCAATTGTCAGCGTTCTTTTCAAGCCAATTACTGGTGGTGTAAAGTTTGGTAAAGATCCTAACTCATACTACGGACCTTCGATTGAAGAAAACTGGGGATCCATGAGACATGTCTTCATGCCAAGATGTTCTGTTGAAGGTAACATAACAAATTTGAAGAATGGTCTTGTAGTTGATTTGACTCCAGACAAAACATTTGGTCTTTATGTCATGGCTTTGCAAAATATGAAGCCTCATCACGCAGCTAAGGAATGGAAATTTGTGTGGTTTGCGAATGAAAAAGACAGCTTGATTTTGATGCAATTTGAAACTCCAAAATCTTATGCTAACGGAATTGTTTCCACTGCCATTTTCACCGAGAATGATAAAGTTATATGCTGTCCTGTTGACAACGAAACTACCTTATTGGGTGAATACAAAGATGAAGAAACTGGTTGGAGCTATGCTAAGGAGATAGACTATAAATTCAAAGGTCATTTGATTGCTGATGATGAAAATGAAGAAACAAAATCCGACCCGGAATCTAAGGTTGAGTTTGAATTGAAAGGTCCTTTAACTAACATTATTGAAAGAGTTGATGTTATGAATGAAATGCCTCAATTTGTTAAGAATATTGTATCTGGTGTAGCTGCAACAAAGCCTTTCATTTATCAATACTATAGTGAGGATTTGGTTTTGACTAGAAGTGACGATAAAGATGCTAAAATAACTGGATCTGCATGGGTCGAAGTCACCTACATTGTTGATGAAAGAGAAGAAGCAACCGAATAATTTTGTTTTATGTTTGCCAATTAAAGTTGCAAAAACCCTTGCTAAAATACTATTATATATATAAGTTCAAATTTTATCTATTAGTAAATATAAATTTTTATAAAAAGATATGGACCTGTATCAAGATACCCTTTAGTTATCTTTGATTTGTTTTCTAAGGGCCATTAAGTCATTAAATTTAAGTCATGATATTATATTCTTCTAATGGAATATAAGATTTGCTGAGTGAGCTTAGAAAAATCTTTTGAAGCCCTTCTTATCGTCAGTTTTCAAATCTTCGTTGTTGTATTCGGCATTTCTCTTAGCTGCTGGAACCCAAGAACTAGATTTCCATGGTAAAACATTGTCTAACCACATTTCGTTGACTTCTTCTAGGGATAAACCTTTGGTTTCTGGGACAGTGAAAAAGACGTAGAAGAAAGCAAAGACCATACATCCCATAAAGACATAACCGTAAGAGAAGTGAATAGCAGAGGTAATAAATGGAGTAAAGAATGAAATCAAGAAACCCCACATCCAGTTAGCACCGGAAGCAACAGCCATACATTTGTTTTTTACTCTTAATGGGTAGGATTCAGAACAGATGACATAAGCTAGACCGGCCCAAGAGTTGGCAAAACAGAAAATAAAGAAACAAGTGAAAACAATCATACAGTTACCAGCACCTTTGGAAGTTTCTGCGGTTGGTGAGTAACCACCGATGTACAATTTCTTGACACCCACAGAGGCAAAAACAACGTAACAACACACCATTGCAACAGCACCTGTTAATAAACATTGTCTTCTACCAAATCTACTGACAGTGAACAAAGCAACAAATGTAGAAAAGAAGTTAACAACACCGATGACAATAGAAGTTTGGAAAGAATCCTTTAATCCAACGGCAGCAAAAACAATTGTACCATAATAGAAAAAGTAGTTATCACCAGTCAATTGTTGTAAAGATTGAACCATTGTACCCATGACCAATCTTTGGAAAACCTTGGTCTTGGTAGAAAATATTTCACCAAAGGTGGCTTCACCTGCCAATCTTTCAGCTTCAACAGCAGCTAAAATAGAATCGAATTCAGCAACAACAATAGCATCATCTTCGGATGCTTTGTTTAAGTAAGCAATTGATTTTTTACCTTCTTCTAATCTATCTTTTTGAATTAAGAATCTTGCAGATTCAGGAACTAAAGACAAACCAGAAATCATTAAAATGGCCCAAGCAAAACACAAACCAACAGCTACTCTCCATTGAGCAGTACTGTCATCAGAGTATTGTTTGGTACCGTAGTTACAACAGTAACCCATAAAAATACCTAGAGTAATCATTAATTGATAGAATGTAACACAGACAGATCTCATAGTAGCTGGAGCAGTTTCAGCTAAAAAGGTTGGACAAATGACAGAAATGGCACCATTACCTAAACCTGCAATAAGTCTACCAATAAAGTATTGTACCCAAACATGAGGATGATTTAGGGAAGTTATTTGAATCAAAATACCTACCATATAAATACAAGTGACAATGGTTAATCCCATCTTTCTTCCAAATTTGTCCGATAAACCACCGAAGACTAAACCACCAATGGCACAACCAATATTGAAAATAGAAACCATTAAACCGGTTCTAACATTAGAAAAGTAGTATTCTTTTCTTCCCTTGTGGTATGAACCGAATCTCTTTCTAAAGTTACCCATATTAAAGAAACCACCAATTGTACCTGTATCGAAACCAAAGACAAAACCACCAAAGGAAATCAGCAAACAAAGAAATACAACACCAGTAAATTGGGATAATCCTTTTTGCTTCATTGATTCTTGAAGCATTTTGAGTTCTTCATCGTCGTATTTATTTTCTTTGTTTAAAGCGTTTTCATACGCAGAGTCATCATGGACTTCTTTCGTCAAGTCTACATTTGTGGATGAGTTTTGTTGAGTTGAAGAAGCATTATCAGCTTTTTCTTCAGGAGTTATAGTACCAGACATTGTAAAATATGAGTTTTTTTCTGAAACAGTTAATGTTTTGATACTTCTATGGTTCTTTTCCCGTTTTCTTCAACTTTTAAAGTAATATTAGGAAAGATAATTAGAATAACTTGAAAACAATCTATAATCTCCTTCTTAAATATGTGCAATTTTAGACAAAGAACAAAGTGAAAATCAGATGTACAAACGTAACTTCATAGCCTGTTTTTCCCGAACAGTTCTTAAACAAGTAGAATAGTACCACTAAATTGTCTAAACTCTAATTATATGGAGATTTTACTCATTTGCTGAGTGTTCTACGTATTATTTTTCCTTTATAAATCCTCGCACAAATCCTAAAAATGACGTATGCAGCGATGCGAACAGAAATAGTTTTTCCGGATTCCCTATTGAAATTGTGACTTTTTCCATAAATCCCCATTGAAATTATAAATGTATAGGTAATCCCTCTTAAAATATTTTCCGGACAAAAACACATGAAATAACTCTTCCATGGCAAGAAATTCTCTCAAAACAAGTTCCATTTTTTTCTGTTGTCATGTGCTGCACGAAGATGTTCTGTAGAACAAAAATGCTTCCAATAGTTGACCGAAACTCTTCTCTCCTTTTACTATTAATTATTAGGTGGCAATACTTTTATAGGGCACTAAATTTCATTCATCAAGTTAATGTAGCATATGTTGAAGTATAGCTGCCAATATTTTTTATCGATATTCTCACCTGAAAATGCCAGATAATAAATAAAGCCAGTTCACTTTGCATGTAACTGCATATAAAAATAACCAATAAATGCAGTAGCTGTATCTTTAGTTGTTAGGTTTGGTTGTTTTTCTTCAATCTGTCGATCTGTTGTAAGGTTTAAAGCAATGTATTTTCACATTCAGAGTCTTAGTTTATATAGTCTGGTTTTCCCTATCAAATATTGCAAAGCTCAAAAAAAAAAAACAATAAAAACACCTCCAAGTTTTAGGTTTATTTTCATCCGGAGAAAAAGATTCATATTTTTCAGTGGGGTTGCCCATATCCTGGAGTTTAAGGGTCTCATTCCCTTTTAAAAACAAAAAGGCGGAGAAAAAGGTATGCTCCCGGCACATTCGAAAACAAGGAAACCAGTAAACAAATCATGTGATATACTGTTGACAAACGGCCTGGGGCTTTACTTCAGCTTGACAATTTTGGCTTATGGCAACTTGTGGCTGGCTGTATTACTGTTTATAAGAACAAAAAATAACAGTCGCAATTTCTAAAATACTGCTTATAAATATTTGCTTGTTAAAACTTTTTTTCACTTTGGTGTCAGGGCTAAACGCTTGAGCGCACTGCTAATGCTTGGATATGTAGTTTTTAGCTGTTATTCTACTGAAGACAAACAATAGCTATATATATATAAGTTTTAAATCATAGCTCAAAAAAATATCTCAAAACTTTTTTATAAATTTTGTTTCTGAATAGTTAATTTTCTTTATGTTATTTGGAAAAAGACATCATCGTTTTACATATCCTATAAAACAGGAGCACATTGTTTTAGCTTGTTGTTGAATTCAGCCACAGTGTGGCTGCCGCTTTTGTTAGGTCACATGCACATAAATCAACATGTGGAAGACGGTTTTGCAAAACAAAGGTCACGTGTATAATTACAAAGATTTGAACTAGGGTTGGAAAGGCTGTGCCATTTGTTTTCCTTTAATAAAAGCTAATGAAACTAATTTCAGCTCTTATTTTATTATGCTTTCAAAGATAAAGTCTTGTTGTGATACCAATGCTGCAAAGAACAGATTTAATTTCTAATTTTTCATTAAATACGAATCAAGATTTAGATGGCGTCTTCTTAACATCTGGCGCAAGTTGAATGCCAGTAGCAGCACTGTTATTGCTGTATAAAAGACTCCTTATATATCAATCTTTTATAAAACAATAGCAGCGGATAAAAAAGTGAAATGTATATAGCAACATGGCATGTCTATTAAAGCAACAGCAAATTCTACCAGTCTCCATCATCTTCTTCGTCACTCTCAGAAAACTCTACCTCCAATTCTTCATCCTCCGCATCAGTGTCATGCCAGAAAGAACTCTTTTTCTGCTGATCAAAGTTATTCTTATTTACCTCGAGCACAAGGTCCTCAACAGGACTATTTTCGCTAACTATCGTCTCAGCTCCATGACTGTTTTTAGTATAATTAATATTTTCGTTATTGTTATCAAAGGGCCATGTAAAATCCCTTGGTATATCCTGCTGTGATCTTTCCACCTCCAGTTTAACTCGCTCATCATAAAGCTCCTTTCTTTTTCTCAAGTCAACAGCAGCATCAACATTTGCCGGTGAGTCCAGGTTAGGATCCTCTAACAACGATATTATTGACATTAACACTGTTTCTGCCGTTTGTACTGGTGACCAAGTCTCATTGTCCGGTTCTCCAGAAGTCACATCTCCGGATTGATGAAGAATCGAAATGCACAATCTTCCATCTTTATAAACATTGGGGTGATAAATAGGAGGAATGAACTTAAATTCAGGTGGTGAGTATGGATAGTCATCTGGAAAGGACATCAGCCCCTTTAAATAGCCTCCGTTATATATCGATTCTTCGTTTTGAATCATTATCCCCACATTCCAGGAGAATAGGTTCGAGTCGTTTGTCAACTCCACATTAAAGAATGGAATAGCTGTTTTGGGATCCGTAAGCTGCTTGTATTGCTTGGAAATTACAGATGCAGCTGACTTCTTCATTCTTATTTTATCCGACATTTTACCTGTTACTTTTTCTTGGTAAATCTAGTTTTTGGTCCTTGTAGCTGTTTATTAGGTAAAAGTCTTTGCCAGCCCAATAGGTCACAATTCGCATTTGAAAGCTTTCGTGATACATTTCTGTGTGAAAAGAGAAAAAAATTTTTTGTCCGCCAGCTGATTTTGCTTTGCGCCGGGTAAAGCCGGGTAAAGCTGCTTCAGCAGGCGCTATCAAGAGGCTGCGCATATTTGGTCACATGACGATAAGGTTGTCTTTATCAATAGCACATTATGAATATTAATATAAAAAGTTAAACTGGAATATTCTAGTTGTTTTCTGAACTTAAATTAGCTGTAGCCGCTTTCGGTTCAACAAGACCTTGACTCTGAAGGTGCTCTTTTTCTTTTGTCTTCTTCTTCAAATGCTCCACACAAGCCTCGTTCTCTTTAACGAGTGCATCCATCTGAATATCCTTTTCTTTTTTGCTGGTTGGCTCTTTAGGATAAAACAATTCATTTGTGTCAGAGTCCACCTCAAAGTCAGCTCTTTTAGTTCTATTTACATTTTCAAAGCTTCTGAAAAACAGAAATCTCCGGATCCTGTTCCACGGGTCTTGTACAGCGAGATCATGGTTCGAGTACGCATTCAGCAAATCTAGTCTCATTAAGAACTGCCAATCAGTGTCCTTAATATTTCTTTTTCCATCATTGGTTGACACATAATCCAAAGCTCCTATTACAAAAAAAAGCCTAGCACAGTACAGCAACAAAATTGCCCATCCGAAAATCTCCCAATTTGACAAGGTTTTACCAGGAAGAAGAGACCCATTTTTAAAAAACCGAACGTTGTGGCCACCAAACTCACTGCCTTTGTTGTTGTGGTAGCGTGCTCTCTCTTCAAAGCTTGATGCGTTCATATACTCTCTAAAAGACGCCTCATCCATCATCTGACTCCCAGCTTCTCCAAAACCCGTTCCGCCTTTAGCCTGTGGAGAAATGTTGTATTTCCATCCCGTTCCCGACAAGTCGTATTGCCTCTTCAATAATGGATCTTTCAAAAGCAAATAAGCATCTTTAATCATGTGAAATTTCTTGTCAAATTCTGCGTTTTCTGCAATGGCATCCTGGTGTAAATCTGGATGGTATTCCTTGCAGAGTCTATAATATTTTTTTTTAATGAGTTTTTCATTGAACTCGTCGCTAGAAACCCCAAGAACCTCATAGGGTGTCATATTATGTCTGATTTCGTGTGTCTTTTCATTTTTGAAAAGAGATATCCCTCTCGTTTGATTAACGCTCGTAAGTTTGGTAATATTTTGTACTATTTTTGTTGAGGTTATCGAAGAGTTTGAAGAAGATCCTGAAGACGAGGTAGATCGTCTCATCAACACTGCAATCATAGCTAAATATTCTTTTGGTTATATGTTGTAATTTTTGGGCCGCTCTGCACCTCTTATACCAAGATTCGCAGTTTTAAAACGCCTCAACAGGCTTTTTGAGGGAAAAGGAATCTGTATTTTTAAGGCCGCCGGGGCCAAACGTGATCACCAAATGTCCGAGTCGTTTTAAAAATTTCTATCACGTGGCTTGGCTGGTTTTACCACAAGTGCTGCAGAACGTGATGTTGAGTGCAAAATGCAATGAAAACTAGTTTTGAAGGTTTGCAACAAAGAAAAACGTCAAGTTAAATACCCGCTAGAGCTGTTAATTTCTGCTGTTATGCATGTGCTTATGAAGATTTTATATTGGATTTGTAACCTGCGTAACAATACTTGCTCAAGTGAATGCATCTCAATTAATACGAACTGTTCGTGATCACTATTGCAATACGCAGCAACGCGTGAATTCCAAGACACATATTTCACTGACATATTCATAATCTCTAGTATCCAAGTATCCGCTTTGTTTTGAATTGATGTTGAATGAGTTGCTGCTATGATTTTAATTGTTGTTCTGCTATCCAATCATTTTTTCAGCCAGCCAAAAAGGTAATTCCAAGAACGTTTGTGAGTACAAGGTTCCGTGGCTGTCATCTCGACGTCTGTTTACTAGATTTCGACGACTAAATACTTTTTTGGCCATCAATCCTACCTGACCAACGCCAAGTTTTGTCAAAATGTTAAGCATGTTTTTTTAAGAAATGATGAGATTTTCAATCACAATTTCACGGTCGAGCATTCTATCAGGATGTCTTTGTTTGAATTTTTTTGTTGAATCCCATTAACTTCTTTTATTACTTCTGTTTATTGGCACAATTTGCAATGTGTGCTTTGATTGCTTGCTGTTTTTATGAATAGTCAATCTCTCGCATGCTCTTCATAACTTGATGACGGTTTAAAATAACATGAGATATGCTTAGAAAAGAATTTTTTCTTGGAATATTGAAGACACTACCGGGACTTTTCTTTTGAAGATTTAGGTCTTCATAAGGACGCCTTTTTATAAAGGTTGATTCTTACATAGTGGAAATTTTTTGTTTTTCTCTGTATTTCTAGCACCTCGCAATAGCAATCTCAGCTTAAGCAACTTGAAAATGGGAAAGACCTCTGCAAAAGCAGGGTTTTCTTTAAAATTGTTGCAATGAGTATTGTGTTGTATTGAAAGGTTTATTGCTAATTACAGCACAGTTCAAAGAAAAAGATGCATAGACTACATTGGAAAACGATAAAGAATGCTCTTCTTTTTTCACCATGGCCGCTCACTTATTTTGACTTCAAGTTTGAGACATTTGTATGTCTCGTACATTCTTTTCAAAAATTTATGTGTACTTTAAAAATATAAATTTAGTTGTGGAAAGATGATCTATAGAACAACATGCGCCTTGCTTTGGTTAGTGGACCACATAAACAGAAGTTGATATTCGTATTCAATTGAGCTCTCTTTCTTGAGCTTTGTATGTGAAATTGATAGAGGAACTTAACTAGTTGCTTCAGACTTTAATTCTTGCTCCAAAACATAAAATCTGTCATTTTTGTTCTCTTGTTGTGAATCATCTGTATTTTCATTGTTTATTGAGTGGAATAATTCCCTCAGCCATTCAACAATCTGGTGAACCACGCAAGGGCTTAGAACAGATGCTTTTTCTATGTTAGCAAGTAAACCTGATTTAACTGAATTTTTAGAACTTGCTTTATATATAATTTTTCAAATTTCAGGCCTGTTAATGGTCGCAATTGAAAGGTTTCGATTGATTTTTGAAAACATTTCCTTTTACGGCATTGTGTGTGGATTGATTAAACGGTTTGTTATGTCCGAAACCACCACCAAGCGTTTTTCAGGCTTTCTTCAAAATTGGTTTCCCATTTGCCACCCTGCCAATTGCAAACGGAAAGTAAGAGATTAAAGGTTCTCTAAACCCCAATAATACTAAACAAACCGACAAAATGACTGGCCAAAATGGTTTTCAGCCTATACAACATCAATTTAATCCGTACTCCGACAACGGTGGTACTCTTCTTGGAATTGCCGGAGAAGATTTTGCCATTTTAGCGAGTGACACCAGACAATCTGTGGACTATTCTATAAATACAAGACTCTCTCATAAAATAAAGGTTATTACGCCACCTTTATCTCATGATGCCAAGCAGAACAATCCACAGCTGGTTGGGACAAAAAACGGTATATTGTTCGGAACAAACGGGTTTTCAGCAGACGGTGATGCTTTAACAAGACAGTTTGAAGAGAATTGGAAATGGTACGTTCACGATCAGAACAGCACTGTTGAAACAGGATTTGAGTTTTTGAATCCGCAAGCACAGAGTGAAGATGCAGCACAAGAAACAGGTATGACCATGCAGTCTGCCGCTAGAAATATCCAGCACTTGTTGTATGGTAAGAGATTTTTCCCATACTATGTGCACACTATTATTGTTGGCCTTGATGAGGAAGGCAAAGGCTGTTTATACTCCTTTGATCCCGTGGGCTCTTACGAGAGGGAACAGTGTAGCGTCGGTGGAGCGGGTGCTTCTTTGATCATGCCCTTTTTGGACAACCAAGTGAACTTCAAAAATCAGTATGTTCCAGGCACAAACTCTACAGAGAGAAGAAAAGTTGAATATTTAACGCTCGATGACTGCTTGAAGCTGGTTAAAGATGCCTTTACTAGTGTGACCGAAAGACATATAACTGTTGGTGATGGATTGGAAATATTCATTATTGATAAGAACGGTGTCAAATACGAATATCATGATCTGAAGAAGGATTAAAAAAGAAAGTTATGTAGTCTTATATAGTTCTTTTTAGTGTGGCAACTGGAAATCTTTCCCCTTTGTTATTCTTGTAAAGTAAATGTAGAAGAAGTCAGAATACACAACTGTCTGGAGAATTCCAGCAAAGACACTGATTTTCTCAAATCTAATTTCCACATAGTATCTCCAAATCCAATTGGGTATGTAAAGAACCCTGTAGATGCCGAGCAAAAAGATGTATTGAGCAGTGATTGCATCAGCTTTTCTCAGTTTCTGCAGCAAAAACAACTGTGGAATTGCACAGATGCTTTCTAGCCAGATAGAAAACGACCAGCTCAACTGAACAAAGGAAAACTTATAGTGGAACAACAGAGCCATCGCCGCTGCGAACCCTATACAGTATCTGACTTTAAACGTGTCTTTTGTCAGCATGTCGTTATATGAAACAGGATTCACTCTTTGGCATTGCTTCATCAGATGAAGGATGTATAAAGAAGTACCCATGAAGGTTAACTTGAACAGAAAATTGTAGACTGACTGCTTCTTCAGCATGAAAACATCCAAGTACCGTGTGAAGTAAACAACGGCATACAAGGTCTGGGTTTTGAAAGAAATACCTTCAATTTGAGCGGTTTTTTTGATCGTTTGAATCAGAACCAAAATGCTGAGCAAGTGGGCTACGTCAGCAGCAACTCTGAAGAAATTTAACATGTCCAAGCTCTGTTATTGGTTTTGGTCTTCGGGTTGGAGAGGTAATTGGAATCAGTGAAAATGTGCTGTTAATGAGTCTGGAAAACAGAACAAAAAATGTAGTCACGTGATGTGTTTTTTCTGAAACATCAAGGAAGCACATATGAGGCATGAAGAAGACCTCAGGAGAAAGCAGGGCTACAGTACTTCATATAAAAGCAGAGCATTTGGTTAATGCTGAAAAGCAAAACAAATTAAGTTTTTAAGGTGAGAAATATCTGGATGAAACCAATTTTTTTGTCTGCTGCGTTAAAGGTTTACTGAATAACATGAAAACTGTTTTTGCTATTCACTCAGTGTTAGTATTACTCCTTTTGGTAAGAGCAATGCAGAGTTCCGAGAACGAAGAAATGCAAAACTTTAATTTGGACCTTTCGACCAACATTACCTCTCCTATGAATGACATAATATACAAGCATTTTGAGACACCTAACATGTACGTCGACAGCAGAATTTACAACGTCTGCTTAAAAAATGCTCTTGTACCTCTACTGAATCACTGTCTTTCGCTTGATGAGGGAGTAGAAACAATTGATTCGTTTAAAAAATTGAAGATTGGAATCGATCTTACAATTTGTGATTTTATTGCTATAAACCGTCATTCTTTTGATCCGCACAATAAAATGGACACGATTGTTAGAGAAATTCTTCGTATAAATACAGATGTTCAGCAATGTTATGCAGAAAAACACAAGCCTGTGGGCTATTTAATAAGCCAGTACGAAGAGATATTAAAATTAATCAAAAGAGATAATAGAATATGGACAACCTTTTCAATAAAAACCGAAAAAATGCAGACAATTTGTAGGCATCTTGAACAACCACTTCAAAGAACAAAACTGGAGCTTATGGCCAAAAAGTATCAGTCAGATATTGAGGTCATCATATCACTAAACAGCAAGGCTTTTTTAGAGAAAGTTGAGGTTTTAGAGAAAAGCATTGATGGAAAAATAAATTTAATACAGCAAGAGCAAGAGCAAAAGATAATAAAAAGTGAAGCTAAATTCAACAATCAGTTGAAGAAAGCCTGGCTGAAAGCTGATGGTATTAATAGCAGATTAAGTAGAAAAATTTTACAACAGGAAATACAGCTCAAAGAATTCAAGCAAAATTATTTTTTTATTAATGTTCAAAGCCTGCCTAAGAATTTACTCAATGTTTTTACTAATTTAAAACCTTTGCTTGCTTACAGATATACGCTTCTCGTTGCATTTCTAATGTTCTGGTCCAAACGCTATGAAATGTTCAAAGTCATCATTGTTGGATATTTGTTAACATTCGAGGTGTTGAAGTTTGTGGGTAACTCAATGCTAACAAAATGTTCAATAACTGTGCTAGCTCTAGCAACATGGCAACTAAATTTATGTGGATTTTTTTTAAAGTATAGGTACATAATAGCCAAATGTCTGTTCTTGCTTACTATTCTTGCAGCTTTTTGTTTAAATTTACTAGAATTTGGAAGCACTGAATGGAAAAAGGGTATAATGTTCATTTCTTTTGTTTATTTGATTCTTCATAAGGTAAATCCATGGCGCAATGTATACAAAATGGCAACCGTAACAGTCCTAGTTATTACCTTCACGATGGTAAATATAGGTTTGAGTATATATGACATTCACTGAAAAAGGTTGTTTCTTAATAATAAAAATATAGGGGTTCACTTCCTCGTACCTATGGTGCCAATCTGACAATTTCCCAAGGATCTTCTAAATTTTCTCTTCTGTAAGATATTCTGTCGTGTAATCTCGAATTTCTTCCTTGCCAAAATTCTATTTCAAGAGGTAGAACTCTAATACCACCCCAAAATTCAGGACAAGGAACGTCTTCAACATTATCAAACTTATTTTTGTTAGACTCAACCAAATCCTCTAAAGTTTCTCTATCTTTAATCACTTGAGATTGTGGAGAAGACCAAGCACCAATTTTTGATCCTCTAGGTCTTGTAGCAAAATATCTCTCAGTTGTTTCCCTGTTGACAAATTCCAATTTTCCTTCAATTCTGATTTGTTTTTGCAAATTTTTCCAAAAGAATGTTAAGGCAATGTACTTGTTTGAATCTACATCTTTTGCTTTTTTTGATGTTTTCCAATTAGAATATATAACAAAACCTTTGGCATCCACCTCTTTCAATAGAAGGATTCTATTAGAAACTCTACCAGTACTCATATCAGCGGTGGAAACACTGCAGCATTCAGGAATCATTTCTGTTGGATCCTCTTTAGCCTCTTTAAACCATGCTTGGAAAAGATCAATTGGGTTTCCTGAAGATGGCAATTCATTCTCCATCAGCTTGGATTTATCATATTGATAAGTTTCTGGAGCAAATATAATTGGCTGTTCAGTAGATACTGAAAGATTATTAACAGACATATTTAAATTGATGTGTATTAGTTTGGGGATATAATTAGTCTCTTTTCAAACAAACTATTTCTTTCAAAAATGTTTATAAGCAACCAACTGTTTATACAGAGTGAAATTTTGAAGAATTGAGTCACTTTATTTTGGCGGCGGCTGATTTCACAACACGTGATTAAATCCCTTTTAGGAAGGTCAATTTACATTGCGGGATTTGGTCAAGAGCCCCGGAAAAACATTTTTTCCCCCTTTTAAAAAAAAAATGATCATGTTTGATTAATAAAGAATCAATTTAAACTTAAATTAGATATTTATTAAATACTGAAGATTGAATATATAGATCTTTCTTTTGATAGTTTACTATCAAGATATAGCAGAAAGTCGTTCTAGGTTTGTGGTTAAAAAAAAAACAAAGTATGTTGTTCCGAGTCATTAAAAGGGGGTAGGGGTCATTAAAAAGGGGGTAGTCATTAAAGGTTAAGTTCATTCATCTCATGCTAAAACAAGATTTAAATCATTAGTTGAGTTATTATGCATACTGTAAACTCTACAGTCATTTAGCTTGCTGTGATTGCTTCTATTTCTGTTGTTTAGCTCCATAATATCCCCTTGAGTAAAAAAAGATTCTTCTTCCTCTTCCTCTTCCTCCTCCTCTTCATCGCTTCCATCAAAAGCATTGACTTCATAGTTTATTGTTGCAACTTCATCCTCATCTTCTTCCTCTGAAACATCCATTGTATGCAACTTTTCGGAAACTTCCATTCTCTCTTCCTCGACCAAAGTAATTGTATCAAAGCTATCATTTTCTTCTCTTTCTGATGGCTCAATTTCCATGCTATTTTTGTCGCAAACGACATCTTCTCTATCTATTTCCTCAATCAATCTGTCCAAAACCATAGCATGTCCTACCAGAATTCTTAATTCGTATTCCAGTTTGCTTTTTTCACCTCTGCTTTCAGAAGCAAAAGCACTTGTCTTTCTGACGGCAGCTTGACAAGCTCCACTTTTTAGCGAATAGTTTGGGTTCAAACTAGATTTTCTGTGTTCGACATTAAATTTCGATCTGGTTCTTACCATGGAGCTAAACAGCTTGTCTTTGATCTTGTCAGCCATGATCTTTTTGTTGTAAACGGGTTTTTGAGATTCCATTTTTAGTTGTTCAAATGTCCTTCGGCAATATAAAAAACGAGTATTTCAAAAATAAGTAACCTTTGAATTATTGTTTGGTTTCTTTCCAAAACATAATCTAACATATTAAAGTAAGAACCTTTTACCACTTTACAGATGAATTCTTTTTCATGCAATCTGTTCCCGTTTATATATACTTTCAAATATGCGTTTTCAATAATCAGTAGTGCTTAGCGGAAGAGATGAGTTATTTTAACGTAAGCAGCTACGCATATCTCATAATGGGTAAAAAAGCTTTATAACGTAATCCGAGATCCGTGTGAGTTCTTTTTTAATTGCGTAAAACCATTTTTTAGCCAGAACAAACGAAGGATTTTACAGGAGGGGTTAAGAAACGCGTGTATTATTTGTCTTTTTTTCTTTCCTCAATAGTTGACCCGAGGAAAAGCTGGAGTTCATTATTTTTATCCGCGTCCCGGTGATCTGATTTTTAGACGGGGGAAAAGAGCTTTTACAGTTTTGGTGAGCTAAATGGCCTGTTTTGACGGAATGTTTTTGTCATTGGATTCGGAAGCCTTCGGAACGATGAGGAGATGGATATTATGTTGTAATTTTTTTGGATTCCGTGGAAGAATGCGGAAGATGTTCCGCCGCTACCTAAACAAACCCCAGAATAAGGGTTACGGAGCCCGGCAGTATTATATATGCGAGTTACTCAATGGAACATTATAGCATTGACGGCAGATGCAGGTTACTAAAGCAGCAGGCGTTGCCTCGTGCAGCTAGCAGCAGCTTTTTCCGCGCTCCACTCCTCAGAACAAATCCACTACAGGTTGGACTTCTTCGGCACAGAGTAATTCAGAGCGGAAGAGGCAATAATGGAGGCTAAGAAAAAGACTGCTTTGCATTAGCATCAGGTGAGGAAGATGCGTGGCTACCATCCCCATTAGTTTTAAAAACCAAAACAATCGTTTATGAGCTTATCTTTGATTATGTTTAGTGATTTGTTTTCGTATCATTACCCGAGCATTGAAAATGGAATGATTCGAAGGGGTATTTGTTTTTGAGTGAATTTGGAATTTAGAATTAAAAAATCAGCTTAAGGGTTCTAAATTTTCTAAATAACAAAAACTAAGCTACGAGTAGTGATCGATATCATTGTGTGGGGGGTTTTTTTTGGGGGGTTGTTTATGATCCTCGTCCAAGTAACTTGTGGGAGGTTTAAACAACAAGATGAGACTATAGCAGCTTGCAACTAAGATTATTGTTGCAAAAGAGTACTGGAAAAACTTGTAAGTAATGTTCCCAAGTCTTCGGAAGAAGGCAATAGGCAACCAGGAGTCAGAAACATCATATGTGGGGTGAGTGCTAAAGCGATTGAATGATCTGATATTATAAACAATGTTGTCAAATAAAAGCATTTGGCTGATTCGGAATTTATTTGTTTATCAGATGATTTGCTGGAGTCAATATGCGATGTTCGGTCAATACTTAATCGAACGATAATTCTGATAATTGGCTCTGTTCTATCAGATAATAAGGATACTTTCAAAAGAAACGAATAAATAATGAAACTATAATCGTCAGTTTCGGTTTGAGCTTTTTAAGTTTATGATTTTTTATCCGAACTTTAAATTAATTATCTTGCCCAACTGAGATTATGCATAAAAAAATATTTACTCACTAAGACGAGTTTAACCGAATTAGAAAGGAGGAGTGGTCATGTGCAGCACCATAACCTCTTCAACAACAAACATAAACACCAAGCCCAGGAAACGCCTAAGAGGTTATTAACTGTTGCCTGGTTTCCAACTGATTTTCAAGCCTTCATTAAGGGGTGACCGAAGTTTTGTATGTGTTCGCTTAACTTGACAACAGCCATTCTGCGCTGAGAGACATATATAAGCACACGTACAGATAGAACAGATATAGATAATAAACACCGCCCATAACTGCAGCCGCCGTTCTGGTAACGGCCCGCTCAGGTCAAGAGAGACATTGGAGCTCTGTATGAGTGAAGCCCCGAGTCCAGTAGCTGTCACACGCATGCAATGTTTTGCACGTGATACGCTGCCTTTAGGCTTCTCTGAAATTGGGTTTAAGAGTTTTAGTGTTCTAGAATGGCTTTTCTCACACAGAGCCAATTACGTAAGGGCAGCGTGACGTCTTGCGGACTTAAGATGCCACACCTCCATTTCAAAAAAAAATTTCTTTTTCTTCCACACAAAATCCTTCATATGATCTAGGAATTTCACCCCTAGTAATATTTTCGTTTCCTATAAAAGCACGGAACGAAATAGAAGGAATTAACACAAAAATACTCAGTATTAAACACATCATTCCCTCAGAAACCAAATAATTTTAATCAATTAACCTTCAATTTTTACTATAATATGGTTTCTGCTATTGCTATTTTAAGAGGAGACGTTGGAGTCTCCGGTACAGTCAATTTTGAACAAGAATCCCCTGAAACACCAATCAAGGTTACCTACAACATCACCGGAAACTCACCAAACGCCTTGAGAGGATTCCACATCCATCAATTTGGTGACAACTCTAATGGATGTATTTCTGCAGGCCCACATTTTAATCCTTTGAAATCCACCCACGGAGCACCAGAAGATTCCGAACATGAGAGACACGTTGGTGACTTAGGTAACATCAAGACTGATTCTGAAGGTGTTGCTAAAGGACAATTAACCGACAAGTTTATCTCTTTGTTTGGCGCCAACAACATCATTGGAAGAACCATGATGATCCATGGAGGTGAAGACGATTTGGGTAAGGGAGGTAACGAAGAATCTTTGAAGACGGGTAACGCAGGAGGCAGATCTGCCTGTGGTGTTATTGGGTTCAAGAACTAAGGAGTCTCATCCAGTCACATGATTAAGCTTTTCTATAAGGATTGTTCTTGAAAAAGGATATGATATATAGTAATAGCTCGTTTTCCGCCTTTCTATCTTTATATAAGTGACATGTTAAAGCGCATTATATACATCGCTTTTGAAGGCCATTTTACATATTCTATTACCGCTGGTATTGATTTTTTTCCACCTAGAACATGACGCTTTCTGAGTTGATTTCATTGGCTTCTTTAACACATTTATCCAACCATGCCTCGTTCAGTTCACCAGAAGCTGCAGCAACCAAACCCAAGAAAGGAGGTGATGGTTTCAAAACTTTAGACTTGTATTCTGGGTGATATTGAGTAGCAACATAGTATGGATGGTCTTCCAGTTCAAGAATTTCGCATCTGATCAAAGTTTCATCTTTACCTACAAATTTCAAACCTTTTGGTTCCAACTTCGGTATTAATTCCGGGTTAACCTCGTATCTGTGTCTATGTCTTTCTTGCACTGAAGCAAAATTGCCGTAAATCTTTTGGATCTTGGAGCCAGCAAATTCTTTGGAAAAGTTGGTGGTTCTTAAACCTAATCTCATGGTACCACCTAGGTTTTCCTGATCAATCTCAGGCATGTAAACAACAACTGCTCTTTCATCTTCTGGAGACAACTCTGGTTCAAATTCACAAGATGAAGCGTTTTCAATTCCCAGAACATTCTTACAGAACTCGATGGTGGCTACTTGCAAACCCAAGCAAATTCCTAGGTAAGGGACCTTGTTTTCTCTGGCATAATTGGCTGCTAGAACCATTCCTTCAATACCTCTTGAACCAAAACCACCTGGAACCAAAATACCATCTGATTGTTTGACCAGTTCCCACTTTTCGTTATCTTTTCCTGGGCAGTTTTCCAAATCTGTTGACTCAATCCAGTTAATCTGAAGCTTTTTAGATAACTTCATGCACGAATGCTCCAAAGCTTTGATTACTGACAAGTAGGAGTCATGCAGATTTGTGTACTTACCAACAAGAGCAATTTGAACAGTCTTGTCAGATGTGTCAATGTTGCTGCATAATTGGTTCCATTTTTTAAACAAATTTTGACCGTAACCCTTGAAGGAATCACTGATGGCAGAAGTGTCAATTTTCAATATACCATTCAAAGTATCAATAAGACCCTGTTCCTTCAACAATAAGGGAACGTGATAGGTGGAGTTGACATCGTATACGTTGATGATTCTGTTCGTGCCAACATGGCAAAACATGGCAATCTTGTCTATAGTAGCCATTTCCAATTTTTCTTGACATCTGACCGCAATCAAATCTGGAGTCAAGCCTAAAGATCTCAAGTCTTTAATAGCAGCTTGAGTTGGCTTTGTCTTCTGCTCACCGTGAATTACAGGAACCAGAGAAACATGAATCAAAGCAAAGTTTTCCTTTCCAACTCTGAATTGGAACTGTCTCAAAGCCTCAATGAAAGGAGCCGATTCAATGTCACCAACAGTCCCACCCAATTCGATGATACATAAATCAGGTTCTTCTCCAGAGGAGTCAACAGGGATCTTTGACACTTTTTCAATCCAATCCTGAATGGCGTTGGTCAAATGAGGTACAATCTGAACCGTTTTTCCCAGGTATTCACCTTTTCTTTCTCTTTCAATTACATTCATGTAGATTTTACCTGTGGTGATGTTGTGGTCTTTGGAAAGCTCAATGTTGACGTATCTTTCATAGTTACCCAAATCCAAATCTGTTTCACCTCCATCGTTCAAGACAAAACACTCTCCGTGCTCCAAAGGCGACATAGTCCCTGCATCTAAGTTCATGTAAGGATCAATCTTGATGGAGCAAATCTTCAAACCTTGGGTTTTCATTAACAGCCCCGTGGAAGAGGCAATTACACCTTTACCAATACCTGAAATGACACCACCTGAAACAACAATATACTTCATTTAAATAGACGTTTGCAGCAATTAGATTAAAAAATTTAAAAAAAAAAGAGCTAGCTTAAAAGGGTTTCAAAGATAACTACAGGAAATATACAGAAAACAGAACTACACCAACGTATTTGGGGCAAGATTCAGATGTCTATATACAATGGTTAAAGACAATACGTAACTTCCTTTTAACTATAACTATTACGGCAATTAAGAGAATTTGAAGGGGGTTTCTCTTCTATCCACTCCTTTGTTAGAAAAATTTAAAGAAAGAAGATTTCTCTGTGAAATTTCCGCTGCTCTCATCGATTCCTTATATAGCCTAAAAACCAGAAAACAAGAAAACAGAAAATAAACTAGGATCTGAAAAACGAGATGTGGCCTAAAAGGGGAATTTCTTTGAGTGACGCGTTTCGGAGATACGCCAAATTTATATCCGATGCATGTCCACAAAAAAGAAATGTTATGCTTCCTTCGCTTGTGGAAGGTCAGGTGGACTATATAGGCTGCTGAGGCTAGTCCAGTAAAGCTGCAACGTCAGATAACGACCAAGCGGAGGCCTTTTACACCAAAATGGATGACAACGTAGAAAATCTAGTTAAGCTATACAATTTCAAGCCAATGTACACCAAACAGGAGAACCCAAAAGTGCTTAAAACGCAGCTTGAATCGTGGTGCAACATTGTCAAGAAGCACTACAAGATAACCAGAACATTCAAGTTTGAACAGGCAGCAAGTGAGCTGCTGTTCAGCAATGCACAGCTTGGCAGAAGGCTAGAACCTTCCTTTCGGGAGGATATTGTAAACAAGTTATACAAGGACGGAAATCTGATGCATTTGTTGAGTTTGAAGGGAAAGCAGGCTACAGATAAAAGCTTCAGTAAAAAGTGGAATTCTAAAAGTGATTTTACGAACAAGTCTGAGCTTCTTCTAGCTAATCCCGGTAAGCTTCGAAAAGGCGCTGAAGAAGAAGACTATTTTAGCACTTTTGTCTTATTTGAGTCTGTTGAGTTTTTTACCGATCTTCTTTTGGAATATATGGACCTGAACTCAGGGAATGAAAATATATTTACAATCTATGAGCTTTCTAAATGTGATGGTATCTTTGCTGGGAAGCAGCCTTCCCCTTTTTTAAGCAACGACGATTCTGCTGTTGAAGATGGTGATGACGAGTTTGTTCCTCGTGATCTAATTGTCTACATTATTTACAAAGGTCTGGTGGATAAGAACCTGGTTTATCCGATATTTGAAGACAATGATTTTGTAGCCATTAAAAAACTGTGATGAAAACAGATCTCTGCATCGTTTATTGTTTACTTTAGCTATATAAGACTGTATTTACAAGAGGATTTGTTTTTGCTTTGGTCTGTTGTTTTTAGTTTTAAACGTCTAATCTTTTCATCACAACATCCCAATTCAATTCTTTCAAACACTTTTCAAAGTACTCTTCTCGAGCAGCATTACCAATGCCAAAATCCTTGATGAAAGCATAGTCCCATAAGTTTATTACACCAAGAATCTTAAACTCTGAACCTGGAATATTTCCTTCGTCCAAGTTTTTCTTTCCAGAGGACTTCATCTTGTTCTTTTCGTTCAAACCTACTTTCACCTGTGTCAGTCTATCATTGTAGCTTTTGTAGTCGCTTGGCTTTAGAATACCACCGTTCAAATCCAAATCCTGGAACTTGAACCCATCTGATGAGATCAGTGGAGTTCCTTGGTTGTTGGAAAAGAAAGCTGTAATTTCCCCCTTTCCGTTTTCAGTAATATGAAAAAATCCCTGCCCAACAAGCCTCTCATTCATCTGTTGTTTCAACTTGTCCACTAACTCTTCCATTGAGCCAGCTCCATATGTTTTGAGCAATGCGTTTAGAATCTTGTTGTCCTTGCTCTCCAGCTTCGCAGCATTGTCCCGAGGCTGAATATTTTCAATAAATAAGTGATTGCTGATCAAATGAGAGCAGTTGTTAAAAATATGTGTTTTGCTTTTGTCATTTCTCACTCTTTCCATAAGTTCTATGGGATATAAAGGCTCAAAAATCGTTTGGGCAACTTTTTCGTTCAGGTCTTTGACTAGTTTGCCATGCTGTTTCTTGCTTACTAAGTCATATTGCTCTTGAGTCTTGTAGACGGATGGGAGTGATTTGGCTCCAAAATCAGGAACTGTGTATAGAGTTCTTTTAGAAAAAGCTCTAGAAAGCATTGTATTTACAAACTTGACCATTGGTTCTGCTTTTCTCTCCAGCAATCCTCTTGAATATACTCTCTAGTAAACTTTTCACCATTGCTGAACAAAGAGTGAAAAATTTTTTAGGCTGGAGAAGCAGCGGGTTGGTCACATGACAATTTAGCACTGAATTCTTTTATCTCCGCAGGAGCCTTGCTAGTTTCATGGTTGTAAGAAAAAAGCTCTACTGGTTGTCAAAAGAAAGGATGTTTTAAGGGCTCTGCAAGAGCAACAGAGAGCAGGATTAGAGGCACCCAAGAAGGACTAATTGGGGAAATACAGACTGAGTGTACTGTACTAGATATTATTCATAGAACTAGCTAATTTTTTTTTCAGAATCTTGATATTTTTGAGCGTTTATCTGTTTCTACAAACTATAGCCGAAAATGAGTAATGCAAGGGAACAAGTCTTTCCTACGAGAATGACGTTAACTACAATGAAGATAAAGTTAAAAGGAGCTCAGCAAGGGCATTCCTTGTTGAAAAGAAAGTCCGAAGCTTTGACCAAAAAGTTCAGAGAGATTTTAAAGAAGATTCAATTAGCTAAATTGCAGTGTGGTAAGTTAATGTCACTAGCATTCTTCACAATGACCGAACTAAACCAAGCTAACGGAATTTCGAACCAAGATTTGCTGTACTTGAACATTATGAACAACGTAACAACATCTAAACCAAGAGTTTCCATACATGCAAAAGTTGAAAATGTTTCAGGTGTTTTCTTGCCGATCTTGGAATCCGAGATTGACAATTCCATAAACGACTTCAAATTAATTGGTCTAGGTAAGTCGTCTAATCAGGTCAACAAGTGTATAGAGATTTACACAAAGATTTTGGAGACGCTTGTCGAATTGGCCTCTCTGCAAACAGGATTTATCACTCTTGACGATGTTATCAAGATCACAAACAGAAGAGTCAATGCTATTGAGCATGTCATCATCCCAAGAACTGAAAACACTATAAGCTATATTAACTCTGAATTAGATGAGTTGGACAGAGAAGAATTTTATAGATTGAAAAAGGTTCAGGAAAAGAAGCAGGAGAAAGAGCAAGAGCAAATGTTGGCTGATAAACAACAGAAAGCTGAAGAAAAGGAGGAGATGGAAAAGCTGAGAAAAGAGCTAGAGGAGAAAGATCTTGTTTCAGAAGAAGAACCAAAGGATATATTAAGCGGTGATCAAGATGGTGAGGATGAAGGAGTGATTTTTTAGTTACCTGCAAGTAATTTTTTATCGTGGGTACTGAAGATGTGCAAGTCGAGGCAGGCGGGTATGTCTAAAACTGTAGTGTATGCGTACAGGCACGCGCATATTCAAAATGCTTATTGGCATAGAGGCAGAAATATATACTACTGGCATATGTCAAAGTTGCATATCGATGCGTACAAGCAGGTCCATATACAGACTCTATGTGTACCACCAATACATATATATTGCAAAACATGTTGAATTGATTAAACACGAGACGTAATGATTAAATCCGACCACAAACCGCCAAAGACAACAAGCAAAAGAGAGCTTTAAGACCACAAGAAGCTGACAATAAGGCATTGCAGCTATTGATCTTTTAATATAGGATGAAACTAGCTTTTCTTTCTCTTTTGTTGCTGTTGCTACAGCAAAGTGTTTTTGCTCTGAGTAAAAAGAGGCTTCTTGAAGTGGAACCAAACAGTTTTATAAAGGTGAATAGTGATGATGATAAGTTTAACCTAATGGCAAAAGGACATAAGTTCGTTGATGTTTCAGACGTTTTAGCTTACAATAAAGTTGAAAAACTTGGATCTGAGACGAATATGTGGGAGCAGTTTAAGCAGTCCTTAGTTTCGTTCTTTCCAAAAATTTCTAGTTTGCAAAAGAGGTCTGAAGCTAGCATCAAACCAAAGTTTTGGCACCAGTATCAAATCTTTTCTTTTCAAGATTTACTTTTTGATGATTCAATTCTTATCACTGAAGAGAAAATAACACCCCTTGTCGAGCAAATGGTTAAAGTTGAACTACCTGAAATTCTTAGTCAACATAAGCTGTTTGATGATATCTATGGCAAAATACGCTCAACTGTCCAGACAGATCTGTTCTTATTTATCAACCATTTCACCCAGTTCTATACCAGATTTTACAAGTCTTCGTTTGGTAAGGAAGCTTCTGAGTGGCTGTATTCTCAAGCAGCAGAAGCTGTTGAAGAAGCAACTTCTCTGCTGCCCGCTTATATTCAAAAACTGCATTTGATTACGGTGACGAAGTTCACCCACAAGAGTTTTATTCAAAATAGCATTGTGATAAAAATTCAAGGCTCTAGAGGTCTTGACAATCCATCAGAAGCTAGATCCGTGATTCTTGGTTCGCATTTGGATTCGATCAATCTTCTGTTCCCTTATTTGCTGAGGGCTCCTGGAGTAGATGATAATGCAACAGGTACAGCAGTCACTTACCTCATTTTTAAGGCCTACATGGATTATTTGGTTAATAAATGCCTTGAATATGAAAAAAGCAGTAATAAACTAGGATCTTTTTGGCCTGTTAATGACATAGAATTTCATTTTTATGCAGCTGAAGAAGGTGGTTTGCTAGGCTCTTTGGATGTTTTTGCTGACAAATCTTCACAGAAGCAGAAGGTATTAGCAATGTTACAACTTGATCAGCTTGGATATAATGAATTACAAGACCAAGGCAAGATCGGTTTAATCAACGATTTTGTCAGTGAAGATGTTTTTGAATTTTTGAAGCTGCTCATAACGAATTATTTAAGCGTTGGTTTTATTGTAGACACTTGTGGATACGGCTGTTCAGACCATGCATCTGCATATAAGTATGGCTTTCCATCTGGAATGGTTTCCGAAGCCGCTCTTCAAAATGATAACAAGTTTACACATGGAACTCTAGACACAATTGATAGAATAGACTTAAAATGGCTCGAACATTTTGTGAAGCTTGGTCTTTCTTTTGTAGTGGAGCTCGCTTCCTATGAAAAGTAAAGTGAAACATTGTTCAGTTTTCTCGTATATGTTTCATATATTTACATGTTATTGTTTCTATATACTGATCTTTTTAATTTTTTTTCTCAACTACCAATCATCATTCTCTTCTATCTTTAACTTTCAAACCATTGTTTGTATGTTTGCTTCTTCTTGTTTTGTATCCTTTAGCCAAAACACCGGTGTAAGATTGAGATAGCTTGTTGGATTTGGATTTACCTCTACCACCACCATGAGGATGATCACATTTGTTCATCGCAACACCTCTGACTCTTGGTCTTATTCCTCTCCATCTGTTCTTACCGGCTTTACCCAAGCTTTCCATGGTGTGTTCAATGTTTGAAACCATACCAATAGTGGCTTGTGCATCCACATCAACATATCTATGTTCACCAGAATTCAAAGCTATCACGGCTTTCATTTCGTCTTTTGAAATTAGTCTAGCAAAAGTGCCTGCTGCTCTACAAAACTTAGCATCATCCTTTGCAGTTATACCAATGTTGTGAATTACAGTACCCAAAGGAATTGATCTCAATGGTAAGCAGTTTCCTCTCTGAATAATCTGTTGCATCAATAGAGAGTAATCCAATGGAGCGTCTGGATCGTGAGAACTACTACTTAAATCTTTAATCTTTTTGATAATGTCTTCAGGAATACCTCTTCTAAAAGATTCCACAACATCATCCCTTCTCAAACCATCAGGAGCAACTATATAGCTCAGTTCAAACGTGCTCATGTTCTGAATCAAAGCTAAATGAGCTGTTCTAATAGGATCGTACTCGATTCTTTGAACTTTATGTTTTCCTGTTTCCATTCTGCTGTAATCAACCAGTCTCAATTTCTTTTTATTACCTCCACCGATATGTCTGACAGTTATTTTACCGGTGTTTGAGTCTCTTCCTCCTGTTCTCTGTAAAGTCTTTGTCAATGAAAGAACAGGTTTTCCCATGTATAAATGTTTATGATGAATAATTTTCACATTGGTAGATCCGGGTCTTCTAATGGTTACTTTACCGTTGGATCTATACAAAGGAAAATTTGAAATAGTTTTTACTTCAGCCTTGGTCTCTAAGTCCTTCATTTTTGATCTTATAAACTTATCTTGCAATTCTAACTCAGTTAAGTCAGTCCCTTCAGCCATTGTCAGTGATAATAAAGATTTATTAATCTTTGGAATGGCCTTTGTAGCATCTTCTGTTGGATCTGTGATTGGCTCAGTTGATGAGGCGTAAAAGTTCTTTATAACTTTGTTAGAAGGGTTCAAGCAAAGTAATAGCGCTTGTTTATAGCCCAGCAAGGTACCAGCATTAATTCTTGTTGATAACATCCTTTCAATTAAAATCACTAATTTCTAAATTAGTAACTTCAGGAACTTCTAGTAGTAAACGATATTTGATTGCGTAAGTGTCCAAAAGCCTTTTTAAACCAAACAAAAATGATTTTGGTGTAGTATTTACTGCTCTTAATAGTGGTAGTTAAATATAACAATTTTGAACAATTACTGAAAGATTTCAGGTCGACTGCTTTTGAAGAAAAATTTTTCAGTATAAGGAACTCAGGAGCAAAGCATTTTCAGTTTTTAAAACTTGTCATGTGATCATCTAAAGTCGATTAGGCATGTGATTGCAAATTTTAATCATGTGATCCAATCTTTACAATATTTAAAATTTTCAACATTGTAACTCTTTCGTGTGACCAGATTCTAATAATGAAAAAGGCTGCTTAGAGATCCAACCATTGTTTCTTCCAATAGTAGCCTATTGATTCTTAAATTGCAATCAAAACCACCATTGTTTTATTTTATTATTATTAATTTTTTATTATCTTATTTTATATATATTGTGAGTTTATTTAGCTCAATAAAATTGATATAAATTTTAAACTATTAACTGAGGAAATGAAAAAGAAAAAACAAAAACTTCAATGCTTTCTTATTACATTTAGTTTTTAAAACATTGTTATTTTTGTTGCCTTCTTCTAATTCCAACTACATTATTAGCTAAACTTGTGTATGTTCAACAAACAAAAATTTAACCATGAAAATTTTGTATGTGGGTATTATTATTATTATTATTTAGTGATTATTTGTTTAAAACAAATAAAAATCCGTCTTAATTTAAATCTTTGTTTAAATCTTTGTTTTTCTATCTCTTCTTCTATTATATTTTATTAATCTAAGACTTTTTATTTTGCATATATTGGTATGTGTTTCTTTTATTTTATCCATAGGTGAATTAATTATTAGCAAACTGCAAACAATCATGAACTTTTGAATGTTTATAATTTAATGAAAAACTATTAGAAACTAACAAGATCCAAAGAACTTTCAGAGAAAATTTTAAAAAATTGCAGCATACTAAAAGAGACGATCCACCAATACCGAAGTGTGTGTAATTGAGTATATTTGTACCAGCGACATCAATCTCTTTTAAATAAATAACCAAAAGAAACAAGGGCAATGATAACTGAAAGCAAAAAAGAAAGTGTGTGTGTGTGTGTGTGTGTAATATTCTATTTTTGAGGTTAGCAAAATCCTGATTGTCTGTAGTATCTCAACTCGCCATATCCACCACTGTTAACTAAAAAGCTTACTGCAAGCCAGTCGCAAAAAGCTAAGCGGAAACCAGCAGTGAATAAAAGAAAAAAATTAGCAAGGAGAACAAAACAAACATTTTTGATTATAATTATTAGCAGCAGTTAAAACATTTTGAAAGCCTTCTCAACATCAGAAACCAAGGAATTCATCAACCCAACAAAAGACTTGAAAGTTAGAGGTATTTTGTAATTATAAAAGCTTAGATTTTTTTAGTCTTTTTTTATTTTGTAAAATAGAAGAATTAGTGACTAACTAAAGTTCACTTATTGTTCAGTTTCGTGTTGAGTAGAAACTCTGTTCATAGCAGCTAAGAAGTCTTCCAAAGATCTAGAACCAGATTTTTCTTTCTTTCTACCGTTCATGAAGTTATCGAAAGCTTCAGATTCGGACATTAAGTAGTAAGCACCGGACATGGCGAAGAAGACACCTAAAGACCAAACGAAGATCTTAACTACGGTAACAATATCAGTCCAGTTGTCAGACCACCAACCGAATAAGGTAAACATAGTAGCAATGACATCGACACCGAAAACGGCACCAGCTAATTGCCAAGATGGAACAGTGGACCAGAAAGGACCAACAGCTCTGGTGATGAAAATCAACCAGTTTTCAGTCAAGGAAATTTCCAAGAACAAAACACCATCAATAGAACCAAAGTTTTGGATAATACCACCTCTTGGTAAGAACATGGTGGTCAAACAGATCCAAGAACCAATAGCCAAAATAATACCTAAAACGATAGACATACCCCATAATCTTGGTAAGTTCCACTTAACAGGCTTTGGAGAGAATGGAGCGTTATCATAAGCAATGGCCAAAGTAGCAACATCAGCGAAAATAGCAATGAAAACAACCAAATCAATATCTAAAGATCTATCCAAAATAGCAATCCATAAACCTAAGAAAATTTCTAAATGTAGAGATAAAGCAATTCTATAAACAACGTAAGAGTACATTCTGTGGAAAATTTGTCTAGAAGTCTTTAAAGCATCGATAATAGCAGACAAACCTGGAGCCAAGAAAACAATATCAGCGGCGGATCTAGCAGCATCAGTAGCACCTTCGACAGCAATACCGGTATCAGCCTTCTTCAAAGATGGAGCATCGTTAACACCGTCACCAGTCATAGCAACTAAGTAACCTCTGTTTTGTAAGATTTCAACGACATTGTACTTGTGTTGAGGGAAAACTTCAGCGAAACCATCGGCATTTTCAACGAAATCACCTAATTCAGAACCAGACATGTCACCACCAACACCACCTAAACCTAATCTTTCGGCATCGTAAATGTTAGTACCTAAACCTAATTGTCTACATGTTTCCTTAGCAATACCAACAGCATCACCAGTTAACATTTTAACTCTTAAACCTAATCTTCTGGCTTCAGCAACAGTTTGAGCAGTATCGTCTCTTGGAGGATCCATACATGGCATAACACCTAAAATTTCCCATTGTTGATCTTCGATCTTTCTAGCAACACCTAAGGCTCTGAAACCTCTGGAAGCTAATTCAGCAACCTTGTTTTCGTAGTTTTCTCTAACTTCTTCAGACAAAGCGTGGTCTTCTTCAACAGTCTTCAAAACGAATAATGGAGCACCCTTAACACAGGTGATCTTTTGACCTTCTGGAGATTCAACTAAAGCAGTAACTTTCTTGGAGACAGGATCGAAAGGATGGAATTCTAAAACTTTGTATTTGGTTAACAAGTTCTTGGCAACTGGATAGTTAATCAAGGACTTCAAGAAAGCCTTATCAATGGCATCCAAACCTTTTTTCTTTCTGGAAGCAGCCAAACAAGCAGTTAACATCAAGTCATCAGCAGCAACACCTTCAACAGTGTATGGTTCGTGCAAGGACAATTTGTTCTTGGTCAAAGTACCGGTCTTATCAGAACATAAGATTTCGACACCAGCCAAAGATTCAATAGCAGACAATTTTTGGACAATAGCCTTCTTCTTGGCCAAGTAAGCAGCACCGACAGCCATGGTAGTGGTGACGACGGCTGGCAAACCAACTGGAACACCAATAATGGTGATAGCCAAAGTGTATCTCATAATCTTAACAATCTTATCAGTTCTGTAGAAACAAGCAGTCCAGACCAACAATAAAGTAACAATAACCAAAACCAACAAAATTGTACCAATACCATTCAAAACTTCAGTGAAATGACCAGTGGCACCAGCGGCTTGGTTAACTAAAGCAGCAGCTCTACCAACAAAGGTGTTGTCACCAGTAGCAGTAATAATCATGAAACCTTCACCGGCCTTGACGGTGGAGGAGGAGAAACAAGCGTCACCGTAGTGCTTTTCAGCAGCCAAGGATTCACCAGTAATAGCAGATTGATCAATTTGCATGAAACAGTCTTCAGTAACAATTCTACCATCAGCTGGAACAACAGTACCGTCTTCCAGATGTAAGATATCACCAGGAACCAGTTCGTTAGCTGGTACTTCAACTAAGTGACCGTCTCTGATAAGAACAGCGGTGTTGGCCAAAGTCTTTTTCAATTCATCGACAATGGAACCGGCTTGGTATTCTTGGATGAAACCAACAGCAGCATTTAAACCTAATAAACCACAGATAACACCGAAATCAACCCAATCGGACAAACCAGCAGCCAAAATAGCTGCCAACTCCATGACGAATTGAATTGGACCAACAAAGAACATGATAAATTTGATAATCAAAGATTCGTTTTCTTCGGACATTTGATTCAAACCCCATTTCTTTCTTCTTCTGGCGACTTCGTCAGAGGACAAACCGGCGTTAGGGTCGGTTTGCAATTGGTCATCTGGAACAACTCTGGCAGCTCCAGCAACGTGGGCTTCTTCTTCTTCTTCTTCGTCCTCATCGTCATCTCCTCCATGATGAGATTGCAAATCCAAGATTAATTGATCGATATCTTCATCTTCATCATCATCAGCTGGGTTTTCAGCAACAATTTTTTTTTCTTCAACTTCAGACATTTTGTGGAAAAATTAACAAGTAAAAACTTAACTTTAGATAAGTAAAATTTCCAGTAATGTACCGTTGGTCACGATAACAGTACTATCTTTCTTACTTTATGTTAATACTCTTATTGAGCCTATGTAAAACCAATATTTAAACAACATCCTGCGTTGACAAATGACACGCCCTTATATATTGTACTTAATCAACAAGGAAATGTCGATATCAAAAAATAATCTTACCTCAAATTATTTATATATGGCAATTTTTCAGTGCTGCGATTAATAAAAATTTTTACAACCACAAAAACGGGGGAAAGAAAGGCAAGATGAGATGTAAATTGAAAGCGAAGAGCCCAAGCGTGAAACATTTCTTTTTTTGGGAGCCCGGAATGGGAACGAGAGCTTGCGATAGAGTCCTTTTTTTTTTTGCATAGTTTGTTGACAGTAAACAAGGAAAAGGACTGACTTAGAAATAGCCCACAACAAAATCGCTCACAAAGCAGCAAAAAAAGACAGAAACGGAAAGACAAGTTGTGGAGACAGCTCTAAGGGGGAAAGGACAAAGACCAGGAAAGCAGGTGTGGGAAGAAGCATGGAAGCAGGTGTGGAGAGAGGTGGAAGAGAGAGTAAGACTGGAAGCAGGAATGGAGAGTGACGGAAGAAGGTGCGGAAGAGAAAGTGAGACGAGAATGCGTGGAATTGTGAGATGGGGTGGACTAAAGTCGCGCAGAGAAGTCTTGAACGAGATCCAGAGAGCTCTTTTAAACGGCACTGGGTCTCTTCATTCCGCAGGCGTGAGAAGGTTCCTAAAATAAAGGCATCTAAAGATATTTGATCAGTTTAAACGGGATGCTTCTTGAGAGAATTCTTCCAACGTTAAACGAAACCTTGATTTCTGTTCAGCTAATACGTATCACATAACCCATTTCCAGTCGTATAGAGAGTCTTTTTGTTCATCACTGCATTATGGTTTCAGGTGATTATGCACCAGCGTTCCGGAGGTTCTGTCTATGTATTACAGGACGCAGGAGTTAAAGCTCCATGGAACTTTTTGACTATCGCTGTTAAAGTAGACAAAAAACGCGGATGTACGATACTATCTAAAGAGGTTATTCAAGGTATCAGCATTCCATGCAATCGGAACAAATTGCCCGTTTGAGAAAAAAAGATCCACATATTATTTGAGAGCCCGAATCTCAGGACAAAAAAACGTATTCAAAACGCATATCTGTCTCAGTGGAAGCATTGTTCTTAATTAGCTACTTACTTCCCAAAAACTCCATCAAACTCAAATTTTCAAAAACAGCCCCTAGACCACGTGTAATGAAGGCTTATGTAGCTATTTTTACTCTATCCCACACATCTTTGTCAAGCAATTGCCATAGTATAAGTGTGTTAGTTATAGTAAATCACGTTTTTAAGGTTATCAGATTGCGCCAACCTTTTAGCAGTTGCCCCGTACTGTGATGAGAAAATAAATTTTTCAAGTGACGTGGTAGACAATAAAAATGTGCTTGGAGCCCACATGTAAATAGGCCTTGTAATTCTTGAGGCCATGTTTCAATGCCCGGGTAACTTTCTGCAGCTGCATCAAAAATTGCTTTGTTTACACTAAATATTTTAATTAATAAGAGTATATTTATTTATTTAGGAAACAACGTTAATTGCTTCAAAGTTTTTAATTTAAAAGATATTTTGGATTAATAAAACAAATGTAAACAAATATGAGGACTACTGATAAGAGTTCAGATTCTATGAAGTTTAGAGTCTTGATAACTTTGTTTCGTTTTTGAGACAACTGTTCATATATAAAAAAATACATACTGCTTACTGGTTTTTTTTTATGTTGCTTTGCAATGGATCTTGCTTTGGCTTTTTTAATAATCTGATGGCTCCGCCGATGGTTAAACTACAGACAGGACCCAATAGTGGCAAATATACGGCTATGATGTGCTTTATAGATTTGTAATTACCCATAACCATGTTGTGATCAAAAAATGTTTCTTCAGAAAGTTTGAAAAAGCTGAAGGAATCTTCAAGATACTCTTTAAATTTATCATTGGTATTGCCTGTTGAATTAAATCTGTTCAATAATTGATCTCTTTTCATCACAACTTCATTTAGTTGGTTATTTATTCTTTGAGGAATGGACAAGGAAGGAAAAAACTTGTTCATAAACTCTCCCAAATATGGCTGGTACTCTTCTGGTATCAAGTCGTTCAAGGATTCATCTGTGACAACAGGCAAACTATGAATCATGTCGTAAACGGCTTTAATGTTTTTATTTGTTCTGTAAATGTTACTCAAGATAGCTTTTTTAACAAACTTTGTTATAGAAAAAACAACTTGCTCGTCTTTTCCGTCACTTGCTGTTAGCAGAGGAAATATTTGTTTTAAGAATTTGTAAACAAGTGGTTCAAGAAGAGAATCCTTCAAATAGATTGAATCTAGTTCCGTTCCTAGTTCGGATATCAAATCTTTGTATATGAACACAGACCCCCATGAAGGAAGATTGTAGGACAAAAAGGCTTCTTGTGCTGCTTCTTCCTTAGTATTATTTAACTTTAAATTTTTGTTTTCTGGGAAAAGAACAACAAAATTTAATACTTTTTCTTCAATTCCATCGACAAATGCGTTATTAGACAAGGATGAGATATCCAATTGCGATTGCAAATCATCTATGTTATTAGCAACTCCGTTCCAAACTTCCAAATTCAAATCCTCATTATAGATAATATTGGATTCAATGTCAAACTTGTAGACACCCTCAAACAAGGTGAAGAAAGGAAGTAGTAATTTCTCAAAAACTTGACTTTGAGAAGGATCATTCAAACTCCAATCAGCCAACATATTCTTGTTCAAAATCAAATTCAAGGATATTTTTATCTTAGGTGTGTACACCAAAGTTTCAAATCCCTCTTCCAAATTTAAAACTCTGTCGAACTCATTGCCCTCGTCAATCTCCTCAAAAAAGAAGTGATTCAAGATAGATGTTGAAATCAAGCTTGGTAAAAAGTTTTCGTAAACCGATCTGTCTTCATATTGAACAGCAATTTCAAGTTTTTCATACAAGGATATCGAATTTCCCATGTAACTTTCGTGCTCTATTTGGACCAAGTACTCGTTGTTTTCATAGAAATATTCTGCTGGTTTGTCATCAACCTCCTTTAATTCAATTCCTAAGTTAATGTTATTAAAACCATATTCGTTTCTGTATCTGCCGAGCTTTTCATCCAATTCATTTTGCGTACTTTGAAGTAAGTCTGGAAATTTATAGTATGTATTTGTCAAATTCAAGTTCACTGGAATCTTTAGACTTATCTCTTGTAAAAACTCGGGTTTTCCGTTAACGTTGTTGGTTTTAAAAAGGTAAGGTGTCTTCAACTTCTCTTTCTCAATCAATGGCTCTAAGTCAAACTGATCTATCTTTGTTAGATGATACCAGACTGGTAGCCCAATAAATACATATACAAAGACCATTGAGAGCGAGACCTTTTTCCTTAGCGAAAGGTTTTCTCTATATAGCAAATTTTGCTTTTTGCTATCATTCAATACCATTTTGGTTAAATATTTTAGCTAAAGAAATCAGCTTTTTGGTTAATCTTGGGTTTCCTGCAGTTTGCCTTCTTCTCTATCCTTCTCCTAGTAGCGATTTCTGTTTTCGTGTTCACTAGAAAAAATTTCTGTTCACCAAAAAAATAATACTGTATAGTAAATTGGCAATTTACAAAAAAGAATAAGTAAGCCATTAATCAAAGCTAATGAACAAATGAGGAGAAGGTGAAAGGACGAACCAACCAACCGAAGAAACACTGAGACAAAGATCTGCACCAAACATACAAAGAGCTGAACAGAAGAGGTAAAGAACTGAACCGAACTAAAACGAACAAACAAATATTTGAACCAAAAAGGCAAAACTGGGAACAGGGCATCGGACCATAGCAACCAATCTAAACCAAACTAAACAGGATAAGCGTCGGCGGGATCTACAAACATGTCCAATCCAGTTGATTTTTACAGTATCAGTGACAGCAAAAAGAAAGAAGAAGAGTATGTTCACGAAGTTTACAATGAAATTTCTGATCACTTTTCAAAAACAAGATACAAACCATGGAGAATAGTTGAGGATTTTCTTCAAACCAGAAAAGATTACAGCATTGGGATTGATGTGGGTTGTGGTAACGGTAAATATCTACAGCTAAACAAAAACTTGTTTATTTTGGGCTCAGACAGATCCAGCGGTCTTATTAGCTGTGCGAATGATTTGATGAAAGAAAAGGAAACTACTAAAAAAGAAGCGCTGTCTGAGAAAGAAATCAGTGACGGATTTGCCTCAATGTGTTTTGGTGAGAAAAGATGCGATGTTATGATAAATGATGGTCTCGCCTTACCTTACCCGAACAATAGATTTGACTTTGCCATCAGCATAGCTGTTATCCATCACTTCAGTACTGAGGAGAGAAGAATCGAAGCCATAAAGCACATTGGCTCTAAATTGAAACAAGGGTCTGAGGCTTTGATTTATGTTTGGGCGTTGGAGCAAAAAAACAGCAGAAGAGGTTATGACGACACAATGGAACAAGATATTTTGGTTCCATGGGTTCTGGAAGGAGATTTCAAGACTGTTACAGATGAAGAAAACAAAAAGCCTAAGGAAAGCAAGAAAGCTTTTAAAGAAAGATCGAAACCAGATTTAACTGATGTTCCTAAGGAAAAAAGATCTGAAGCTATACGACTCTGGAAAGAAGAGCAAGCAGAAAAACGAAGAATAGAAGCCGAAGAAGAAATTAAAAAAGCTCAGGACAAAAAAAGGAAAGAAGAAGAATTGAAGAAAAAAAACACCAAGTACAGATATTACCATATGTACAAATCTGGTGATCTTGAGGAAAACATATTGAAAACTGGGATTTTTGAAGTAGTTAAAGGAGGGTATGAACGTGACAATTGGTGGTGTATCTGCCGAAAGTTATAGACCTCTACTTTGGGCAATGTTTTGGTGTATCTGTGGAATGCTTTGCTGTACACGGCATTGGTTTTGGGCTTTATCTCGATTTACGTATATAAGTCAAGGTTTTATTGAAATATTTCCAAGGATTTTTACCTTTGGTTTAATGCATTGATTAAACCTTTTATGGTCCTGTTATATCCGAAAATAAACAGCGAACTGCTATAAGAGCTTTCCCCAAATCCGTTTAACAATGTTAATCATATAACTCGCTAATTTCAACAATTTTGTAAACCTTCATCAACCAAAAACCCTTTTCAATTTTGGCGGTACAATGGAGTTTCTAACAGATCAAAAAAGATCAATTTACTTACAGTTTATTGAAATTACCAATTGCGATGTGCCTGAGAACGAAGAACAAGAGCAAAAATTAATTAAGTTTCTTGCATTTTATGATTGGATTTTGGAATCATGCATTGGAAACTTCTTTGAAAAAGATGGGTCACTAGAGGTTCCTGATAGAACAAATTTAGAACAGGCGCCATTACCTCCAAGGCCAGCTAATTTAAACAGCAACAGCGCCATTAATACACACATACCTTCATCATCCAATCCTATGCTAAACGAGCTTTTCACAAGAATGAGATTTCCTCAGGTTATGCCTATTAATAACGATGTAATATGCGAGAATATGACAGTGATGCTGACGAGAAGGAGTGCTATCGATAAAGCACTAGGAAGATACAAATATCATAAACCAAGCGATCACATTACCACAAACCTTGGAAGATTTGCCAGCAGTATCAAGAATTCAAACACATTCTTCTTTTTCTTGTGGCCTATAGTAACAGTATTGGATTTTATTTGGAGAGGTATTTCGTACTTTTTAGGACTTCAGTTTTTGTTTGGTGAGAATAAAAGTGACAACCAAAGTAATATAGCAGAGAGAGAGGTGATTGTGCCTTTGCCTTATTTCAAGTTTACAGATCAGCTGGATTTGATAAACAAAACTGCTGGTAAAAGTCGTGATGATGCCGGAAATGTGATCGTAGATGAACATGTGAATAGTTTGCTGAATTTGTATGACAAACAAAACTTTACTGATCCGACATTTGGGCAAGTTTTAGAGACTTGCAATAAAGAATTGGCCCCAAAACTTGCCAGTATTAACATGGGCCAAGTGGCTGAGATCCAATATGATTGTAAAGTAAAATCAAATTTCTTGTTTTACATTATATTGAACGATTCTTTCAATGTTTTGTCATCACAACAAAGCGTAGGGTCCCAAAGATCTGAGTTTATTCTAAAAAACATTTTGCCATCTAAGGAATTGAGTGATTTTTTAAAAGAGAAAGAACAAGCTAAGATTTTTGTGGGAGATGTAGCATACCAAGTAGCATCATGGGCTCAAGTCAAAACTATACAAGGAACTCAAACACTTCCGAGTATGGTGGTGATGGCAAAGGTAGATGGTTTATTATCATTACTGGGTAAAGTAAATTTA
Source organism: Hanseniaspora mollemarum (assembly GCA_019649515.1). Classification (NCBI taxonomy): domain Eukaryota; kingdom Fungi; phylum Ascomycota; class Saccharomycetes; order Saccharomycodales; family Saccharomycodaceae; genus Hanseniaspora; species Hanseniaspora mollemarum. The sequence goes on along the minus strand of JABFEO010000004.1, from coordinate 469,818 downwards.
TTAAACATCAGTAAACCGTCCCAACTAATAAAAAAAATCAATACTTTTATAAACAAGTTTGATGTTTCATTAGGTCTCTCGCTACAAAGATATGAGCTACTAGAATTGGAATACAGTAGAAATATAAAAGATATGCAAGATCAAGAGTTTGAGAAAACATTGAAAGTTGATGAGGCTAAGCAAGCAAAGAAAGATACAATTAATTTGAAGCATTTGCAGTATTTACGTTTTGCAGTTGAGGAACTCCTGGAGGTAAAAGATGAACCTTTTGCCATGAAGCCATGCCAACTTCAAATTAAAATGGTGGATGGTTCCAGACTAGTTTTGAAATTAAATCCTGAAAAGTACACTGTTCAAAAATTATACAAGTTGTTGGATGTTTTACAGTACTTGGGAGTCACCAATAGCATAAACGAGCGAGATATAAGAACTATGTTAACCGACAAAGTTGAAAAGTGCATTTTAGACACCAATCTTGAAATTTTCAAAACAAATGACGATGATGACATCGAAGAGCTAGATGAACTTGAGATAGAGGTTGCTATCAACAATGAAATTCAAAACTGGAATGATAAATTAAATACTGTTGACCAAAATGAGGATTTTATACAGCTTGATGAAGACAGCGATAGTTTCCCATCAAACTTTAGCATTATATCACCCTTTCCTCGTAAGGTGATCGTAAGGAGTGAAACTTTTTTGAAGGACTCAAAAGACCTCTATCCAAGGGCCAACCTGATCATTGAGATCGTTGAAGCCGATTCTGAGAGCGATTAAGAACGTAATTAGTAGGCAAGATGATTTCAAACGATATATTTAAGACATTTTTAAGCTTTTATTGATTTTTACGAAGTACGTAGTTCGGTTTCAAGACCCCACTAGGTTATACAGCTTTCTCATCAAAGCATTAACCAATCGTCCTATGTAGAGTTGTGTTAACTATTTTTCTTTTTTGAAAAATGAATCAACTACATTTTTAGAAACCCTTAGTCCAGTATAATACACTTTTGTTCACCCAAGACAAGTCAAAAAACTACTCTCATTTTCTCATAATTATGTTTTCCTAAACATAACAAAGACACAGACATTAGTTTATTAATTTACATTACCCAGAACCCATTCCACATTAAAAAAAATTTAGAAGTATTAATCATTTACTAGTATTGAGCTATTGACAGTTTTATCCTATAATTTCAACATATTCTTTGATTTTTTTAGTTTTTTTAGTTTTTACTTTTACTTTGTTATTTATTCTTGTTTCTTCTCTTTCCTCACTATATATATTATATAAATTTAAACTTTATGCTTCGTTTTTAAACTCTAAAAACGATTTTATGTATTACTAATTCCTTTATACATCAATATAATTCTTCTTTTCCCAAGATATAAATTATTGGTTTTGTATGTTTTTAGATACAGTGTTGTTTTTTGAAAGAACTTTAATTTCCATTTTCTACCTAGTAATTGTTAGTTGGTTTGTTTTTTTTAAAATCCAGTATGAGGATAGTTTCACCGATTAGTAGCTGTTGTAACCACCTCTGTCACCACCGAAACCACCTCTGTCACCACCGAAACCACCTCTGTCACCACCGAAGCCACCTCTACCGCCTCTGAAGCCACCTCTACCACCTCTGAAACCACCTCTGTCACCACCGAAGCCACCTCTACCGCCTCTGAAACCACCTCTGTCACCACCGAAGCCACCTCTACCGCCTCTGAAGCCACCTCTGAAACCACCTCTGAAACCGCCTCTGTCACCACCGAAGCCACCTCTACCACCTCTGAAACCGCCTCTGAAGCCACCTCTACCACCTCTGAAACCAGGGGTTCTTCTCTTAATTGGAGGTGGGTTCAAATCTTTTTCAACAGCTAAAACTTGACCATTCCAGTCTTCTCCTTGAAGAGTTTCCAAAGCTTGGTTCAAGTCTTCTTCGGTAGCAAATTCTAAAACACCTTCACCTTGTTGATCTCTACCGTTGGCAGCAGCGAAGGTAACTTGGTAACCTTTGGAGTTACCGAAGTCCTTCAAATCTTGCCATGAAGTAGATTCATTTAATCCTTTGATCAACATTCTGTGTCTAACTAATGGTAACTTGGCAAAGACAATTTCTAAAGGTCTGTCAGCAAACTTCTTACCTTGAATATCAACCATAGCTTGCTTAGCGGAATCAGCGCTGTCAAATTCAATGAAAACAAAGTTCTTGACAATTTTGATTTCCTTGATGTTACCGAAAGGAGAAAAGATGTCAATAATTTCGTGTTCTTGGACATCATCAGGGAATGGCTTAACGTACAATCTGGTTTCAGAAATCTTTTCTTCAGGGAAATGAGATGGGTATCTTGGAGTACCAGCTTGTTCTTGTTCAACAGGAGCAGATTCCTGAGGAATTTGTTCATCAACTTGCATTACTTGAGGTTCTTCTTGTTCAACTGGAACTTGTTGTTGTTCTTCAAAAGACATGTTAGGAATTGTTAGTAAAAAGGGTATTTATACTTGGTTTTTTCGCCTTTTCTCTTTCTATTCCTCCTTCTTAAGTGTTTGATAGTTTTTTATAGACGTGAAAAGCGTCGAGTGATTGCTTTTTTTGCCACCGTTTCCTGAAAAACACGTTGATAGAAACAGCGGGTTTTTTTCCATTTACGGTAATTCAGTGCTAAAGCACATAATGTCCGGGCAAAACTTTAAGTAACCTCTTGTCTTCTAACGCGTTTGGGTTTAAACTACCCACCCGCGGATCTAGAGCTTTTCAGCCAGGCAGCTGACCACTTCACCCAGCCTGCCGCACTCATCCTTCTCGCTACTAGTAGCTTCATTGGAAAACGACTGGATTTATCGTCTATACGATTCTTATGGAGAGAAGGCCTATTTATGAACCAAAATTGATCTTTTTCTCCACGTCAACCAATAATTAGTGATTCTATATCATATCACTTCTTTTCTCCACCGAATAAGCGCAATTGTCCCATTCCATAATCGAAGTTGTATCATTTTATCGGCAACATTAGTAACACTGGAAATATCGTATCTCCTCATATATATACTGGCATAACAGAAAAGATTTGCCTTTGATTTTTATGGTTTCCGCTCAGAAGCAGAAAACTACTAAAAAAGAGATATATACACCGATTTATGGTATATTTCAGGACTGGTTTAAAACATTAGCACACAGAACTTGTAGCAAAAGAACCACAAAACATACCATACTCTGAAGTATTTTTGAAACAGAGAAATATAATCTCAGCCATTTGTCTCCATTTGCTGAAAATTACGAGCAAAGAGGAAAGCTAGCAGCAGATACTGAAAGTCTAAAGAAACAATATTTTATTTTGAACAAAAGAGACGTTTAGGCATAAGTGCAAAAGAAAGTAAATCAGAGGATTTCAAGTGAACAGACAGGAGTTATTCGAAATTTTCTTACAAATAATGACCTTAACAAAAAGGAGAAACAAAGACAGTTCAGGAAGAATTACACCTTCTCTAGACAATGCAACAGTTAGTGCTTCAACTAACAAACAAGGTGTAGAAAACGAAAGAAGCGGGAATAATATTAGTAAGAATCCCAACAGCAGTACCACCGAGCTATATAAAGATGAAGATTTTTTAGTTTGTGGAGATGTTTCTAGATATGAAATCACTTATAAGCAAAAAAAAGAAAAGAAAGGGGTTGTGAACCAGTTGCACTTTAGTCTTAAAAACAAGATGGATCTGCTTTTTGCTCCAGTTTTTTATTTGGGTCCATACAGCATCTACGCTGACTGCAGACCTTTTAACTATGACGAATTCGAGGATTTTGAAACCGATGAGGAACTTCAATTTAACCCTGATATAAAGCCTTTTCAAAGATGGAAAGGTGTTTTGAGTCTGAATGAAAATTCATATCGAAAGCCGCGGAAAGAAGAAGACGACGACTATGACCATTATGCATGGACAATAGATGGTATTTCTCAGCTTTCTATTGACAATAGAGCCAAAATACCGTATTCCTTTGAAATAACCTCATTAAATGAAAATTCAGATGATACCGATGTCGATGATTTAACAGTCAAAAAACACACTGCTTATGATTTGTGGCACGAACCTCCTACAGTGAGTCTCAGTGATCCTATACATTTAATTATTCTAACACATGGTATATTTAGCAATGTTGGGGGAGATATGTTGTTCATACGTGACAAGATATATGAAACTTGTAAATTGAAAGGAGAAAATGTAATAATAAGAGGTTACGAGGAGAACATTGGTAAATCATACAAAGGCATTCAGTATTTAGGTGATAGATTAGCCGATTATATTAAAGATATAATTTTGATTCAGAATAAGAAAACTTACTTGGACAACGGCTGTCCTGGAATAAAAGAGATATCATTTATTTCTCACTCACTTGGTGGGTGTGTTCAAAGTTATGCATTGGCCCATCTGCACAAAGTTAGTCCCGATTTATTTGAAGCAAACAATATCAAATTAAAACATTTTATAACCATGGCGTCTCCTTTACTAGGAACTGCCGTTGAAATGCCATCATATGCGAATTTTGCTTTAAGTATGGGTGGTTTAGGTAAAACTGGAAGAGATTTGAGTTTGAAACATAAAAAGTTTTTTGATTTTTCGTTGAATGATAAAGATAATAAGCCTGTTTTGGAGATCACTGCAAGAAGTTCTATTTTCAAGGAGTTTTCTAATAGGACTCTATATGCGAACACCTTAAATGATGGTATTGTTCCGTTAAGAACATCTGCCTTGCTTTATTTAGATTGGCACACTCTTGACAAGCTTTATAAATTGTTCAAAACAAATCATTTTAACTTTCAGGAATATGATAAACAAGACCCCAATGAATCTGAAGCTCCAATCCCAAGAATTCAGCTAAACAAAAATCAAAAATCACACAATACGGATGGTTTTGAAGAAAACCACATTGACTCGATTTTTTACCAAAATTCTGAAGAAAGCAAATCGAACCACTGGGGTGAGTATAAAAATAGAAAATATAAGAGATTTCAAACTCTTTCAAGTGATAGTATTTCTTCAGACAGCTCTGATACAAAAACGACTTCTGAAAGTGATGAAAGCATCAAAGAGATTCATTTTCAACCACCTCCAAAACCATCGGCTATTATTGCTGCTGCTAATCTGGTGTTTGCCAAACTCCCAACACAGAAATACATTCACCAAATAGCATCCCGGAACAACGACGTCATTTTGCATGATAAAATGTATACACCTGAAGAAATTCCAAAAGCACATTTTGTCAACAGATCAAAATGGAAGAAAATTTTATATCCAAATGACAAGAAATACAGAAAAGAAGAGCGAATTGCCAGATACTGGCATGAAGGTAAAGATTGGAGAAAAGTTTTAGTTGTTTTGAAAGGTGATGCTCACAATGACATTATAGTGAGAAGAAGATTTGTAAATTTGTTCGGAGCTGTAGCTGTTAAACATTTAGTAGAAAACCATTTTGGTTTATCAGAGTAAGCAAATTTTGAGTTATTAGTCATAATTACAAAATTTATATAAATATTGATTCTTTTTTATTGCTTTTTCTCATGCTTGCCTGTCCATGTACCATTAAAATTCTCTTCCGGATCAATTTTAATGACTTTATCCGGATTCAAAATACCATTTGGATCCAAAGCAAACTTGATCTTTCTCATCAAGTCAATGGTAGATTCCCCAAGTTCTAAAGGAAGCAACTCCTTTTTACCCAACCCAACCCCGTGCTCCCCTGTTATTGTGCCTTCCAATTCAATACTTAATTTACACATTTCTTTCACAACTTTTTCACAAGCAGTTAATTGATGTGGCAAGTAGTAGAGATCTATGTGAAAATTACCTGCACCTAAATGAGCCACAGTGACAGATTTGAAACCGCTTTTTTCTACAATTTCGTTTGCTCCTTGCAAATACTCAGGTGCTCTAGATAAAGGTACTGCAGCATCAGTGATCCATAATTTTAGAGCATCTCCATATAACTCATAACCATAGTCTAACATAATCCACAAAGCATTTTTTCTAGCTGCAAACAATTCTTCCTCTTCCTCTTTATCTTGGGCAAACAAGAATTTTTTGCAATCATGTTCCCTAGATATTTTTTCTACTTTCTTCACCATCTCGTCTACAACAGGTTTATTCAAACCACTCAACTTCATAAATAAAGTTGGTGAAATATCAAATTGTTGCTTAACTTGAGAGCTGAAATTAACAGCTTCCATCATATTGGCATCCAACAGTTCTATTGCGTCAAGAATTAAGCCATTCTGAGCAAATTTTCCAACTGCATCAACAGATTTATATAGATCGTCAAATTGTACAACACAAACGGTCTCATATGGAGGAATAACAGTTAATTTCACAATACATTCAGTCACAACCGCAAGAGTTCCTTCTGATCCTGAAAACAAACCTGTTAAATTATATCCCGCAGAAGATTTTCTAGGTCTTTGTTTCGTCTTTACTATAGTACCATCAGCCAAAACGGCAGTGATAGAAATCACATTTTGAACCATAGAGCCATGCTTTTGTGCTCCTACTCCAGAGGCATTTGTTGCAATCATTCCAGACATGTTAGCTCCCATTCCACAATCGCATCCAAACATTAAACAACTGCTGCCATTTACATTCATAGGAAGATTTTTCAATGCTTCGTTCAACTCGTTCCACGAAACTCCACATTGCACTGTAGCGTCTAAATCCAGTTCATTGATTTTCAAAATCTTGTTCATTCTGGATGTGTTCAAAACTATGGAGTTTTCTCTAGTAGTAAAAAAGTGCTGCTCTAAAGAAGTTCCTCCTCCAAATGGAACGACAGGAATTTTGTATTTATTCATAGTTTTTAGTATTTCAGACACTTCTTCAGTGGATTCGGCAAAAACAACGTAAGTTGGCTTCTGTGAATCCAATGGTATTATAGGATTACATCCGTTATCAGAATGAGACAAAATTGTGTCTTCATGTTGCGTTATATTCTTTGGATTTATCTTTGTTTTTAACTCTTCAATTGCTGCTTTCAGATCTTTCGAAGAGCCATACTTCATTTTTGTTAGATCTGAGATTTTTATTGTTGAATTATAAGTCGTCTTAGATAGAACATCACTTTTTTTCTCACTTTCATAGTAAAAATATGAACTTATTGATCCTAGAAAAATCCCTGTTCCAGTTAAGCCAATTATTTGTTTATATGTAATTGGTTTATTAAATTCCTTTGTTGAATAGTGCTTTGCATTGTTAAAAACTTTCAAGCCATTCTTGGCAATACGAACAAACATTATAACAATAATGTAGTAGTATGTCTTATAATTGCATTCAACTCTTTATTGGTCATTTTTTATATTAAAAGTTGCATTTTTAAGAAGATCATAGCTTTACATAATTGTATCGACTTTACTGCAAATGGTTGCAAACTGTGAAACGGACTTTACAGTACATATTACTCGCAAACGCATATATTTATAATTTTCTTTTTTTGACCATAATCACCGAGGTACGGCTGATTTATAAAACGAGCATCGGCTAACAATACACAATTTTCCTAATGAGGTAATAGTGACTGAAAATAGCAATACATATATATATAAACCATTATTTCGGCTTTCATGGAATATCAGATCATATATAAACACATTGGTGAAGAGGAAAAAAACACAAAACTAACATTAAAAAAAACAAGAAAACTAGAAAGATCTCATAGATAAATGCTTTTTGAAAACATTTGAAAATCAACCAAAAACAGAACCTTATGCGATGGAAGACAAAGATATAAAAATAATCAGCAATCATTCAAACAAGACAATCAGTGCACTGTCTAAGCACAATACAGAAGGTTCTAAAACAGAAACATTTGTTCTATTGAACTCAGATGCAACTGCCAATAATAATAATAATAATAGTACCAAAAGTATTAATAATAACATCAGCAATAGAAGCCATCAAAATAGCACTGACGAATCAAAAAAAATAGCCAAGCCTGCGTTCCAAAACTTTACAAAGCATTCAAAAGCAGCAATCCAAACTAAAACCATAAACTCTACGGATGTAAAAATCAATAGCATTATAGAAAAAGGAATTTTGCAGTACATAACTTCAACCAAAAGTAATAAAATTATAGAAAAGCATGTCCCAGTAAGCAATCCTGACCCAACTTCCTATTCAAGTATTTTAAAAAAAATAGATTCTGATCAGCAAATTAAAAAAGGAAAGGTAACAATAGATGAAAACTTAAATTTAGAACATTTGTTGACAAATAGTGATATTTCCTCTATTCATTCTGTTGCTGAAAAAAAAGAAGAACGTGTTAATAAAATGATTGAAAAAGAAGTTCAGGACAATGTGACAAATAAGGCTGAAGAGAGCAGTAATATTATAAGCGTGAATAATGAGCATTCACAAAAAAAAGTAAGCTATTTAGAATGCCACTCTGAGTTACTAAAGTCATCAATGAATCAAAATTCTGACTTAGAGGATACCTATATTCCCATCACGGAGATGGGATTTTCACTTAACAATGAACTTGAAAAAAGGAATATCAATAGTGAAAAATTTTATGAGCATGTCTTCAAAGATTTTGATCCAAACATCAAAATCATAAAATACGCCCAACTTTCAATTGAGGACTGGCTAAAAAAAGGAGAAAAAATTAATGAAGAAAGAGCTAAACTAACCAAACAAATTATGAGTATAAGAATTCGATCTAGTTATGCACACCTCATACTTACAGAACACATAAACGCCAGAGCAAATGCTTTACAAAAATGGGAGCAGCAACAAAAATCTAATGAGGCTATATTGGTGAAGATTCAAAGTTTTTTAGAGAAAAAAACTTAAGACTTTATCTGGTTCAGGAACACTAGTCCATCAAAATTTTGATTTCTTGTTTGTTTATATGGGGTTCAGAAAAGTAATACTTTTTAACTGGGAAAGTAAATATACATATTATATACGATAGCTACATATCAAATATCACTTGTTTAATTATTCAAAGGAAATAGTCTATATGTAAACAAATACAAATTAGGCTCTCTTTCTGAATTTTCTGTTAGCAGCGATGTTAGTAACAGAGATTGGTAATTTCAAACCTAGAGACTTAACCATTTCTTCGGTTTGTCTGTCAACGTTGATAACACCGTTGGATCTCTTTAAGTCTAATTCAGAAATTTCTGGAACATATTGATCCTTTCTTTCTCTTTCTTCTTCTTGTAACTTGAAAGAAATACCTCTGACTGGACCCTTTTGAATTCTCTTCATTAAGTGGGTAGTGTAACCAGCAATTTTGTTTCTTAATCTTTTAGATTGGATAACAGCAATGTCATCACACAATCTCTTGTTGACTTGGAAATCCATGGTCAACTTTGGATAGTGCTTTTCAATCAAGGTTTTAGCAGCTCTCTTAACGGTTTTAGTTCTAACTCTACCCTATTTCAAATTAAATTATGTTAAAATTAAATGTAAAAAAATTGTTAGTAAAAATACAAATGTCCAAAACTTCCAAATGTCAAAGCCTAGGTTTGATTACTCCCATTGTAATTTCTTTGTAAAATCTTAGAAATCTGTTTATTTCACATTTCAGATTTCGCTTATTGGCTCTAAACTAAGCCTTTTCTAACCAGTAGATGTCCTCTATCTTAATCAAAAGGGATTTACTCGACTCATCGTTTCGTTGACTCGTTGTTGTTTCTATTAAATGATTTGATTATTTTGAATCCATTCTCGCTTATGTTCTTTCACAACTACCATTAGAAGTGGATTGAAACAAAGCTACTTAGTTTTTAGTAGCCAAAGAATATTTATTCACCATATACGGTTATTGTTGTGTTATCATTATCCACTTTGGGAAATTACAATAGTTTTATTTTAAATGCTTGACTGCTGCCCTTGCTTCCACTTGATATAAGTTGATAAATCCAACATATCAAACAAGGGTTCTAAAAGTTAATGTGAAGGTCTACATACCATTTTGTTCTGTTATTATGTCCTGGTTGTTGTTATTAGTATGTTCTTTTACCCTACAACAATCCTTTTCCTTAATGTTTATTCTGCTACAGTGTGAACAATCATTGGCCGCTAACTTCAAAAAGGAAATATTCATGGCAGTTTTTTTTTCTATGTTAGTTTGTTGAATTATAATAGAGAAAAGCTGAAAAGATCATTTTTTTTTACCGCACAAAAAGCAATATGCCTTCCAATCTTTTTTTTAGGCTCAAAAAAAAAGATTACTAAAAAAAAACTAATATGTAATAAAAAAAATATTAACTTTTCTCCGACTGTTATTGTGAACCTTTAAATCTCCACTTCAACAAAGAAGAACCATTGAGCAATTCAACCTACTTCAACCATAACCTCCACATTAACAATAACAACCTGTACTTGATACATGTCACAGCAAAATAAATTTCACTGTGATATCTGTACGTCAGATTGTACACATAGAGTAAGAATATCATGTTATGAATGTGAAAACTATGATCTATGTGTTAATTGCTTCTCTCAAGGTAGATACTCAGGCAAGCATAGACCTTACCACCCTTATAGAGTGATAGAAACCCACACATATCCGTTATTATGTAATGAATGGGGGGCAGACGAAGAGCTGAATTTGATAAAAGGATGCCAAACATATGGTATAGGATCATGGCAAGATATAGCGGATTTTATAGGTTCAAGAACCAAAGCAGAAGTTAAAGATCATTATGAAAAATATTACTTAAATAGTGAGTACTATCCTCTTCCTGATATTACCAAAGATCAAATCACAATCTCTCAAGAAAAATTTCTCGAAGAAAGAAGGGCCAGACTTGAATGGTTTTCCAAATTACCTATCCCACAGCTAAGAAAGCCGTTTTCTTCGGTTCCTTCTTGTCATGATATTCAAGGTTTTATGCCTGCGAGAATGGATTTTGAAAACGAGTTTGAAGATGATGCTGAAAACTCTATTAAAGAAATGGTGTTTAATGAAGACGATAGTAAGTTATCTGTGGAATTGAAACTAGCCGTGCTGGATATTTATTCTCAAAGACTAACCACAAGGCAAGAAAAGAAAAGATTGATTTTTAAAAACGATTTGATGATGTATAAAAAACATGTTGCAGTAGACAAGAAGAAATCTAAAGAAGTGAAAGATTTTTTAAACAAACTCAAAGCTTTTTCTAGAATGATGACACCTGACAATTACCGAGAGTTTAGCAGTGATTTGGCCGAAGAATTGGAGCTAAGAACAAGCATTGACCAGCTGCAGGAATGGAGACGGAATGGAATTACAACTATAGAGGCTGGTGCTAAATACGAAAAGGATAAGCAACAAAAGATTATAACTCTTGAAAGATACGGTAATGATCTCATGGGAGGTACAGGAACCAGACAGTCACACCAAAGAGCAGCAAGCATGGCCGCGCAACTGAGTATAGCTGACAGTGTCAATTCGGAAGCAACCTCAAGGAATAATAAGGTGAAAAAGGAAATATTGCTGGATGATTTGAATTTGGGAGGAGATAAAGAAATAAATGTAAACAACATCCCTGCCAAGAAACTTGTAACTACTGCTGATTTCAATCATTCAAGTGATTTTCAATTGCTTTCTAAATTTGAACAAAACATTTGCATACAATTAAAAATAGCTCCCAAATTGTATATTGCTCTTAAAGAGCTAATATTCAGAGAGTTGCTGAATAAAGGTGGATTAATTACTTCGAGTGATTTCAGCAAACTGGTGGGTTTGGATAATCTGAAGGCTATAAAATTATATGATTTTTTCTGTTCTCAGGGTTGGGTAGAATCACTAAAATAGCTTTATTTGGAAAGCAATATATATATGTTTCAGTCTAAAGCTAAACAATGGGAATTTTCATTCTCTTTTATTGTAGGTAACATTTACAAAGAATCAATGATGGTTCTTACAATTCCAGCCCTTGAATCTGTAGGCTCAAGGGAGGAGTACTTTTCATTTAATAATGTTTTGATATTTTCTTGGACCTTAATTTTTAGATTCTTGTTCTTGTTTTTGGCTACAAAAGCTGTATATTTCTTGATTGTTACTTTCAAAGCATTTACATCAAATTCTTCCAAAGTGGCATATCTTATGTCTAAGGTCAACAGCAAAGTCATCAAAGCTGGATCATTATGAGAGTAGTTATTGTTGTAAAAGTTGATAATACCATTGATAATATATTCCCTCTTCAAATCACTAAAGTTGTCCACCAATATGATATACTGCTGAGTTAACTCTGACAAGTAGTCAAAACAAGTTCTATCTAATTGTTGCTGTAAATTTTGACGTCTTAGTTTTTCTGTTTTATTAGCTTCCGAATTCTTGAACTCATGTGCATACAAACCCAACTGTTGATTCATATAAACATCGTATAGCTGTTTCATTGCTACAGTATAAATTGTCAAGGCAACGTCTCCTTTTAGAGCAGGATTATTTTCTTCAGTACCCAACATATTAACATTTACTTCGGGAAGTTCATTAAGCTTGTCTTTCATAGAATCTCCTGTCGATGGCGCTTTCACAGCGTACATACCATCATCGCTGTCCTCATCATTGTTCTCCTCTATGAGCTTTCCTGTTTTACCATTTTCAACTAGTAGGTTCTCATTTTGCTGATCAAGCATATCCATTTCTTGTTCTCTTTCATTTATCAAATTCATAATTTTTCTTCTGTTGATCAACTTAGTAACAAAGTTAAGCTCAAACTTAAAGTACTCCAACCAAAGTTGGGGATTGTCATGGTTGAATCTCAGCCCATTTTGAAAAACTATTCTACAGGTATTGTAATTTGCATATCTCTCGTATTCATATTTGGCACACGAAATCCAAATGTCGGTGTTTGTAGGATGCAATCTTAACAGCTCATTGTAAACAGTATGAATTTTTTTATATGAAATTTTGTTTCCTCTGCTCTTCAAGTAATTCAAGTACAGAGACCAAAACTTCAGATTCTTGGGAAACTTCTGGCATCCTCTTTTAAAAATAAAATCGATTCTTCTATGTATGGAATAATCAGACAAAGAGTATTTTTTGGAGCCATGTAGTAATCTTTTCACTCTTTTCAATCTTAACTTATCGACATTTATCTCATACTCCACATATCTAATATAGTCATTAATAGTAGAGCCTCTGCTACATAATCTATGTTCAAAATCTGTTCGTTTCTTCATGATTTTATTCACTTCTTGTTTTGTAAATAATCCTTTCTCAACCAAATCATCAACCTCAGGAATACATTGTTCTAAATAATATCTAGCCTTGCTACTCATTTTAATATATACACAAAGTTTTAAAGCGGGTTTTCTTTCTTTCCCTCTTCTTTCCCTCTAGTTTCTTGCACTAGTAATCCATACATAATAAACATTTAAATTTTTCATGAAAAACTAAGTTCTTATTGCGATGACCCAAACGGGTATCTTTTTTTTTGCCATTGAAAAAGCAATTTTGTCACGTGTCAAATAGATGTGTTTTCCAGACCAACGCATTTCCCTTACGATAGTTTTCACTAGAGAGAAAAATTTTCAACTACTATCGCTAGTTGGAGAAGATGCACTCAAACCAATTCTAAAGATAACATATAAACGTAGTACATTGACCATTTTGCAATGCTAAATAGACGCTGTATTTCTAAAAGTGTTTTGAAAAGCATTGGTGCTAAAAAATTTAACTCCACTTTATTAAATGGGGCTCACCCAGCAAGTGCTGAAACAGTAGACCCAAGCCAGGATTTAGATAGCCTATTGCCAAATTATGTTAATCCAGCAACACACACACTAGTTACTACCAAGTCTTTTCCATCCTTGGAGCCAACATCGTTTATTCCAATTCCAACAGGCCACCTATATCAGCCTTTGAGGAAAGACATCTTATATGAAGCCACCTATTTTGAAGAAAACGCCAAAAAAGAAGGTACAATTATTTTGGGAAGATCTCAATGGCACTATTCCAGAAAAAAATTGTTGCCACAAAAGGGTACAGGTAAGGCTAGAGTTGGTGATGGTAATTCGCCTATCAGATACAACGGAGCTTCTGCTTTGGGTAGAAAAGAACCAAATAACCCAAAGACCGAAATTCCCCTGCCTTTATATCAAAAGGCCTTCAATATTGCTTTGAGTTACCAATATAAGTGCGGAAAATTGCATATTATTGGTGAAAACTATGCCGATAAGGACGCTCAGTTTGCCCCTGTAAGTGAGAACGATACCATTGATTTCAACACCATACCAAAAAAGCTGAAAGTGGAGGGTGTCAATGAGGTTGAAAACATGGAGTTGATCTTAACCAAATTTTTGGAAGTATCAAAGCTAACTAGCCTCCCGAAGATACTATTTGTTGCAAGAGAAAATCATACTTTGGCTCATAAAGCCGCACTACTGCCTTCTTTGAAAAACAAGGTTAAAGTTGTAGATGCAGAATCTTTAGAAGTTACCGACATTTTAAAGGCTCATAGAATTTATATGGATCTATCGTCTTTGGAATTTATTGCAACAACTAATGTAATAGGTATCACTATTTAACTACACTAATGCATTATATATATATATATGCTGACCTCTTTATAAGTGTTTAAAACATCTTGTACATAAAATGCTCAATTAATTTTTTGTTTTGCAAAAAGCCTTTTCCAAGGCAACCAATTGATAAGCTGTTAAAGATTGAGACAGAATTATTCAATTGATTAAATTGAAATACACTCAACTTTTTTTCAACTAATGAGATCTGTAATTTCTTGTAATATATTTTTTTTAAGACATTTTTTTTATAGCTTAAAAAAAATATTTAGCAGCATAAAAAAAACATTCGGTCTAAGTTTAGGTTTTTTTTTTGAAAAACATTTTTTTCAAATAACTTTTTTCTTGCCACATTTCGGCATGAAAATTTCAGATTTCTTGGTACTATCCAAACAAAAAAGTTAAGATATTTTGAAATGAGGCTATGTAGGAGTTAATATGCTATCAGAACAAGTTAAATAATACAATAAATACTAGAAATACCAGCTAGACCACTTAAATACGAATATGTCTTTGATTGTCCAAGAGAAAGGTTCTTTCCAACACATTTTACGGTATGTACATGAAATGAATTAGAATATCAGCAGGATTTTTGTTACAGCACTATTTGAAAGAAAAACATGAAATGAAAGCAGTATAAGCTTGCTTGTTATAAATTAGAGAGTATAGGCAGAAACATAATGAGTTACATATTAAGTTGATGATTGATGTAACGATTTTTGATATTGAACTTGCCGAAAAGGCTCAGCGTTACAGATTATAGAGTGATTATGAAGATACATTTAGGGTTACTGTTTAAAGCAGAAATAATAAAGCATTCAGAATATTGGAATACATGATCGCATTGCTAACACATGCTACAGACTGGGATGCGCAATACTCGGCTAAATAAATAAATTAGGAGAAATGGTTTTTATTAGAACAAGGTTTAACAAACCTTTGCCTTTCACTTTCAGCGACAAAACTTTCAAAATAAATGAGGTTAACGAAAATATTACCAATCGGAACAATTAGTTTTTACTAACAATTAAATTTCTTTTACTTTAAAAATATTATTATGAAAACAGTTTGTTAAACACTAACGTTGATGGTAACATCAAGATCGTCTACGCCTTAACCTACATTAGAGGTGTTGGTAGAAGATACGCTAACTTAGTTTGTAAGAAAGCTGATGTTGATTTGAACAAGAGAGCTGGTGAATTAACCCAAGAAGAATTAGAAAGAATTGTCAGAATTATGCAATCTCCAACTGAATTCAAGGTCCCAGCTTGGTTTTTGAACAGACAAAACGATGTCAACGACGGTAAGGACTACCACAACTTGGCTAACAACTTAGAATCCAAGTTAAGAGATGACTTAGAAAGATTAAAAAAGATCAGATCTCACAGAGGTGTTAGACATTTCTGGGGTTTGAAAGTCAGAGGTCAACACACCAAGACCACTGGTAGAAGAAAAGGTTAAGTACTGTGTTTTGTTGGCTAAGAAATATCTTTATATTAATTCATACAAAATAGCAAATTTAACTTTACTTAAGACTCTGCTATCATTTATTTGTAAAATAAAATGCTTTTTATATATTTATGAATAACAACCAAAACGCTTTTGAAGTATAGAAAAATACGGAGCAGTAATCTCTATTATATTGCTGTCTTGCTTTTCGTGTGTTTAATTTTATCTAGAATATCAGTTTTTTACTTGCCTTTGTAAAAGCAATCTAATCAAATATTTGTTTAAACTTTTAATAAAATGTTTACAAATTAGATAAAAAAAGTTTAGATAATAATTTCAGTCTTATAATACTTTATATTTTTTTAAAAAAGCTAATGAAAACATTTATTTATCTTTACAACGCTGCATTTATAATTTTAATTTTAGAACATAAAGTGGGTATATAACTCTTTTAAATAGTTTTTAGTACAATGGGATTTACATTAAATGTTACAATTGGGTAGTTTCACAAATTTGGAACTGGTTAGGAGTCCTGAATAATTTCTTTGCTCAATCCAAGTTTTTGATTTTTAGTATCTCTGGAACGTCTGTTTTGAAACCAGACTTGGACTTGTGATACCGTTAGGTTCGTTGCTTTACTCATATTAAGCTTTTCAGCTTTGGTTGGCTTTTTGGATTTGCTGTTGTAAAAAGTTTCAAGAATACAAACCACCTTTCCATCAGTTCTTCTTCTCTTCTGTCTGGCCAGTTGTTCATTATCAATGTAGGGTTCTTCTTTGGATGAGTAGGAATCGGTGGAATGAAGAATGAATGCAAATTTTCCGTCATTTCCATCTTTAGGTTTTTTAGAAATCTTTTTATTTTTAATAATACCATTTCCCTTTGATTTTTTCAGATTTTTCAGCCCCAAACCTTGAATTTTGGAAGTTAAAGAAGCAGGAATAACATTCTTTTCAATCACTGTTTCAGTTATGTGATTTTGTTCTAAATAAAAATCAAAAGGTTTTTTTACATTTACTGGACTACTTGTATAGTGAATTGAAGACTGCTTATGATAAAAGGTATCGTCCGCAGATGAGCCTCTCAAAGAATGATGCTGGCTGAATTGTTCCTGTGAAATAGTTGGCGGAGTCAAAGGAAGTCGTTGTGAAGTAAATTTAAGTTTTTCAATAAACAGCACAGGCTTTTCTTCCGCAGCAAATGGAAACTTGCCAGTAAAGGAGGCATCGTGAAGCCCGCCATCGCTCATTGAAGGTGAAATAAAGGTCAGCCCATTTGGAATGTATTTTTTGGAATTTACAGGAGTAGTGCATACAGCATTGTTGGTTTGTATTTTTAATATGCTCCCTAGTGGTGGTAATTTTATATTTGGCTTTTTGCTAACAGACTTGCTTTCTTGTCCTTGAACTATTTGAGAGAACATATGCTTATCTGATGTTGATAATGCCTGCCAATTGTAGATTGTTGTTTACTACTATAGCTATTCTTTGCAGGGCTGTTATTTCTGTATTGGTTTTGCTGTTATTATTCCTATTTTCCAATTCCAATATATAAACAAAACATTAGATTCAAATGTTTATTGACAGTACACCAAAATAAAAGCAATGTTGTTTTAGAGATCCTCAGCATTGCATAAGGGTCGCGTTGTTTTGTTCAGTATGGATCCTCATTTATTTACCCTTTTGGGAAAATATATTAACTGTTTTTCTCCATGTATATCCTTCCTCGTTAGAGAATACCGCACAACATTTTTTTTTGCCAATAATGGTTTTTATCTTAATATTTCAACGCCAAAAGTATAAAAGCAATCAATCGACATGGATATATGCAGGTATTTTAAGGTCAAGGAACGTACTAGCAACGTCACATATTCTCACATGGTCTCATATGATTCGCATGTCTTCCACTGAGTTTATTTGGATCAAAGCCTACATTTTAAGGAAATGTTGGGGATGCCTTTGTTGTTCAAAACCATCAGCCTTTGGGTGCTCTTTTTGAATCATTTAATTCTGCCAGTCTTTATTTAAGTTTCTAGCACATTGTTCTTTTTTCCTCACTACGACCAGCCTTCTACCAAGGTAGCAAATTAAGAATCTTGGAGCAGGGTCAACTGCAAGGGTGACCAGCTGCCACTAAACAAAATAGGGCACGTGATAAGCATTTGAGTAGATCATCTAAGCAAAAAAAGGCTACTAACACGATCAACTTTTGAAGGATAAGGGTTAACAAAGAAACCATCTTTAGTGACACACGCAAATAAAAGACAAACCACAGCCTTTTGTCTACCTTTTACTTAGATCATTTTTATTGGGTTATAACATTGGTTTGCAGCGCTTTTTAGTATTTTTTGTTTTTGTTTTTAAATGGCTTTCTTACTGGCATCAAGTAAAGATAATATTACAGCTTCTCAAGCTCAACCACCTTTTCAATCTTCAAATGAAAACAGCAGAAGAGGTTCTATTTCAACACAAAGTGCTGCTAAAGGTACGAATGAGGAGAGCGGAATAAAAAAATCACAAAGCACGAATAACTTATCCAGCATAGCTAACTATCTTTGGGAAACAGGTAAACGAAGGTTTTCAACAACAGGACATCCCCAGGAGCAAGTAAACACGGTAGCTGGCGAACCACTTCCACAGACTAGTAACAACAGCAGAAACGAAGATCCAGCTTTAGATTCAGTTGATGAAGAATCATATAAAAATGCTGCTTTACTGCTAAAAGATTCAACTAATCAACAATCGGTGTCATACAATTCCTTGTCTCTTTCTAACGATAATATTTTAACTGCGGATAAAACTGAAATTTTGCCAAATATTGACATATTGCCAACCAAAAATACTTTGACAAAAATTAAAAATGCTTTAACAGGACAAAATGAAATTAACAACAAGCATTTATATTTAGAGAAAAATGTATCCTCACCGCCTAAAAAGGTAGTAATTATTGGAGTTCATGGTTTTTTCCCTCATCCAAACATTAGAAAACTTATAGGAAATCCAACAGGAACTTCCCATCGTTTTATTCAGGAAGCTGAAAAATCAATAAGAGATTACTACCAAAAGTCTGACAGAGAGCTAGAAATTTTCAGCATTGCGTTGGAAAAAGAAGGCAAGGTATTTGAAAGAGTAGATCATTTTTATGAGTCATTGTGTGATAATGAAACTTATTTGAACAAGATCAATCAAGCAGATTTGGTTTATTTTGTATCCCATTCCCAAGGATGCCCCACCACTCTTATACTACTAGCCAAACTATTGAAAAACGAAGTTATAGTTCACTCGGATGAATATGGTGAACTTGGATCGCTCTCTCCTAAAATTGGAGTTTTGTGCATGGCAGGAATTATGAATGGTCCTGTTTTTTATAAGGATAGATATTGGTTCACAAAATTATATTTCAAGTTTGAGGGAGAAAGACTGTTGGAACTATTTCAATTCCAGAACTTTGATTCCTTACAGATGAAACTACTAAGAGAATCAATTGAATATCTAGTCTCCAAGAATTGCAAAGTTTGCTTTGTAGGAAGTTTGACGGACCAATTGGTTCCTCTCTATTCTTCGTGTTGTTATTACCTTAAGCCACACCCAAACATATTCAGAGGGTGCTATATTGATAATCTAAACAATACAGGCTTGCAACAGAAACAGTTTTTGATAAATCTGGTTAGAGTCAGCTTGAAATTGCTGAATTTAGGCCATACTGACAACAAAATGCTGTTGAATATATCACAGTTTTTGATTGGTAAAATGAACGGAAAGGGCCATTCGTCTTTATACTATGACTCTAAAGTGTATTTGCTGGGATTTAGATTTGCATGGGAGACCAGCAATGTTGAAAAAGACAATACCAAAGAACAGATTGTGGATGGTGAATGCGTGCCAAGTCACTTACCAGTCCAATTCCAGAAATACAATATTGAAAAACTAGATTTTACAAATAAACTAAACACAGAAATGATCACCAAAAAACTTATATGGGCAAGTTTGGGCTTTTTGAAGCATTTGCAGCATTTAAGAGATAAAAGTACTTATATCTGGGATTATGTTTCGTTTTACCACGATAAAGATACCAATAGCACAAGCAGCTTTTCAAGTGAGTTTTTCTCTATTCTTGATAATTTTTGGGATTGGCAGCCGGAGCTGACAGATAAGGATATGACTAACAGCAATGCAAACAACCATAGCGGTGGATCTACTCAGGAAACCACGATTAGCGACTTAATTTATTGGAAAAATGGATTAGCCAGATTACTGACTGTAAATGGTTATGATAGGTACAAAAAAAGTTTAGCATGATTACCTAGATGCATGTATATATGAATTGCTGATAAAAGTGGCAGCTACTTGTAAGGGGCTTCTCTTTTGGAGAAACTTCTTGAGACTGGCTTCAGTTCTGATATTAGATCTTTTTTCCCATTAGGAGAAACGTCAAAGAAAGTCTTTTTGGTCAAAAGATCTCTCATATTTATCGTTTTTTGCAGAGAGTTGACGTCTTTTGCTTGTAAAAGTTCACTGCCAAGGTTATTTTTCACTTTCCCCCCTTCATTTTTTACCTTGGCATTGATAACTTTCACTTGGGGAAGTTTTCTAGGGGTCAGCAAGTGCTTTTCTTCTGTGCTTATTATGTTTTTCTTTTCTCTGAATATACTTGTGGGTAGCTGTTTCAACTGTGGTTCATCAAGTTTCAACGCTGGCAATAATCTCCTTCCTGGAGGTTTGTCGAGACTGCCTGGTGTAATATCCCTTACAAGTGACGATTCCGGGGTTTTCACATCTCTTTCTTTGTTTCTAAGGACCACAATTTTCCTTTTTCTCATTGCTTTTTCAACATTCTTATCCGTTTTGTTTTTGGTTCTTTTCAAAGCTGCTAATTGAAGCAAAGTGTCGTAGTATTTAAACGATAGATTATTTAGATTTCCATCTTTTTTATACTTCTTAAGCGTATTACTGTCTTCTGAAGAATTCATTTTAACAATCAAATAGCCAAAAACACCAAAATAGATCAATTACTGGCAAAAACTTACCGTGGTCAGGTTTCACTTTATAATCCGTTTGTATATAATAATTGCTAAACAATCATAAAAGCACAAAATCTCAAGTACTACGCCAAAAAAAATAGCTAATTTTGCGCGCTTTTAAATTGTTCACTTTGAAAGGTAAAAAAAGAGAATTGAAAGAAAAGTAAAGAGTACCACAGAACCACAAAGTTTTCAAATAATGCTCCTGCTGATGGGCCCAATGAATATAATAACTGTGCTATGTTGTTTAATTTGTTTTTCAACAAGGATTTTAGGGGCTATACACCTTAACAAGCTTCCCCTTTATGATAACTTGAGCAACATTGAAGAAACAGTGGACCCTTTTTTTATACACATCAATGATGCAGAATTGTTTAATATCTGGTTAAACAGTACAAACTACATTACTACCTTCAAAACGCTCATGTACTTTTACGACAGTTCAAATAACGACGAGGTGGATGGTATAGTGATTAAAGAGTTAGAATTGTTTAGTAAATATATGAAAGACTCTTCGAATAACGTCTTGAACAAGAACTGTTTTAACAAAGAAGATGAAAACTACGCTTATGCAGCTTTTGAAAATATTAACGAGAGTGAAGATTTAGATATGTTTGCGTTGGATGAAATTTTTACTTGTCAAGAGGAAGTTAAAGTTTTAGTATTTGTGGTTAATGTTGAGAAGTTGGGAATTAAAGATCAGATTTTAGATGAGGCTTCCCAAAGAATAATTATTTTTCCTCAGAGTATGAGCCTCAGGGACTACAACAAGAAGAAAAATACTATATCTAACGCATTTGACGTGTATCAACAGGACCTGTTTCAGGCTGATGAAGAAGAAAAGGAACAAGATGGGGGAATAAGTTTTGAAGCGTTTATCAATCAATCTAAGTTCACTATTTTAAAAAGCAAATATCAGAGAGAAGAAACAAGTTTTTATGAATACGAAAACTTGTCATTAAGACATATGGTGGATAACTACAGTAATTGGAAGTTTCAGCTTTGGGATTACTTAGCCAAAGTTTTGGTGATTTATATCAGTATACCGCAGACAGTTCAAGAGAAGACGAGCCAATTTCTGTATTACTTTATCATATTTTTTATTGTTTTGATTGTTATAAAGAAAAAGATATTTCCTTATATTAGCAAGGACAAAAACATAAACGTTAAAATAAAAGTTGCTTGTATGATTGCTTCATTTGTAATTATATTATCTTCGATAACTGGATATCAATTTGTTAAATACAATTCAATAATACTGCTAGTAAGAGATAACGATACCAATGGGATAGTGTATTTTGCAGGGAGTTTCAATTGGCAGTTTGGTATTGAAGTGTTGATTATATCATCTATTTATTCAGTACTAGCTCTGCTGGTTTTTAGCATTATTAAAAAAGGTAAAGAAGAAGAAAAGCTTACTGGTGTAGAGAATATTGAAGATGATAGCAAACAAGTTGCTGTAGCCAAGCTTCTGTCCTTGCTTGTTGTCTTATACGTCATCAACTATTTATCTCAAAATGTTCTAACTCAAGGAATATTTAAGCCGATTAAATATAACGGCAATTATGCGTACTAAACGCATTATACGCAGTTTTGGATGCGCAAAGACGAGTTAGTGGGTGACATAGAGGCAAGAAGGAGAATGAACAACGACTGATCAGCTGAGCAAGAATAGAAACTGTTCAGTTGGCTGTGTGGTTCATTATTTTCCTCGATTAGAGGGCATATGTCATTTTAGGTTTTGTGCCATGATATGCATATATTAGATGTTCCAGTTTGATGAACAATTGAATGCTGCTGCTGTTCTTTATCATTAATTAATAAAGACTTACTTTGAAGTTCTATTTCTTTATATAGGTCCACGCATTATCTCTTGTATTATTTTGGTTACTTGTTGTCTCTCTATGCACCGTATTGGGGTTTCGTTGCTTGGCATTTTGAGTTTGCTCTTAATTTTTTACCCAGTGTTGCACGAATGTTTCATTCTTGCTTTTATTGTTTCATAAGTGTTTCATTTTGCTGCTCTAGTCGCATGTTTTGGTGGAAGAGAATCTTATCATTTATTACCCCTTTGGGACACGTCAGCCGGTTTACAATCGATTTTGATGTATACCTTGCCATCAGTATAATGATGCATCCCTAATTAAAAAACAAAAAAAAAACTATTTCTTATCAAAATCAATTTAATAACTCTATTATACAAACACTGGCAGTCTCACAACAGTTGCTCTCACTCCTCAATCCCCACCAGCTTCCAGCTCTCAGCTCCCACAGCCAAAATCCACTCTTTTCCTTAGTACCACTGGGTAGAAAAAGAAACTTTATATCCGACGCGATGGCTTTTCCTCGCCCATATATTTTCGTACTATATTTTTCTCGACAACACAGCAACAATGTTTAGGCGACAATTGATTTCTTCAAGACAGTTGTCTACAAAGAGAACATTACTTGTTAAAGTGTAGAGACCATATAGAACCTATTTCTTATTATAAATCTATAATAATATAGAAAGAATCTCATATACACCAAAGTACGTTAATTTTCGCATATAGTAACATATTATTAACTCTACATTGAATATTACATGGAAGGAATTAACAGCACTGACAGCAACCCAAAAAATGATGATGATAACAGTAGCAATTCAACTAAATTTAATAAAAAGAAAACTTTGAATAAGCCAAAGAGATTAAAAAAACCGAATGGCATTATCAAACACCACGATGAGGTGAATGGAGATGTAGATATTTTATCCTCCAGTGCTACCAAGAATAATAGTTTCGGTGAACACAAAGGGAAAAATAAGGAATTGAATAAAAAAACAGTATATCCTAACAGAAGGAAGTCATCAACCATTGAAATTTTGTCTGTGAAAACAAGGAATTCAGCAGAAGAAGGAACCAATGCAGAAATTGAACAAACAAGAGATTCTGCTGACAACTCAAACCACAGCGACAGGCAAAAGTCCAAACCAATGACATTCAAAGAATTCAAGACAAAAACTAAGAAGAACAACTCTTTTGATAAGAGAAAGGGCAGCGATAGTTTTCAAGATGATTATTCTGCAAAAGAAGTAACCAATGAAAAACCAGGTGTTCCTTTTGAACATAAAAAAATATCTATGGATTTATTAAAGACCAACAAGAAGAACTTCGACAAGAAGAAAAGCTCCAAGGGCAAACCAGCCAGAAAACTGTGCAACCAGGATCAAATAACTCTTACAAATAAAGGAGATGTAATGAATATGTCAAATCCAAGAGAAGTCGAAGAGAAAGCTGAACAAAAAGAATGTAATACTACTCCAAAGAAGTTCCAAAAGAAAAAAATACCTGAAGAAATTTTATCTGTCATCTCTGTAGGAATGTCAAAAAAAGAATCTGAAGATAATTGTTCTCAAGCAGATCAGTTGCCGGAAGATAAATCAGCAGCAAATGAAAGTAGAGAGTCTATTTTGACTTCTCCAGCAAGCAACTTGCTCAGTGACGAAACTCATATTCCTTTGAAATATAGATCCTCTACTCCTAATTCTTCCAGCGGCTCAGGACTAGCTGAGAATAATTCAGTAGCCCCAAGCTCACACTCTGGTTCTAATGGGAATGCAAAAAACTGTCCGTATTTGAATCGTTTGAAAGGAAATGGTAATAGCAATCCAAAAGCTGACTCTGGTGAAGAAAAAGAACCTTTTGAAAAGGATACTGAACCAAAAGTTGAGAAAAAGAAACTGCATGCAGATGAACCTGTAAAACCAAGCCCCTTTAAAAGTTTATTAGGAAACTCAGGTACAACAAGTGATTTTTTTACCTCACTGTTGAACGAGACTTTGCTGAACGAGGATCATGCATGGCAACCAACTCCTCTTATTGATATTTCTCAAATTAATAGTGACTTTGAAGCTCCAAAATTAACTGAAAACACATCCACTATTGTTATGACAAATGCTGAGAAAGAGCTCTTAAGTCATAGAGGAGAACAAAAAAACGCTGACGATAATGGCGGACCTTATGTTTTAAAATTATCCAACTTACAAAAAGGCTTTAACTCTGAAGTCCTTGTTGAAACTATTCTAAAACCAAAGAAACTATTATTTTTGAGAACCAAGTTTTTTTGGGAACCAAACTTCAAAGTCACTGTAGATGAATTGAAGAAACTGTGTTTTTTGGAATTGAAATATTTTGAAGAGATAGATAGATGCATTAAACTGCTTAAAAACAACAATTACTTGATTAAGGTTGAAAAGTGTTCACATGAAGATTTTAGCAAAATAGCTAATTTGCAGAATATGAAATGGGGTGACCCGGAATTTATAGATTTAGGTAATTCGCTGATTTATAAACTAGTCAAATATAAGGTGAATTTGAACGGAGACCCAATCGGTGTCTTGAAAGAGGGCGAAGAAGAAAACTCGGAAAATGGCATGAAGCTACCTTCCTTGCCGACATTGGGAAACAGTAATGCTGCTAAAAAAAATACTGGGTTAGCTGAATCCATTTATAGCAAGTTGTCAGCTCAAATTATCACCAATAAAGAAAAAAGCAGACGAGACAGCATTAACAATAGCAGCGGAAGCAATTCTCCCTCTGTCAACTCTTCTCCACTTGTGCCTTCAGAGAACGTCGCAGGACAGCACACTGAAGCTAACCCCATGGGTTTGGCAACTTCCACCTCTCCTATTTCAAGCTCTCACCCTGTTAATACAGGCCATAAATCCAAGAACAATTATGCATCTGGCGGCTTCAAACCTCATACAAAGAACAAGTTTTCTAACCTAAGTAGCGGCACTCAATTTGGCAATAACAGATATAAAAATCATACCGCTAACAACACAAATAGTAGCAGAAGCACCTCCAATTCTCCAAGATTTTTTGATAATCCTGACAACAAATCGTTTGGTTTTGCTTCAGGATTTGTAAAAAACACAGGCTCGAGATTCTAATCTTTTTTTATAAGTTGTGGCAACTGATTTCATTGATTTAAATATTTTTATACTTCCTAACCATTCATACAAAGAATTTCTCTTTTACTGTTTAATTAATAAAACATATCTAATTTGGGCTAAAGGTAGCCAGAGCCTTTTAGTCACGTGATAAATCTTGAACACCAACATTAGTCACATGTGACTTTCTTATTAACATCAGTTATAAGCACATGATATGATACAAAACGGTGTAAATAACTTGTTCTTCTACAATCACCAACGAGATACCCGAATAAACCTCCCTCAACCAAAGGCAGTGTTAAAGTGTAGCTTAATATCCTGATTTAAACGCCTTTCAATTGTTTTCCTTTCTTTGCTATTGATTACAAATGACCAAAAATCAAGAAAGCGATTCGCTTTCTATCGGGTTTTTGATATATTTCGTAACGCAGGTTATGACGTTTCTCTCGGTAGCCTACATATTAGTTTACTATGTTATAAATGATCTTGCTAAACTTGCAAGATTAGATAAATTCACTTTTTCATCTTTTCTTGAAGACTATATTTTTCCCCAAGGCTTCTGGATAGTGTTTTTACCTGTTCTATTGCTTGCAGCTATAATATTTGTATACTTATTTATTCCATTATACAATGAAAACATTATTATAGAAAATTCAAAAGCACAATATACAAGATCTTTGCTATACGTAGATGATAAAGGAAAATTATACAGAAATGAAAATTTGGATGTTGAACTTCCGGGAGTAGAAGATATAATGCTATTTAAAGTGAATGAGCGACTATATAGAGAACCGCAAAAGGTATTCAACGATGATCCTGATTGGATTGTTGAGGATATATACATTTAAGCGTAAATAGGAATATATATTAAAAAAGACATTGAGATTAAATATAAATAAAGACAATATTATTGTTCCAAATGAGATGATTGGAGAGCTTCTTGAGGATTAATTTCAAAATTTTCGTCCGTTGCCAGTTTTCTTTCCAGCTTTCCTTTTTTCATTACCTGTTTCAAGGCAATAGAATCCAAAGGTTCCAATAGTTCAAAAGAGCATAGCAGTTCATGATTAACAGACATTACTGCACCCCAATTGTCAAATTCACCACAGTAGTTTGGAGCGGAAAAGACAGTTACCAGAGTGTGATCATTGAAAAACTCATAACCATCTTCAACAACCATATGAGCTCTACAGACCAGATCAAAGCCAAATCGATTCAAAAACTTGTTAATTGCAACCTTGTTATAACAATAAGAAACACCTCTTTCATTATCTTCCCATTCATTCACAGAATCTGTAGGATCAGACCACAAAAGATCATTAATAAGACCAAAGTCAGGAACATCAGTTGGTCTAGAGACTAATCTAATCTCATCCATAGAGTTCAATACTGGAGAAAGACCACCATGCACACAAAATATTTTACCAGCGACAATAGAAGCCAAGGGCATTGTGTTGAAAGTATCAATAAAATTTTTCCACGTTCTGACATTGCAACGACGCTTGCACTCATCATAGAACCCATAAACCCTAGTAACACTTGCACACTCATGGTTACCCCTTAATAAGAAGAAGTTTTCAGGGTATTTAATTTTATAACATAGGAGCAGCAAAATTGTCTCTAATGATTGTTTTCCTCTATCAACATAATCTCCTAGAAACAAATAGTTTGATGTGGGAGGAAATCCACATTTTTCAAACATTCTGATTAAATCGTGGAATTGACCATGAACATCACCAACAATTTTGACAGGAGGTGACAGTTCTAGTAAAGAAGGCTGTTGCAAGAAAATTTCCCTTGCTATGGTACATATTTGCTGAATCTCAGAGTTTTTCAAAATAACATTCTTTGTTCTTTTGCCTGAATAACCGGCATCTAGAAGTTTTTGAATGGTTGAGTCAAGATCAAGGGCCTTCTTGTATTTTCCATTGCCCTGTATAAGATTGTTTTCTGTTTGCAAGTTGTGCTGAAACGGATCTTCATTAATGTTATTAGCATCATATTCTTCAGGATTTCCACTATGAGCTTGATCTTGCTTCGATTTTTTAGTAGAGTTGTCTTGATCCAAGTAGTGGCTTTCATATTCGTCGTTCTCGGCTTCATCATTGTTGCTATAATGACCCTCAGGGTATTTCAAGTCTTTTGGGTAATGATCCTGTCCAGATTCCGTGTTTGTTCCAAAGGAAGAGTGCCTATGAATCAAGGGTGGTTGAAAATCGTTCATTGTAATTTCCTGAGCATTGCTCCCCTTTTCAATCTGCATATTATTCATCAGTTCATTAACCTTTTCATAAGAAGTATTCAAACGTTCGCTTTCAGAATTGCTTTCTTTTCTAGCTTGGCTAAAATTATGTTCAGAGTTGGATGTTGAGCCCCTTGTAGAAGATCTTGTTAACCCACCAGGGATCGAGGAAGACTTTTTCTTATGCTTGATCTTCTGCAGTTCGTGTGAATTTCTGATGTTAGAATTGCTGCTGCTATTTTTCAAGATTCCTCTGGATATGTTTCCTGACTTGTAAATGTCTTCATAAACTTCGTTTCTGTTATATCCTTGGTATGATAAGCCATCGTCATCGTCATCATCTTCATCGTCTTCGTCTGTCAAAGCGTTATCTGTTTCATGCCTGGATTGGGATGCTGATGAGGATATGTTACTGCTGGTTCTCTTCAAAATGGATCCTCTGGGTTCTAAAGACATAATCATTGATGCTGGAACTTCACTCATACTCGATTTCCTCGACGATATTTTCGGTTGCTGTTGTGATGAGTAGAGAGAATCCACAGAACGACTACTATGCTTCAGGTTTGGTCTAGCCAGATCAGACACTTGATTCTGGTGGCCCGATGAAGATGTTCTTGAGGAGGAGTTTGACAACTGTGGCCCTCCGTTGAAGCTTCTTTTTCTGGAAGACAAAAATGTCGATCCTTGTGATCCGGAACGTTTATGGTATTTGGAGAGTGGTGACGACAAATTTGATTTCTGAGTGTAATTTTCTTCAGTGGTAGTTGTATAGTTGTCTTCAATATCCTCGTCATCTGCAGCTGCGTCTTCGTGATCAGCTTCATCTTCCAAATCGCTTTCCTGGAGTTTACCGGACCCTTTCAAAGGGCCATTTAGTTTTTTTTTCAGCAGCGTTTTATTACTCGTTGTTGCACTAGTAATTGGCTCTAATGATGTGTTCAAATCCGTCTTGTCCTCCTTACTGTTAGTGCTTGTGTAATATTTGTTTTTGGCTTCGTCATCATTTGCTGAGGTTGTTGTACTCACGCCTACAGTGCTATTCTTTTTCTTTTTTTTAATACTAGAACCTCGCTTAAGTTTGCTGCTGTTGCTATTCACAGGCTTACTTGAGTTATTACCCATGTTTATGTCTTCTATATACTTAAAAAAAACAAACTAAAAATATTTAATAGATCTCTTTTATATCAGTTTCTTATTTGTTGTGTAACAAAAACCCAATGTTGTGTTCAGGTGTAAAGTTACTCGTCAGTGTTTAATATCTGGGTTTACTACAGTTTCTTTATAGTGTCTACTTGGATATTAAGACCTTTAAATCATTATTGATAAGAAGTGTCCTGCTTTCATTAAAGGTTTCTTTTTTCGCCACCCATTTGTTCTTGATTTCTGCCTCTTTCCCCAAAAAAATAGCTGTGAAAAAATTCTTCACCAAGTTATTTAAGATTTCGCATTCGTTTATTATACAGGGAGGCGGAGAAAAGAGGCAGTGGAAGGTGGATGTAACGGAAATGAGCGAGAGGCTGAGAAAAGCCAGACGGTCACATGCCTTGAATCACAACGGTAATCTTTGAGATGATGATAGCAGAAGAAGAAGGCTTTTTAAACTACCAGGGGGGTGGAAGCGGGAATGATTTTAAACTTAGAGTGGTCTGCTGAAGCAAAGAATGCTGAATTAAAACTGTCACATGGACGGCGAGTATGAAAGATGGAAAGATCTTTGCCAGCAGAACTTGCGATGGGGGCGGGGCGAAGAAGGATATGGAACACACATGGTTGCAAGTATTTAATGTTTACTTGAATAATGTACTGCATTGAAACAAGCTGAATGTGTTCTATTGTGTAAAAAACCTTCAAGTATATAAGAAACTTTTTTCATTGAATCAAACCAAGTTTTGTTAGAGGTATTGCTCATACGGCCACCACCAGCCGCCCTGATACCCAAATATTAAGAACATATTTAAAGGCAAATTTGTGGCTATGTGGTGACAAGTTGATAAGAAGACATTGGTTATGAAGTTAAAAGCACTAAGCAAGCATATTATTTTTAAGATTTATAGAGGGATGTGAGGGTTTTTAACTATTACCCTTAGATATATGATAAAAAATAAGAGGCATCAAGATAATTGGAATCATTAAGCGGTAAAGGCAGTTAATCTGTTCTCCAACCATCTTAAATGCTGTATACATGAATTGATTTTTTTCTCTTTTTATGTGGCAGCAAAACTTACAGAAAGAAAAGCAATGTAAAATATATAAATAATAAATATTGCTGTGAGCAGGCACATCAATTAGTTCAAAAACTTTACACTGATGTTGAAAGTGTCAGTATTGGATGTTCCACGTACAGAAAGTAAAAGCTTTACTGAGGAAGTAAAGAACATTAGACGTGTTTATTTAATAAAAATTGAAACTCAAACAATGATTGTGTGCTTTTGGGTAGCAAGATTCAACACTCAGTTAGGTAATCATGATAATGGCAGTGGGTCAACCCCCCCACCTGCAGCGGCCACAAAGAGATTAACGAAGAGCGTTAATTTTTTAAATTTATTTGCATATGTTAACGAAACATTTCTTTCAGCCGAGGTAAACAAACTAGAAGTAAAATTCAAGACTCACCAAAAAATACTTGAGTTTTCAACATGACTGGGGATAAAGAACAAGAGAAGAGGTAGAAGAGCATGTAAAAAATTGATAAGTCCAACTGAGTTATGAGTAAAAAAGATCCAAAAGTGTTGCATGCAGTTTTTGAACATGCCAAAACCTTTTTTGTATTTGCACTATTATGAAAAACAACTGTACTGCGAAAACTTGCATAAGCTAGAGAAGTATCAGGAACCACAGTAACTGATGCAGTAGAATAAAATGAAGATGTTTATACCAAATTTGGCATATCAGCAAAGCAGGTTGTAAAAATCTTTGGCTTTCCATAAAAAATATTACACTGTAAGCACTTCAGTTGAAAAACTTGTAGTGAAAATATAAGAACCTCTATTAAAAGCAGTAGTTTTTTTGTAATTATCCAGACTTGTCAATGTCATCATTATCATAAAATAATTTTTTGAGAAGTGTAAGGGTATTGATTTTTGTTGTTCAAATGAGCTCTCTTGTATTTTGGAAAAAAAGAAGTAGATGTAAATGGAGAAAAATTAAGAAAAAGGTAACCTAGGAAGTGACCTTAGTCCAAAAGACAATTTCTTTTACTTTGCAGACAATTTTTTTTTAACTAAAGAGCTAAATAAAAAAATATTTTCTAAGATTTTCATTTTAAATAGGAAATAAATGCTTTTGATTTTATCCGTTGTTAAGTACTTCAAGAGTGTGGAAAGAACCGAGAAGCTAACATCGTTTGATATAGAACCTGTAATTTCGATACATTGGTATAATTTTTTTTGGTTGACGATTAAATTCAAGACCCTTTAATTATTTTGGGTTAATGTACATTTTATTTGTTTTTTCTTGAAAATAATATTGAAAATCTTTTTTTGCTTATTATAGGAGCTGTTAATAATTGTATCTAATTCGCAGCTCATCGCTCAGCATGTTTATTATTGGTTTTGATATAATGATTTTCCTTCAAGATTTTTTTATTTCCCGAAACAATGGAGACGCGTGATACCAAAGGATATGCAAAAAACGATATGTATTTGTTCACTTGGATAATAAAGATGAAGTTGGTGCAGATCGCGTAGTTGCCATTTAATACTCCATATAAACTTCGAGGATATGGAGTTTTCATAGATTTTTGCAGTTGTATATACCTAATATTAAAAGATCAATATACTAAACCTATTTCAAATTAAGTGATACAAACCATGAATGGTTTATATTTAATCGTTTTGATGAGAATAACAGGCTACAAAATCAACAGCGAACTTTCAGTAGAGTATATAGTTTTATTTTTTTTAAATCAGTTTAATAAATGTCTCTACTCTCTACAAAGCTTATACTAGATAGCGTTATTTTTCCTGTTTTTTCTTGATTATGAAATTCTCTAATATCACCTAACCTGATGAGAAGCTGGGTTAGGATATATAATTTTTTCATATTAGGTTTGCAATATTTTGAATTAATTTTTTTTCCAAGTTTGTGACTGTAATTCAAATAGTTGGTAAGATTATTCGATTGCTATTTTTACTTTGTTTGTATATATTCGTCTATCACCAGGAAGTGCACTGCCTGGTTTTTAATTTAGTTTACTTGATGCTAATTACGTAAAGCATTAATGATAAACCACAATTTCAACTGCACGCTACTAATACAATGTGTTTTTATAATTGGCTGTCTTTATGTCACATTGAAGTGTTTAATTAGTTTTTCTGATGTTTATATTACATCTTACTTGAACTAGGAGACGGAAATTGACATTGTTCCTGTTTGTCAAAATACTTTTTTTGTAATTAATGCTTTCTTTAGATACTACTTCGTTTACTGGCTCTTTAAAAAAATTAGCAACTGTACGCAACAATGATAAAATATGCTTGAGATGAATACATGGACTCTAAAACATCTAGCTGCAACAGGGTGTCATTAACCGCTACTCTCTAAGTTCTTGGTCTCTTTAATCATTCTTGCTGTAGTTCGTCTCCAGCAGCAGCAGTTACAGCTTCAATAGGTTTTTCTTTGTTTTCTCTTTCTTCCTTTTCTCTATGTTGAAACTCTATATTAGCCTTTGCCCTAATGATGTATAATCTATCGCCTCCTTCATGTGCTAAAAGACCAATATTTTTCTTTAATTCATTAACAAAATTAACAATTTCCTTAATTTCTAAATCAAAGTTCAATAAATAATCTCTTTTTTCGATCACATCATTTTTTAACAGTTCAAACTCTTTCCATTTTTTCAATGTCTCATTCCCTTCATCATTATCAGCATACAGTTCCTCATTGGATGTTAAGTTTTCTACAACTAAGACTTTTTTCAATTTAACCAAAATAGAGTCTCCCCAGTCTTCAAATAAATCAACAAAGCTTAGTCTTAACTCTTCTAAATCCTCTTGGAAAGCTGCAAAATCATTTTTGTAATCTACTTCAACTAGTTCCTTAGATTTACTTTCTAAAAGAGATTGGGTATCTTTAAAATATTCTCTGAAACTTTCTCTTGTTATTGGTGCGTATTCGCATTCCATAGAGGTTTCATCATGAAAGTACGAACCATTAACCAAAGAACAGTCATTAATTTCTCTTATCATAGTACTTAACTCCTTCATTCTTTGGTTAGCAAAATCATTCAATTTTTGAATCTTGTCAACATAAAGCGGTTTTATTTCTTTGAGTTTTAAAGTTTCTAAATTTATCATCTCCTTTTCAATTGATTGAAGCAAATGCTCAGATTTCTTAAGAAC
The DNA here is from genome assembly GCA_019649515.1 of Hanseniaspora mollemarum. NCBI lineage: Eukaryota > Fungi > Ascomycota > Saccharomycetes > Saccharomycodales > Saccharomycodaceae > Hanseniaspora > Hanseniaspora mollemarum. Next base: position 436,344 of record JABFEO010000004.1, on the reverse strand, counting down.
CTTTATATGGAGCGTAGAATAATCAAAATACGTTTCGTGAGCAATGGCTGCAGATGGAACATTCTTTGAGAAATCGGCAAAAGTACTAGTAGCTGGAACACGATCCTCAAGTCCAGTCGAAGTTTCAATTATCGCATTGTTAACTTGATCAATTCCAGTTACTGTGATTTTGCTTGAAACTGATGTTCCATTATCAACTTTTTTTGCATACATTTGCTTCCATTCTGCATCTCTCAATATTAGTAGCTGATACTTCAAAAAAATAAAGTTTTTCAATTCCTGGCATCTCATGAAAACGGCTCTTTTCTTTTCCCTATATTCTCTTTTTAAATCAAATCTCAGAATATATTGCTCCACCTTATTCTTATATTCTTTAGCTACTTCTTCATAAGGATACTCCTTTATTGAGTTCTTCAACCCATATATATCCTCTTTCAATAAACCAAATTGGTAGATAGAAATTACAGGTTGAATATGCTCATTGTTACATATATTATTTTCGATGAAAATCCCTAGGTCAGCATTAACTTTTGTTTTGATAAAAGAAATATTGCTACATGATTGCTTGACCAACGTAAAAAGAAGACAGAAAAAACAAACCACTAAAAATAGTTTATTCTTTAAATGTGCCATTTTGTCTTTCTATTAAGATGTGCTCTCTTGGTGTTTCTTTTCTCGCAAGTTTTTAAGCAAAACATTGAAATAATTCCAGCTCTGTTTCACTTTTGAAAAAAAAACGTAAGGGAAAATCCAAAAAAAAATTACATGCTCCTTCCGCGGATCGAACGCGGGACCTACAGATTTTCAGTCTGGCGCTCTCCCTACTGAGCTAAAGAAGCTAATTAAAATTTTATAAAAAAATAACATATAATAATATAAATTGTCTGTTTTGTTTTCTGGTTAATTGGAGTTTCTTTTGAAATGGGAGGTTTTTTTTTTTTATACCAGCATTCAGAACACATATGTATATAGTTATAGCTTTGAATAAATATTTGAATGATTCTATTAAAACATTAAATACTGTTTTATTTTTAAAAAAAACTTATTTGATAAAAGAGTATTCGCGTTTAAAATTTACTATAACTGCTTTTTATAAGAAACCTTCAAAGAAGAATATGACTGCAACTCCTAATCTTGAAATTATGTTCTTGCCTTCTCCATTGACTAAATAGCACTTATTCAGATAATTTAGGCTAAATAACTGCTAGATTGATTTATATTCCCAAAAGATTCACAATGTTACGTTTTGCTTCATTATTTTACTTATGTGCAATAGAAACGACTGTCAAAATAATCGTCAATATTTTTGTTTGAAAGATAGCATTAAATTAGGTCATCAAGAGAAATGAAAAATCCTTTCATATTTCTACTTGAATTTTCATGTTTGAATAGAGTGGTTTAAAAAGTAATTGAAAAAGTTCATGTTCCTTATATAGCAAAAACAAGAATTAAAAAAATTATTTATCCTGTGGCAACGGCATTAATAGCGAAGCTTCGTCAAGTTCTTGGTTTCTTTTCCTTGCTGCTTGGATTTTAGATCTAAACAATAGGTTGTTAGCATCAATTGATTTCTCTATTTTTAAGATATCTAAAGTATGGGTTTTTTCCATTTTTGTTATATTGTGCTTTAGGCCTTTGACTTTTTTGTTTAATTTCTTCTTCTTTTTTTGATATTTAGACTTCATTTTCAATAGTTTTAGATATTTTTGTTTTTTCACTTGTATTATAGAACTTGAACCACCGGTGGCAATGTGCTCATAACTTGTAGATTCATTAATATTACCATGATTATTGGTCTGTACAGTGAAACTGTTTCCAACATTTTTCGCCGGGGTTCCTAGTTTGTCGTTGTCTGAGAGTAAATAGTCCCATATAACTAGATATTGAGGCCATATGTTTTTTCTATTGGTATTATGTACAGCCTTGAAATACAAATATTCTTTATGAATTCTCTCACATAAATCTTTTGACTCTTTTGAACTAAACTGTCTAAAGAAAAGATTTGTTTGAGACTGAATTCTACAAAACTTTTGAAAGTTTAACCAATCATTGTTATCAATCTTTTCTTCACATAAAGTGTATTTGATTCGAGGGATATTGGTTGGGTACTGAGAAAGTGATTTTAATAACAAGAGACATGTGTCACGTCCATATGTTGAATCCATAATTTCTGGCTCTAAAATAAGATAATTATCTTTGTTGTATTTTTCACCATGAACTTCAGTATTCAATTCCAAGAATTTTGCTAAAAGATTTTTTTCAATAAATGATCTTTGTATTATCTCTCCCCAAATAACTGAAACTAAAGGCCATTGTTCAATCTTGTCGGAAAAGTTGTACAAATAATATAAAAACAACTGATGTATAGTCTCAGTCAATTCTTTTAGCTTCACTATTGATATGGAATGCAATGTATTTGCTTCCGAATTAATTTTGTTTGTATGTCTAGCCAAATCGCCAACTGTTTTTATACCTATATCAGGATAATCCAAAACAAATTTAAATCCCATTAAATTCACAGGATATTCTTTAAGTGATAAACAAAAGTTAGTTTTGCTTGCAATATGCACTGGAATTCTCTTTAAATGAGGCTTTAAAATAAGTAATCCATTTGCATCATATTCGTTGTTTCTTTTAATGTAAGTTTTTCCCAATTCTTTGTTTTGCTTGAAATGGCTAAAGAATACAGAGCTATCTACCATTTCTTCGATCTCTTCATCATTGTTATGTGTTATAAAATCATTTGCTACAATTCCATTTGTATAATGCAAATTAGACTTTTCAGGGGATGCTGAAGTATACATCATTTTTTTGTTTTTGTTTATTTCAGTATCATTATTAAGAACATTTTCTTTACTAAAAATTATAGCATCCCAATGTAACAAATATTTGGGCCAAAGCTTATCCGATTTTGAAACGGTGAATTTAAAACATAAATACTCAGCATGTATTCTGAAAATAATATTATTCACAACAGCAGTTTCTTTAACAGCAGCACCAAACTCAACACATTTACTAAGTTTTTGTCTAAACTCCTTTAACTCCTTTAAATTCTCTTTATGCTGACTACCAATATTGTTTTTATATACAAGTTTTTCTTTAATGAAATTAAAACATCCAAAATCAATTAATATTTCTACAAACTTTTCAGAGCTGCTAATCATATCAAAGCTCAAGTATTTTGGGGGTACAACAAGAACACCATCAGAATTGAAACTAAAACAACCTACTACATTCACAGGCTCTATCAAAGCCTTGTAGAGACTCAACTGGGATATTGACATCGCAAGAAGATCTTTCCACAAATTCACACACTTGGGCCTTTTACCTTTTATCATGTTTTGCTGATAATACAAATACAACTGATGCATTTGCTGAAATTTTTGAGACATATTTGCCTCATTGCTTTTATAATTGCAGAATTCCATAAAAAGTTTCACAACGTTCCCTATATTAGGATATCCTTTAACAAAAACATGCCCTATAATGTTGTATTTAAAGTCAAACAATTTGCTTATAATAATTTGAATTTCCAAAAAAGAAGCAGAATCAGATAGAAATTCTGGCTCTAAAAGCAAAATTCCATTTTGGTCGTACACATTTTCATTTATTGGCTTAGCCGACTCATTCATATTAAAGTTTGCCCCTAATCCTCCCAAAATGCAATCGGGTTTAGAAGTATCATGTTGTTTTATAAACTTAACAGTAGGATCAGCAACAAAATTTTCAAATTCTCTTTTAGCAGGCCCCTTTCTTAGTCTTTTTGGACTTGCAAGTTCATTTTGCGGTGCTGCACTAAGCTTATTCTTGGCTATGCTTTTAAACTCCTTCAGAGCCTTTTGAATTAATTTTTCCCATAGTAAAACAAATTCTGGCCACTTGTTTTTGTCGTTTCCTTGCCATACCAAAAAGAACAAATACGATTCATGAGCTCTCTCACACCAAATGGGATATAGTGCTTTGGAGGCTTCTGAAATTGTTGCTGGTTGGTTTTTTTGAATAAGGTACTCTTTGATTATACTCCAATCAGTAGTCAAAGCATCTGGATAGTCAAATATATACTCGTCACCAATTAAGTCATCTGGATGGTTAATAATACATTTAAGAAACAGAGTAATTAAGTCAACAGATTTGGTTGCTACTTTTGGCGGAAGAATTAATAGGCCATCTGCATTGTAGGTTGAGTTTTTTTGAAAATTCACTGGAAGAAGAGGCCGATTGTCAAAGCCGAAAGATTTGGAAGATTGAAGTTCTTCTAAATGCTGCTCTTCCTTTATTTCAATCATATAAGCAGGTAATTTGCCTGGTGATCCTTTCAAGTATCTTTATGTTGGTCCTTCTCTTACCTACAAGTTCAAGATCTTAAAAAACAAACATTATTCACATTATTCACATTGATCACATGAGCCTGAATGCAGGTAGAAGAGGAAATTTTCCTAATACATAGCAAGAAAACTATTTTCATCTAAAGAATCAATATTTAATCAGAAAAACCAACTAAAATACCTCAAATACTGCAATATATTTGAAACTGTTTTTCTAAATAATTTTCACTATCATATGTCACTGGCATTGTGGAAAGTTATTCGTTTTTTTGCTTTTGTATGTGCAAAATAGCTCAGCAGCCTCGTTAAAACTTGCAGGAAAATACCAAAACAAAACATTTAAAGCTTCAATTTTTTTTGATGGCAGTGCTATTATATTATTAAAAAAAGATAATTTTCATTAGCAATCATTTATTATTCCTCTTAAATAATGGCTTTTTATTTAGCTCTGTTAAAAAAAAACTCTTTTGATTAAACGTGCGGCTGAAAACATTTCCTTAAAAGAGCGATTAGTAAGAAGGGACTTCAGGATTGGGAACACGTAAAAACTGACAACCAAAAGCATGAGAGAACAGCAAAAAACTAACCTACAAACATTCAACAGCTGAAATCAAATATCACAGAAAAAATACACCTAGAAGAACCTTTGCAGTCCCACAAATATCTTGCATTTTACAGAGCAAGCGGAAACTGTATGGGGTCGGAGTTAATTTGATCCACCACTTTTTGCTAGGCTGACTTCCTAGCAAAATATATCTCTGCCTGAGTTGTATGCATTAGAATAGCATACAAGATTACATAGTACTAGGTTCTTGCTTGTTGAAAAGACAATTTCAGCAATAAGACCTCCGTATTTATTTAATTTTTTTTTCCTTTTAGCTCTATGAATCATTGGAATTTATTATTTATTTCCTCTTCTGAGGCACTGATGTTTTCTTTTTACTATTGGGAAGTAGCATTTAACGAAGCTAGACTATCGTTATTTTTGCACGTGGTATGGTTTATTGTGGAGAAGGAAATGTGAAGCTCTTCTATCGGCAGAAGCCGATCATGTGATATCAATGTTGTTTATTTAGCCAGAAAATGCCGTTATTTATCTCCGAGATTTTCTAAGCGCTTCCTGACAGAAACAAAGTTCGAAAAACGGGGAAAATTGAGCTTCTTTTCTTTTTTGTCGACAAATCTTTAACAAAGCGACACAAGACGCATTTCTTAAAAATTAAGAATGAAAGATAAGAGCCAAGAACCAAGATAAAACTAGACCGGACATAACCAAGATTTAAACAAATTTGTTTAAAGTATTACTCAATTGACACAACACATAACTTGCTCATACCTATTAGAATAACAGATTATACTACAATGCCACAATCAACGAACAATTCTAGCAGCAGTACAGCTTCACAATCACAAAATGCTCCCTCAGTTAAACAGAGGAAGTTGCAACAACAATATAAACAAAACATTGTCCAGTATAACAAGGTAAATATTGATAAAGGTAAGGAGAAACACCTGAACAAGCAACAACAGACGGCAAATAGTAGCAGCAATTTCAAGCAACAATCGACCAAGAAGAATCACAAGACTAACGCAAATAACAACGGTGCCAGCAACAACAGAGGTAGACTGGCAGCAGTCAAAGAACCAGTTTCTGAAAACAGTCTAAGTACAACTAAACATAACCCTTTTGAAAATAAAAGCAATAACGCTACTTTTGCTAAAGAAGATATGCCTTCTAATACTACTGATAATGTAAAGAATAACGAAAGAAGAAGCAGTTTTAATACTTGGAACTTGCAGCAAAAAGCCGCTATGCCATACGGAGCGCAAAATAATGACAGCGACGATGACGAAGACACATTTTTATCTCAAGGAATAATTAATAACACCAGTGTCCAAAAAGCAGAGCAAAAACAACAACACTCTGTACAAACACCTGTTCAACAACCTGTGCATTTGACACCTGTTCAACACCCTGTGCATTTGACACCTGTTCAACATCCTGTGCATTTGACACCTTTGGCTCAAAATGTAGCTATTAATATGCCTACAACAGCAAACAACAATAGTTTTAACAACAGTTTACCTCAAAAAAACCACTTCCAAATGCCTCCTTTTGGATACCAGCTACAACAACAGTTAGGTATGCCTCCAATGATGCAAATACCCCCAAAAAACAATCAAAATCATCAATATAGTTTATTTTTGATGGAGTTGCAAAGACAGCAGATGATGGGTAACAACATGCCCAACGTCATAGGCGCTACGCCCATTATGAATGGCGTTTATCCAAACAATGCGCCTAATATCAATATTGGATTACCCATGTACCCTCAAATACCTAATTTGGATGAAATTTCGCCTAAGATCGAGGCAATAAGTTTAGTTCCAAGAGAAAATGATGATTTAGTCACGAACAACGCTAACTCTTTAGCTTCATCTTCTACTGAGACTAACATAAGCTCCCAAAAAGCCACTAAAGCAAAAAAAAATTCTTCAAACAAATTAAAGAAACAAAGAAACCTTAACTCTTCAGATGTTTTGAGCTCAGCTTCTACCAGACAGAGCCAATATGCAGGAACTAGTTTTGGCTTAGCCGCCCCTGTATTGGAAAGTTTTCCTAAACCTAGCTTTTAAGCACAGATCTACATTGTAAAAAAAAATACAATCCGACAAAAACTTTATTGAATAAAATTGAAGAAAAGCTATATTGATTAAGCTCAAAGAAACCCTTTTTTAGAGTACATTAAAGACTTTCTAAATTAAACAAAAGCTAAAGAAAAAAAAACATGAACTATATAAAGCTCAACTAACAATTACATTAAAAAGCTCAAGCAATAACTACATTAAAAAACTTAAAGAAAAACTACAAAAAATTAATAAAACGAACGAAATTTATAAAAACCGCAATCCACAGTTAATAAAACAAGGACCTAAGCTGAAAGAGAAAGCCACAATGCAGTTGTCACTTTTTGGGTTGAAAAACCAAAATTCGCTTTGCAGAAAACAGATAAACATATAGCCATAATCACTCCTCCTAAATAAAGTTACTATATATATATCTATTTGCTTGAAAAATAAAACATAAATGATTAATCAGGTTTTTATTATTGTTTTCAGTTATATATTATTTCCAATCATTATATAAGGCAATTTAAGCTGCTTACAAAATAACTTTATCAGCCAAACTCTTCTTGTATTCAGCAATAGTACCGTTCCATCTGGTGGCACACTTGTTATCAACAACATAAATATCTTTAGCAACTTTATCCAAAAGAACGAAATCATGTGAAACGACACATACAGCACCATTAAAGGCATTAATAGCTTCAGCAAGGGAATCAACCAAAGCTGGAGAAGCATGATTAGTAGGTTCATCTAACAAAATAACATTTGGACACTCTAAAGCCAATAAAGCAAAAACAACTCTTGATCTTTGACCTTCGGATAATGTACCCATCTTAACCGTTTGAGCTTCACCAGTTAAACCATATCTACCAATCTGACCTCTCCAGTATTGGAAGTCTTCGGATATATTTCTGTAGTTATCTCTAACAAATTCTAACGCAGATTTGTTTAAATCAAGCAAGTCTTGAGAATGTTGGGAATAAACACCTAACTTGACATGAGTGTGTCTAGAAATTCTACCTTGTTGAGGTTGCAATTCACCAGTCAACATTTTTAACAATGTAGACTTACCTACACCATTTGGACCAACTAAAGCAACTCTGGAGTCCATATCTAATCCAAAATCTAAATGTTCATACAAGTTGTTGGCTGGATTATCATCATAAGAGAAAGAAACGTCATCGAAAGCCAAAACTGGAGGTGGTAATCTTTCAACTTCTGCAAATCTGAAATTGAAAATTCTTTCAGAAACAACTGGCTGAATTAAACCATCCGCTTCCATTTTATCCAAAATTTTTTGTCTAGACTTGGCTTGTTTAACCAAGTTAGCATAGGTACCAGCAGAGGCAATAAATTTCTTTATGTGGGTAATTTCTTCTTGTTGTTTGGCATATTGTCTCATTTGATTGGTTTCTTGTTCATCTCTGGTCTTGGAATAAGAATCCCAGTTACCACCATAGGCCATCAATCTTTGTTCTCTCATATCAACCATATTGGTACAGACACCATTCAGGAAATCTCTAGAGTGAGAAATCAAAACCAAAGTTCTGTCCCATCTCTTTAAATATTCTTCCAACCAGACACAAGCTTCCAAATCCAAATGCGCAGTTGGATCATCCAACAATAACAAAGTTGGCTTAACAAACAAGGCCTTTGCTAAAGCAACTCTCATTCTCCAACCACCTGACATGTCTTTGGTTTTCTTCAAAATTGTATCCTTGTTGAAACCTAGACCAATCAAGATAATGGCGGCTCTAGACTCAAAAGTGGATGGATCCATAGAATCCATCTTTTCATACAAATCTTCTAATGCTTCGGCTTCTGGACCTTCTTCGGTGATAATACTTTCCACTAAATCTTCAATTCTTTTCAATTCATGTTCAGCTTCTCTGACTACATACTCCAAAGCAGAATACTCACTTGGTTCAGCTGCTTCAGCCAACAAGTAGATATCAATGTGCTCTGGAACAGGATATTCTCTGCAAGCTAAAGCTTTCAAAAATGTGGATTTACCACATCCGTTGGCTCCTAACAAACCGTATCTTCTTCCATAATTTAATTCTAATTGAGAATCTTGAATCAAAACTTTACCGTGGAAAAGCAAGGAAACAGAAGACATTTTGATATCCTTGGAGGTAGCTAAAGAGTCCAAAACACCGGTAACAACTCTGTCAGATAATCCATCCTTGTCTTTTTGCAACTTCATCGCCATTAAGGCTTCTTCAGTCTTTGCAACATCTTCTTCGGTGGTATCCTTAATTAGAGTGGCTGGATCAATACCCATCTTTTCAGCCTTTTTGGCTTCTCTTTCAGCTTTCTTAGCTTCTCTTTTGGATTTAGAAATTGATTTTGGTGGCATTTTGGGTTATTTCAATCGCTTCTTGGTGTTTCTCTGAGAGATCTTTTAAGCTTTGAAGGTTAAGTAAACTTTTCGAAAATAGGAAAATTTTTTCCTTTTAATTTTTGACGTAGATATAATGTGGCTGTCCCAAAAGCGTAATACGTTCCAGAGGTCTCTCCATTATGGTGCACGAGAGAAAGAAGGAGAAAAAGAAAAGAAAGGAAAAGGTCACGCGAAAAATGACGTGATCATCAACCGTGGCAGTCACGGGACTCAGTGTGCGTCGCTCTCCCCACCCTCAATCATCAGCTAAGCTCTAAAGCTAAGTTGTACCGCTCCATTCCACTCGCTAACCTCTCGGCAGTTAACCTGCAGCTATATCTAGTCATATGATTCATAGTCAAGCAAAATCAAGCGTGAGGTTCTTTCCTTCGCGTTCCATGGAGTCGAGATTGTAAATTCGTCAATATGGATAAAGAGTCAAAACCAGGTGAATTGCTCAGGGCTAGAAAAAATAACGTTTTAATTAATTTCCAACTGTCTTCTGTTTTCACACCATCTTTAAAACAATGAAGAAATTCATTCCCTATTTTATTATTTTGCGATTCCCGACAAACATCTTTGATGGTTCCTTGTCCATCGGTAAGCTCCGACTCGGCTCTTCAGCCCATGGATATTTAGGCGAAGAAAAGCCTCTGGTTTATAGTTTTTGCGCCAAATCAAAAACTCTGTTCCAGCTGGGTTCTGCTGGTACGGTAAACTCCGTGTTTTATGTATAGCCGTAATTCATCAGTTGTTTTTTAGATTTGGCGCTGCTCAGCAAATTCAAGATAAGAAAGCACCAAGATTCCCATCATAACAAGATTATCACAAACAACCGAAAAGAGTTTTGATTGATTCTGTTTAGCCTCATTTTCTATTGTTCTTTCTCAAAAAGTACAATAGATATTGTGATTATGCATTAGTTCTTTTAATCAATTTCGTGTCCTCAGTTTTAAAATATTATATATATTGTTATATATAACTTTTCTTTTTTGTCTATTCACCGATAACTGATGTGTTGCAAATAAGTATATAAGCTCATTTGATAGTATATATATGCTAGGGAAACACTTAGAGCTGTAAGTTGATTTTATTTTTAGAAAAACAGAGAAAAGAACCAAAAACCAAGAAGAGTTCTTGCAAAGCTAACAATACAATAATGTCAGACCACGAAGAAGCTTCGAAGGAAAAGATTGACAAGATTACAACCGTAATCAGCAAATATAAAACAGACAATGCCTCCTCTTCAAATAATAATTTGGATGACAAGATTGATGCTATCTACGACTATGAGGACGAAGATGCTTATGCAGACGAAAACAATGTGTTCAAAAAGAACGACTTTTCTCTCACAAGAATGAAGAAAACCTCAAAATACCTTTTCAAAAAGTTTACTACAAAAGATGGTATTGTTGGAGACTACTCCTACGGGCATTTATTTAAGCCAAAAATTCCGTTCAGGGATTCTGTCTACAAATATATCTTGCATAAACCTATTCCAGCTGATCATTTTGGAGAAGAGCAGCCTTTCTTCCCACTGAATGCTGATATGCCGGTTCTTCTTGGTTTAGTCTTTGGTTTTCAACAGGCTTTGGCGATGTTAGCAGGTCTTTTTGCCGCCCCTAAGTTGATTGCCTCATCTGCTTATTTGGATACTTACCACGTCGAGTACTTAGTTTCTGCTTCCTTGATTTGCTCTGGTATATTTTCCTTTATTCAGATATCGAGATTCCATGTTTTCGGTAAATATTATATTGGATCTGGTCTTCTTTCAGTTGTGGGTACTTCTTTTGCCACTGTCACTGTCGCTCAAAAACTTCTTCCAATGATGTACGCCAACGGGGAGTGTCCAAGTGACAGTCAAGGTAATCCTTTGCCATGTCCAAAAGGGTACGGGATGCTTTTGGGTACTTCATCTATTTGTGGTTTACTGGAAGTTCTAATTTCTTTTCTTCCACCTAAGTTGATCACTAAATATGTTCCTCCAATAGTAACTGGTACAGTTGTTTTGCTAATTGGGTTGTCTTTGATTGAATCCGGTTTTCAAGATTTCATGGGTGGTGCAGGCTGTATTCCTGCATATGGTGGTATCTGTGATTCAAGATACGGAAATACTGCCCCTTGGGGATCAGCGCAATTTTTTGGTCTTGGAGCTTTGGTTTACATCACAGTGATAATATGTGAAAAATGGGGTCCTCCAATTGCAAGATCCATGTCGGTTATTGTTGGACTATTGGTTGGCTCTATTGTTGCCGCTGCTACTGGCCATTTCCAACCTTGGGGTTCCCAAACAATTAGTGATGCTCCTGCAGCAACCTTCATTTGGGTACATACCTTTCCGCTAAAACTTTACGGTCCAGCTGTTTTGAGTATGTTAATAACGTTCATTATTTTGTTTACCGAAGCTCTGGGAGACATTGGAGCTACATGTGATGTGTCGAGATTGGCTGTTTCAGGTCCAGCATTTACCTCAAGAGTTCAAGGTGGTGTTTTGTCTGATGCTTTTGCAGGAATTGTTGGTCCATTATGTACAATGACACCTATGAGTACATTTGCACAGAACAATGGTATTATTGCAACTTCTAAAGCTGCTTCAAACAGTATTGGTTACTACTGTGTGTTCTTTTTATTTGTCATGGGAATTTTTGCAAAATTTGCTGCTGCCATCGTTGCCATTCCAGCTTCAGTTATTGGTGGAATGACTACATTCCTTTTCACCTCAGTTTGCGTGTCTGGGTTAAAAATTATCTCAACCATTCCTTTTACAAGAAGAGATAGATTCATTTTGAACGCTTCATTAATGTTTGGATTTGGTTCAATTGTTTTACCAGACTACTTTTCATACGTTTTCACTTACAAAGGATCAAATAGAGCATTAACTGGTTTCTTTGACTCAATTATTTTAATTATGGAAACTTCTTTTGCAATTGCCGCGTTGATTGGTATGTTTTTAAATTGGATAATTCCCCAAGAATTAGACGAAGAACTAGTTGATGATATTTCAATTCAACAATCTAATATTGAAGTTCTTGAGGCTATTGACGGAGTTGACCAACAGCAAGTTTACACTGTTTTATCCAATAAGCAATAGAGTAAAATCCAGAATACAACTTCATTCCTTTTCATTTTTCAATTAAGGGAACATTAATTACAAAATAAAATGATGCATATTATTTATTTATATTCATATATTATACTGGTAAAAACCTTTAAAATAAATCATCTTCTAATATTATTAATTATGAGCGTTCAAACCAGATTTTGATTAAAGCTGCCCTAACATAATCACGTGCAATCCATTTGGGTTGGTTTTCTCTATGAAGCAGGTTCTTTTGCTGTTCTTCACAATTTACTGGTCAAACAAGAAAACACCCAGCAACTAAACAAGAGACTAATATTCCACCAAGAATGAGTTCAAACAATGGCGGAATCAAGAAAGAGAAAAAGAGAAGAAGAAGAAACTATGACGATATCGATCAGCAAGTGCAAAAACTAGAAGAAAGCACTGTTACAAAAATCAGTAACGATAATGGTACTGTAGCCGCTGGAACAATCAAAAATCTAGAAGAAATGGATAGTGATGATATGAATGATGACGATTTAGATAGATTAATGCTATTAGAGGAGGAAAAAGAGAAGCTTATTGGATCTGGTACTTCGTATAGCACACATGCCTTGGAAGGGGATGAAGATGAAGATGGCTTGGATTTGAGTTTACTTGAAAATGAAGACGATTTAGGTGCTCCTAGAAGAAGAACAAGAGGAAAGATTATTGATTTTAAAAAGACTGCTGAGATAATAGAAAAAGAACACAATGCAGCTGATCGAGACAAAGCTGCAACTGAGGATGGCACTGAACCAAGCGACGATGACGATGATGCTGAGTATGTTCCAGAAGGGTAAGCAGTGTGATCTATATATAGTGTTGGCTAGTGCCAAGAGTAAATTAAACATGTTGAAATAAGCAGGGAGTCTAAACCTGTTGCAGCTCAGGGGTACCCTTGCTACAGCGACAGAGCCACGAGTGGGCAGAGGGCACGTGACCAAACCCGTGGTTGTTGAACAGCTGCAAGTTCGGGTTTTTTGTAAACAAGATATAAACCTGCCTCCAAAGCAAGGTGGCGGCCAATAGAAACAGAAACAAACACCGTCCAGAACAGTAAGCGTGTGATTATTTTTGCACTTATAATGCAAAGTTTTGTCTCTTATTTATCGACAGACAATAAAACTGGTACAGTTAATGTCAGTGGGCAAAGCAGCTCTTCCAACATCAACCGTTCATACGATGAAGAGCTCAAAAAGACGCCAACAAACCCTAAAAAAAGATCTGGCAATAATGCTCTGTTAGCGCAACAAAATAATAGTTTGAGTTTGGAACCTTTAATGCTTGACAAATCCAAGAGTCAGAAAGACGATTCCTGCTTTAAACTGAGTAAAAGCTTGCAGGTTCTAATCAAAATCAAGCCTTTTTTTGCTGAAGAAGAAGAAGAAGAAATGAGAAAAGAAAATCTGAGTCAAAAATCCAATACAAATAAAACTATAATGAAGCAGCAACTAAAAGATCTTTTTAATGATCTAGACTCCATTTTGGAAGTACCTAATGATCGCGTTGTTTGTTACAAAGGAGTTTCTGTAACACAACAAATGCATCTACAGCAGCAATCAAATTCCAGGGACTATATAATGAGCAATCCTATTGCTTCTCCTAATAACAATCGATACAATAGAGACAGAATTTGGGAGTATGATCAAGTTTACAGAAAAAACGATGATGATATCGAAAAACTATATGAAACTTGGATAAAACCGCATTTGAAGAATGAAGAGGTTGAAAACTTGAACGTTTTTACATATGGTTCGACAGGCTGCGGTAAGACATTTACCATTCAAAATATTTTGAATTTTTTAATGAGTGATATTTTTAGCTACGAAGATATAAATATTGAATGCTCCTATATGGAAATTTACAATGACAAAGTTAGGGACTTGCTCACTGAAGAGAGCCCAGATATTACCACTGATCTTTTTATTAGAGAGGATTTTCAAGGTTCTCAATGCATTGATGGCTTAAGTACACACCACGCCAAAACCAAAGAAGACTTGAAAAGAATAGTAGAATATGGACATGATCAAAGATTTACGGAAGAAACAAATTTGAATAGAAGAAGCAGTAGATCCCATTCTATTTTGACTATAAATGTTAAAGCAGTATTTCTAAACAAGAAATTTACAATTGTTGATTTAGCAGGATCAGAGAGAGCTGCTAAAGCTCAAAACAAAGGATTAAGACTTAAGGAAGGAGCTATGATTAATAAGTCGTTGCTTGCTTTAGCCAACTGTATTAATTCGTTGACTAGCGAAGAGAACACTAAGCATATTCCTTTTAGAGATTCTAAGTTGACAAGATTGTTGAAACATGTGTTAACAGCAGATGAGACCACCCGAACAGTAATGATTGCTTGTGTTTCTGGTATTTTGAGAAACAAAGATGAAACTTTAAACACATTAATGTACGCAAAAAGATGTATGGGAATACGCAATGAATTTCAACACCTGAATTTTTCGTCAAACAGTACTAACAGTGACTTAGTTAGCGCTCCAACGATTTCTACACTAACCAGAGCGAGATCTTCATCCGTTCGTAATAATGAATCCAGAGTTCTCTCAAGGACCAAAGCTTCTTGTGCAATAAATGATAATAAAGTTTCTAAAACCAGATCAGTCTCTACCAATGTGTTTAACTCGAGGAAAGTTTCTCAGCAAGCTAATCGAAATGGTGCTAGAAGATTTTCTGTGGATGAAAGAAGTGATAATTTTCACAAAAATTGTCAAACTGAAATACATTCATGGAAAGAAAAGTTTTTGACTATTACCAATGAATTGAACGCTTTCATTTATTCAAATAGCACAATGAGTGCGACAGAGAAGGGTGGACTATGGTTTTTAAAAAAAGAAGTAATTGATCCTAAGGTGATGGTATTTTTGGAAAGACGTTCATGGCAATTGGTGAAACATTCCCTTTCTAATTTATTAGCTGTCTATAGTGATGATTCTAGTTCTTCCATGAAAAGATTTGTTTTGTGTAAAATTACTGAATGTAACGAGAAATTATATCACATACAGAAGCTTGTTGGAAATAGCAGCTCTTTTTTAAGAGAGTTGGAAGCAATAACACTCAGCAAAGGAATGGTGCTAGGCCAGCTTGATATTTTGTGTAAAGTTATTGAGAGTGACATTCATAATGAGTTCAACATGATTGAAGACACCTATTTAATAAATCACTTCGATACTATTTTTAACTTTTTTGATAACTTAATTTTTATAACAAAAAGTGAAGACAATTTAAAAAAGTACTTAGATTATAAATTTAAACAGGTAGAAAAGCTGTTGAATTATATGAGAAATAAAGAGCTAGATAAGTTTAATGCTGATATGTTCACTGTTGAACAAGAAGAGAATATATCTGTATTAAAGAAGAGCTGTTCAACCAGCAGTAAAGGAGGGGTTTTAGATGACGCAAGTGAAGGTTTACCTTCTAACTCATCAGCGATTTCTATGCCTGGGATTAAGAACGAAGATTTCGATAAAGAATTGATTGATATGAGTGTTTTGTCAAATGATTTTGATGAGGAAAATGTGGCTCAAGAAATTAATATTAATCCTCACTTAGGAGCTGATGCTAGCGCAGAAAGGGTTAAACTTAAAAAGAGAAGACTGAATATCAACAATACCACCAATTCTGGGCTATTAGGAGCACCACAAAGAATGGTTTCAACCATATTTACACCATCGCTAGGATATACAAAAAATGAACAAAAGGACTTAGGAAAAGAAAGCAGCAACAAAAGCATAAACATAAACGATAACAATGAAAGTAGCAGCAGCGATGCATCTACAGATAATAAAAGCCGAAAATCTTCGAAAAAGAAGGGGATCACTTCTTTATTAAATGGTGAAGTATATATAGAATAGATTGAAATAGTTACTTCAATGTTGCATATAAGTGCGACTAGGGAGTTCATGAAATGTTATACTTTGTATTGTTATGCGACAAGTTTATATCGTTTCTTTAATAGATTTAAACCATCGAATAATAGTGAAATACCACTTTACTGGCAAATAAATGCTTCATTCTTCTTTTGTAGCTTTTCCTAGACTTTTCAATATAGTAAGCATAATTACTTCTACAACAAAGCACTGAGTAATGTGCGCCTACAGCAATTTTGATATGCCACGTGCAGCACATTGCTATACACTGGCTACTCTCCAACAACTTCTTAATCTATCGTATAGAAGATTTTGGGGAGATTGTATGAACGTTTCATTAAGACGATATGCTTACTTTCATGGTAAAGTTTAGAAATTTACAAGGTCAGAATAATTACATTCTTGTGAAATAAAATAAGCTGTGAAAATGGTATTTTGGCCGCTAGTTAAGCATCTGAATCGAGCAGTGCAAGATGCTCAGTAAATTGGTCACAAAATAAGGAATGAAAGAACTTTAACCAATAAAAACGTCGAAACAACAGCTCTTCTAAAAGAGGTATTTAAACAGTCAAGAACTAAGCTACTTTATGTAAACCTTGACAGCGTTTATTATTTTTTAAATCCGAAATGTGCAAATTTTAAAGGTGGACTAATTTGCACTAATGAAACATGCACCGATTCAGGCTGTGTATTTATACACTTCATCGACTCGCGAATGTGTTTTAAAAGTTTGATGAGCTGAATTGTTTCTCCAACTGGCGTTTCAGACCGCTTTATAAGTTGAGGACAATAATCTTACTATCTTGCTCTCGGATTTAGACTCCTTTAAATCAGCTGCAAGAAGGGACTGCTCAGACATGCCTGTAGGTCCTAGAAATTTAAACTTTAAACCCATTTTACATATCTATAAACCAAAACCTTGATTATATATCTGGACCATGATTTGGCCAGTTTAGCGTTGTGGATGAAGCATCATCATTAACTCCGGGTTTATAACACGTGATGTATTTGGTGCGGCCGTATGGCGTTTTTTAAGTAATACAATCAGAAACCCGAATTAGAAAATTTTTTTATACTAATAAAAAACCTTATAGCAAAACTTAAAACTAACACCAGGAATATTATTAAAGGTCGTCAAGAAGCCAAGAGAGGTTAAAGGACGAATTAAAAAAGGTAAATTATAACCAAATTGGCTATCTCCATTAGTAAATACTACAGTTAATTTATAAAACTTTTGAATTTCAAGTACAAAGATGTCATTTTGGCCATTTGGACAGAATATAAATAACCCTACAAATAACATTAACAAAATATTAGATGAGTATTTTAGTGTTCTACATACTATAGAGCAAAAACAACAGCAATTAAACTCAAATAGCAATATCACTAACGTATCCACTTCTTTAGGTAGTAACAGTATAACTATAAGCAAAACTAACAGCAACAGTAGAACGAGCCTTGTTATAAGGGATAATGAAAACATAGATAATGACGAAGATAATATTTACGACAATAGCATTAATGATCACAAAAACATACACTCCCCTTTGACCAATAAATTTATAGATGAGATACTGAATGAAAGCGAAGTGGTTAATGAGTTGAATAGAAAAAACAGTACGCTGCTGGATTTCATGTGTTTTGGATACTTTTTTGACAACGAATCTGAAACTAAAACTAAAATTTCTAACATCGAATATTTGGTTAATTTGCTAATGCACAGCTGTGAGTTTATCAATGACCATTTGATGGACGAAAAACTAAAAAAAGACATAAATAATGAAAGTAATGAAAATAATGACACCGATGATAATGATATAATTAATGATAATGACACGATAAACAATAATAAAAGTATAAGCAATTCAAATTACGGTAAAAGCACGAAAAATACATTAGCTGATAATAATGACATCATAAAACCTGAACTCAGAGATGAAAATGAGATCAGCAAGTCTTTAGCTTTAAAACCATCCAATCTTATGAGCCCTGAGAACAGTAATCACAACTTGAGTGCTCAGTCTTCTTACAAGAGCTCAGAAAAGAGTGGATCGGAAAGTATAGAGCTTTGTTTGAAAAGATGTGAAATAATAGGAGAAATTTTCTCATTGAATATTTGGCTCATCACTGAATCCTTAGTAAAGACATCAATATTTCTAGCAAAGCTTTGGTCTCTTTTATCTTTGAAATGCTTTAACTACGAGAACTCTCCTATTCTATCAATATTTTTAAAGATTAATACCAACCTGCTAATTAATAGACAGGACCAGTTTTTGAATTTTGTCAGAAGTTTTCTGTCAAAGCCAGGATCTTTGAATACTTTAAAAGTAGACGATATGCTATTTGAAAACGACAAAAATATTAATATAGAGGAAATTCAAAAGCTGTCAATGACTAGTGGTCTAGTTGATGATTTGCTGCCATACATAGATTCGTCTTTGATGAATGATTTTTTTCTCAAGATAATTTCCACTGACAAACAAGACACTCCAACAGGAATTTTAGAGCTTGTCTACGAACAAAACTTGTCTTCTAAATTGCTTGACTTTTTTCAAAATGATCTATATGAGCCTGATTTGCAAACATGTTCTTGTGATTTTTTCAAAGCTATAATAGCTATATCAGCTAACGCTCCTATAGATGATTTAACAATAGGGCCGAATTGTTTAACAAGACAACTGTGTACTGATTCGAAAATTTTAGATAAGCTGATACATATTATTGTCAATGAACGTGGACATGCTCTAAGCAATGTGGTATCACTGGTTATTGAATTAATTAGAAAAAATAATTCAGACTACGACCAGGTTAATTTACTACAAACAAGTTTAAAACAAAACCCTCCCAATTCAAGAGATCCGATTTATCTTGGATACATGGTGAAAACATTTACTGATAATTTACATTTAATATTTGGTTTACTCCAGACACCTTACAATGATAAACCCAATGATGCAAATATTTATGAAACGGATCCAAGTCTGGATGCAAAAGTTAGAATTAATGCTATAAATGAATACTTTAATCCTCTTGGATTTGAGAAATTCAAAATTGTTGAACTGATAGCTGAATTATTGCATTGCTCAAATATGGGGTTGGTCAATTCCAGAAGAGCGGAACTAATATCTAGAAAAAGAGATAGCATAAGATCAAATCTTCCAAGTATACTAGAGGAAGCTTTAGAAGAACTGAGACTTTCCATTAGTGATCGAGAAGATTTTGACTATGAAGAACACATTAAGCCATCTGCAGCCACTTTAAACAATCAAGCAATAAATAATGATGATAATGACATAAACAAAGACATGATTCATTCAGATCCTGGAAGCGATAATTCATCTCCGGTAGATGAAAAATCACAATTGAACGGTGCCGTTGTAAACAAAGTGCCTAAATCCTTTCCTACTTCGTCAACACACAACACATCAGAATTCGATGTTGTTAAGGAAGATGATAATATGGATAGCTTAGAAACGCAGGTTTTTGCAAACAGGGCTAAAATAGATATGGAAAATAGCAATATCAAAAGGGAAGAGAACGTTGATTCAACTTTTTATGATTTAGAGGAACAAGAGATATTTCAGATACCTGAAACTGATGAATTTTTTGACATTCCTTACATTTCTTTAGCCCAAAATCTGAAAATTAGAGAGAATCCAACCATAGGTGACTACTTTAAAATCAGAGTTTTTGATTTACAAATTTTGCCTTATCTTGTTTCAATGTTTTTGAAGTATCCATGGAATAACTTTTGGCATAATGTCATATTTGATATTTTGCAGCAAATTTTTAATGGAAGAATGGATTATGCATACAACTCGTTTCTGGTATATGCTTTGTTTAACAATAAACAGATTGACCAATTCTGGGATATCAAAGATAGTTTGAACTATAATAACGGCAACACAATGGACTTCAATTTATGCAGAGATTTAGTTATTAATGGTTATGAGTTAAGTAATAATTACTACTTCAAGAACAAGTTTTCATTGGGTTATATGGGGCATTTGGTATTGATTGCCGAGGAAATAGTGAAATTTTCCAAAATTTATAAAGTAGATCTCATTTCTCCAGATATTCAAAAAGCCATTGATGATGTACGGTGGATTTATTATGTGGAGGATATTTTGATGGATACGAGGTTGATGTTTTCAAAGATTTTGGGAGGTGATATCATATCTACCAATGGACAGGAAGAAGAGTTTTTGCTAAAGCAGCAACAAGAAAAAAGGCAAAAGGAATTAATGGAAATGGGATTGCTAGACGATCTTGAGCAAGATGAACTACTGTTATACAGCACTCAAGAAGAGCTTCAGAAAAAACTAAAAATAAGATTGCTCGACCGAACAATTGAAGAGGTTGAAGAAGAACTTGCACATCTGAGAATCGATAACGCAGATAATACAGAAGGAGGCAATATGAATAATATAGAGGTATTAGAAAGTGCAGAAATTAATTAGGTTAATGATATATTTATGTTATTTAATAATGTCTTTTTTTTTATCACAGAGAGCCTTTCACAAGACACTATAATAGTTTCTTCTTTTTAGTTGCGTCGTTCTTATTGGAAAAAACTAAGTTCATTGGAAAAACGGATCTCCAGCTGATGCCTTGAATCAAAACATCAGGATCCATTAAAATCTCTTCGCCAGATTTTTCAACAGAATATACTTGTCCATATTTAATTTTCAATTCATCAACTTGAGATCCGTCCTGAGCTTTGGAGGTGTCGAAATTCAAATTTTTGATTCCCAATCCATTAGTATCATCATGCTGCTCTAAAATACTTTCAACAAAACTTTGCAGTTTCAGACGTCTGCCAACTAAATCACTTTTTAAATAAACAAAGTGTAGAAGTGGGAAAATGATCATGAACAGAAAAACTAATAAATACATTCCATTCAATTGCCTTTTTCCTTCAAGAGAATGAAAGAAACCTCCTTTTTTAAAGTCGTATTTAGGAAATCCTCGGGCTGAATTTAAATAGTAGTCATAAATTTTCTTGGAATCTTCGTTCAGCAAAATTTCCTTCGCAATATTGATTCTCTCATACAATTTCAAGTACTTCTTATTCTTATCTGGATGATATTTTGTAGAAAGCTTTCTCACCTGTTTAATGATTTGCTTCCTGGTTAATTTTTTGCTATCAAAATTTTGGCCATCTATATTCGTTAATTTCAAAAACTTGTAAATGTTCATGTTAGATCCGTACTTCTTGATAAGTTCTAGCTGGAAGTGAAATATCTCTACTTCATCTTTACTATAGCAATAGGACACTGTTAATATAGCTAATAGCGCAAGAGTAAAGGTTAATTTGGAAAAACCAAAAGATTTGGAAGCAAAGTTCATTTTATAACTCTTTGAAGGTCAGTTACAAGCGTTTTCCTATTTATTTGAGCTGTTTCGGTCCCTTATATGTATCCGTCTCCTTTCTTCTCTTGCTGTTCAACACTCATTTGAGAAAGAGAAGTGAAGCATCTGAGAACATGCCATCAGATCACGTGACTTCCACAAACATGTTTTTTTCAGAAATCCGCAACCCGAAATTAGTATGGAAGCGGTTCCGCTTTATTTGTCTTTTTGCGAGTTTACAATATTTGGCTGAGAATTGAGAGGGAGTGATCCAGGAGCAGAAAGGAACACCAAGAGACACAGATTGACTCATTGGAGATAATACCTTAACTAAACGGCCTTTTGTTTCTATAATAAACAGCCTTAAGAATGTCATTTATTTTTGACACTAGTGTTTTTCTCAACGGAGAAATAGAAACGCTGATGAAAGACAAACTAAACGGACTTCTTTCTAACAGTTCTTCAACTAAAACCAAGGGGAACAATGCTTCTTCTATGGGAACATCACATGGTAAGATATCAGCAAGTGACAACAATGTGTTTGTTAAAAAGATTTCGTTCAATAACAAACCACCAATCATTGATATTCTAGGAGTGTCGATATTAGATTCAAGTGCTGAGTCACCTTTGGACGATGAAAAACAACTTATTTTCAACAACAGCAATAACACTACGAATGACAATAAAACAATTAAAACAATAGTGAAGTTGGTGATTGAGAATTTTAAAATTGAGCTGAAGTCTGACATTGAAAGCAATTTGTTACTCGTTTATGGGTGCAAAAATATAGATCCATTTTTACTTCCGGATTTTGTGTGCAATGAATCATTTAATATTCCCATTAATTTGAAGTTTTCCAACTGTAAACTCGAGACTATACTGGATCTTAATTATGAAATTGGGTCTAATGTAAAAATGAATTTCAATGATGTAAACATTGCTTTTGAATTTGATTGCTCAATACCCTTGCTAACATCCAGTATCAAGAACAGACTGACAAGTAATATCGACTTTATTTTTAAAGAAGTTTTGCCTAATGCCATTTTGGATATGTCCATGAAGTATATGAATAAAAAGACTGATGTTAAAGACACTGAATTGCGCACACCGATAAATGCTCAGAAGCATCAGCTCATTGCTTCACAAACAACCAGCAATGCTGTGGCTGATGATGAGAGTTTGAAACCGAACTTGCACATCCGATTTGATGAACAAGATGCTGAAAATGCGTCTCCAGTTACGATGATGAAATTATGCTCAATGGCATCAAAAAGATTTTCACTTTCTCTAAGAAATTTTGAAGAGGATGATGCAGTTTTGGAAAGATCTAACTTGACTAATATTTTATCTAACAAAACCTTGAATTTGAGTAAATTAGCTCATTCAAATATTGGAATTGAGCCGTCTTATGATAATTCAGACGTTATCTATGAAGCTACAAAAGCTCTCAATGTTTTGCCGATAGAAGATGATTTGAAATTTACACAATCGTTTGTTGAGCAAATTGCAGATTTACAAGAAACTTTAAATGAAACTTCTTTGAAAAGACACGGAAAAACAAAGAAGTTTAAACGAAGAAAGATTGCTATTGGCAAGACTCAAAAAGCTGCTGCTGGTGATATCCAAACTGTAACTTTAAACGTCGCTGTTGATAACAATGTAGACAGTGTTTCTGTTGAATCTGAAACTTCTTCACCTCTGATTACGCATGTGAATGATATTGGAGAACCACTTAATCAAATGGAAAAGAAAACTCTTTTCTCTCCTGTTGATATTGATAAGTCCCCTAATTTGAAGAGCTTGAGAGTAGAAAACCCATTGCTTGTTAAACCCACTTTGAAACATAGTAATTCTTTACTTCTAACACCAACAAGAATGACTCATGTAAACTCCACACCAACAACACCAAACGGAATCTTAATGAAGAGAGTCATGTCGCCTTTAGTTTTTACTGATAGATCAAGATCACCAAGCATTCCTCTTTCAGAGCACACTGAACCAATAATACAATTGAACTGGAAAAATCGACCAGATGAATCTGTTAAAAAACCAACCAAGCCTAACCAGAATGAACCGAGCGCTGCTGACAGCATTGTTGGTGAAACAGAATCTTCCAAGGTAGCAACTAAAGTTTCCATTGCTGACTCTCCATATAGAAAACTTCTAGAAAGCACTCCTCTAAAAAGTTGGCTTCAACACCCAAGCTATTTGGATAATTTTGCTCAATCTAACTACCACAACGCCAACTCCGATATAAACAAAACAAAAGTTAATGATTATCATATTCATAATAGCAACAATAACGGTGAGAAAGAAATCAGTAATATGTTACAGGAACTGCATGTTGCACCGCCACCATATTCAAATTGAAGAAATAATTCTGAGCCTCTTGAAATAAGAAGAAAAAACACATTTATTTAGGATAATATGACAGAAGATTAGGAATTTTAAGTTATTGCATAAGCGCATTACTTTTCCCCAAAATATATGTATATATATAACAATCTTTAAAATATAACGTCATTTAAACTCTTTGGTCCTTCCATTCTTGGACTGTGAAGCACTTGCTTGAGAAAGCATGAATAACTTCCAATTCTTTTTTTAAAATATTGTTAACAAGTCTGCATCTGTTCAATTTATTCTTCCCTATAAAAGCATCTGATATTACTACACATTCAAAGTTCAAACCACATCCGTTACTGGCATCTGAGACAATACATTGATAGTAATCATCTCCAAGGTTCTTTTTAATGATATCGTCTATGATTTGTGGTGAAAGCTGGGAGTCTGACATTCGTCAAATTTGAAAATTATATATGCAAAATAAAGTTAATCTACTAGCTTTTAAATGATTAATGCAATCGATAAGTCGGTTTTATATTGCAAATATTATCGTTTCTAATTAATGTCAAGAATGCTGGCCATTGAAAAATCGAACAATTACTAAACACTCATATCTTCACCTGAAAAACTAAAATCCGAAAAATCCTTTTTTTCTCAAAGCTTATTTTGAGGAGGAAAAACACAGTTAAGCTTGTTGCTACTAACAGAAAAAGAATAGCAAGCAAATGTAGAGGTCACATGACATAAAGTATAACCTAAGACAGGGATTCTGGCCATTACACTCTATGATATAGTAATATGTTGAAGTTTTGTCAATTAAAAAGTATAAGGTGTTTTCAATAAAATATTTTTTTAATTCAAGAAGTATGCATTCCCAATGTTGTTTTTTTAGAAGTTGACGCCTGGAAAACATGAAAACAACTCAAACAATTGAATTTAGCTTTGTATTAAAAATTTTATATTGCTTAGAGCGTATTGGAAAACTTTCTTTATAAACATTTGATACAGCAGAGATAAAACCTATAAAAACAATTTAATGGTTTATTAGTAATAAAAGTTTTTAGAGTAAAAAACCAAACAAAATACACAGATTGAAACATATGCAGATTTTTACTTTTCTATTAGTAAATAGAACTGCCAACTAAGTAGGCAATAATTTTTTGCTTCAAAAAAATTTATATTCTTCTTCATCTGTATGATGATTGATTTATACAAAAAGTGTTTAATTCTAATGTTAGCATTTTATATATTAAAGTTTTCCAAAAAGTATCTACCGTTCTTTGAGGACCAGTAAGAAATGTAGATCTTTTTAAAGTACATTTATTATATATTTAGTCAATTAAACCCTTAAAAAAGTAATAAAAATCTAACTATAATAAAGGAACATCATAAGCAACATATAGTAACAGTTTTTGAACTTTAACACCAAACTACCTCAAAGTTTCAATGAAAACAGCTCTAAATATGTTTCACGGATTGTATTTTATTTGCGTCCATGTGTCAGCAAAATTTAAAAAAAATGTATAATAGCCTTATTTGATATAACATTGGCTTCTGAGGCAACAGATATGTTCCAATTTTTATTATTTTCTTTTGCAATTGGTTTCTAAACTTGAAGCAAATAAAAGTGTTAAAGAAAAACGCTTGGAATTTTTTTAATGTTTTAAGTTTCATTAAGAACAATAACATATATACTTAGTTTTGACAAAATGATTTGAAATAGTACACTCCTGTAATATGAGGAATATATATTCAGAAAAAAAAAAGAAGAAAAATTAGAGATAATATTGAAGGGTAGCAAACAATTTTTTAAAAAACATATGTATGAGAGGCTCCCAAGTTGTCATAGATTTCAGGCAAGAAGCAAACCTAAATTCAAAAATACAAAAACTGCAAAAAAAAGCTCTTAATTCTGTTTAAAAATAATTGCTATTTGATCTAACAATATTAAAATATAGAGTCATCGCTAATTAAATATCATTAAAAAACATTCAGATAATAACTATTATCTATATAATAATTTAGCAGAAGAAGAGTTTGTCCAATAACACATCAAAACAATGCAATTTGGAACTTCATAAAAAAAATTTAAAACAAAAACCTGAGGAAATATATTCACAATTTGCTCATTAAGATCAATGGGAGTTTCAATTATTAATATATTTTATTTTTGCTTAGAAAAACAACTAAAAACCAAAAACTTCTACCATGTGTCTTTGTTTCTGATTACGATGAATAAAAGAGATTACATTTCATATAAATTATTCATTGGTAAATTAAACCAACAAAAAACAAAAACACTTAAAGCTCAGAATCTCATTTAAAAACGAGATTGTGGATTTATTTTTCTGGCTTTTACAAATGTTAGCTTCTGTTTAAGGTTCATCTTTTGGTGTCTCCTTATGTTTTCCATTCTCTAAGAACAATGGCTGTGCTAAAAACGGATTTCAAGTTTCTAAGACAATGGTTGCACGTGCCTTACACTGGGCAGCAATCAAATGAAATATTATAAAATGCAACCTCTGCTGCGTACTTCTCTCACCAATTTTAACTAACCCTGTTTAATGGTAAATAATAATAATAGCTAACAGACTGGTTGAGTGACAAAAGAGTGTTCAACTCATTACGAAGTGTAACGCTTGGCAATGAGCTCTCGAATATACGATGCTTCATATTTCATTCCCTTATTTAACTATATAAAGTTTCAAGTGGGAGGAGATGGTTCTGTTTTGGGTCAGCTGACTTATCAAAAAAAAAATTTTCCCTGAAACAAATGTAGCACGTGATTATATTTTTGTGCTGGGTATTTCAATCAAGCTTCGGTATAATCCAGTGCAGCAGGTCAAGCTCATAACCGTAGGCCATACCATCACCAGGTTACTTTAAAAATGAGTAGAATATCTAACAATCAGCTTCAAGCTATAGTTAAAGTTATAACAAAAGCTTATCCAACGGCTTATGCCGATAGCAAGTGGGATAATACCGGCTTGCTAATTAACTCCTCTCTTTCCACCACCGATTCAACATCCACCAAGCAACGAGTATTGTTGACTATTGATCTAACCAAAGAAGTGTGTCAAGAAGCTATTGAAAAGAAAGTTGATTTAGTTTTGGCTTATCATCCATTTATTTTTCCTAAATGGAACGCTATCAATGAAACCACACAACACGAATCCGCAATAAACCTCATTCAACACGGAATATCAGTATATTCTCCTCACACAGCAGTGGATGCTGTGAAAAATGGAATGAACGACATGCTGGTTGATATTTTGAAGGGCGAGGCCAAAGCTGATGTTAAAGCTATTCAGCAGTCCAATGCAAGTGAGGATCCGGTTGAAGGGTTTGGAAGAGTATTTCAGTCGGGTGATGAGCAAAGTTTGGATGGTGCAGTACAAAGAATTAAAAAAAACTTGCATGTAAAGCATCTCCAAATAGCTTTGCCATCAAAGTATAAAACCTTGGCCG
Organism: Hanseniaspora mollemarum; assembly: GCA_019649515.1. Taxonomy (NCBI): domain Eukaryota; kingdom Fungi; phylum Ascomycota; class Saccharomycetes; order Saccharomycodales; family Saccharomycodaceae; genus Hanseniaspora; species Hanseniaspora mollemarum. The sequence goes on along the minus strand of JABFEO010000004.1, from coordinate 408,858 downwards.
ATTTTAAGTTTACCAGCGGTGCTGTATGTGCCGGTAGTGGAGCTTCTGTATTTGGTAGTTTGAAAACATCCGTTCAGGTCTTGTTAACTGGTGAAATGTCTCATCACGATGCCCTCAAATACAAACAACAAGGCACCTGTGTTATAGTAGCAAACCATTCTAACTCAGAAAGAGCCTACCTTTCTAGAACCATGAGCACTTTATTGGAAGACCTAAGCAAAGACGCATCACTTGATGTCGAATGGATCGTCAGCGCCACCGACACTGATCCGCTGGTTGTGTACTAGGCGGCGTCGCGTGACTGTTCAGTCACGCGATCATTACACGTGATTTATTTTGAACCCCCCAGCTTTGTACTCCCGTGCACCTTTTTTCGCTGGCTTGGGTCAGATTAGATAAATATAGATGGTCCAGACTTATATAACACCTAGAATCGTTGCCACCCAGCCGGCTAGACTGAACAACATGGCACTCTCAAGACTCTCGATTAAGTTATATCAGCTTTTCAGAATCATTTCGTTTTTGATTTTTCTCTCATTGTCAATTAGACTAGTGATACTCTTATTTTTTTTGAATCACAAGTACTTCTATTTGGATGTTAATCATGTAATGTCTCTGACACTTGTAGGTTTGAATTTCCTGGATTTGTTTATTTCGGTTTTTGTTTTCAAACTGAGAAACTTCAACATATTCAAATTGAGCAAGTTATCAATCAGTCTTTACAACTCCTATATGATGTTTTCTTCATCAACAAATGTCATTGTCTTCAAAAACTGGTACTACTACACAATGCTGTTAAGCTATTGTGTATGGCAAATGTATGATAACTTTAACAAAATATTTAAAAAAGCAGCCACAAAAAGTATCATAAACATATTTATTATACGATCCTGTGTTCTTCCTTTGTATTTGGTTTCTCAGCTCATTGTACTAGTCATTAACATGATTCATTTGAATAAAATTTCTCTTAATGGTGCTGATAGGTACTATTATTTTTCAACCATAATTTTAATAACCCTTTATTTGCCGTCCTTATTGTATATGATCAAAAGAAGCAGAAGATAGATTCGATGTGTTTATAGCAGGTAGCAAATGAGGTAACTCGCCATTTGTATCACGTGAATTGAAACTTTCCTCAGATTGCTTTTTAGATCTTTTGGCTAGACTGAAAAATTCACATGGATTCAGCTGCGTTTCTCTAAGTTTCAAAGACCAATAAAATTCATATTAGATACTTTATAAACCGCACATTAAACAACAGTTTCAGTATGGTAAAAAGAGCAGCAGAAAATGCGGAGTCCAGCAAGTCAAATTTTAAAAAAGCCAAGTACAACTATTCCAAATCACAAACACATTTAGAGCCAAATACTAAAGGTATTTACATTTCTTGTGATAGAGGCAAAGAATCAAAGGCCAAACAAGAAATTTTGGATGTCCTTGAAGACAAATACGAGGAATTGCTGGAGAAGAATGTTTTTGAGCCCATCAGCAACACAGGTGAAGATAAAAATAACGGTGGTGATTCCGAAGAGCTTGATTTAGAAGAACAGCTAAAGAGAGAGATTTCTGAGTTGAAAGAAAAATCTAAACAGGATGTCAAACGTGGTTCTTTGTTTCAGTTTATAGAGCTGCAGATGGAGTGTTTGTTTTTTGTTAAAGTTCACAGAACAATCAACCCAGTGACATTGACTTTGTCTGTATTGGAGGATGCCGAAAAAAACGAAGCCAAAAGAACAAGGTATGTTTCCAAAATGATTCCTATTATGGATTCCTGTTCAGCTTCAAAAGAAAACTTTGATTCTTTACTAACATCTGTCTTTAATAAAGAACGTGAACAGAACACAGATGACGATGCCAAGATTTACTCTGTCGATATAACAAGAAGAATGTTCAAAATAATAGAACGAGATGATATAATGAAAATGGCTACGGGAAAATTACGAGAGCTTGATACAGAAATCAAAATCAATTACAAGGAGTACCAAAAGCTTTTAATCGTCCAATGTTTTAAAGCAAATATAGGTGTCAGCATAGTCAATAAAGAAGCATGGGAAAAATATAAAAAATTCAACTTGAATCAAATCTTTGAATCTAAAAAGGAAACATAATTATATACGTACATACTTAACCGAACAAAAGCAATTAATTACACAACAAAGTCTTTAAATACTCTTGCAGGGATTTTTTCTAAACCGATCCATTCATTCTCCCAATCCCACAAACCCATTTTACCTCCTTTCCAATAAACAAATCCGCTCAAAGCAGTGTAACCAACGAAATAAATTAAAAATATAGGCCAAATGTCCATCTCTAGTTCCTCATATTTTTTCAGAAAACCAACACTGTTAATGATCCCCATGATGGAATTTTTGAGGACTTGCAAGAGTTGAAGCAACGACATCAACGAAACCTGGTTCCCGGTGAAATAAGACATCATCACAATAGAGGGAATTTCCTTGAATGCGGAGTATGATTCATTTGTTGCCTCTTGCTTCATTTGTGCCAGACGTCTTTGCTTGATTGCAAGAGGCGATAGAACATGAGATGATTCTCTTTTTGGAACTTCCTTTAAGAAGGTTCTTGGTGGAAGAACCTTGGCTGTAGTTGTGGGTAAACTTAAGATCAAATGCGTAGCAGACATTGCTGTAACTTTTCTGTAAGGCTGTTGGTTTCCTTACATTAGTTTCCAATGTGTCAACTTGTTTGTGCAAAATTTTGGAGAGCGGAAAAGAGCAGGTGCCAACCGGATAGAAGCACGTGACTAGTTGGTCCCAAACTGCACCTAGCAAAGGACCGCTCTCTGCTACATTCGGCAACCGGAAGCCATCTGGCAGATGCTACAAAACAGAGTCTAAGAAGTCTTCATTTTCAAGCAGCAGTTGGCTTTTTTTGTTATCTGTTTTTGTTTCTCCTTTTTCAGCCAGTTGTATGGGGATTTTGGGTATTTTCAAAATTCTACTATCAACCACGGACTTTGATTTTGGGTCCTTCGCAGCATTGATAACTACTTTCTGGTCCACATTTTTGGTGAATGGGCCATTTCCTTTCTTGAATGCAAAATGATCTTTGCTAGCCTCATTGTTTTTCTTTATCAAGAGATTATTCATTTCTTCAGTAGTCATGTTCAATAACTCTTCTTTGGTTACGGGCATATCTGTTTCGTTAGTTTTTCCATAGTTGTTTTCTATAAACTCTTTTTGAATACTCATCTGTCTTTCGTGTTCTTTATCTATAAAGCCTTGCATTAATTTAAGCTGCTGTCTGTATTCCTCCGTATCTTCTTCAAATTCTTTGTCATATCTAGCTTGATTGTCAGTGGCTTTTTTTTTTTTTGAAATAAACTGAAAGCTGTCATCATCCAAGTCTGTGTGTTGATTGGTGCTACTTTCTTCATCTTGATTCTCATTTTCGTCGTTATCTGAGCTGTTAGGCTCGCTTCCACAATTCTCTTTCACCACATTTTCTTTGTTATTTAAGAAGAGATTGTGCTTTTGTTTGTACCTGTTATTCTTGCTTTTATTGAATTTTTGTGATTGCTGAAACTTCTTTCTATTTGCTGCTTTAGTGCTATCCATTTTTGACGTATTAGCTCTTGGTTATGGTCTTATAATCTTTTATATATTCTTGCTCCTTGAAGAATCTACTGAATTTTGTTACTAGCACTATTTGATTGTGAAAAAAAGGACTAGTAGCAAATTTCGCCTACCAAAGAAGAACAAGCATTCACACAAAGTATCAACAGTTTGATGTGGCTAGAAACATAAATATAAGAAAAAAACCACTGATCAAGAAATTCAATATATGCAAACCTGAATGGATAATTTTTGGTATTCTAAATAAAAAAGGAAGCAAATTTTGTATTTATGATGAACTCATCGCCGATGGGAGTTGTTTGATGCTGCATTGGAGCAAGCAGTTAACTGCATTTCGGGAGAGTAATTACGGCTTATTTCGCAAAAAGGAAGCAAAAAAGTTCCCATGAACTATACAACAGCTGGGAATGCTTTAAAATAGCTCTAAGATAGTCAATGGGGCGACTAGGACAAAGCAGTATGTGGCCTTTGAAATGCATCTGATCACGTGACATAAGTCTTACAGAGCGTCTCTAGAAGCCTAACCTTACCAGCCTTCGGCACATTTAGGCGAGGACAGCACACATAACAAGGAGGCAAACATCAACAAGATGTTAACCATATGGCACATGTACAGGAAAACTATTGAAACATGTTTAAAGGGGAGTTATTACTTATTCGAGTATGGCTGTAAGCAGGCACTGCCTCAAGTTCCTTTTCAGATTAAACTATCTGCCTGTATTATCTGCTTAACAAAGCATGTAGAAGGAATTAGATACATCCGCTTGCTTTTTGGTGCATGAATAGAGGATTATATTCCAAACTGAGCTTTAAGGTAAAGCCCATTGAAAATCACGTGATCAAATACAGCCTGAAGCTGATTTTACAATACTTCCATTCCACTGCAAACAGCTTTTATTCTAGCTCTGCCGCAGTGATGGAGACAGCAGAAAATGTATTTGCATCTCAGTTCTAGCGGTCTGAATTTTGCATAGCTCCTTCTGTTGTTCTTTCTACTTTCTTCCGCTTACATCTTCCAACATAATTCAATGTCCTCCCCTCCCTCCCCCATTCTGTAGCATAGAGCCCTGTAGTTAATGAGAGCTTGTTTTACACTCAAGTAAAATTCTTTTAGTCATTTATTTGCACTATCGCCTTCTTTATAATCAATTAATAAGAAACTGTGGTCGCATTCCCTTACTAAAGCCCAATGGCTTTAAGAGGTTAATCATCAATGAAACTGTATGGCCGGGTATGTTGAATCCTGTGTCTTTTAACTGCGGTCTTTGTTTAATTCGGTCTTAATAAAAAAGCCAAAAAAAATGTGTCAAAGTTCTGAGGCAAGAGGTACTGGTTGTATTTCTAAGGTGCCGCCAACGCCAGAAAAAAAAAATACTATATAAGGATCTGTGCGGGAAAAATGTTGGTATTCATTAATATGCAAAACTTATGATTCTTCTCCAAGTGGAAAACTGGTGATTATATGGTTAAAGAGACAACCCCCAAGAAGGATCAAAATAAGATAATATTCAATTTTAAAATGACAGACGTTCCAGCCAAAATACAGCCAATCTTTGAACAATTAGATAAAAACACCGAAGCTAATATTGAGAAGCTAGCTAAAGCTATCTCTTTCAAGGCAGTTTCAGCTGATGAAAGTTTGAGACCAGAACTGTTCAAAAAAGCCGACTACATTCAAAGCTTATTAGAAAAATTGAGCTGCACTGATGTACAGCAATTTGATCTTGGAGAAGAAAAACCAGGCTTACCTCTACCCCCAGTTATTCTTGCTAGACTAGGTACTTCTCCAACAAAGAAGACAGTTGTTGTTTATGCACACATGGATGTTCAACCAGCAGCAATCGAAGATGGCTGGGAAACTGAGCCTTTTGAATTGTACCATGACAAGGCAAAGGGGTTGCTGATCGGAAGGGGGTCCACAGATGACACGGGTCCATTATTGGCGTGGTTGAACATGATCGAAGCTCACCAAGAGCTGGAGTTGGAGTTGCCAGTGAACTTGATTTTCTGTTTTGAATCTATGGAAGAATCAGGCTCTATTGGTCTGGAAAAGTTCATTGAAGAACAAGCTGTTACTTCAGGCTACTTTTACAAATACGCATCCAAGATTGATGCTGTCGCCATCTCCGACAACTACTGGTTAGGAACCACTACCCCGGCTTTGACCTACGGGTTAAGAGGTTGTAACTATTACCAAATCAAAGTTACTGGTCCAAAGGCTGATTTACATTCAGGTGTTTTTGGTGGCTGCATTGCTGAGCCAATGATTGATTTGGTTCAATTGCTGTCTTGTCTGGTTTCTTCCCAAGGTGAAATTCTTATTCCTGGTGTTAACGAGATGGTTGCTCCTGTCACTGAAGCTGAAAAGGAAATTTATAAGACTATCACTTATTCCCTTGAAGAATTTAACGAATCATCCAACTCTCAAACCTGTCTATTTGACAACAAGGAAGACATCTTAATGCACAGATGGAGAATGCCATCTCTGTCAGTACACGGTATTGAAAATGCTTTTTCAGGCTCTGGAGCCAAGACTGTCATTCCTGCTTCTAGTATAGGTAAATTTTCTATCAGAACTGTTCCTCATATGGACTCTGACAAACTGGATGCCCTGGTAATTGAACATGTGAACAAGGCCTTTGCCAAACTAAACTCTCCAAACAAAATGATTTGTGAATTAGTTCATAACGGTGCTTATTGGTACAGCAACCCTCACAACAGCTCATTCACCGCTGCCTCGAAAGCTACTGAACTAGTTTGGGGAAAAAAACCAGATTTGACCAGAGAAGGTGGTTCTATCCCCATCACTTTGACGTTTGAAGAACAACTAAAGTCTTCTGTTGTCTTGATCCCATGTGGAAGAGGAAATGATGGTGCTCATAGTATAAACGAAAAGATGGACTTAGAAAACTATGTCAACGGTGGGAAGCTATTAGGATCTTATTTACACTACTTTGCTGAAGCCGATTAAATAACCCTGTATATTTTAGCTCACAAATCATTTGGTGCACAGACACAAGCGCATATTTTTTATTTAGATCTATATTATATACACAAATTATTGCAATAGCTCTACAGAATCTGTACTACCCATTAGCAACAATCCGTGGCACTCGAACCAGCCACAGCATTAAACAACTTGGTTGTTTGTATTTGTCACGTGATCAGAGTTGTTTTCTTTCCTACCTTTTTCCGCTAGCAAAGAGTAAAATTTTTAGCCCGCACGGTATATATGGCTTGTTATTTAGCTCATGTGAGCCTAGATCATAAATGGAATCTAAACATTGTGCAGTCAAAATCAACACAGCTTTAACCAAATACTACCAACAGGTTAAAAAGAAGTGATCTATTTCAGTTTCAAAAGAACCAAGCAATTAGTCCAGTCATGACACAAGCCAGAACTAAGCTTAACAACATCAATAGTGGAGTTATATTTAAAGAAGGTGTTGCTGGAGAAGGGAATACGTTGCTAAACAACTCCAATGAAATCAACGACAAAGTTTACAAAAATTTTCAACAGCTTCTTATAACACAAACAATTGAGAATGACTCTAACGATATCTTGAATAAAAGTAACATTTTTGCAAGCACTGCTGTTAAAACTACCGACAATAGCAGTGATTTAGATGAAGAAATATTTGACTCATGGATTCCCTTTATAAAAGATTTTATTCAAAATGACTCTTTAACAACAATTGTTTCTAATTTGGAACAAGATTCTAACATATCAATTGAAAGTAATGATATTCTGGCCGATAATCCTTCTTTCTTGAAACAAATAAACTCATGTTTTTCACAGTTGAATGATTTACAAGGGGACATAGATCACTTAAATCTTTCAACTAATCTCCAGAGCTTAGAATCATGGTTAGATGATGAAATTAATAAACTTATTGAATTAAAGAGTGTGAATAATCAACTTTCACTCAATGAATATAAACTTAAAACGTGTAACAAATATATTGAGAATTTATTAAAAATTCTTGAATTGTTTAACAACTGTAATGAGCAAATAAACAACTCTAAAAACTTTATTGCTGCTTTAAATAATTTGAAGACACTAGAGATATACTTCAACAAGTTTATAATAAACACGAACAAGTTTGAATTCATGAGACTATTTCAATACAGAATAGCAGATTTCAAAGACAAAATAAAGACTGAAATATTTTTACAGCTAAAGGGATCTTTAACTTTGAAATTAGAAATTAAGTTTGTAAGATTTGGACAAATTTATTGTTCGTTGTACTCAGAGGCATATTCCAGCAATTGGAAGCTATTTCTGAACAAAAATACCCTTTTTAAAAAGCTAAACAACACATCTGACGAGGTTGATTTAAAATTCAATTCAGAGATGGAGAGACTGATGAGAAGCAATATTTCTGATACTGAGACAAAGAAACTGGAAAGCGAGCTTAACAAACTTGATGATTTGTATAACTTAGTTCCTTTTTTTGACGCCATTCAGGTCTTTAAGTTATTTGATGAGTATGATAACGGATTTTCATCCAATGAAACCGAATTAGACAAATTGTTATTGGAATGCCAAAAAATATTCAAATCCTTTAAAAAGGAAGTTATCAAGCCGCTGGTCTTGGAGAAATCCAGTAGCAACAGTTGTTTTTTTGAAAACATTGATTCACTAAAAGAATATGTTTTTAAAATAATAGGATTTTTGAAATTTGAAAACTATATTAATATACAAACTGATGGTGTTTTCAAGGAATCTTTAAACTTTGTTGAGTTTTGGAACCAATTCACTGATATTTTTGTTTCACAGGTTGAAAATTTCATAGATTCTAATTTCCAGAACAGCAATTCTGAATTCTATAATCAACTAAACGACATTTTGGCTGTAATAGTCATTTGCTTCAAAGAAAATAATTTAAACTACTTGAATTTATTGAAATTGCAGTACCATAATTTTTCAGAGTTTACACGAAAAGAATTCACCAGTTTTGATATTTCCTTCAAGAATTTACTAAATGATGATGACTTCATGCCTTTGAATCTTGATGAGAAGAAATTGTTTAATAAAATACTGAAGCTGTGTTGGTTTAAAAAAGAAGATCTTTTGGAATTCAATAGCTCTAAGTTAAATGTTTCGGACGAAGATTTCCTTGTTTGCTTACCATTTTCACCATTATATCCAATGACTTGCTCCTTATTAAGGAAAATTGAATCGAATATGGTTAAATTTATTGATTTTTACAATTTTGAAAACATAGCAATCGACTGTAAAAGGCTTTTGATTCAAGCTATAGATAGAATTTTTATTGAATCAGTCATAAAAAACTTTGAACAGAAATTAAACAGTACAAGTAGAGAAGAACTTTCTCAGATTTATATCAATCTGGAGTATTTCCACATTGCAACTTTAGAGATGACAGCAAAACTCATAAAGACTTTGAGATTGAACACCAACTTCAAACTTCAGTGCTGTGATAAAATGAACTCTTTGAGAGACTCCATTGAAGATAAGTTGATTAACTTGATTGACTCTAAAGTCCAAGATTTGATTGAAATGATTGAGATTGATTGGACAAGTACAAAAGTAACTGACGAACCAAATCTGATCATTTCAGATATCGCGCAATTTTTAGAGATGATGTTTGCATCCACATTGGTCAATTTGCCTTCTCAGATTAGAACTTTGTTGATTTTTAGAGAGTTTGATATTTTGACTAACAGATTTTTGGATATGTTTATTAACAAAACACCTTCTACCATAACTCCACAAGCGGTTTTGAATTTTGAGACGGATATCAGATGTTTGGAAAATGTTATATCATCATTGTTTAATGGCACCATTTTCAAAGAAGATGATGAGTCTTTAAGAGCATCTTTGAAATCTACATTTGATGAAATCAACCAGTACATTAAGTTGATAAAGACAGGTAATCTAGATGACAACTTCAACAACACCAGAATGAAAATATATCCCAGAATTAACCCTGAAAATGCAGTTAAATTGATAAACAAATTATCAACCTATCAAAACATGCTGAAGGAAAAAGAAATAGAAAGGCAAAGACAACTGCAACAAGTCAAGGATGATAAAGGAGACAACCAATCCTTGTATGCTACTCATAGCAAGAAGCTATTTGGTTTGAGTAATAAGGATAATGGTGATCACGTGCACGACGATTCAAAGTCTTTGTTGTCAACAAAAACCAAGAAGAAGTTTGCCAAAGTTTTTCAAAGAAAAGGCCTATAAACACTGATATATACGGAAATGTATATAGTATTTTATGACAATAAATACGCCTAGCTTGTTCAATGTGAACGAGAAGCATCGCAAGTGCTAAAATAGCAGCTTCAATTTTACTAAGCGAGAAGCAATTTTTCAGGTCACGTGACCTTTGTTTTTTACAGCTTCAAAAAACCACAGAATACAGATTAAGGCTCTCTCCAATCAGCTCCACCATATACCAAAAGCAGATGTGTAAATATACATCAAAAAACAGCAGAGAGATAAAGAAATTGGTGCTAATAATTAAAAATTCAAAGTTTATTTAAACCAGAAACAAAAATTTGTGCTTAAAATAGGAGAGTTTCTTTCGGTACAATGTTCAAAGACATAAGATTGAAAAAATCAACGAATAGCAGTACTGGAAATAATGGTGGTACTAATGGAAAAGCCTCTTCTGTAATATCACCCACAAAAACCATTATAACACCGCTAGCTGCAACATCTTTAACACCTACTGCACGGAATGACAGCAGAAAATCAATGGATTCTGAATCTTCTACTGATTTGTATTCAGATGTTCTTCCTACCATTAAAGGAACTGTAACTCATGAATGGGGAAGGTCATCAGCCAAAAAAAACGCAAGTATTATTAAACTAAACAATGAGGATGGAACACCTTTGGCATCTCCTATTAAGCTTTCTGCAACAATATCCCCACAAGATAATTTGGAACAAGACTTGGAGGGAGAAAGAGAAAACAGCCAGGCAAATGACTTCATTGATCAAAAGAGAAAAACAAATAGATCAGCTAGAATATTCTCTAATGATCAATTTTTGAATATTGACATATATTCACCAGAAGATAAGAAGCTGATTGAAAAGATCAACAATGGAAAAATATATGATTCCCCAGAAAAGAAGCTTGAAAGGATCAACGCTGGTCAGCCTAGAACTAATTTCTTTTCTTATGGCTCGCCGATTAGTGCTCACAGCCTCCCAACAACTGAGGATGATAATTATACAGTCTCTTTTTCCAAAGCAGAAAAGCACGATATTAATCAACCCCAAAAAAGTAATAACTGTAGAAGCAGCAATAACAAAAATGATAAAAATAGGTCTCGTTCCGTTTCTGCGTCAGAAAGTGTAAATTCTGAGTCGAGTGATGTTTCCACATCTTCCCAGTTTTCTTTTCAATTTAATGGAAGAAACAATTCAGTTAAATATTACTCCAAAAATAATCCCAAAGATAGTGAAATGGTTTACTTTGATGATGTGTACCAACAGGATAACGATATGGAAGAAGAAGAATGTGATAATGATGATATCTTTGACGAAGAAGACGATAATGATGAAGAATTTGGCAACGGTTTTTCTACTATTGCTCAGATTAGCGATGATGATATTCAATCAAATACTAGGGTCTCTAGGATTTTTCAAGGTGATAATTCTGACTATGAAGTCACAGAGGATGAAAATGTATTGAAGAAAAGCACAACAGCCAACACACTGTCATGTCAATTAGAAGAGACGGCTAAGGAAAACAATTTTGAAAGCAGTATTGCTGATGGAAATGATGAAGAAGATGATGACGAATTATTAACACCTGTTGCACTTGAAAATGGGAAAATGATTAAGCACTTTAGCGATTTGTTCACCATATCAGATGAAAATGAAGCAAGTGTAATATCCACTGATCAGGATTCCACGCCTAAGGCAAAAAAAAACAAACATCTTATTGATTCCACTGTTTCAAGTTATAGAGATCTATTTGACCTAAGTGAACCTGATGAATTGGATGAGACACAAAATTATTCAGACAATAATGAACTCAAAGATTACACAAACGATTGCACTTTAGAAAATCTCATAGAAGAAATGGATGAATCCTTAAATGATTATTTAAGTGATAAAAATGGTGAACAAATCAACCATTCATCGCCTTCAAGAGTAACATCTCCTTTGTTTTCTAACTTCCAGTCACCAAAACCACAATCAAAAAAGAATTTTGTTTATTCACAACTCTATGGTGACAACAACATTTCCACAATGCAAAATAATTCTTCAACTCCTCCATATTCTTTACAATCCTCCAAATCATCATTTGGCACTTTGCCCCCCAGAAATATTTTAAAATATCACGATTTGAATATGAATCTTGACTCTAATATACCAAAACGAATGGGTGAGTTATTCTTTATTGACGAAGAAGGAGAAGAAGATACACTTTTAAAGAACGGGCCAATTAGCGAATATAACGAAGATGATGACTTAGTATTGGATGAGATTAATGAAATTCCGGAAGATTATGAGGACAATGAAGATTTACCACCATCCGTTGTTGGCGACAACTTGCTATTTCCTCAAAGAAAAACATCTTCTAAAAACAGTGATATTGACAACAATAAAACCTCAAAAACAACTGAAAAGATCTTTAACATAAGTGAGAGCATTCCTGCTGCTTCTGCTGCCAAAAGCAGCACAAACAATCTACAGCACAACAATAAGTCTCAAAAATATTACAAATTCTTTCATAAAGGAAATTCCTTAGTCGCCAGGAATGATAAACCTCAAAACAATAAAGTGAGTATAAAAACAAAGACAATAACATTTTTTAAAAAGCAAAACTATATTGATAACATAAACACTAGTAGCGACAATACAAACTCTTCATACAGAAACACATCTAATAACAGAACCATTTCACGAACTTCTCCAAGAAATTTGAATTCTGATGTAGATTTGAGTCCAATACAAGAGAGAAGGGGCTCGATAGAAGAATAAGAAATAACAAAAATTTAATGAAAGTTGTAATAATAAAATGTAGTCATATATAAAAGAACGATTGATATTGAAAAAATGCATTATTTTTAGTTGAGGTTTCGTAACATAAGTATTATATGCCTTCAATAACAACCCTTGCGAGTTGGCATGTCTCTTCTAATAAATCAACGATACTTTTAGTTTCAGAAGCTTCATTGCCTGATTCTTGATGATTTAACAATTTGGATGGTGAAAGCAATCCTAAGCCACCATAGACAGAAGATTTCCCATTTTTCAAAACAGGAATCGATATCAACGATACAGAACCGTGTTTATCATCGTCTTCCTTTAAATCTTCACTTGTATCGTAAAATGGAAATCCGTGTTTTGCCTCCTCCTTTTGTATACGGTTACTATAAGATAGAGTATAATCCTGAGAGCTATTTTCAGATTTTCTTAATGCATACAGAGGAGAAGGAAATCCAAAATTTTCAAAAATATCAGTGTTTTTATTGGGAATAGGGAGAGGTGAGTGGGAAAGGTGTTCGTGAAAGTTCAATTCATTGAACAATCGCAACGAAGATCTCTTTGGAACTTGAACAATATCTGTCTGGATGTTTCTGGAATTGAAAGCGTCGGAATCATTACTTTTCAAATCCATAAATAGGCTATTCTCATTATGGTCACATAATTCCAAAAGCCCTTCAAAGGTTTCAGTACTTGAATTCGTAAAAAGTGACTCGTTGTCTGTTTCTGCTTCAACCAAGTCTAAATCAAGAATTTCATTTTCTTGGTTGCATGTTACATATCCAGCTGGTATGTGTTGTTCGATATCTTCAGTAGCTTCTTTCTTTACACGTTTCTCTGTTTTTTTCAATATCAATTTGTTTTTGAAGTTTTCTGAAATAATATTAACAGTTTGCTTTTTAACAAAACAGTCATTTGACTTATTGAATCCCATATATGTTGGGTTGCTAAACATTTCATCGTAGTTTATAGAATAGTCGTTGTCAAGTGAATCGACAGATATATCAGCCACTTCAAATGAATCAGAAATAGCGCAGGATTCACTGGAGAAAGAACGCTCAGATGGAAGCATTTTTGCTATTGGTTCATAGCCTTCACCAGTAAACAACAGTGATTTTCTTTTCTCTTTATTATTACACCATAGCTTTGCGGGAAAATTGATTTTCAAAGGAATTAAATCTTTATCCTTCCCCTCAACATACAAATCATCAAAGCGTGATTCAACATCAAATGCATCTAATTTGGTATACTTTAGGGGTTTTGAATGCATGTGTCTAAGTCCTATATAAGTATCACCAATCTTTTGGATATCAGAACAAGAGGAACCAGCATCAGATGTATTGAAGTTTTTGACAATGTCTTCAATATTGTCATACAGTATATCTTTAAACTCATCTTCGTCTTTGATGTTGTCGTAAACTCGTAATTTCCTTTTAATATCAATTATACTAGTAGACTGAATCATGTGCAGCTCATCTGCAGTATTCAAACTATCAACTGTACCTTCTTTGTCACCATGTGCTTCAAAAAACGATATTCTTTTGTGGTTTCTTGACATATTTTGTTTTATAATATATGCACGTTTTTACCTTTGTTGTTTGGTTCTTACAAGGTCCTTAAAACCCACTTTCTTTGGCTTTCAAAGCAGAATGTGCCTTTTGATTGTTACTAACAAACACAGGAAATACCAGACGATAATAGCTGTTTTTTGGCGATTGTTTACTTTCCATGTCCCTCTTGGGCCGACAACCGTAATATCCTTTTGATCATGTGATGTGCAGTGTCTTATATCCGGTGACATTCCAGATCTTAAAAAAAAAATTTTTTGCCGTTCTCTCACAAACCCCCCTTGTGATATTTTTCTAGTGATCCCGCAAGAGAAAACAGCACGGTAGCTTTTATTGCTTGGCCTTGAAGCGTTGTTGATTTTAGAGAGCGAGGAAACACTTCAAGAAACCAAGATATTGGGAAAGTTTTCTATTTGTTATAGAGCTGAAGCGTTTCAAACAGATATCAGTTATTATTACAACGTAATCAAGCAAAAAGAACAAGCAAGAATTTCATATTTAAGGAACTATTATAATGTCAGATGATAACACTGAAACAGCACAATATGATTACGACTATGACTATTTATTTAAACTAGTGCTAATAGGAGACTCGGGAGTGGGAAAATCTAATTTGCTGACAAGATATTCAGGAAATGAGTTTCAAGTAAACTCTAAATCAACAATAGGAGTTGAATTTGCTACAAAGATTGTAAAGATTGATGGGAAGGTTATAAAAGCACAGATTTGGGATACGGCAGGCCAGGAAAGATACAGAGCCATCACGAAAGCATACTACAGAGGAGCATTAGGGGCATTGATTGTCTACGATATCACTAAAACAAAAAGCTACGAAAACTGCAATGACTGGTTGAATATTTTGAACAGCAATCTGGACAACGACATTGTTATTGGACTAATCGGTAACAAGAAAGATTTGCAACACCAAAGAGCTGTACCAGTTGAAGAAGCACAAGAATTTGCCAGAAACAACCAGCTTCTTTTCACTGAAACATCCGCTTTATCCAATGAAAACGTTGAAAGGGCATTTGACGAACTGATCAACGCCATTTATCAAAACCTAAAGCAGCAAACAGGTATGGAATCTTTAAATAACTTTGCAAACACAAACAATAATAACAACAACAACGAATACTCAGCTTCAAATACTGTATCCTTAGGGAATAATAAAAACAAAGAAAAGTCCTCCTCCTCTTCAGGTGATTGTTGTTAAACATGTCTCATTATGCAAGTTATATATTTTAATTTTAATAGTGTTGGTGCAATTATCAACAGGGTTGAATGTGACTGTGGCAAGGCTGAACAATCACTTCTTAGTTCAGCTCTGAGCTAGACAGAACCCATTGCTGAGGTACAGCGCCATTGCATGCTGCTATTTATACAAACGAGCCGCTGGGAAAAAGTGTGTGCACGTGACCTTGTTAAGCACGTGATGTTTTTGAATGCTGCCCCAGCTTCTCATGGGCCCAGCTTGGCGGCTACTGTGTCAAGGAGCTTCAATCCCTTTACAGAACAGACAAACTACCAGAAGCCTCATATGTCTCCAACAGCAAATATACAAATATAAATATATACGTATATAACCATTTTTGGACACACCCATTTTCTATGACCGTGTCTTGTAAGATTATTAAAACCTCAGACGATTTTAAAGGAAATTTCACCATATACTATCTCTCTCTTTTTCTTAGAAAGAACGATACAGATGAGTTAATAAACAAACAGCCCTTGAAGAAAAGGTACTCAGATTTTTTGAATTACAAGGAGAATTTGGAAGCAAGATTCAAATGCAGCATTCCATACTTTTTTCCCTTAAAAAATGACACCAACGAATACAAAACGAGTGCAAAACAAAGTAAAAGCACCTGGTTCAATCCTTTATCTTTGGTTTCCAGCAATAAATCAACAGACAGAAGTGTTGTAAACTTTAGAAAAGAAAAGCTAGAGAACTTTTTAAATGACGTTTTGAGTGATTCATTTGATGATAAGTGGAAAAAATCAATAATCACAAGCAACTTTTTAGAAATAGATAGAAAATTCATTGCTGAGCAGCCAAACGCCATTGATTTGCTGAAACCTGATTCCAAGTTATCAGATGCTTATTTCGCTAGTGCAAAAGATGATAATGAAATACAGGACTGGTGGGTCACTTTCAGGCATTTGTCGGAATCATTGAATTCCCTCACTGAAAACGAAGAAGACCATGAGATGAATTTGAAGGCCTTGATGAAAAGCAGACTGCTTTTGCAGAGCCTGGAAGCACACCTACATGACACTGATAAACCTCGTGATTTGAAGAAGAGAGAAAGCCACTTTAAGAAGATTAAGGAGCAGCTTTACGAGCATTCAAATAAGCTGTCCAGTAAAAAAACGCCAGCGGAAAACAGAAATAAACTAAACAGTCTCCTGGACAGGGCGTCCTTAATATCGTCAAACTCTTCCACTTCTATTTCCTCCTTAAAGGCCAAGCCCGGCAGAACAATAGGATCCAAAAGACAAATTTTAGATGACCAAAAAGTAGAACTTAAATCACAAGAGCAACAACTGGAAGAATTGCATCAGACAATAGTCATGCAGAAGAACTTAGGAATCAATATAAACAATGAGCTGAAATCGCAAATGGAATTGATGGATTCTATGGGAGAAGATTTGACAGACACCTCTAGAAAAATGAATAGAGCTAACAATAAGGCAAAAAAGTACAACAATAGCTCATGACGATATATACCTCAGCTGATAGAGCAAGAACTGCAGACCTTGATCACAGGAAATTTTAGCACGTGACTGTAAACTTTCAGACGTTTCTTTTTTTCCGCAGCTAGGTCATCGTAAGAAGAAGCCGGTTTGGAAGGTTGCGATCAGTAGCATCAAATGGACATCCCTAAACCAAGAGACAACAAGCCGTTTCCAGATACAATTCATGTTTACTCCACCCTCTGATCCAACTAATAAAACAGAAAATTTGAAAGTGTCTCAGCTCTGTGAGCTGTGTCATTCCAGAAAGGCAATTTTGAAAAGGCCTAAAAACTTAATGAAAATTTGCAAAAACTGCTTTTACCATGTTTTTGAAACAGAAATACACAATACTATCACTACTAATAAACTCTTTTACCCTGGTGAGAGAGTTGCTGTGGGAGCTTCGGGAGGCAAAGATTCAACTGTTCTAGCTTATGTGTTAAAAAAATTAAATCAAGAGCATAACTATGGAATTAAAATCACTCTTTTGTCTATCGACGAAGGAATCGTGGGCTACAGAGATGACTCGCTCGCTACGGTGAAAAGGAATCAAAAGCAGTATGATCTTCCTTTGGAAATTATTTCATACCGTGATTTGTACAACTGGACAATGGATGAGATTGTGGCCTGTGCTGGTGTAAGATCCTCATGCACGTATTGCGGTGTGTTTAGAAGACAAGCGCTGGACCGAGGAGCAATGAAACTAAATATAAGCCATGTGGTAACCGGTCACAATGCGGATGACATGGCTGAAACAGTTCTTATGAATATTTTACGAGGGGATGTAAATAGATTGGAAAAGTCCACAAGTATTATGACCAGTTCTGCTGGCTCTCCTGTCAAAAGATCCAAGCCGTTTAAGTACTCTTACCAAAAAGAAATCGTATTGTATGCTCATTATAAGAAGCTGGACTATTTTTCAACAGAATGTACATATGCACCTGAAGCATTCAGAGGAACTGCAAGAGAATACATGAAATCTTTGGAGGCAATTAGACCTAGTTGTATTATTGATATTATACATTCGGGTGAAAAGTTGGTGTTGAAACCAAAAAAGCAGAAAAAAACCACGACCAAATTCAAAAATATCAAGAAGAGTGAGCAAATGGAAATGGAGGTAAAAGCCAACGGCACTATATCGCTTTTCAAAGATGGTAATAGATGTGACCGATGTGGTTACCTGTCGAGTAATAAGATCTGTAAAGCCTGTCTGCTGCTCGAAGGGCTCGAGAAAAACAGACCGAAAATGCAGTTGGCAAACGACACCTCCACAGAGGGGAAAGCAAAATTAATGAGAGACTTGGAAAAGCTATCGTTTTGAGCAATGTTAGTAGAAACTACCATTTATATTCTATATAAACCCTTCAACAAGCATTGTTTTGTTCAGTTTGTTCTTGTTGGATCACGTGCATTTTTTTTTGCTGCGTTTCTCCTTCATCGCTTTCAAGAAAGTGGCAAATTTTGCTCACCTTTCATCAACAAAGAGATTCTATGTTCAACCACTGACCAGCCAATTATTATGAGTAAAAATTTCATTCCCACTGTTCATGCCGGTAATTGTCACCAAACTGACATCTACAACGTTCAATTATCAAAACCATACACAATAACGGCTTCTGGTGATGGTTTTATTAAACTATGGGAAAACACTTTGGCTGAGGGAGACCTGCCACAAGATCATGTTTTCACTCAATTTGTTTCCAATAAAGGTGTCCATCACTTGTCTGTTTTGAATTTTATAGATCCTGAGAGCAGAAAAGAGTTTTTTTTTATTGCTTGTGTGACCTTTGCAGGAGAATTGAAACTGTATCAGTTCGATTTATATGCTAAGATATTTATATCGTTGGATGATAGAAAGTTTATCAACTTTCAAGACCCAAATTTGATTAAACACAATCAATTTTGGTTGGTTAAATTTCTAAGTAAAAACGTCAATAATAAGGTTGCAAATGATAAGCTCCTGTTAACGACTATTGATTCTAAGATTATCTCAGTTGATCTAATCTTCAATTCTGAAACAGCAACTTTTGAGTCATCTGAAACATATGATTTGCAAATAACTGAGAAGACAATTGGGGGAAATTCGTCTTTAAGCTCTGTGCCTTTTATAACTTGTTTGGATGCAACAAACTCAGGAAATAACTTAATAACGGTTGGTTTCAACACAGGACATATCCTTATATTGAATCTCTTTTCCCTAAGGACCAATTTTAGTATTACTTTAGTTTCTAAACCCATAAGATGTGTTAAAATTTCAAATAAAGGTAATCTTCTTGCAGTAGCACATGACATGGGCATTTACGGCTGTGTCTCGTTATATGATATTGAAACAGGCGACTATATTGGTGATTACACGAATAATGTGCATTCCAGTAACACTAATACTGAAACTCTTATTGGATATGCGCATTCTAAGTCATGCATGTCGTTAGATTTCAATACTGATGATGAGTATTTACTGACTTGTGGTTTAGATGGTAAGTTTATAGTTTGGGAGACCATAACACGAGAAAAAGCATCAAGTAACAATCTAAGTTGCAATGATATTGAAAACCTCAACGACATCGTTGCAGTGGATGAGGTAACCTTAGAAAATTTAAGAACTCCAGGTATTTTAGATTGTAAATATATCCCAAAGAATGTCAGAGGTGGTTTAGGTGGGGGTAAAAACGAAGGTATTGTTGTGGTTTCCTTGGATAGGGGGGTTAGATGGTTCAGAGAAGCAGGAGGTATTTGAATTGCATACAAAACCAGATCAAAGAAGTTCTTATGGTTCATTTCAAAGCAGATCTAGACATCATAGTTTTCTGCTAGTTCAGTCTATTTTCCAAGGGAGCAAAACATAAAAATCACTTTTTTTCCCTTGAATCTCAATCAGCTTTAGCTGTTTGATACTTCAAAGACGGTTTTTGAATGCGAGCCTACCCAGTAATGAACTTATAATAGAAGGCTTACTTATTCATAATGGGTACCATATGTCACCCGAGTTCAATGAATTATCACGTGCTTAATCTGTTTTCAGATCTTTCAGCCATGCAATGGACTGAAAAGTAGTTTAAATATATAATGGCTCAAAAATTATTGCTTGAAAAAAAAAAAAAAAAAATCAGCATTTAGATTGCAAATAAAAAAAAGAAATCAATTGTTTTTTAAGAGGCTAATTGGATCATATAAGCATTCAGTTTCTTATTGCAAATGTGCTTTTTGTTGTAATATTCCTGCACTCTGGAAATAGAAGCGGCTAACGAAGCGCATTTTACGACTTTTGGCCTTGTGGCTCAAAGTGCTCACGGCAGGTTAGCATACACGTGACCTGCACTGATTGTTAATCCATGGAATTCAAAAGCAGCACAAGAAGAAGCAGGTTTCTTTCCAAAGTATCTCCTATGTCAAACTATTTATTTAGTGTTCCAACACAAAAAATCCTGGATGGCAAAACTGCTTTGTTGTTTTGATGCCTTGTTGCTGTGATCGCTTTACTTTCGTGCGATAACTGCATTCGTTCCGTAACCAAACATCTGCCCTAACACCGTAGAAAGAAAAGAGTAAAATGTGCTAAAGTGCTTATCAATAATACAAGAATAAAAAAACTAAAGAATTCGAACAATAAGCTTTCAAAACAATCTAATGTGGTTCCCAGCCGGATCTTGAATTTGACTTTTAATCTACTGGTTTATTTGGTTTTGCAAAGTTTCTCACGTGCATGACACCTGCTCCTTGTTTGTTGGCCTACAATATTTTCTACTCACTTTTGGTAGTCTCAGCAAAGACTAAAGTGCGGTTTTCTCTTAACTGCGGTCTGTGTATATTAGGGGAAGCATAACGTCGGATTTCCTAAGTGCGCCTCTCATCGTTATGTGCTATTTTATCCATTTTCTTCGGAACGCTTATTTTTCATGTCTACCTTTGTCACGCGCACTTAAACGACTACAGATGACCTCTATTACAAATTTAAGTGTCAAAAAAAAAGAAATGAAATCTATGGTAGAAAAAAAAAAAGGAGCCAGTGCAAAAGCCGGCTTTAATATAGAAATGGACGGAATTAGCACATACATATATATACGCAGACCCAATTCCACTTCTGAAACTTGGGTTTATTGTTCTTCGTTTTTTTTTCATTAAAGCATTGAAAAACCATACACAAAGCAGGAAGTCACTTGCTTATTCATATGCCTACCGCTGAACAAGAAACCTCTTGGCTGGAAGACTTGGAGAGAGTCACTGAGTCGGAATATATGCCTCAAAGGCGTCTATTTACATCACTTCTATCAAAAAAGTTACCTGCCATACCAGAAAACGACTCGCAGAGGAAAACCATACCTAAGCATAGGTATGGGCCTATGGATTTTTTTTTCTTTAACTGGATATCTTCTATCTTAAGAGTGGGATATAAAAGAACAATTCAGCCAAATGATCTGATGCAGTTGAATGAAAAGCAAAAAATAGCAAAATTACACGAGGATTTCACAGAGCACTGGAAGTCAGTACAAAAACTGCATGAATCGGGAGAAGAAATTAGCAAAACAGCCTTGATTTGGGTTCTTGTCAAGACTTTCAAGTGGGATTTTGGTATGTCTATTGTTTATGCTATCTTGGCAAATGCAGCTACCTCATGTTTGCCCTTTGTGTCAAAAAAACTGATCACTTTTGTTGAAGAAAAGCATTATGTTCATAGTTTAAAGCCCAATAATGGTATTGGGTATACCTTTGGTATTGCTCTGATTTTGATTTGCTTTTCTGCTTTTAATTCTCATTCCTTATTTAACAGTTTTATTGTTGGTGGGTTTACAAGATCTGTTTTGCAAAAAGCTATCCTACTGAAATCATTTAAGTTATCAAATGAAGCTAAAAAAAAGTTTCCGCAAGCTGTTGTTGCGTCTATGTCAACCACCGATTTGAACAGAATAGAAATGGGTGTTGCTTTTCACACTATGCTGTATGGATTTCCAGTAACAATAGGAATATGTCTTGGTCAATTAATTAAAAACATTGGTCCGATCTCCCTGATTGGTTGTGGATATTTTTTGTTTGCCATTGTAATGAATATCTTTGCTTTTGCCTATGTATTTAGATTCCGTGTAGAAGCTAATAAAAGAACCGACAAAAGAATTGGATTAATAAGAGAAATCGCAAACTCCTTGAAAATAATAAAGTTTTATGCTTGGGAAGATGCTTACTATAGTAATATTTCCAAAAGAAGAAATGAAGAAGTTGCTCAATTAGGTAAGATGCAGACCTATATTTCTGCCGTCATTGCATACGGTATTTTAACTCCAACAGTTGCTGCTATGATTGTTTTTGTTTGTTTGTATGCAATCAAAGGCGGGTTGAAATCCCCAGCTAACGTATTCTCTTCCTTAGCTATTTTTCAAGTTTTATCTGGTATTGTCTTTATGCTTCCTCAATCATTCTCCACAGGTATGACTGCTTTTGTTGCTTTTAAAAGAGTTCAAGAATTTTTGTTATCTGAAGAAGTAGACGCTGAGTCTTTAAAAGCTGTGCCTTGTTTGAAATCTGAACATAGTATTGAGGTGGAGAATTGTTCTTTCGAGTGGGGTGAGGAAACTGTTGAAGCTTCAGATGAAGATGACGAATCAGATCAAGAAAAATCTATTAATGAAGATGTTAAGCAAAAGTCTTCTTTCAAAGGTTTACAAAATTTAACCTTTAACATAGAAAAAGGAGAATTTGTAATAATCACTGGACCAATAGGCTCAGGTAAATCATCTCTTCTATATGCATTATCAAAATTGATGAAAAAGACTTCTGGTGATTTGAGAGTTAATGGTGAACTTTTATTAAATGCTCAACCATGGATTCAAAACACCACATTCAAGAATAACATTGTTTTTGGAACATCTTTTAACAAGGAAAGATACAATACTGTTGTTGATTGCTGTGCTTTAGAGGGAGATTTGGATCTTCTAGATCAGGCTGAAAATACAGAGATTGGTGAAAGAGGTGTTACCTTATCTGGTGGTCAAAGACAACGTTTATCTCTAGCTAGAACATGTTACAGAGATGCTGACATATATTTGTTTGATGATGTATTATCTGCTGTTGACGCACATGTAGGAAAGCATATTATGGATAACTGTTTGCTAAAATTTTTGAAAGGAAAAACCAGAGTTTTAGCAACCCATCAGCTGAATTTGATTGAGCACGCTGATAAAATCATCTTTTTAAACAACGATTTAACTTTTAAAGTTGGTTCTGTTGATGAGTTGTTAAAAACAAGCACTGACTTTAAAAAATTGATGGATAATTTTTCTGATCAAACTATTAAAAATTCTTCACAAGGTAGTTCTTCTTCCTCAGAGGAAACAGAAAAAAAGTTTGACAAAGCAGTTTTAGATATCGTTTCTGTAGATTCTTCTTTCAATGAAAAGGAATATGAAGAAGAAAGAGAAAGGGAAGAAAGAAAAAAGGGAAGAATTATGGCTAAAGAGCAAAGAGCCATAAATTCGATCAAGATGAATGTTTATAAGCAATACGTTGAATTTGGAGGTGGCCGAAAAAACTGGCCAGTTATAGTGTCAGGGGCAACCTTCTTTCAAATTTTGAACACCTTTTGTTCATTGTTTACGACTGTTTGGTTGTCATACTGGTCTGAAAAAAGATTTTCTAATAGATCCAACAATTTCTACATTGGGATCTACATTTTATTTTCATTTTCTTCGATGTTGACAACATTCTTTTCTTCTTTGATTACATTATTGTTTGGTTTAAAAGCTGCTAAAGGACTACATAATGCTGCTGCCAAGCGTATTTTGCATGTTCCAATGTCCTACATTGACACTACGCCTGTCGGTACAATTATTAATAGATTTTCAAAAGATATTGACATTCTGGACAACGAATTACCAATGAATTTAAACTTCTCAATGAATCAAATGTTTAGTATTATTGGTATTTTAATAATGGCTATCATTTATTTGCCGTGGTTTGCTATTGCGACACCATTTTTGTGCTTTTTCTTTATAGTCATCATTGATATTTACCAAACCACCGGTAGAGAAGTTAAGAGATTGGAGTCTGTTCAAAGATCCTTTGTGGTTAATAACTTTCAAGAAGTAATGTCAGGATTAAACACAATCTCGATGTTCAAAATGGAAGAGTTATTTATTTTTAAAAATGATTACACAACAAACAAACAAAATGAGGCAACTATTGTTTTCCAAGCACTGCAAAGATGGTCTTCTAATTGGGTTATGTTGTTAGCTGTCATTGTAACTATACTGGTTTGTTTAATGTGTGTTTGTGGTGTATTTTCTATTGGAGCCGCAGCTACTGGTGTTTTAATCAATTACATTATTGAATTGTGCTCATCCCTGAGAAATTTGCTAGTGCAAACTACAGAACTGGAAAACTTTATGAACTCGACTGAAAGAGTTGCTGACTACGCTACTGAACTTGCGCAAGAAGCTACATATAAGGAGGACTCTACAGATCCTGGTGTTCAGTGGCCATCTAATCCTTCTATTTCCTTCCGTAATGTCTCAATGAGATACAGAGAAAATCTACCATTGATTTTAAAGAATCTCTCTTTTGAAGTAGAAGCTGGTCAAAGAGTAGGAATCTGTGGTAAAACCGGTTGTGGTAAGTCTTCTACTGTTGCATCATTATTTAGAATTACTGAAATAGAAGCTGGCCAAATTATTATTGATGGTGTTGACATTAGTAAGTTGGGATTGTATAATTTGAGAAAGAAAATTAGTATCATACCTCAAGAATCGGTTTTGTTTAAAATGACCATTAGAGGAAATTTAGACCCTTTCAATGATTATACGGATGATGAACTGTGGAATGCTCTCGTCAATTCTGGTGCTATCGAAAGCTCAGAGTTAGAAACTGTTAAGAAGCAAAAATTCCCAGAAGACGCTGAAATTGCTCATAAATTTCATTTATACAGACAAGTTGAAGAAGATGGTCAAAACTTCTCTCTTGGTGAAAAGCAGCTGCTTGGACTGTCAAGAGCTGTTGTGAAAAACTCCAAGGTTTTGGTCTTGGACGAGGCTACCTCCTCAGTGGATTACGAAACGGATGCTAAGATTCAAAGAAAAATCAAAGAAAACTTTGGACATGGTACCACCATATTAACTATTGCTCATAGATTGAAAACTATAATAGACTATGATAAGGTGTTGGTTTTGGATGCAGGTGAGGTCAAGGAATTTGATGATCCTTATGCTTTGTTCAAAAAGAAAGATTCGATTTTCAGAGGATTATGTGAAAAAGGAAAGATTGTAGAAGAGGATTTCAAGGCATTGTAAACAAGTACTTATTTAATAAAAAAGATAAATGTTTTGCAGCAGCTTGATCATTTAGGGTGGTTCTTTTCTGCAGTTAAGCAATAGTTTGACTTTAATGTATATATAACTGGTTTAGGGAAAAAATGAATTAACAAACTACATTTGAAACACAATTTATACAAATATATATATATGGACATATTCATAAAAAAAATTTCATTATCTTCAATTCAATTTTATTTGGTTTTTTATTTTTTTAATTTTTAAATTTTTTATTTTTCTGTTTTTTGTTTTTTGTTTTTTTAACTAGTGATATGTTTTGTATTTTAATTGTTGAATTGAGGATTAATAGTTTGTTAAATAAGGTCATGGACCTTCCAATTGTTCTACATATACAATGTTTAACTATTGTTATTGTAAAATGTTGGAGTGGATGGAACGAACATTTGTTGTTGGTAGTAATTCTGCTGTTGTTGTTGCTGATATCTTTGATATTGCATCTGTTGAGCATAAAATTGCTGTTGGTAAGCAGCAGCTAATTGAGTGTTGTAGTTCATCGCATTTTGCTGTTGTGAGTTATTGTAATAATAATTGTTACTAATACCTGGAGACAATGTTTGTGCATCAGTCATTTGTTGACAATAGTAACCATTGTTGTTATTGTTTGTTGTTAGACTACTGTTGTATGTTAAATTGTTAACGATATCTTGAAAGATTTCGTCATAGAATTCGATGCAGCCTGTAAAGCTAGTATCATTCAAATTGTAATCCAATTGCTTCAAAAAATCAATTTCCAATCTATTTAATATTTTTAACTCAACCCCTGAGGCTGTGGCCCATGTTATGTTAGCAAACATCTTGTCGTCGTTGAATTTATTAGCCATAATCAAACTGACAACTAAACTCTGGTAAATGAAGTCATAGTCAAATGATTCATGATTATCACCAAACTTACCATGAATGTAGTTGTGCAAATAGTTTAAAGCCATGTAAATAGTTACTTTTGGAAGTCTTGTTGCATTCAAAACATATTCACAGCCCTTTTTAAAGACATGACTGGAGATTCCATTACTGTCATCAGAAATGAAGCTGTTTCTTGAAGAGTTGGTAGAGTCAATTTTTCCACAAGTAATTAAGGAATGCTCAACAACAAAATGAGTCATATGGCTGATCTCATAATCCAAGATCTCGCAAACACCACCAATAACTTTGTTCTGTTGAACAGGTTGTGGAGCAGAAGATCTCATGTTTGAGACCCCCAACCCTGGTGGCTTCTGCAGAAAAGAGTTCTGACGCAAGGTGTTTTGATAAGGTAATGTTAATTGTTGATTGCTGTAGTGGTAACCAATAGCATTAGGGTTGTTGTTGTTGCCCCCCACAGTAGTTGGACAATAAAAACCATTTGGTGCAAACATTTTGTTTAAATCTTTATTCTTTTTTTGAGGTTAAAGAAACTGATTAAGGGTTCTTGATTTGTTGACTAGTATAAATTAAATACTAATCTCTTAAAGTTTTAAAAGAGGTTTTGAAAGAAGATTGGAAGGTTTAAAAGACTAAACCGGTTTACTAAACTAATAGTTTCTTCTTCTTATAATTTCAGTAAAATACCTGAGTATTTTAGCCAAGCAAAATCAACTGAAGGCGCTGTTTTTCAATAAAAAAAAGTTATCAAAAGCTAAATGATTAGTTTTGATATATTCTTTCTAAATGAAACGAAAACTCTGATTAAAGTTAAGCTTTTATAACAATATGAATATTATTAAAAACTCAACAAATAATTAAAGTTGGGAGTTGAAAAAAAAGAAATCAAAGAGATCTTTTTATTAGCAAACGGGGGAAGGGAAAATTAGTTAGATGATCCTTGGTTTCTTCAGCTCTTTCTTCTATTTAAACTACTTAACATGATGTTTTATATGACACACTGTAAGAACTCGACAACTCACGAAAAAAATTTCGTTTTCTACAGAATATGGACGAACTATTTTCCGGATCCCACCGTACTATAAAAATTTCTTTTTAGGCGCCGATCTGAGTTTTTTTTTTTCTATATTAAGCCTTATATCCGCTCTGGTTAGCTAAGGTAAAAAAACTGGTGGTAATTTTTAATCCCGGTGCACCTTATTTCATGTAGAAACATGTGCTAAATGGACTGTCGTGGGGGTTATTACCCCCGTCTTCTGGAAGAGTACTAGAACTTGTGGCAGAAAAATGAGATAATCACATCGAATTCAAATCAGCTCTAGCTGCGCTTTTTGAATATGTTTTCTCGGGCAGGTGGCGGTTGCGGCTTGGCTCTTTAAGGACGCAGTGCGGTGCAGCTGGAAGCAGCTTTAGTCACATGACATGTGAACTCTTGGCTCGCTTGTCGGATACAGCAGACACCGTGTTCCAGGTAATGCTCAGACTACATACCTTGTTAAGGCAATGTGCTATCAAGAGCAATATTTGCCAAGGCACAGAGACACATCAGTCAGTCTAATCTTTAAAAAACTCATGGAACTTAAAAGCACCAATACTATGAGCATGCAAAAACGGCATCACGTGCTGTTTAAAAGCCTTGAGGCGAGGATTTGTTTTTCTTCTGGTGAGGAAGAGACAATTACGGCCCCCCAAAAAACATTTCAGCCATTACACACCCTAAGGGGAATTTAAAAGATCATCCGGCTATTTTTTCTCAGTGGTTATTTAACACCATGGCTCCACGGACCGCATCAGTGTTCGATTTGCACCAAGAATGTTCCAATCTTATGGTGGGAGAAAAATTAGTGAAAAATAAGTTCTGTGTGTTATATCAATCCTACGGACCAGCGGACTGCATGCCTAAGTGATTTTGATGTTCTGCTACAATGCCAGGAAGTGATTTGATCACGTGGCACGTGTATGTCTTATGCACGTGATAATACCTGCGTCAGGGAAGGCATTCCTACGCAAACCCCAACACACTTTTGTATTCAAACTCAGTAGCCGCTGAAGAAAGTTTTGAGTCATTTGTATAGAGCTCCAAAAGTGCACCTTAGGAGCATCATTTTCATTTGGCGGGTTTTGCCCCGGATCAAAAATTCAGCCCAATGCCCATACCTTCAAATAGCTCTCTTCAATGCTAAGCAGCCATAAAACATCAAATCCCGTTGAAAAAGAAAACTGGCCAGGTAAGGTCACGTTCTCAAACCGAGAATCTTAAATGCGGCTCTGCGTATTGTGCATAGAAGTAAATCCCATGGAAATGCAAGAGCCACTGATCAAATGGAAGCGTACCTTCTAATTTCTGAACCAAATTGCTGCAAACCTGAAACAGAAAAAATGCTCCATGAAGACAAGTTTCTTCGTTCTCTGAAGAAAAAAAAAAAAAAACCTCAACATATCCTTGCCATAATAAGGATTATTTTGGCTCATCAGTTTTTTGGTATGCCACAGGTCAAAGAACACGCTACTTCTAATTTTGTCTATGATTGAAACTTATTGTATTATGTTATTTAACAAGTACTCAGAAAAGCGGAAATCTACCCAACAATCAATGCTTAAACAATTTTCATTTGAACATTTATTACGATGACGTCAGAAATTCTAAATATATTGCATTAACCTATATAGTGATGTAAGTTTAAACAAAGACATTTTTTTTTCTTTTTTCCTGCAGAATGCGGCAAATCACCTAGTTAAATTAGCCTAAAGCGGGAAAAATACATTGTCGGTCGGATTTTTCACCCCAATGACATCATAAAACAGAGAATAATTAATTCAGGAATGAACCCTCAAATAACTACCAATATTGCTTTGGTAGCTATAAGCTAGTGGAAACATTATCTCATCGTTAGTTTAAAACCATTAGCACAGAATTTGGTAGGCTTTTATCCCCATTATTCATATGTCATGGAATTGTAAGTTTTTCGGTGCTTCTCTTTTTATGAAGATATTTCGATGTATTTATATAAGCACACTAAAATATGAACTATATTAAATGGCAAATGTTGTTCAAGTTTGAAGATCAAATCATGTAAGATGTATAAACCAAAAAACCATTACAAAACGTTGTCCAAACATTGTTTGAGTTTGCAAGGACCTCGATCTTAGGAGACTGCAATATTCTTGAACGGGAATTTTTTTATTTATAGAAGCACTTTGCCTGAGGCGTTACTAAGACTCAGTGCACTTCTTTTGTTCAGAGGATATACACTGCTTTTGTTTTTTTGATAGTCCAAGTAAATGGAAACCAACTTTGCTGAACCTTTTGAGGAAGGCGCGCCACTGCAGAATACTGAAAGGAGCTCTGATGGGAGTGTTTGGGAAGAACCAAGCAATGATTCCGAACCATACTTTGCTGGCAATGTTCAACCCCATTCATTCTTAGAAGCACAAACTGCCTATGCTGATCATGTGCCCACAGCTCCCTTCGTTCTTCAGCAATTTCCTTTTTACCAATTACAAGCAAATCCGTATTACGTGAATCAACCGCAGAGTGTAACCTTTATGGTTTCACCACCGCACAATCAACCATATTTAGCTGGACCAGACAATATGCCCCCCTGTGTTCAGTTCACTCCGGTCTATCATATTCCTAACCAAAACCAATTGTATAGTAGCATTGAGACCAGCTCGCAAAGAAATTATGAAGAAGATGAGGCTGTGTATTACATGGGACAGCGTGATCCTTACATTCTTGCTCACCAAAATTCTCCCTATATTCACAATATTTCAGCAATTCCAGCTTTGAATCATCAAATGTTTGATAGTAACGTGGCGCAGCACCCAACCTTTCACAACATAACACACGATCAAACTGCTCCGAATCCACTACATCCAGCACAAAAAGAAAGCTGCAAAGATAGCATAACACCCAGTACGGAAATTCAGCTAGAAGCATCAAAAACAAGCAGCAGAAAAGCAAGCGTTGTTCATTCATGCAAGGAGTGTGGAAAACACTTCAAAAGAAAGCAATCCTTGTTGACTCATATGAACATTCATTCAAATTTACGTCCCTTCAAGTGTTTCATCTGTGGAAAAACGTTTAACGCAAAACAAAACTACATGAGACATGAGAGATTGCACTTACAGAAAAGAGCTTACAAAAAAGATGATAAAACTTTGTGAGAACAAAAGCAACACTAGCTGCTTGGGAAAGACAGTTTTTAAAGCTCACTTTTTCTTCCGCATATTAAGCTTGCATTTTGTGAACAGCATAGCACAGGATATGTTCTGCCAAAAGTTGAAACAATGGTTGCAAGCTTAAGGAACCTTGTTTGAAATCACGTGATGTTCTTTTCTGTCTCAATTGAAGAAACCATCCAGAAACAAGGGTCTTTTTTAATCAATTAAAAAAAAACTCTATTTCAGAAGCCTCGGCATTTCAAACTAAAAACAAATGTTTGATAAATTAAACAACAAACCACTCTTGAAAGGGCATGGGTGCCTTTAGCTTGATTTCAAGTCAGCTCGCCGGGAGTTTTTTCTGTCCAGAACCCAAATGTAGGCCCAAAGAAAAGAAAACCCCCTAAGCAGACCAAAATCGTTACGGCAGGAGTGATTTTGCTTAAAAACCAGTAACAATGGCTCCGGTATTGAGCCTTTAAAAGCGTCAGCGACCCCCCGGTCGGCTTGCTTGGCCTTCTTCTTCTCCGTTTTTTGTCTACTGCTGAACGATTTCAAGCAGGAAGCTCCTCAATACGTCGTTTACGAGCGCTAGCAGGTGCGTATGCTGCCTCTGCATGTTCGGGTAACTTTCCATATCTGGCTTTTTATTCGGCAATTCGATCCTCAAGAGACGAATCAGACACCGGAAAAACTATTGTGCGAGGCTTGAGAAAAAAGAAATCACCACTGCGACTCTTTTTTCATTTCAAGCTGTGCAAAGGTGTCTAAAGGAAAAACTCAGTATTTCCTTTCTTTAATCTGGAGACATAACTTCGTAATCATATAGAGTTCCAACAATTCCTCATAAAAAAATTTGGAGTAATAAGATGGAAAATACAAAACGCCTAGTGGGGAAACATTTTCAGTTTTTCCAAGTATCCTAAACAACAGATACAGAGTTATATAGGATATATACTTAAACCAATAACAATCACACCTTTGTTTTAAGCTGCTGCGTTTAAGTTTGACCTAAATGTCCAGCTTCTATGAAAAAAAGCCTATCTCGGGTACACCCCAATCAGGATCTATCAAAGTCTCAGGAGGAATCAATGGAAAGGACTATAGTCTGAAGCCGTCGAAGACTCAGGAATCGTCACATGGGTATGCCGGAGGCCATTTGACACCACCGAACGATTCTGTGGCTTTCACCAAAAGCAAGAACGATGTTTCCCTGGTGAGCGCCAAACAAAACCTGGATGATATAATTGGGAAGTACACCAACATTCTGCCATACAAACAAGGAGCAGTGGTGAACGACCGAAGATACCAATGTCTTAAATGCAACAAATCCTTCAAAAGACATGAACACTTGAAAAGACACATTATCACACACACAGGAGAAAAATTATTCAAATGCGACTACCCCTTTTGCAATAAGAAGTTCAGCAGATCAGACGAAGTGAAAAGACATTACAAAATTCATCTCACCAACACCATTGAACACAAGATAATGAAGCAAAACAAAAAACATAGAAGCAACGAAGAGAAGTTGGTGAGCGAAGAGTTGCAAAAGAAACAGCAGATGTTTAAGCTTGTTCACGACACCGCAAAGCTGTCATCTTTGGGCCAAAGCTCCGCAGAAGGCGTTGAAAACCGAATTATTTTGCCTCCCATCTACCAAACGCCCAACTCCTCCAGCACGAGTCTGAATGTTTTTGCTCCTGCCTCCAATAACCACAGCATCAAAAGTGTTCTTCCACCACTAAACAACAGACCTAGCATGAGCTCAAGCATCCCAACATGTGGGCTACTGAGTGCGGGGAATAGTGCTTTGTCCATTTTCAGCATGCCATCCATAACTCCAACAGCAACAAATTCATCTCCCATTCCATTTAACACCGGAAATAACTGGAACGGTTACCCACAACTCATAAGACCTGCTTCTTCAGCCATGTCGCTGCATCTGATGATGAACCAACCCCTTCCTCAAAGACCCCTGACAGCGAGCGCTGTTGAACAGAGTCCTATATCTAAATCAAATTACAACCCAAATCTAAGTCGAGCTTCAAGCAATGATGCTATCAACAAGCAAAGCGATAATGACAAAAAATTGCCCTCAATCAAGGATATATTAAACATCTAAAAACTTCTAAGCCTAAATATAACGAAATATATATAACATGATTTCACGCCCCTAAGCTTATCAAAACGAGATTTTTTTTTTGTAGCCACACCTGAGGGGTAGTTTAATGGCCTTTGGCTGATCTTTTCAAGCAGGTTCATGGTCATAAGCTGGTTCATCATCCTCCCTATTTGCTTGCTTATTGCTCTTTAAGCATAGAACTCTGAGGTTAATCCAAATGCCGTTCACTAAGTCCGACACTAGCTGTACACCAGTTTTTGGTCTCCAAAAACGACATTCTCCAGATGAAGAGTGTCAATGATTGCAAACAATTCTCGGTCTGCAAGACATCTCTTTAGAAGCAACAGTGTGGAAATCCAAACTACGCAAACTTAATACACTCACAGCAACTTATGAAGTATATTGTAGAGCACATGGAACCTTTGCCTATGTCTGAATGGGTGACTTTGGAGTACAAAAAGATGCTGGAAGATGTAGGAAAAGAAAACCTATTGATATGCTCTTTACCTAAAACCACCAAAACAGATGACATTTCTGATGAACTTTTGGAGCTGGGATTGCAATGGACTGTCTTGCAGTTAGACGAGATTCACCAAGAGTTTCCCTCTTTTACCAACATCAAGGACAAGAAAATGTGTCTTCTAGATCCCCGAGGATCCACTGAGTTGAGTTGTGCTGATGTCTATGTCTATGACGTGTGTATTTTAGGAGGAATTTTGGGCTCCCATCCTCCTAGAGACAGAACAAAGGAATTAAAAGACAAGTACCCAGGTTTATTGGAAGGCAAAAGACTGGGAGCATTGCAAATGTCCACTGACACTGCTTGCAGATGCGCCCACTACATCTTAGAAAAACAAATACCTTTTGAGGAAATCAAGTTTATAGATTATCCTGAAATAAGATTTAACAAGAGAGAAGCTGTCGAGATGCCATTTAGATACATTTTAGACGATGTTACAGGAAAGCCAATATTGCCTGATGGAATGTTGCAGTTGATGAAAAAAGATAGCGAGCAAAGTATTGATGATTTGTTTTGAGTACAGAGAGTGGGAAATTATATATGTAGCGTGCGCGAATGGGCGTGGGTAAGGTCATATATCCAAGCAATAAAATGTCATGATCCGCGACATTAGTTTTGGATTTTTACCTGGCATCGGCGACAGCAATAGGGCTTGCTTTTTGGAATTGTGTGTCTGTATAACATCGCCCCTACCACACACCACTTATATAATACCATCGGCTAAAGAAACCAGTTTTATAGAGAACTCTGATTGGAAAGCGATGTTTGAAAGAACCATACACCCTTTTGGTTTTTTTTTTTCTTTCTTAATCGCTATATCTGAAGAGATGCTAACCATATGCTCCTTGTATCTGCTTTGATGAGACGCAATTGCAGCTTGTTGGGCCTCGTTCTCCAGCTGCTGTTCAGTCATGTGACGTGTGCTTGCGCTCTCTTCTTCCGCAGACCTCCACCAGCTGAAAATATCCCGACTTTCGGAAGGGTTTTTGGCGAGAAACGCAGCACCTACAAAACAGACATTTGAAGAAGAACTTGTTTAAATAGGGTGTTGTTATCCTCAACCAAGCACACCGACAATCCCTAACAGAACGCATCCAACTGCCCCCACAAAAAACAATGATTTCCAGCAGCAAAACTATCGTCCCATTATTGAACAAAGTAGTAATTAAAAAGGTTTTTGTCAAGCAGGCTGCTAAGCAGCTATCCAAGACTACTTCTGGTTTGTACATACCTGAATCTAACAAAGCAAAAGGCTTGAACAGCACCGGAAACTTCAATAAAGCACAAATTGTTTCTATTTCTGAACATTTGAAAGAAAAATCCATTTTGAAGGTTGGTGATTTCGTCTTATATCACAACCAATTGGATCACTTGACTTCGGTAAAGGTTGATGGAGAATCAGCTGAAGAAGACCATTTCTTGTTGGTAAATTTAGAAGATTTAGTAGCCAAATTGAGCAACTAAAGCACCATCATATAGACCTGTATATAAAGCTTTTTGCCCTCTTGAAGAAGTAAAAAAATGTGGTATTTATAACCTAGGTTCGCCAATATTTGGCAAGGCCTTTTTTGTCCAGTTCTTGAAGGATTGCGTTCTCATTAGAGAACTCTCTCATAAACCATATGTTATTCTTTATAAAAACACTGTTTTGTTCATCAGGAGAAACAGGCCCGTCCCATATCTTTTCTACCTTGAAACTGGTTGACAGCTTGTGTCCTGTATTGTTAGCTTTAAACAATTTTTTCTCAAATTTGTTCAGGTTCGTGTGTTTATTCGAAAGTATCATGATGATTCCCTTTCCTGACTGAACATCCGTTCTTAGTCTAACAGAAAGTCCTACCAATTTTAGTTGTTTTGCTGAGGTGTTTATTTGAAATCGTATTTTTGGAGAAGATAGGTTGTGGATTTGAAACACTTTACAGTGATAAGCTGTGTCAAGTTGTAGCGAATCTTCTTGGAGTTTTTTCTGTTTTCGTTTCTCTTCTGCTTCTTGCTTTCTCTTCTCATTCATTTCCTCATGCTCTTTTCTTCTTTCTTGAATCTGTTTTTTTACTTCCTGCTCAAACCTTGTCGGATCATTAATGGTTTTGTCATTCATTAGTACGTTGTTTAATTTTTTAAGTGATATTTTGTTCTCTGGTTTCAAAAGTTCGCCACTCTGTATCTTCAAATGCATTTCTATTCTTTTCTTCTTTCTCTCTTCCCTTCGAAGTCTCATTCTTTCTTTCTTGGTTAATGTAGATGAGTCAAATTTTGTTTGCAAAGCAGAAGACATTTCATTAGTCTTATATGGAACCGGGTGTTGAATAAACCTAATACTAGGTAATTCAGCCTCTTCTTCGTCATTGTTTGCATCTAATTCTTCCTCAGAATCATCTTCAATTCCTATTTTGTCGTAATCTTGTAGGTATTTCGGTTTGACAGTCAAATTCTGATTGTAAAATGCTGCATCCCAAGTATCCATGGATCCAGAAGCGTCCTTCTCGTTGGGGGTTTTTTTTTTGGGTATTGTTTCACTATCAATATCAATATCCTCATTATCCAATGAGATCTGTTTCCTCTTTTGGCCTCTTTTGTTACTAGTTGACAGGTACGGATTCTGTTTGCTTTGAGTTGTATTTTCTTGCTGCTTTTTGTCATTATATAGACTTTTCACTAACCTTATATTATCTGATTGAAGCACAGGATGTAACTCTGTTTTCAACCCTTTTGCTGCATCATCGCTTTCAGAATCACTACTGTTTCTGTTGTCATTGTTATTCATGTTATAAAAGCTTTGGCCGTCAATACACGGCGTTTTTCACCTTCAATATTGTTGCTTAATGGCATGATGAAATCAAACAATACTATGCTTTAAATCGTCACCTAAAAAAGAGCTCTCAGCAGAGTTCCCATGAGAGAATGTGCTTCACGTGACTATGTAATTTGTTTAATCAATTAGCAAAATGAAACAATAATACAATCAAAAAGTGCAACGGTATTTGCAGCGCAAAAATTCTTTCATAAATAACAGTTTGTTTGAAGTATATTTCATTTATTTAACCCCATTCTCTGCCAAAAGCAATTAACTTCGAGTGAAAAGCTTTCTTAATGAGAATTTGCTTTTCTTTTTCTTTTCGTCACTCTTTTGTGAGGAACTAGTAAAAGTCCTTTTCAAGATATTCTCTTCATTCTCTTGTTCAGCCTCTTTCTTTAACGTATCACCAACACTTAGAGTCTTGTACCTTCTCAAATCGTTATTAGAGCCAACTGGATAGGTGTTGTTTCTAGGAGATCTTGTTGGTGGAAGCTTTATTGTTCTATTTACTGGAGGCTTAGAGCTAGCATCTGTGGCCTTTGAGGAAAGAGATGAATTTGAAACCGCTGTAGTGGGAATCTTTTTACTCTTGAAATACTCCCCTTGAGACAATACGTTTTTCAAAGATAGTAGTGCGGTATCAGTTTCTCCTTCGGTTCCTATTTTGCTGAAGTTTTCGTTGTATTTAGCAGATTGTTCTGCAATTAAGTCAGTAATTTCAACAGATTTTCTGGTATGAGAAAAATCAGGATATTCTTTGTCAAGATTATCAAGGCCCTTGTCCAAGTTTATCTTATATGTTTTAAGAATTGAAGAGAGCTGTTCCGAAGTTGACATATTATCACCATTGACATTAGTAGTTATAAATTCTTCCAACTGCAATTCTTTGTTGATCTTCGTAGCTTCAGCTTGTTCATTTTTTCCATGGTTCTGCAACAGCATAAAAGGCAGAAGTGGTCTTTTCACCATCAATAAATTTTTGTTTAACTCAGCTAGTTTCTTTTGCTTTTCTTTCAATGAAAGTGACATATTTGTTGTGACAATTAATCTTTCTTTGATGCAGTTTTCAAAACTATCAGATTTCTTAGCAGGTATTATAACAACAGGAACAGGCAAGTAGGAAGTAAGCACATCAGCTAAAAGTTTAGATCTTTCTTCACCTAATTTTTCATCATGTTGCCACTTCTTGGTTGTGGTGACGACTAATTTCGGAAAATAACAATTGTAAGCATTTATAAAAGAATTCCTCGTGTTTTCAATGGACACCTCGCAGGTCAACTTAACAATCTTGTCAATTGGTAAAATTAAATGAATGTATTTCAAAATGTCGTTAAGAGTCTCTTCCACTTCATTGTAGGTGTATCCATTCTTCCAATGGGTTTCATTTCTGTCGTAAATTTCATCGTCGCTGTCACTGTCACTATAATTGCTATCTTCATTTGAATTGTCCCCATCCATTCGAGATTTTAATTTCTGCAACTGAATCTTTCTATTTATTCTGTCTTTTCTTCTGGTCATTCTTTCAGCTGTGCTCTCTTTAGGTAAATTACATGACACTATCAAAGTGTCTCCGTTGTTAGCAATTTTGGTTATTACATAATCCAATGCTACCCACGAATGTCTTCTTCCTGAAATATGCACCAAGATAGATCTTCCTTGGTTATTCCAACCAATTTCTTTGTTGATCTTTCTCAAAGTTCTTGCTCTGACGTCTGAGGAGTCAATAGAAGCTGCTTTTGTTCCGTGTCTAAAACGTTTATCTATCGGAATGGCATTGTTAGCAGTTGGTTTTAAGTGATATTTTCTAGGCTTTAAAATAGTATTCTTCTTTCTTTTTACATCTTTTTCCAATTCATCAAATTGGGGATGTTTCTTGTTAATAATTAATGCCGAGTTATTAATATAAGGCGTTGTACTATAGCCTTCTAAGATTTTCAACTTTTGTAAACCTTTCACTAAATCTCCGTCAGGAGAAGTAACGCTCTGAAAGCTTGTGGTGCTCAGCGGAGGCGAGTGATTATTTCCACCTCTATACCCAACATAAGTATCTTGATAACGCTCATCTATTTCATTATCGTACCACTCATCTTCGGTATAGTAATCAGCAGGTGAAATAATGTTATTATCTATAGCTGCTGCAGATAAATTCCCTAAGGGAACTGTGTCAAAGGACACCACAGGTTTAAAGTTAACCAATCCCATTGTATCAACAAAGTTATCAGCGTTTTCGATATCTGGATCCTCGTCATCAAACTTCTTCATACAGCTTTTTAAATTAGATGAAGATGGGCTTTGATCTGTTTTCTGTGTGGTATCTCCATGAGAAGCCCCAACAGGCTCAAGACTTTTAAAACGATCATCGTGCAACAAATTAACATTATCTTTTGCTGGAAGATTGACTCTAACATCTTTATATGAATCAGTTATAAGGTTCAAGCTTTTGGCTAACAAGTTTATATGTTCTCTGTTGTAAGAAAACGTTTTTAGTTGAACGACAGGTGCGGTGGTGGTGTTTTGTGTTTCGCTTGAAGACCTTGTCAACCGCGCAGGACTGCTAATCAAACTTTGTTGTTCAGCTGTTGTGTAGCCATTTGACAAGATTTTACTAAGCTTATCTAAATCAACAAAGTCTGTGTCGCTGTTAATGCTAGTAGGATCACTTGATGCGCTTTCAGTTCTCTTCTTACTCGACATCTTAATACAATCTTCTGTGTTGTTTATCCAACTGAAAGAACGAAAAAATCAAATAAGCCAAATTCAGTATTAATGACACTAAATGTGTTTATATATATATAATAAATAGCCTTGGATTGTTATATATCTTTAGTGGAATTGTTCATCATGTTAGCTTGAGAAACCTTGCCGCATTTTGAAACAACATTGCTCCCCGCCCCTCCCCAGAAACATGTCTCCGCTACAACAATGGCTGCTAGCAGGTAAACCGCAAATGCACAAGGCACGTGACATCCAACCAATGTCTCCTTCGCCGCACTCTAGCACAAGCTTGCTATCCGTCTGATTAGATGATGTTGTCAGCCTCTTCAACATCCAAATCATAGAACCCACTCTCCTTGACTTTTTTGACGAGCTTGTTGAATCTCTTGTGGTGAGGGAATCCTTCGAGCATAGCGAAAACAAAATGCTCGATTCTTATATCCATAGGAACTCTGTGGAAAGACCACAATCCAAATATATTCAAGGCTAAGATCTCGACTACGTGAATTAGGAAAGTCAAGCCAATTAAAGCATACAATGTGATAAAAACATTTTCGATTTTCGCATTGAATAAGGACGAAATTTGGGTTCTTGCTGCCACACTGCTCTTCAGTGCAAGCATAAGAATAATTGGCAGTTGAATTAAAAGGAACAGCAAAATGCTTGGAAGATTGGATGTAGGATAGGTGATGTTCTTTACTTGTTTGTGAGATCTTTTCATCTTGCTTGCACTCGAAACACTCAACTCTTCAAAATAGTCTTGGATCGTCTTAATCTTGGTTACATTATCGGAGGTAACAAAATCGTATGGTGTTTCAATAACAACATCAACGTCATCTTTCACTCCTCTTAGGTAATTAAACTTGATGTGGCTCTCGTCAAATAAAATCACATTCAAGTTTGCCAACTCCAAACTCCTTTTATTTTTATAATCATTGGCGTAAACCTGGATGATGTCTAGAAGATTGTGTTTGTGGAACTTGTTCAGCTTGTTAATGAACAGTTTATGCGCATTTGTGTTGGCATTGTCGGATTTTAAAACCTGCATGACAAGTTCTTGCTGTTTTTCAGATGCAATCATCGTCTGTTCTTGGCTTTTCGTTGTTAAAGATATAGAGGCTTCTTGGTTTGTGGCAGCTTTTGATCACTTTCAAGTCCTTTTCAGGATATGCTTGAAAAGTAACATAAACGATTGGTCCATAGTGTTACCCGGCTATTATACGCCAACCGCGAAACTGATAAAGCTCATTCTGGGTTTTAAGAGGGCTGAAGGAAAACACAGAAGGCCCCTTAGCCATGAAACAAAACTGAATCTTGTTCTTTTTGGTTCAACCATAAAACCATATAGCCCCATCCCCAGAACGGATCCTACACAATACATGAAACTGCTAATCTCACACCTTTTACTACTTTCTTCACTCCTTCTATCATACTGTAAAAATGTAGATTCAAGGGTGGATAATTCCCACCACTCAATAGCACTCGAGCCAACTACTCACCACAGTTTGAATAGTCAACGAGACAAATACACCAATAGTTTAGCCTTAGATATTGACAAGTCAAATTCCATCTTTAATACCTATTTGAGAGATATTCCTATCATCTATTCGCATTTAGAGGATGCTGAAAATGAAATTCTTTTATTGAGTGTTTCTGACTACAACATACACAAACTTGGTTATAAAGTTTGGCAATTTCCAAGACACCTCTATAATGATATGTCAGAAATGGAAAAGGAAATTGTGGTCAGAGAAAATATCATTGAGTTTATAAATGACTATGTTGTTAATCTACAGGATACGGAAAACAATATGAATATGGAAGATTTAATTGATTGGTTGGAAACCAAAGGAAATCACAAGCAGACCATTACCCTCAACAATGAAAACGGCAAATCTCTTGTTTTTGAAAAAGATGGCCTGGATAAAATTAGGCTGGACAATGGATATCAAACTTTGTTGTTTAAGTTGATCTTCAATGTTTATGAAAACGGAGTTGTCTTGTTGGTAGATGGCTGTTTTGATAAGAGAAGTTGGAATTAAACTTGAACGAAAGCGGAATGAATCCATGAGTGTGTGTGCAACTATACTGCAACTATACTTGCTGCTAAAGTAACTGTGGGATTTTCCTTTCAGTGCCTGTTTGAATGACTGGTTGAGACTCTATGAGAGAAGTTAGGTTTTTTTTGGGACATTTGTGGCACCTTTAACATTGGTGTCAATTGGGAATGAAGCTTTTTTGCAGAGTGCTTTTGCTGATCAGGTTCCCAAGAGGTTCTTGCAAAAATTTCCAGGGTTGGTTCCTTTGCTTCCAATGTACTGTAGATTAATAAGAAGGGACAATAAATATATGTATACAACAACGAGTTCTTAAGGTATATATTGATATTTCTAGTTTGAAGTGAATTTATGTTATTTAAGTGTATCGGCTTTTTATTTTTATCATTATTGTCATGATTTCCGTCATATCATTGAGCATAAGCAACTTTGCGATGTGAAAAAACGAGTAAGGCTTTGTTATTATGTATTGCAGAACGCAAGTTATAAAACCAAAGGTACAAGTTGATATTCATTTTAAACAGCTATGGACCGCTTAATAAAGCATAAACTACATTTACATTAAGAATGGAAAATTAGTGCAAATAAAAAGTCACGTGTAATAAATAGACTAATCAGATAAAAGATGTTAAGTGAATATGTTTACAAGTGTGTATATTAAAAATTTACATCAATGCTCTTTTATTTTGTGTGCATAAATGTGCTATATTGCTTAGGTAAACAATATCTAGAAAAAAGCAATTGTACTTTATCAAATATATACAACAGTAGAATATACTTAATAATTTAAACAGACAACAGCATTTGTCTCTCATTCTCATAATCTTCCACATCGTCGTCTTCTTCTTCATCGTCATCATCATCATCAATTTCATTTTCATCTTCATCATCACTTTCCTCTTCTTCAACCTCCTTCAACATTTCAAAATGTTCTAAAACTTTATCCCAGTCAGGGAAAAGAGCATAAAAAGTGGTAGTAATGCATATTAACATCATCCCACAACCTAAACCTAACCAAAGACCATTCACATTGTATCCCATGTATTTTGACAAAAACAAAGCCAAGGGAATACCCACTAAATAATAAAAAGACAAGTTAATCACAGATCCTACAAATTGTCTGGCAGAAGCTCTCAGACAAGCATTCAAGATACAGTTTAGCGAGTCAAAGATTTCAATAAATCCAACAATCGGCAGAGCTTTTACAATAATCGAAATCACCTTCTCATCCTTGGTGAACATTTTAGCAATTGGATATCTGAAGACTGATAAACATACAAATACAAAGAGACCGAGTCCAATACCGATTAAATAACTTGCTTTCACACAAATATCTGCGTTATAAATGTTTTTGACACCAATATAGTTGGATAATCTGTTGCAGAAAACAACAGAAACACCAAAACTAATGTTGAAAAAAAGAATTGTTATTATGGAAATGGAAGACTGGGCAGCCAGATAGTCAGTTCCAAGATATGAGGCAATTAAAGTCAAAAGTTCATATGATAGATCTTCCGCTTCAAGCATGACAATTCCTGGCAAAACCAATTTGAATAAATCCCACCAATTATCGAAAGCTTTAGCAGTAAACCCGCTCCAACATTTTCTATCAGTATAAAAGTAAATGTAAGCCAAAGTTAGAGCAAACATTAAATAAAAATTGATAACTATGGCAACACCTGCACCAAGAAATCCAATACCGAGTGCTTTGCTCCAAACAAGCAAATAACTTAATGAAATGTTAATCGGGAAGCATATGATCAACACATACAACCCTATATCGTATTTGCCCATGGCTTGCAAGTATCTTTTCAGATTTTCAAACATGATAAAACCAGGAGTACCCCAAATCAAAACCTTCATAAAACTACTAGCTAATCCAACTAATTCCAATTCATCATCAGGTACAATAAACTTTATCAATGCCTCAACATTATACAAAACCCCACACAAAATTAAAACATAAAAAAACATAGAAAACAAGATTGATCTTTGCAGGTGAAGACCAACTGCGGCATAATTTCCACTTCCGTAAGCTTGTGGCATCAAAACGTCCAGGTAAGATGCACAGATAGCTTCAAAAAAGGCTAAAACAATGTTGATTGTTATGTTACAGATAGCTACAGCTGACAATTGCTTTGCTCCTAAACGACCAACTGTCAAGGAAGACACAATGTTAAACACCTGCTCAAGTAAAAATGTCAGTATTAATGGCGTAGAGTATTTTAGCGTTTGCTGAACCTCTTTGGCAATAGTTGTCTTCAAATGGGGTGTCTTAGGCAGATCCTTAGAATGCTGTATCTGCTTGGCTTGAATCAGCTTAATAAAGTCGTGATACGACAATATCCCTTCGTTTTTATTCTTGGTTGTTTTGCTAGTTAAAAGATGGTGATCAAACTTGTTGTAGTTAGGAATCTTAAGTGACATATCATCATCATCATCATCATAGTTTTCTTCTTCATTGACTTCTTCGTTACTTTCTTTAGTAGCCGAAGGATTGCTTTCAATGGAGTTGTATTGCTTTGAATTCACAGCATATCTTTTTGAGTGTTCAGAAAGCAGCCACTTCATTCCAACTTGATCATTATCCGATTCAATTAGGTCACCTCTTTCAGCAACTGACGGTAAAGATATGGATCTAGCCAAAGAGAGGTTGTCCCTTTCATCATCGTCGTCTTCCTCTGCCCCATCATCTTCGTAATTACCGTTGTTGATGTAATCATAGTCGTTATAACCATCTTCATCATCAAGATCTACTTCAGAGTTTTCATCATCATCACTGTTATTTCTTGATTGATCTAACAAC
The DNA here is from genome assembly GCA_019649515.1 of Hanseniaspora mollemarum. NCBI lineage: Eukaryota > Fungi > Ascomycota > Saccharomycetes > Saccharomycodales > Saccharomycodaceae > Hanseniaspora > Hanseniaspora mollemarum. The sequence continues at coordinate 365,624 of JABFEO010000004.1, read as the reverse complement.
GAAGCTATAACACTTTCTCTATCTAGATCATTAGCACTTTCATTGCTTCTTTGCGACAGATGAGTCGATAATTCCCCTAAAGACCTGCGTCTTTTGCTGTCTTTAAGTTGCTGCAGTTTTTTCTGCTTTCTGATCAAAGCTTTCCTCTGTCTTTTGTAATAAATTCGTTTATTTTCTAATCTATTCTTTTTGATAAGAAGATTGTTTGCATTGTAATTTGGGAGGTTGATTAGTCCAGTCATGGACAATCTTCTTTTGTGCTGCTTTTTGGTGATTTGTGCAGACAAAATAGTGTCTCCATTGTTTTCAAAAGAATTTAAAATAGGTGATAAAGACGCCATATACAAAAAAGAGCTTGGTGTCCCTTAGCCGTGGTCTTCATAATGTTATCTAGATGTTGCGCCTTCAAGCTTTAGTAGTGGATGTTGTATGTGACCAAAAACGCAACAATGCTGAGTTGCAAAAAATTACCCGGATATATTTTGCCTAAGATCTTAGTGAAACCGCGTTTTTGTGCAATTTGTGGTCTAATTACGATGAGAATTAACAGCTCCTTGTGCAATGATAGAGTGCCAAGAATGAAACCAATCTAAAGTGCTGTTGTAGAGAATGAATCGAAATGGAAAGCTAAATCTTCTTAGATTTGAGTGGTTACAAGAAGATAAAGAATTGAAAAGAATTCAATTGCTGGACCAAATAAACAACAGTCAAACGAAGGATGATGAGGGTGATATTGGGGATCTCAGCGATCTAGAATTAGAGGATTTTAGCACATTTAATAACGTTTTGAAAAAGCATATGGATGTGAATTATTTAATGACAAATAAAAACGAAAATGATATAAACAACATTTCCAATAAGTTGTTAAACAGAGATTTGACGACCTTTCTTAGGCGAAAATAACGGACTAACACTGGGCAAGGACGAAGATGAAACACAAACAAGTAGAACAGCCGCAGTTTCAGACGAAATTTTTAAGGATTGCTACATTGAAAACAATGGCGTGTTGAAGTTTCATCGGTTCAATAAATCTAATACGGAGGAAGATTCTTACAACGACATGGTTCAGGATGAGAGAGCCTATAATGACAACAAAAGCTTTAGTTTTCTGCAGGGAGATGTTTCAAAAGGTAAACAAAAGTTTCAATTTGGAGGTGTATTTAATGAAAGAGAACAGCATCATAATTTAGGTATCTCTAGTAGAAACAGTTATGCAAGCATAAAGGTTACTGATTCATCATATTACGACGATCTTAATTTGAAGTTTCTTAAAAATCATGATATTCCTCTAAAAAAGATTAACACCACTTTATACCAGATAAAACATTATGACAACGTTTATTTGAATATGGATGCTATTAACAAAGAGGCCTATGAAATAATAAACGAACACTCTCTTAAAGATACATTACTCAGCAAACAGGATCTATTATTTCGATTTCCCATCATTTCAAAAGAAGATGAAGAAGAACTAAATTTAGAAGACAGAGATTTGCTTTTTTTATTGGATGTCATAAAGTCTCCAACGGAGAAACTACAGGAGGAAAATTACTTAAGGTGCTCAGGTAAAACAGTTCTACAATTGCAAAAAATCTATGCAACCTTCGAAGAGCTTTATGGGACTGATATTTACAGCGGTGAGGATCCCGACCACAGTTTCGGCAAAAGGCAGAAAACACAAGGATTTCCAAATAAAATAATGTACAAGGATGATATTAGCAAACGAAAGGAATTAGTCACTCTCAACAAAGGAATAGTCTTATCTAACTTGAGGCAGCTACTAGCTAGAGATGAGTATGATTCCTTTTACGCTATGGTTTAGCACGAGACCGGTGAGAGGCAGCATGTGACAAAGTCACATGATCTACAACATGCTTGAATGCTGACTTTGCCGCATATATTCACGTGACCTGTTTTGAGCCGCGCATCTAGAATATTGAAATTCCCCTTTGTTCTGGAACTTTCTGGAACTTGATGCACATTTAAATCACGGACCGATCAGTTTTACTATTTAGTTCTTGTATATAATACCTAATATTTATATAACCCATTTATCTTAATTGTATAACAGTCGATTACATTAAGGCCTTTTGACAACCATCTTGAACTCGTCATAGAAGATACAATTAAAATTCTATTTAACGTATATCTAGTGTTCATATGTTACGAAAATATTATTCAAATAGGTTATTGTCTTTATCCAGACAGAATAGCAGGTTAACAACAAGTACATTGCTTGCAAAAACAAGCTGCTCATCAATTGTTAACAAAAGAAACTATATATTAGAATCTACTCAGAAAACTAATGGAAGAAATTGCAAGCAAAATGTGAGCTTTTTATCACAAAAAAGTATAAAATGCTCTCTCTCTTCCAGCACGAAAAGATTCGTTCAAATGAAAATGAATCCAAACCAAGGCGCTCCAGATAAACCTGCTTTGGAGGAATTTGGTGAAAATATCACTGACTTGGCTAAAGAAAACAAGTTGGATCCCGTTATTGGAATGGATGCTTCAATCCAAAGATTGCTGGAAATTCTATCAAGAAGAACAAAAAACAATCCAATTATCATTGGTAAAGCAGGTACCGGTAAGACCACTGCAATTAACGGATTAGCTCAAAGAATTGTTTCTGGACAAGTGCCAGAATCTTTAAAAAATAAACAAGTCATTTCTTTAGAATTGTCGAAAATTGTTGCGGGTTGTAAGTTTAGAGGTGAATTTGAAGAGAGATTACAGAAGATTATTAAAGAAGTGGATGATAAACAAGGAGAAGTTTTGCTATTTATTGATGAAGTACATATGCTACTAGGGTTAGGTAAAAGTGGTGATTCTGCAATGGATGCTGCGAATATTTTAAAACCAAAACTAGCTAAAGGTATGAGATTGATTGCAGCCACAACTTTAGATGAATATAGAATTATTGAGAAGGATCCTGCCTTGGCCAGACGTTTTCAATCAGTTATCATAGAACCACCTTCTGTTGAAGATTCTATTACCATATTGAGGGGGTTGAAAGATAGATATGAAGTGCACCATGGTGTTCGTATTTTGGATAGTTCATTAGTCGCTGCTGCCAACTTATCTGACAGATACTTGTCAAATAATTTGCCGGATAAAGCTATTGATTTATTGGATGAAGCTTGTGCAGCTTTAAGATTGCAACATGAATCCAAACCTGAAGTTATCAATGATCTTGATAGAAAGAAAGTTAGAATTCAAATAGAGTTGGAATCGTTAAAGAAAGAAACAGATTCTATTTCTGTTGAAAGAAGAGAGGCTCTACAAAAGCAATTTGAGCAAGTCGACGGTGAGTTATCTAGATTGACAGAAATTTGGGTTAAAGAAAGAGGATTAATTGATGAAGTAAAGAAAAACAAAGAAAACTTAGAAGCTATGAAACAAGAACTTCAGATTTGCGAAAGAGATAACAACTTTGCGAAAGCTTCCGAATTAAGATATGCTAAAATACCTGAGTTGGAGAACAATCTCAAGAAAAATGAGCAGTTATTAAAAAAGAAGAAATCAGGAAAGAACAATATGTCTTTGCTTCATGATGCCGTTTCAAATGAGGATATTTCCAAAGTCGTTTCTAAGATGACTGGTATTCCTATGGAAAATTTGATTAAAAGCAACGAGAAAGATAAATTGCTATTTATGGAAGATAGTTTAAAGCAAGAAGTAGTGGGCCAAGATGAAGCCATTCAAGCTATATCTGCTGCTGTTAGATTGCAAAGAGCTGGGTTAACCAGTTCCGACAGACCAATTGCTTCTTTCTTTATGACTGGACCTACAGGTATTGGTAAGTCATTGCTATGTAAAAAGTTGGCAGGGTTCTTGTTTAATGACGAAAGAAAATTGATTAGATTTGATATGTCAGAATATCAAGAGAAACATTCAATTTCTAAATTAATTGGTTCACCTCCTGGTTATGTTCAATCTGAAGAAGGTGGCCAATTAACTGAAAGAGTTAGAAGAAATCCATACTCGATTGTCATGTTTGATGAATTTGAAAAAGCTCATCCTGATGTTAGTAAAGTTTTGTTACAAGTTCTTGATGAAGGTAGATTAACCGATTCTCTAGGTAACGTTGTGGATTTTAAGAACACTATTATTGTTATGACTTCCAATATTGGCCAAGATATTTTATTAAAAGAAGCTGAAAAGGAAGATAATGCTGAAAATGGAACTTGGACTCCTGAAACAAAGAAGAAGATTTTAGATAACATGAAGCACTATTATCCTCCCGAGTTTATTAACAGAATCGATGATGTTATTTTATTCAATAGATTAACAAACCAAGGCATTAAGGCTATTGTCGACATAAGACTGCAAGAAGTTCAGGAGAGACTTATTGATAAGAGAATCACTATTGACGTTTCCGATGATGTTAAAAAGTGGTTGGGTGAAAATGGTTACGATGTGCAATATGGAGCTAGACCTTTGAACAGATTGATTTTGAAACAAATTTTGAATCCAATGGCTATGTTGTTACTAAAATCTCAAATCAGAGCAGAAGAAACAGTTAAAGTTGTTATGAAAAATGGTAAAGTTGAAGTTTTGCCTAATCATGATGAAAATGAAATCATCATTGAAGAACCGGAAGAAGATTAAAGTTTTAATACAAAAATAAAAACATTTATGCTACCAAAATGAATACAGGTGTTAAAGATGAACGTGTATGAATTTTTATCATATATATTGTATATTTCCCTCTTGTTAATACGTTATGAATATTTTTTAATAACATTTCTTAACAGACTTTTGTTCTCTTGTTTCAGCCGTACTTTTAATCAATTGTACAAAAATGCTTTTTGTAAAATATATCCATGTGAGAAAGATGTAAAAGTTATGATCAAACATCTGCTAAAGCAAAAAAATTTCAAAGTAAAATATAGAAAAACAACTGGAAAGACCTAATTTAATTTTGAAACTTTAATGATCATAACTATGAATCCTGATAACAAAAACACATATGTATGTGAAAATAATACTACTGAAGAGCAAGAATTATCATTTGTACAAGATACAGAACAAAAAATTAACAAAATAAAGGAAGAAAAGAGATATTTAAACGTAAGTCAAATATTTTCCTCTTCAGTGTCTATATCACCAACGCAATTAAATGAAGTCCAAGTTCCTGAGGTTGCTGAATATACAACACAAAGCACAAACACAATACCGTTAAATTTTATTTTAGCAGAGATCATAACTACAGAAGAGCAATATGTAAAAAATTTAAATTCCTTAATTTATACCTTTATAGAAATTTTATCTAGAGAGCCAATATTTAATTGCTTAAAATATTATTTAAAAAATTTACTTGATATACATTCTAAACTACTTGTTAAGATTAAAAACGTTAATATTGAGTCTTTAAATACATCCATTATAAAAGTGGATATTATTACTGGGTTAGTTGTAAATTCTGTTTCAATATACTTTTATGAAAACTATATAAAAATATATTACATTATATTGCAGATGTTAAAAGAACAAAAGACGCACTTGGTAAAAACAATTTCTAATTTAAACAATACAATATATTTAACACAATGCAGGGATCGTCAGCAAATACATCAGAATATATCTTTTGAATCGCTATTGCAAGAACCACTAAACAGCATTATAAGATACAAAACATTCTTTTCAAGAATATTGCTTAACAACATAACATCATATTTTAATAGAAGCAGCATTGCAAAAAACGTCAATGATTTGTTAATAAAATTAGAAAAAATTAATAATTTTGAATTAGATTATGCTACAACAATAAGAACAAAAAAAAATTATGCTATTAATGAATTTGGTGGAAAAGCACCTAACAAAACTTTTGATCCAAACTTTAGGTACAACAATGTAATTCAAAAAATAATAAAAACTGATGAGAACATTGAAATTTTAACCTTTGGCCCAATTATATTGCTTCAACCAGTGATTGTATACTATATTGAAAGCAAAAGTGAAAAAATAAAAAATAGTAAATTTAAAAACCTTATATCAAAATTTTTACCTAATAAAAGGGAAGTATCACTGTTTCAAGTTGCATACAAAGACAATTGCATAGCCCTGCTTTTCAAATCACATCTCTTAATTCTAGAGCCATCAAACAGCAGTAACAATGGATTAAAAACTATATTTTGTATACCTTTAGCCATTTCCAAAATAACAACTTTATTTGTCGATGGAATAATGACAAATTTTGAAAATACACTTAAAATAATATATGGATATAATTTAGTGAAGTTTGAAATGCTACTAACCTCTTGGAACAAAATTGAGTTTGAAAATTTCAGCTCAAAACTTCAATATCTTGCTGAATTCTACAACTCAAATGAAAAATCCACCAGCCAAGGCATTCTGGAACCTTTAACAATGGAGTCTCTGGAAAAAAAAAAACTTTCAAATGTTAATGACATTAACCATACTGTAAATCAGATTGTTCAACCTATTAATATTGCAATAAAAGATATTAATTTGACTTCAATAAATAAGGATAAATTATTTAAGAAATCGTATTTCAATCAAATTTTCTTGATAAACGCGAATTGTTCAAATTATTCAGAATATCAAAATGACTATATGTGGATATGGCATAAACTCAATACCCAAATAAATAAAAACTCTGAAAATACAGATATATTAATAAACGTTAATTCAAGAATATGTATTGAAAACTTTTTGTTACAACACAATATGTGGTTCAGTGATGTTGATATGTTGAAGTTAGCCCATTACAAACAACATCACCTTTTTAGCTCATATAGTAAATTTAGCAAAAGGAATTTATTTAAAATTCCTTTTCCTAGAGGTCATAATTTAGCAAGAGCTTGTTCAGCAAGATCATCAACAACTGTAAGTGATAAATCCCTATTATTTTTACCAACAAGCAGAGTTTTGAATGATATTTGTCAATTAAGAACCAGCTTAATAGTGAATAGTGAAAGCATAAATGGATGCAGTTATTTCAGTGGCCCAACAAGAGCAGTTAAACTTATTACTTCTAAACGTTTCCATAGTCTTTCATATAAAAGTTGCAAGACTGCATTAAAAAAAAAAAATAGCATAAGTTCATCTTCAGCTTCAACCGCTAAAACTACAAAGTATTTGTCAGTTGTTGCAAAGTGGAAACTTGAAGAAGATGAAAGCAGAAACCTAGATATTGAGAAAGCACACATACACAGCGATGATACTATTCTAAATAAATGTAAGTACACAAAATCTATGGAAAAGTTGTTTTTATTGAAAGAACCTAATTTTCCAACTAAAAAAAATGTGCCCAATGTTGATGAGATAATAGAACAATATGTGAGTGGAAGACAGCAATCAAAATAAGGTTTTTGTGAGTGGTGAAAACACGAAACGTCTATAGTTGACTAAAAGCTTTATGCCGTCGTACCAAAATTTCCAAGACATTTAGATAGGCATTTTTATCTCTATAACTTCTTAATAACAGATTGCTAAAAATTAAAAAAAAAGCACTCTATATATGTAGAATCTATATAAATGAAGCAGTAAAAAGGGAAAAAGATGAAGATATTACTTTTAATTTCTCATACCGTTTGCAGCGTTGGTGTTAGAATATCTTCTCTTGTTAAAACCACTATTTTCTTCAACCAAATCACCATTAATGATGATATCACTGATGATCTGGTAATTGTCTTTAGTGTTGAATTCGTTTTCTAATTCCTGTTTATTAGCTTGCAGCAATTCACCTCTAGCACCTCTCTTGGTTGTCGTGGTGAAAATGTTTTCGATTGAGATTAATGTATTCAATTCAACAATATCTTTGTCAGTTACTTTATAATCCTCAACATTTGAATGTTCCTTTTTGTATAGGTTATATTTTTGTAAAACAACATCTTGGTCTTCCTCATTTAACAAAATGATAAAATCAATATTTTTACCTTTGTAGTGAACTTTTAAAGCAGCAGACATGTTATTTGATGGGAATTAGTTTTTGTTAATGTAAATAAGTTTGTAATTATCCTGTGTATTCGAGATAATCAAGTTTGGTCTTCATTCTATTATTCTTCCTAAATTATACAATAACCAAAAATATATGAATGTCAAAAATCTCCTACACTCTAAGCAGATCTTCCATTTATATATGTGTGAATATACAGATTGTAATTTTTCACATCAGTAATTGTTAAAAGGTATATAGCGCCCCTTTAAAAAAAAATACTACCAATACTCGTACGTAATAAGATTAATAGTGGATCATTATTCCATTTCACTAAGGAAAAAAAAACCACCATAGTAAAATGAAGAATACATCGTATCTAAATGATGTAATGCTGTCCATTGGCAACTAAACAAGAACATACAAAGGTAGCCCTCTAGAAATATTGTCCATATATTTTAAGCTTTCTGCCTGACTGTCCTTCAAATTCTACGATGGGATACTACCCCTTAAAAATCAACATTAGCAAATACGTATATATACGTTTTATACAGCTTTGGATACCACGTTAAAAAACCGGAAGGAGAAATAACTCCGCTGGAACAAGAATATGGGCAAGCAGTGACGTTCTTTTTTGACAGGCGTATAGTGGCAGACTGGACTGGGATTTACCTGATTATTGGCAATAAAAGCCTGTCTACCTTATTTGTAAAAGAGGTAGCCAGATCAACTGCTGGTGGAGTTTGCCGTTTGCAGTGCTCGCTCAAGTGAGCATCTGGTCACGAGAATGACGAACCCAAGTTTTGCAAATATGACACGTGATATATTGTTATTTGTGAAGCACAATTAATTCTGCCCGGAGTGTTCTCGGCTGGCCCCTCTGAATTCTATTCTGTACAATATACTGTGCTATCCACCTGGATGGACCAGCTTTATTGAGCCTTTTCAGGAGCATACTGTTCGGAGTGTACATGTAATTCAGAAATGGTCGATATCTTGTATAAGCGGGGAAGCTCTTATTATTGCGAGGAATATAGCAGATACGACTGCTTGCCTCACATTTTCAATATTATTGTTAATATATTCTACATATCTCTCGTAATAGATTATACTTATATAATTACAGAAATCGTAATAATGTATGAATTTTATGGGCGTTTAGCAAGCTTTGCCTATTGGTTATTCTTTTCAATTGATGTTATGACTATTAAAAAAATCAAGCTTTTCCAAAAGACAAAAGCAGCAGGTGAGCTTCAGTTGTACTCTACTGTAAGTAACCTCCAGCGATGAAACGCAGCATATAATCTTCCACATGTCTTGTGCCTTCATAATATTTCGGGTCATTAGGATCATCAAACTCAACTTCTTCAATGTTTTGGATCAAATTTCCATCATCATTATCCAGACCTTCATTGAACTCCTTAGCATCTTGAACTTCTTCGTTATTCATTTCCTTCGCAGCAATTTTTGCAGCTGTAGAATCATCTTCATCTTCTGCCATCGTCAGCATCTTGTTGAGAGCTGGGCTTTGTTCATTTTTCAAATTGTTTAAAAAGTCTGTATTGAAATTACCTTCTTGAATAACCATGTTATCTAATTGAGTTTTTTGCATTGCTTTATTCAAAATATTGCTTTCAATCGTATGCTCAGATACAAGTCTGTAAATATTGACATCTCTCATTTGACCAATTCTGTGACATCTATCTTGACATTGTTTATCCATTGCTGGATTCCAATCTGAGTCATAAAAAATAACTGTATCAGCACCCGTTAAATTGATACCAACACCACCAGATCTCGAAGATAAAATGAAAGTGAAGATTTTAGGATCAGTATTGAATCTTTCAGTTAGCAATTGTCTATCTTCAATTTTTGTTGCTCCGTCTAACCTAGAATAAGTGTAATGATGATAGTTCAGGAATATTTCCAATATGTCTAAAATCTTGGTCATCTGAGTGAAAATTAACACTTTATGGCCCCCATTTTTCAAATCTTTCAATAGTGTTGCCAGCTTTTGCAATTTACCACAATCATATTGCAACAAAAATTTGTTTGGAAACTCGATTGATAAGTTTGTTTCAATCTGATGAAAAGGCGAATTATTAAATGAAACTCTAGGCACATTACCATAAAACAAGTCATTGTTTTCCAGAACAACACATTTTGGTGTAATAAAACAAAAGCTTTCAATAAGCTTCGAGTGAATATCAAATATATTGATCTCTTGGTCTAGTCTAAAGTTGCAGATCTTCAGAGTCTGGACAAGATCCTTTGAAAATGGAGCATTTTCTGTTAATCTTTTGTCATTAACATATGATAAGTGCAACAATTTATTCATAGTAGTAATAATGTTTAGCTTTTCCCAATAGGTGTAAAATGATTCAATATCTTGAAAGTTAATATCATCCTGTGCAAATTTATCCAATCGTTCTTTCAGTCTATCGATTTGTGTCAAAATTTCAGCTTTAACGCTCAAACTTTGCCTTTTTTCGTGATTTAATAAAGTATCAGTTGGATTTAAAACCATTGTTAAATTCAAAAATTCCTTATTTACCGACAATGAAATGTTTTCTTGTAGAGCCTTTGTTATTTTTTTGCTGATAACTACAAAGTCATGATTAATATTCTTTTTGAAGGCAAAGGACGTTACAATAGGTCTAACTTCAAATAAATCTGGATGATTACAAACTTTTCTTAGTTGCATCAAACAATTGATGATCGATAAGTAATTTCCTGATTTTAAAGTTTCTTTTGTTTGTGTTCTGGACATAAACTCATCATACAAGTATCTTTGTCTTTTCGATAGTTTACACATTATAATATGTTCATATTTAGCGGGCATTTGCTTTTCAACGTCTTTTTTTAGTCTTCTTAATAGGTAAGGCCTTAAAACCTGATGCAATTTATTAACAATGTTCATTCTGTGATCATTTTCCGATGTTTCATTAGGTTGCTCAATCAATTTGTCAAAGGGCTTCCCAAACCACTCGTGAAATGATTCTATATCAGCAAAACCTTCTAATTCACCGTTTTCCATAATTGTCCTTGGCATTAAAAAGTATAACAATGACCATAATTCAGTTAAGTTATTTTGTAGGGGAGTACCTGTTAACAACAGTCTTCTTTCAGAATTAAAACTCAACAAGGCTTGCCATCTACCTGATCTAAAATTCTTAATATTGTGAGCTTCATCAAGAATCATGTAGCCCCATCTTTTTCGTTTGAAAACATGCTGATCAGTCACAGCTAGCTGGTAGGATGTGATAACAACATGAAAGGTGTTTTGTTTATTCCAACCCTTTCTTTTCTTTACTCTTTCTGTGGGTGAACCATAGTAAGACAAAATTTTTAAACCAGGAGCAAACTTTTTAAACTCCATTTCCCAGTTCAACAAAACTGATGTCGGCACAATGATCAAGTGAGGTCCCCAAACTTGCTTAGTTTCAGCTAGGTAGCAAAGCAAAGAAATGGTTTGAATAGTTTTACCTAATCCCATTTCGTCAGCTAGAATACCGTTTGTGTTGGTGTTATACAAGTTTGCTAACCAGTTTAACCCTTGTTTTTGATATATTCTTAAAGTACCTTTCAATAAAGATGGCACAGAAACATCTTCTACAGAATTATCAGCATTTTTTTCATTTGTGGACAAAACAGTTTCTTTTTCATTTATCAATTCTTTTGAATGCTTAAACTCAATTTTTTTGGTTTGCAAATCCTTTTCATGTTCATGTTCTGATTCTAGCTCTAGTTCTGACTCATATTTTACACCATCAATTGATTCGTTTTCTGATTCTGAGTCAGAATCAATGTCAGCAATTAAAGCAGATAGTCCTTGATTTTTATTTTCTTGTTCTGAGTTTGTGTCTGGCTCAGATGAACTATAATACTTTGAACTCTCATCACTAGTGAATTCGTCAAGAAGATTATTATCTTTATGCTTTTTTTCATCTTCTATCATTTCCAGCTCTTGTTTTGTCAATTTAATATTTTGTGCTGAAATATCATCAGAAAGTTCAAAGTCTTCTTCTATGGTTTGATACTTCAATTTCAACTCTACAACTGACAATTCATCATCGTCGTCAGCGTTTCCTTGGTCTTCTGCTGCGGAGTGAATTGGAAATGTAGATTCTTCAGCTTCAGATTCCTTCACAATTACACTACTTTCAGGAGAGGTGGTATTCTTGTTAATTTGCCTATCCAATAGTTTGCTACTTTTTTCTAGCATTTCATTGAGATTCTTTTTTCTCTCAATCTCTTCTGTTTCTTTGGAATATCTTTCATTAATAATATTATATGCTTTTCCAGCTAACAGCCAATGTTTTTTCACCATTGACGCAATCTTTTTACACATTTGCTTTTCGTACTTTAGTTTTTCTTTCATCTCCCTCTCTGTAGCGTTTTTAATATTTTTAAAATGCACTTCTATCATCATAGCAATCTTTTTCACAATTCTTGTCTTATTCTTCTGCACTTGCTTAAAAAGATTTTTCATTACTATTGCGTGGTTTATCAAATGATCTTGGAGGGGAAACATATTTTGCTCTTTATACACAAGTTTTATAGGTTCAATGTAGTTTTTTGATATTGTGTAGTCTCTTATAGATGTTAACTTTATCTCTTTAGTGACGACATCCCTCTTCAGTTTGGAAGCTGAAATGGCCCCTTTTATTTCATTATACAACTCGCGCTTTGAATTAATGTTCTCATTATATTCATCAACAGACATGTCTCTATCATCTATAAATGTTCTGTATGAATCAAGAAAATTTTCAATATTTTGGTTATAAACGGCTGGTTTTATTATGTTTGTTGGATTAGCAACATAATAAGGTCTGGCTCCAAGTAAAACTTTGACTGGTTTTATATCTGGGAAGTCATATTCACTCAAAGATGAATCCGATTCCATGTAATCGCTGCTCTCTGGTTCTTTAGGTTTTTTCACCACATTTTTCCGTGTGGTCTGAACTTTTCTTCTTTTATTGTTATTCCTAGTATTGTAAGAAACATTTTCTTTACCACTCCTACTTCTTAATCGACTACTAGTTCTTCTATTAAGGTTCTCTTCTTCATCCGTCATATGAGAGTCTGTGCTAGTGACATTGGTTCTTCTTGATCTCCTCAATGTCCTTTGTCCTGGATCCCCAAGATTGTCACTATTTTGTAGCATACTATTACAAATTAAAAGTTCTACTAATAAATAAAATACTCGAAACTCTATGTACTAGGCGATTTGGTCACTTGTTACCTTCCCTGTTGATTTGCAAAAAGAATTAAAACTATTTTTTCAAGAAATTGATTTTGTTAAAAAGCTGAAATTTGAGGTTTACCCCGACACACAAGGACATTATATAAAAATGTAGACATTCTCTCTCACGTGCTCAAAGATATCACTGGGGTCTAATGGCACTTTATACAGTGAATATTTTACAGCACATTTAATCATCTCTGAGAATTTATAGCAAGCTCTTTGATCAAGCAAATGGTCATATGCAAAAATGGATATGCAGACAGAGTGTATAACTCCTCGTCATTTAAAACTTCATGGTTTTGGATAATGTCGCTATTTTCTGATACAATGTCAACTCCATCAAATTTAAAATCAACCAAGTAATTGTTGGCTTCTATTTGGAACAGCTGAATAACCATTTTCATTTTATCGCCTTGGTATTTGTAGCCATTGTTAACATTACTTGTCCATCTGACTCTAACAGTCCATAGATCTTCTTCGGAGGGCTTAGCCCATTCGCAGCTCAGTGATTTTAGTGCAGAGTAAATTTCCCCCATGACATCCAATGGATACGATCTTGATCTGATACCAAAGTGCCATTTAATAGATTTGTTTGATTTTTTCACAGGTAAGTTGTTTATTTTTTGCTGAATGGTTTCTAGTTCACGCATTTTTTCAATATTCAACTGTTGTAAATCAATATCAGATTGTATACTGTTCTTCTTAATTATATTAGCATAATGCTGTTCAATTTGATACTGATACACCTGCAGCATTTGGGCTCTATGAATGGATGGCATAGAGGAGGGAAGAATTGAAATTGTTGATGAAGTATCCTTTTGTAGATCATTGTTAAAAGACGAAGGGAAGTCGTTGGAACTGTTTTCCGACACCATTGATGATTGCGAAGATCCATTGTTCTTATTATTACCATTAACAGCATTTGTTGAATGCTTTAGATCATGTATTAAATCTTTATTTTTGGATATCAGGTTATAAGCGTCTCTGATTTCAACATACCTTGGATTTGTAAAACTGTTATCCAAGAATGCCTGCTGTATTTCAAGGGAGTCATATCCTAATTTGGTAATCAATAAATTAACAATTGTTTCATTTGTTCCATTGCCATTTATAGATTCTTTGTTTTTGTTCTTGTCGTTTAAATTCATTTCAGGATACAATCTACTTTTAAGGTTCTCAGGAACTAAATATTCAGGTAAGTCGACTTTGAACCACTCGTGCTGGAAAATCTCATCAACAGTTATTCTGTTTAATGGGTTAACGATCAACATTTTTTTAATTATGTCTATTGCTCCCTCGCTCAAAAATTGAGGCAATGTATAAACACCATTGCTGATATTCTTGAACAAAACAGGAATAGACTCATCATCAAACGGTAATCTTCTACAGAGCATAACGTATAAAATAACTCCACAAGACCACACATCAACCTCAGGTCCTGCATATAACTTACCTGATATAACCTCTGGAGATGCATAGTTCGGAGAACCACAAGACGTCTTCAAAAAGTTACCATCCTGCATAATATTACTCAAACCAAAATCTGCTATTTTAACATTCAGCTTTTCATCTAGCAATAAGTTTTCTGGCTTCAAATCTCTATGCACTATTTTTAATCTATGACAGTATTCAATAGCTGATATGATCTGCTGAAAAAAACGTCTAGCTTCGTTTTCAGGCAACTTTTCTCTTTGTATTATGTAATCAAATAGTTCGTTTGACGCATATTCCATAACCATGATGATCTCCTCATCAGATTTGATTACATCGTACAATTTAATAATGTGTGGATGTCTCAACAATCTTAAAAACTGTATCTCTCTATCTATTCTGCCTCTCATATCATCCTGCTTCAATTTGTTAGTAGCAATGATTTTTAGTGCCACTTTGTTGTGCTTGTAGTAAGCCAATTTGACTTTACCAAAAGACCCCTCTCCCAATGTCTTTATGATTTGGTACTTACCAATCAAGTTATTATTAACGCTAGATTCTGACATTTCGGTTAAGAACAGAAACACTTATACCTATTATATAAAAATTATATTCTTTTCTGAAAGTTAAACCTGCTATTATTCAGTCTCCTGCCAATGGTTTTCTGATAAGTTTCTTGACAGAAGTTTATTAACAACGACATTCCTTCCCTTTAAATTTTTTTGCAGTGTACAATTAGTAGGTGAAAAAATATTTCCAAAAGGGAAAAGAGCTTTGTTCTGGTTGATGTACAAGAGATGGAAACAGTATCTAATGCAAACCACGTGAGCAGAAAATTCGCAAGTAGGTGAAAAAATTATGTCATGTGACAGCTGGCAAGGCAGGAAAAATGCAGAAAAGCTCCCAAATCACGTGAGCCATTATCACCAGTAGCTTCGTTCCAAAGCAGGCTGGGCAGCTAGTAAGTATGCGCCATTTAAAATCTTATCTTCTTCTTATTATTGCTGTCCTGTTTCTTCTCCATTCTTGTTCTCTTTTTAGCTTGTCTTTCATCTTTCATCTTTTTCAATTTTTTCAATTTTTCTTCATTATCATCTATAAATTCGTACTCTTTCTCCAAGGTTTCAAGACATTTCTCCAAGCATTCTAGTTCACTTTTAACAACGACCGCAGCCATGTACTTTTTCGAATAGCCCTTTTCTGTGGACTCTATATTAATTTCGTTGTCTTTGTATTCTTTGATTTTGTTTTCGACCAAAAGTGTTACAAGTTTTTTAGTTTCCAAAGACATTTGATTTTTATGAATAACTCTCTTAAAAGCTTTTTTAATCAAGGACTTTAAAGCCTGTTCACTAGCTTCTGAGGAGTAGGTAGTTAGTATTTCACAAACGAGAATCAACTCGGATATTATACCACCTTGCAAATAAACATCATAGCTTTCCATCAGCAATGGATCATCCAGATCATAGATGTCATCTATCTTGTCAATGATAGCCTGATATTTAGCATCAACTTCAACCAACTTGCGCAGTTCAATTTCAGCAAATTCATTAAAGTTTCCTTCCTCAACATATCCATACATTCTCAATAGTTCTCCGTTTGGATGGTCACCATAAATATTGTAAACTTCCTCTCCCACCTTGATGTCTTTGACAGCCACCATGCTAATGTACGTTTCATTTTCGTCGTCAACTTGCAGCACTGCATTATTGTTAACCGAAGCATTCAAAAGATCTGCAACTGGTACCATAGACTTGACACTCACATCAAATGAATAAGACATTATGACAGATGATATTTGCAAAAACCTGTTGAAAGACATGTCAGAAATATCAAAATCTTCCTGAATCTCATTGTACATTTGGTGGATTTTATCCAAACCCATTCTTTCCACACACTTGGAAGGTGCTAGCATTATTAATTCTTCTTGCGTCCAGTAGTACAAGTTATCAAATTTTCTACTTTCATCCAGAGGCAAGATTGATACGTACGGATACCACTTGCTAGAGTTGCCTTTGGCTAGTTCTTGAAATATGACCACAACTAAATTTTTCCAGTCATCAGTGCTGGAACTGTCGGATCCTTCTTCGACCTCATCTTCGACCTCCTCTCCGACCTCATCTTCGACCTTCTCTTCTGCTACCGTTTCAGTAGCCTTCAATCCTACACTTTCAGAGTCCTTGTTTGATATTTTGGCTTTTCTTAGAATGGGTGAATTAAGTGGATTTATTAGACATTCATAAGGTATTTTAAACAAAACCGTTCCTTTTGCTACAAAAGAATTACTAATAATATGTCTGTTCTTTGAAGCAGATTCTTTAATTACCAGCTTATTACCATTGAAATCAATGCCTGTTGATTCACACCAATTTAAAAAATTAGCATTTATTTCTTCGTTTTTCTGAGAAGCAGTCATTTTATGAGTACTTGGTACTCGATTAATAAGCTATTTAGCGGCTTCACAGCATCTTTACTTCCATTAAAGTCAATAAGTTAGATATGAAAAGCAGCGGACCACCAAAATATAAAAGCTTATAACAAAAGGAGATGTGCTTCCGAAAAGGTTTCCAAAATAGGAAATTACACTATGAATCGCTTGGAATCTTCTAGAAAAAACATCTGCAGAAAAAAACACACTGAAAAATTTTCATCCTAGTGTAAGTCACATTACTTAAACTATCCCTCACTGATTTGAAAAGAGCCCTTATCTATGAAAGGAAACAAGATTCTTACACCAATCCCCCAGTAAAATATATTAGTAATGTCGACAGTCGCAGATTTTAAGAATAAAGCCGCTGAATATTTCAAAAACAAGCAATACAATGAGGCTATTCAACAATACGATGAAGCCATAAAGCTTGCGAACCCTGATGAAGTTCATGTTTTATACAGTAATAGATCCGCCTGCTACGCATCCTTGTTCAAATATTCCGAGGCTTTGGCTGATGCCAACAAATGTGTTGAAGCTAATCCATCTTTTGTTAGAGGATACGGAAGATTGGCTACTGCACAAACTGGTTTACAAAAATATGATGATGCCGCTTCTTCTTATGAAAAATATTTGGAGTTGCAACCAGGAGCTGATTATGCGGTTAACGGATTGAAGGAGCTTAAAAGATTAAAAGAACAGCAGAACAGTGGGATCAATAATGACAACTTTGACATTGGTTCTCTAATGAGTGATCCAGAAATAATGCAGTTGATGCAAGACCCTGCTTTTATGGATGCATACATGAAACAAGACATGTCAGTTTTGCAGCAACCAAAGTATGCCAAATTAATTAAAGTTTTAGAAAAAATGGCTTCTTCAATTCCAAAAGATACCCAAGTTCCTCCTACAGCAACAACAGAAAAACATAATATTTTAAAAGAAGATTCCTTGAAAGAAGAAACAGAGACTACTGAAAATGCTAAAGAACCAGAGGATGTAGAAATGGAAGAACCAAAGGAGGAGAATGAGAATCTAAAAGAAAAATCCTCTTTGGTTAAGGCTGAAGGTAATATATTCTACAAAAATAAAAATTTTGAAAAGGCAATTGAAAAATACCAAGAAGCTTATTCAATTTACCCAGATGTAGTCTATCTAAACAATACTGCTGCTGCCTATTTGGAATCCTCTAAAGTTGATGAAGCAATTAACATTTTAAATGAAGCCATTGACTCGGCAAAGAGCAACAGAACTGATTATAAAACCATGTCCAAAATTTATCACAGGTTAGGAAGCTGTTACATTAAACTAAACCAAAAAGAAGAAGCTTTATCTTACTTTAAGAAGTCTTTAACCGAGCAAAGAACTCCTGAAGTACTATCCAAAATTAAACACCTGGAAAAGGAAATCAAACAAGAAAAGGAAGCAGCATATATTGACGTTGATAAGTCAAATGAGGCTTCTGATCTAGGAAAAAAGTACTTCTCCGAAAATGACTGGCCAAAGGCAGTTAAGCAGTTTGATGAAGCTATCAAGAGAAACCCTGATGACTACAGACACTATTCTAATAGAGCTGCTTGCTTAGCGAAACTTTTGTCTTTCCCTGATTGTATTAAGGATTGTGACAAAGTTATTTCAATGAATCCGTCTTTTGTAAAAGCATATATTAGAAAGGCTAATGCTCAAGCTGGTATGCAACAGTTCATTGCTGCTGATAGAACGCTAGCTAGAGGTATGTCTTACGATATTGATGGTAAATTTGCAAAGGAGCTAGTAGATGCTAAATATGTTATTAGCAACTTGAAAAATAGAAAGTTGGCTAACGGTTCTATTACTAAGGAGCAATTAAGAGAACAAGCTATGGAAGAACCGGAAATTAGAGAGATTATTACTGATCCAGTAATGGTTTCCATTTTAGAACAAGCCAAATCTGATCCTCAATCTTTGATGACTCACTATTCAAATCCTGATATCAAGAGAAAAATTGATATTTTAGTCGAATGTGGTATCATTGCTACAGCTTAGATCAAATCTTAATATGACCGAAATATATATTATATAATGTGAAGTCTACATATATAAATAAAAGATATTGTGTAAGTGGCGAGGTCTGTCTTTTTTAAAGCTTTTTTTGTAAGAATAAAGGTTTTGGTAGTTGTAGAACTGCATGATACTAAAGGTAAGATCAAGTAAGCAAACAGAGAGCAATATTTTACATATTCATCATCCATTTGCCAGGCCTTTAGTTGTAGCAGCAAGCAGAACAGCAAAATAAGAGTTTCTAATGATCAAAGGTCTGCATGTAAACACGTGACCATTTTTTTTGCTTTTCTACTTTTAGCACTTTCAAAAAACCAAATAAGAGTTTGTTGTTTTAAAATCTTCTGTTTAACGAAGAAACTTCTCACAAACCACGCCCAATAAACAAACATAGCAGTAAGTAGAAGCGTTATGGTAGATTTACCTCCACATGGCTATATAACAAATTTTTACAATAGAATTAGATCAACTGTTTCTAATGAGTTTACTGACAATAATAGCGTAGGGATATACATTAACAACAGTAGTGGTAATACCAACAATGACGAGTTCACCGGCAATAGTTTTGCTGTTAGTTCTAGAAGAATTACAACCAGGAAGAGAATAAATTACTCAGAAGACAATTTTGCAAAGTATAACTACAGCGATTCATCGGAAGATGACGAAGACGCTTCTGGAGCAACTAATGGTGAAAGTGACGTCGGTTCTCTACATGGATCTAAGAATAAGAAACAGAAAAAAAGAAAACTTGATAAAGACTTATTAAAAGAGGAATATTTTAGACATATAAAAGATATAATTGATCCAAACAATGAGGAAAATGATGTTGATGATTCGATTAATGGGATTACTGACGAGAATGGAAATATAGTCAAAGAAGTTGATTACCCATCCTTTGATGATCCAGTTACAAGCAAAAATTTCTTGAAGTTTAAACAGCTAAAAGAAACCATTACTCAAGGGAAATTGATAAGATGCTACAGAGAAACAATAGACTTCAACCGGTTGAAGCAGCCGAGCTTAGACAAGGATACTGAGTTAGACTATTCTTCAACAAGAAACGTTCCGATAACTATATCTTTTGAGGATCCATTAAAGCCAGGAAATTTTTTTAAAGATGATTTAATATGGAACATAAACGATTTCTCTTTGTCAATAGAAACATTTTTAGAAATCTACTTGCTGGATCTCAACATCAATAATGAGAATGTCTTCAATAAAACTTTGTCTTCAATTAAAGAACAAATATTAAACTATAGTATGGTTAGCAGGCTTCCAGTTTTAAATGACCTGGTAGTTATGTTGAAAATTGATTGTTTCCTGGGAAGACAAAATTTTAGGGATATGTTTTATTTGAATTTAAGAGATGACTGTTTCAATCTAGAAGAGATAGTTGAGCTTCTGGTTGCAGATCTTGGACTGAAAAGAGAATGGCTTCCTATTCTAACTCACAGAATTCTTACCTATGCTCTAAATGTCAAGCAAAAAATGCTAAATAGCAGTTTAGAAGACGGCGTTTTGCTTCATTTGGAAGACTTAGCCATGGGATTAAGATTGGATGTTGAAAATTTGGGTGTCGAATACCAACCAGTTGTGGTGAACTTGACAAAGAATGAGATGGAAAAAAGACTTGAAGAGAGTGGGAAGAGAAGAGTGAACCATAGAAGAATTAACAGAAGAAATTTGTAGGGGATATATAATATTTTTTGAAGAATTATTTGCTAAAGCTGTAGTGTAAAACCTGATACTTCCAGTTCAATTTATTGAAATCTGCCAAACAAAAATCATTATTTGTAAGAGCTCCAGAGCTCATTTTTTTATCAAATAAAAACAATTTAATTCTGGAATGAATCAGAGCCATGCAACACATTTGACAAGGTTCATGGGTGCTTATGACATAATAATCTTGCAATAAATATTCGTTCACTTCGGTCTCCTTCAAGGAGCATATTTCATCAATTCCGTTAATTATTGAATGTGCGATTGGAAACTTTGAAGAGCTTGTTGTATCTTGAAACAAGTGTACTTTTTTGTTTTTGAAGTTGTAAAACAGAGTAACTATTCGTTTGTCTTCAGGATTTGTTTTAAAATTATTTATGAGTTGAAAAAGTTCATTGAATTTTTTCAGTTGTGGTAATTGGAAATCATTCAAATATATTTGCTTGAGTCTGTTTTCCTTATCATTGCCTTTCCAATTCAATGGCCAGTAGCTTTTAGACCATGCTTCACATATACTTTTTGTAGCAGGAGAAACTTTTGGAATATATGCTACTTCGTGTACCAATTTGTAATCTTCATTTTCAATGAGATTCAACTCTATAAGTTGTTGATTAATTTGCTTTTTGTCTTCTAATACATTTATTTCACATACTAATACAAATATTCTGTTTTCATCATTCTTTTTCACCCTTTTAACATACGACATTTGCTTTAGCAGCTGTTCCTCTTTGATGATATTAAAAAACAGCGAAATTTTTTTATTATTCAGTACCTCTAGCTGATGATACTCATAAAGCTCATTTTCCATTTGATTTAATTCTTCTTTATATGACATTGTGCTTTCTCGATTATTGTTTTGGATAATTGAGAACGAGACGTTCATGTTTTCTTTAAAACTTATCTGTGATTTTTGATTATCAATATTGAAAAATGATATGTCATGAATGGAATTTTCATGATGCTGGCTGCTCATTTGTTACTATAAACAAAAAACAAATGTTGCTGGTCATCAGTACTCTTTATTGATAGTTTCTATGTTTGCTTAAAGCATCTAAAAACTTTTCTCAAAATTTCTTCAAAGTGCATTTTTCTTGCTGCTGCGCATCTGCTAATATCTGCTGAGCAAAAGCCATCATGTCACATGACTTTAAAACTCTGTCATTTGGTGGTTAATAGTAGGCAAAGCCCCTTCACTGCTAGTGCTACTAGTAGCCGACTCCATCTCTATTGTTTCTTCAACGACTGTAGCTGAGTCTGATTTTCTAGTTGAATAATCTTCAGTGGATACATGTAGTAGATTAGGAACGTATAACACGGACATTTTGCTATTTTTTGATTTCTTTGTTGTGAATGTGAACACAGATAATGTTTTCAAGTCAGCATTGGCAATTGCTTTTGATAAATGCTCATCTGTGTGATCATTTAAGCTTTCATAATCATCATTGTCATCATAAGCCAAATGCCTATATTTTAACTTATAATATTTTAGATCAATCTTCAAATTGTTCAATACAGTGTTAAAGTTAGTGAACTGTAACAGTTGAAAATAAATTATGAGAAGGGGCATCCATCTTAGAGAGGGTGGAATCTTCTTTGCGTGTGTTTCATCTTGATTGGTATAGCTAGTATGAATTTCGCTGTTTGAAAATGCGTCAAAAATTGTATAATATCCACTAACAGCAAAAAGGTTAGCTTTCAAAGAATATTGTCTGGTTATCGATTTTATATTGATAAGTATAAGAGCCAGTAAACCCAAAGAGATTGCGACATTATACAAAATTGAGGGAAGTGTGTATCTGCAAAAATTCCACACTTGAAACTTTTTTTTAAGTTTAGCTTTGTTAGATGGATACTTGTGGAGGTTTTCAACAAATAAGTTTTCCATATGGGTAAGTTTTCGTTGTGTTATGAGTACTGAAGGAAGAAAAACACACAAAATCATAATACTATTGGCAATGAAATTGAATATATTGCTTATAAGAGCATAGTTAACGTGCTTTGTAGAGGCTTTTTGCAAAATGCTGGTCGTCATAAAGTCGTTCAATTTCGCAATGTCATCAAGGGAAAATATGGTGTATGGCAACCCGCCGCTGTTTTGATCTTCAAAGTACTTAAGCGTATTTAAAAAAGCTTTAGACTGTCTAGCTAATTGGACTATATGACAAGCTTCAAATACACAATGTGGAAACAAAAGACAAAACCCAAGAAAACAAAATATTGCAATGGTTAGGGTGTTTGATCGTTTTTGCTTGTTGTTTTTTTCAAAGCTGAATGTCATGGAGCAGCAATTGTAAACAAATTGAACAAAAACTGCAGCATACAGAAGTTGAAGAAGTATTAATATAAAAACATTAAATCCATCTTTGTATTCGCTGGCCCCATATTCTTCAAAAGACATGTAGTTGTTAGTAAATTGCTTACGCAAAATCCCGTTTATAGAATCATTAGCAAACCTTGTAAAAAAGATACATAAGGCCCAAAAATAACAACCAAGGGACATGGACATATCATTTTTAAAAAAAGACTTGAGTACATGGAGCAACAAAATCTTGGAATAATAAACAAAAAGTTTTATCCTGCTGTTTCCTACATCACGGTTGTCTAAATAGAAAGTGATATCTAGGCTGTTGTTGGCATTATTGAAAAGCAAGTTTGTGAAGGCAAAAGTCCAGATAGCAGTTGTGCAATAAAACAATATTATCAGAAACATCACATTAGAGACCAAAAATGAATCCATAGGTTTTAGAAATTCCACGGGAACCTCGAAATTAGAAAGTAGTGTCAAATCAAATAAGTTTTTGAAGGAGATTAGATAAGAGGGTTTGTTCACTTTGAGAGGTAGTCCATTTTGAAAATTAAAAATTCCTGAATTGAAAACTTGTATGATAATATTTTGGGTTTGGTTGCTTTCTGTCATTTTGTTGAAATGTCTTTTACACTACGATGCTTCACAGTTACAGGCTGAACGGGTAATCTAGTAGAAAGTTGATTTCTGACGTTTATATAATGGGGCTTTGTGGTCAGTTGAAAGAGCAACACAGCAGTGCAAACAGAAATACTGTTTTTAATAATCCTTCAATACAGATGGAAAATAATATAGAGAAATAGGCTTTATAATTGGTTCTTAAAATCGCTTTTAATGTGATAAGGAGCATCTTGCCTTACTTCGAAGACTTGATGGCCTAGAAAGGGAAAAAGCCGGCGACCTGTGGGTCCAAGACACTCATACCTGGCTATTAGCGGACATAGCCAGGGCCCTCAAAAAAGTTCCACAATCACGTGATTCAAACTTCTCAGCAGCCTTTGCTGGGCACCTTCTACTCCAGGCTTACGCCTAGCTCAGTGCTTATCTGCTCTAGCAGATCGTCGCTAGCAATGCATTCTTTTAGACTCTTTAAATGAGGATCATTTACTATTCTCTCGTTTTCTTCGATGTCTTCTCGCAAAAGGGTCTTTCTTCTGTATAAATGAGCGTTGATTGACTTTATCTCGTCCAATAGCTGAGTTTGTTTTCTGAAAATCCAATTCAAAGTATCCCAGCATGCCAATGAAACTTTTAAAAATGGGTTTTTATAGTTCAGCTGTAGAACTTTGTAGAAAAAGTTCCATTTGTTCTCTAGTAAAGTTTCAAAGACTTTATTGTCCACTAAGTAGCTTTCATTGATGTTTTGCAAGTATCTTGTTCTTGTTGGGATGTCTTGAATAGACAGAATAATACCTAAATACAGAATAATATTCAAGGTTTTTATACTATTAGGGCTTTCTTCACTTCGGACTTCTTGTATCTCAGGTTCTCCATTGCTTGTTATAACCAGAGGAACTTGTAGAGTTTCATTTGACAGAAGAATGATACAATGCTTTGTGTATTGATCCAACTCTTCTATTTCGATAAAACTTTTTGTAGGCAACTTGAGTTCATTTGTAGCTAAAAACGACTTTAAAGCATCGTTGTCCTCAGGAGTCATTGGAAATAATGCATTTTTGCTTTCGGAATATTGTAGATCTGATAAGAACAATATACTACCCTGTTCTTGGCAGCTGGAATTTTTTGTTGAAATCAGCGGATATATATTGTTAAAGCTCTGCGATAATGCCTGATAATAATCACGATTGTTATGCAATGCCAGTGGTGCATCAAGCACTGATTTCTCTCTTGTATAAGTAACGAGAGGAAAAGTGGCCAAAAGGGAATCTAAAGGAGTCGTAATGTGAGAAAAAAAAGTCTTTTTTTCCAATTCATAGTTAGTCGTCATTTTTAAGGTGTGCCACTGATATTTACATGGATTTGGACTTAACTTCCGTTTCCTTTGCTACGTGGATATATTACCCTCATTCATTTAAGACTGACATCTGGCTAGAACCAATCACTACCAGCAAAAAAAGCTTGAAGCGGAAAGCGTAGTTAGCAACTAGGTTTACACGTGACTGATGTTCAGTTGCTCCTTAAGCATAAAGGCAGCTTAATTACCGTGCCTCTGGTGCCCCTACGGCTACTGTGTTTATTAGTAAAGCAATATATAAGGATGCTGAACCAAAACCAGGTCTACCAGTTTGGCTATCGCTAAAACCTCGACTCTTGCTACCAGTCTCACTCTTCAACTGTTGTTTCTAGTATAACTATATATATTGGGTTTGTTTGAGTTTAGACAACCCCAAAGTTTCAGCAAGGCTTGATTATCTCACTAAACATAATATATTCAGACCATTTTTGGCTCTGGAGTGTAAATCAAAAATTCAAAATTTGGGAATTGAAGCTGAGTTTCTTGGGTGGACTTCAACCATGTGAGTTGATATTAAAGCACTGTGAGCAGCTATTCTTCATATCAGTGATTTTAGAAAGCATCCCAAACATGATGTTGAGGTTTTACAACTTTTTGAAAGCTGCAATACTTGATCGAAAATCAAGACTCATTCTCTTATAAAAGTTATCCTCATGGATTAAGCGTATTTATAAAACGTTGTTACATATCCCATTCCTTCAACAAATAGTCAAAACATCTAGCTATACCTTCAATATCATTCAGAAGTGATACATGGCCTTCAGAACTACTGAATTTTCCAAGTTTATGGAAACCTCTATGTTCTGGTAGCAACCATTTTTCACTTACCACACCATCACCTCTTCCATAAAAAAAGTTTTCCCATTCACCAAACTGAATGCTATCCAAGGATGGTACCCTGCATCCTTTGGTTGTTGGAATGGTGTCACCGTACAGTGTTACAAGTGGAGGATATAACCCCTTTTTGCTTGGGTCGTATTCTAGAGAGTTCAAGTATTTGTTAACAACTGGAAGGAGCTTTTTCAAATAGTCATAGTGCTCTTCAGGCTTATATTCAAAGGGGATATCCTTGAATTCTTGCTCTCTCATTTCTTCATCAAGACATGGTGAAAGTTTATACTTTTTCCAAGTTTCAGGATCAAAATAATCAATGTCATATTTGATATTGAAGTCCTTGTCGTTAACAAAGACATATGTTGAGGTGCCATTGACTCTACCATAAGTGCGGGTTTCCACATCGTGAACATCAGGAAGTTTCACTTTTTGAGGCAAGAAATAGAAGGAGGATCTAAACAAGAAAGAGACTTCTGGTGTAAGAATTTTTTTATTCAACAGGATCGAATCACCATGTCTCAATGGGCCTAGCATATTGGGAACTAAAGATGGACAGCCAACATAAACAATTCCTTTAAACCACAGAGGATTCTCGTTCATAATCTTATGGGTTATTAATCCACCCATTGAATGCGCTACAACAAAAATGTCATTTCTCTCTCCCTCCTTAGGATTGATGTTTTCTTTTATGAAGGTTTTCAGTTTTTCTGATGTGACGTCTAGCGCCAATCTCCAATCATAGGGAAATTCCCAAACAGTCAAATCATCTTTTTGCTCGCTGACATGTCGCATTTGAGAGACCAGTTTATTCATTATATCAATAGGACCAACTTTCTTGAGAATCTTTGTAGCAACGATGTTCTCATCTTCTTCAAAAATATTCTTACCAGGTGGAATAGTTAAGTAGTCTCTTGTGGAGGAATTTGGAAAAGGTAATAAATTCGGCAATGTGCTATTTGTTTCCACATCATGACCCAGAATGGTTTCCTTCAAGGGAATCCATACTCTTTCGTTTGTTGCCTTTACTCTGAGTGTAGCCCCTCTGTACCCGTGAATGAAAATAACATGACCTTTTATTCTGGAGAAAACTTCATTCACTTCGATATCTTCATGGTTGTTCATATCATGTTGCTTAAAATCTTTGGGAGGATCATTGTACTCGTATAACTTCTTGGATATTTTAGCTGCTTCTTCACCTTCAGGGTTCTCGTTTTCAGTTATGACATTGGAACCTGTTGCACTGTTTATAATTAGCTTTTTGGCATTTGGTGTGAAAATCTTTCTGAAGGCTCTCAGCCTATCAGATTTGACTCCTTTGACGTTTTTGTAAAAAAGATATTCTTCATAAGAAGAGATAGAATTGTACTTCTCAAGTTTGGCCACTATTCTGGATTTTGTTCTAGCAATTTCAGTATCGTCTTCGTCTGAATCCAAAATCAAATCGCTTTGAACATCGTCACTCTCAGGGAAGGTTTTAGGCAGCAACTTAGCAAGGACTTTCAAGTTCAACCCAGAACTCGAGTTTGGTGAAAACAGGGGTATAAGGTTTTTGTAAGAAGATTCTTTGTTTCTGAACTCGTTGGTCAGGGTTTTGCCTCCAAAAGGAAGTTGAAAAGAAAAAATTTTATCAAACATTCCAGTTTTAGCTTCTACTTTGTTGCTGTCGTCACCTGCGTGTGGAGGATTCAAGCTTGAGGCTTTGTCATCCACGTCACTGTTTCCAACATTGCTACCACCAATAAAATTTTCTGCATTGTGATTGCTTGGTATAGAGGTGTTTGGATCTTTGGATGGGTGTTTTTGCCCGTAGTACTCAAGATCATCTTTATCTTCCTCTTCTGATGATGAGGAGGAGGAACTGTATTGCTTTTTAGCAGCTTGTAAAGGTCCTAGGGCCATATCTTCATGGAGACTTGGTTTTTTGCTTACCCAGGAACCGAAAGAGCACAACAAAACAAATACAAATCAAACACAAATCAGTCTCCAACCACAAATTCAAAACGCTTTTACCAACAAAACAGAAACAAACAGAAAGAGACAGTTAAAATCTCGCATTTCTTCTTTGCCCACTAGCAGTGTGATTTCTGTAATATTTCTTATTTAGCCGAGACCAATCTTTATCCAGCTCATCCTGCAGGTGAAGAAACCAGGAGACAGACAGGAAACAGAGCAATATCTCCGAAGCTTGGTGGCGGGGTTTATGGTGAAGACCTGGTCGACTAGCAGCAAAGAGACACACAAGAGAACCCGAGGATGTAAAAGTGGGAGACCCTGGGCACAGTAAACAATGAGCGATAAAACGAATGCAGTAAGCAGCGAATTCCAATGCAAAGGCAGATGCATCCAGCATGAAGGGGTTCCACAGCGGTTCCGGAACGGGTGTGGGTGTGGCACTTGCGCTACCGTGTTTTCCCCTCTCTGTAACTCTTCCTGCTGAAGGCTTCCTTGCTTAGAAGCCTCTCTGCTGCATCACCGCTACCTCGCCTCCCCTGCCGCAAAACTTCCTCCACAGGAAAAAATTTTTCTCGCCGCTGTGGTCACACGATCCTTCCAGCACTTTTTTCATGTGCCTGTCTCTTTTCGCTTCATCATGCTGAATGCTGATTTAGGCCTGCATCATATTTTATTCCCTTCTAAGCTGCTGCTCATTCCATTACCTGTGGAACCATTTCCTCAATGGGCTGCTTTCTCTAATCTCTAATCTCTGACGCTTGTCCACACCTTTCTTCGTTATCTCTTTGCTTCTTATCCCGTACTGTCTTGTCCCATCGCTACGCTTTACTTCTCATCACATTTCCTCTCCCTCGTTTTAGTGTGTATGCAGATCTAATTATTCATCAGTATATTTTTTTATCAACATTTTATTTACTAGGCATTATTTTTTTCTTTCGTACGTTCGTTCGTTCCCACTAAAATAAACAAAATAATTATATTTATATATATAATAAATTTAGGCTGCTATTGAGATATATTAAGGGAATAACCTTATTTTCCTTTGATATTAACTTTTTGGAGGCACCCAAGAAACCTTGGCTATAATAATAAAAATTGACTACTTATATTCGCAACACTCGACCTAGACTTCTGTTTCTTTTCTCAGCACCCTTTTCTGACAATACATCGAACGTCGATTCCCTATAGACATGATGAGTTTGACCGAAGAGGAAAACACATCTAAGGATTCCAAGTTTTCCTATTATGAATACAACGACAACGACCAAATCCTCAATGATCGCTACATCAAAGTCCACAACCTCAACAACGGCTCCTACGGGAACATCACCCTAGCCAGAGACCTGAAAACCAGCGAGCTAGTCGCCATAAAGTACTACTACACCCTCAGCGACAGCAGCGACTCCGACGACAGCAACTCCAGCGACATATACCCAAAGGGAGACGTTGATAACTGTCTGTATGAATACAACATTTTGAAAACTCTGCACAACAACATCACTGCTAAAGATACCAAGCACAACACCGTTCTGGTGGATTCTGTCATCAATGCGGTGGACCAGTTTGATGCATACCTTGTGATGGACTACTGCTCGCATGGTGATCTCTACGACGCGATTCGTAACGAAACCATTCCAAGATCATCAAAAATGCTCTTTCATCTGACAAATCAGCTGGCCAACTGTCTTGAGTTCATCCACATAAATGGTGTTTACCACAGGGACATCAAACCTGAAAATATCCTTATTCATGATATAACAACATGGCAGCTGAAATTGACAGATTTTGGGCTTGCCACCATTGATGCTTCCAGCAGCGAAAAGGATATTGGAAGTGAAAGATACATGGCTCCAGAACTGTTTTTGTATGATGAAGACGAATTGTGCAACTTAGACACTGACAACGATGAGTTTTTTTCTTCTGCCAACAACAATGCTACTTATGAATCCGACAAGGTCGACATTTGGGGTCTTGGTATCACCTTTTTGAATATTGTTTTCCATAAAAACCCTTTTGAAATTGCCAAGCCAAACATGGATAAAATCTTCAAGTATTACTGCTACAACAGGGAAGCCATTTTGGATATATTTGACATCATGACTCTGAGTTTTTATAAGCTGATTGTTTCCTGCCTTCAACTAAATCCTTCAGATAGAAATTTTGCTACTATCAAAACATTGTTAAGGTCTTGTAAAGAATTCACTTTCGACGATTATCTTTACAACAGTACAGAGGATAGTCTGTATAAGGACGTTTTTGTAGAAGGATGGGATGAGGTTTCTATTGACGATCAAAATTCTAAAATATTATCTCCTCCTACTCCTCCTTCAATCATTGATAATAAGGACAAAGAAGAACCCATTATTCCCTACAACCCTGTTGATATTAATACAAAGCATTATGAAACTGCTGGTGATGTATTGTTAAAATATCAGAAGCAAGGTGGTATTGCCAATAGTTGGAAGGCCAAAAATTTAAACAAACTTAACAAATTTAAAAGAAGTTTTGAAGACCAAAAATATAAATATTACAACAACAATAATGAAGGTTTCAATTTGAACCACTATAAGTTTAATGACAAGAACAGAAGAAACAATTTTTACAATAGCAGCAACCACAAAACCGTCACTGCTCATTCCAACAAAGATCACAGGCAAGATAGTTTTTTCACAAGAAAGCCTTTGGGAATTCCAAAACCAAACAAGCATATTTTGAAATACAACGAAAATTCTCCAAAACTTCACTACACTAATCCCAACAGTTTCAAAAATAGTGTTATTCACCACAACAACAGTCATAAACCAATGTCCTTTAAATCTAGTTACAACTCCCACTCCAATAGTTTAACCAACTCATACAATCCAAATCAAACTTACATTACTAAAAACGGAATTAAAAATACTCATTACAACAGGAACTTCAATCATTATATGAACATACAACATGATTTCAAGAATAACAACAATTCCAACAGCGATTATTCTCAAGAAGAAGATATCAAAAACTCAAGTAACGAGGATGATTTTGATCTGGATTCTGATTTTAATTCAGAAAGCTTTGAAAACAACAATAACGGCAAGTTTCAAACCGCTCATGAATACATGAAAGTTCAACAGAGCTTAAAGCACTTATCTGAATCCAGAAAAAATACTTATAAATCGAAAAACCCCAATTCAAACTTGCACAACGGTGCATTATCTCAACCTGAAGATGATGATATTTTATTTACTCTGGAAGAAGATGAATTTGGAGTTGACGACAGCAGCGGTACAATTAGTGCTTTTGCTCATCAAAACTTTACTGAAAATTTTGAGAAAATAGATATCAATAATGAAAAACATCATCATAGCATCGACAGCAACTTTAAAAGCAACAATGCACAGAGCTTTGATGAAGACGATCTACCTGATCTTTTAAAGTCACCTGTCTCTTCGTATCATGATTATCAAATTAATTCAGAAAACGGAGGTGTTAAAAAGCAAAAGAATGTATATGTTTCACCAGCAAACAGAAGAAATAGCAACACGCTCAACACTGGTGTTAATCCTGTTTTACACAACAACAAAAGAAAATCCATTTCAGCAGGAAACAACTTAGATATTAATAATGCTTTAAAGAACGGAAGAAATATACAGTCCTCACCCGATATTTTCCACTTTAAAAAGTTTAACAGACCAAGCTTTATCAACTCTTTAACCTCCAAACCCACATTATCCATAAACAAGAAGCATATGGATGTGTTTTCCGAAAACGATGATGATGACGACGACGAAGATTCTTCAGTAATTCCTTTCAGTCAAAGAAACGGAAGAAAATCAGTAAATGAGGAAATTATCAACATGGAAGATTACAAAAACAACTGGTTATCTTTGCAATTGGAGAATGATTAGTTTTATAACACATGATCACCTATTAATACACCAGTAGTTTTATTATATATTACTACCCCCCTTCTTTTTTAAGCAACTAGAAAAACTTTTAAAAATATAATAGATAAATAAAACTTAACAAAATTCCCAGATTAGCTATAGACATTACTGTTTATCTCATTCAAGAGCTTATATTTTTTGAATGTTTCTGTTTTATTAGTCATTACTGCTATACGCTCATTTATCAAAGAATGGTTCACTTTTGAAAGTAGCAAGTTCTTAAAAGGGCTGTCTGTTTCACCATCATCATCTATTTTCTCAAGTTTCTGTGTTTGACCAAAGAAATCTAAAATTTTAATATCTTTCAATTCTACATCCTTATCTACAAAATCAATTTTATATCCAAGATGTGAATGAACTCTCTCGAAACTCAAATAATCATACAAATCTTGCAAAGTGCCTTCATACTTCTTATTCTGAATGTTCTGTTCTAAAAATTCTAGCACAAAATAAGTGAACCTGTCAATAACAGCCACTCCTATATCCATGTCGGTATGGTGAGAATAGGAGGACTCATCCAACTCACTTGATCCTATTGCCACAATATTTGGTGCGTCAAACTTAGCAAACATTGTGTTGGCTTGGCAAGTATCAATCATAAATAAAATTTTGTTGTAACGCTCTTTCAACCACATTTCATTGAAAGCCATGTTCAAGTCTTCAGAAACAATTTCTTCAAAATCTTGAAACTTTAAAAAATTCTCACCACCATGGCCGGTCATATAAACAAAGATGTTACTGTTCTTGTCAGTCAATAATCTTTTGGAGTTAGTTTGATATTCAAATTTATTTGTTAGAACCTTCATGAAATTGTCAACCGTAACATCATAACCTTTATAATCCACTTCAATGTCGTCGTTTATACCATAAAGATCAATGTTATGGTCTTTGTTATTGTAAATAGATCCTGGAAAAAGATTTCTTGAATTGCAGGATACATCATCTGCTAGCATTAAAATAATTTGTGAATCTGGTATTCCCAATCTTTTGACTGTATGATAAATTGAGAGCGTGTTAGCCATGTGTCTGTAGTTAAACCAAAATCTAGAAGTACATACAAGAACTGCCCAGTTGTTTGTTACACTGACTTCTTTAGATGATGCCGAGAGCAGTAAGGAAAGCAAAACAAAAAATATACTGCTTCTAAGCACAGAGATATGCTTCATTAAGGAGGGTCGTTCTTTAAAAATATCGGGTTCTTCCCTCGTCTTCTTTGCCTGGTCAATAGTTCTGTATTGTATATTACCTGATGAAGTTCACAAAATGGCCTCGTGTTTTGAAAAAGTACCAGAAGCTCACCGCTACCAAATTATATACTGGCTGAGCAAAAAGAACTTAGAAAGTATGTCACGAGACTGTTTTCAACATTTGGAGTTAATAAGCTGTATAAACAACAATAACCATATGACACGGCCAGCATTTATCAAAACAGTGCAGAAACACCCTGAAGGCGTTCAGCAGAACTATATACTGCCAGTGGTTTTTTGTTTGTAAAGTTTTGAAGCATTTTAGGTTCATTTTTCAGAATCGTTTTCATTACCTTCTGCCTCTTCATCTTCATCCAGAATCTCTTCAACAGTAATACTGCTATTCAACAAATCCAATTCTTCTAGAGTATCATTCAAATGCTCAATTAAGTTCGTGTTGTCACTCGAAACCAATTGAAAATACTTATTTGATGGAAAATTTTCCGAATTCCACTTACAGAATTCAAATAGCGTTTTAATCGTATCATTTTTGTTAAATCTGCGAACTACTCTTTTACCTGAATTGAATAATCTGAACTGAATTCTCGTTGTCGTTAAGGGAGCAGCAGAAGGTTCCTCGTTTGCCTTTGGATCAATGTCGTTAAACAGCAATACATTGGAATCGACTTGTTTGTGGTCGTTTTTGAGAAGCTCTTCCTCGACAGGCATATTTTTCATTTCATCTTCTTGCTTCAAACTGTCATTTTCTAAATCAACTGCATCAGGATTATTGTGAACATACCTATGTACGAATATTTCCAGCTCTTTAATAAAAACGGTTTTATCCTTAATTCCACCATGCCATGATTCCATCAAAGCTCCAGTAACCGGATCAATTATGCCTATTGTGGGCAGCTCCAGACGATCTCCATATACATCTGATGTTTCTTCCATATCTAAATCAATAACTTCGTTGGTTGAATTGGATATTATAACATTGTCTATTTTATCTCCTTCAACCATTCTTCTAATAGAATCAGGAATCTTGGTCTCAAAGGGATATACAAACATGTATTCTTTGGCTGCCTGTTGATAGTGATCATATTGCACAAACATAAAACTCTTCTTTATTATTGATTTAACATGGGTATCTGACCATATGTCTCTATTTAGTTTCATCGCTTCAAACATGTTCAAATTTTGAATGTTTACCAATAGCCACTTTCTTTCCTTCTTTGCAATGTTTTTTACTTTTGAAAAAGTTAAATTGCTGCTTAGAAGAATGTCTGTTGGTTTAGCAAACAGCTTTTTAAATTTGTCACTATGGCTCTCTGTAGCTCTGGTACTATTGCTGTTACCATCGTAGTTGCCATTGGAATCAACAGCCACAATTTCATCATCATATTCCTCCGCCGAATCTTCATCTGAGGAATCGATCATGATAATTTCTTCATCAGAGGCTTCAGAAGAGGAATTGCTAATATCATCATCAGAAAAATTTTGGTATTCATCATCAGATGGTTCCGCACTAGTATCAGCTGTGTTAGGGTCTCCTCTTAAGGTATTAATAGCATTATTATGCTCATTTAAGATTCTTTGTCTGTGGTGAGTTATAAACTCTTCAAATATTCCACCAACTCCTCCGTAAACAACCCCTGGAACAACCATTCTTTCACTTCTGTTAGAGCTGAGCTGATTATCTTCTTCATCCTCATCATTATCCGAAAAATTCATTAGTCGCTGCGTGTTGAAGCTCATAGGTGCTCTAACATCTTCAGCATGACTAGTATTGCTGTTGAGAGCACCGGTTTGCTGTTGGGGTGCAGAGGTATCAAAATACAGTTGTATTGCTTGATCCAAATTGTTATTGCACATTTCTAAGTAGTGGTTTGCCGTTTCAATCCCATCACAGTTTGTGATTTGCAAAAACAAAAGCTTGTTTTCTTCAGACATAGTTTCAATTGGAGTTTTTTTTGCCAAATTTAGAGTCAAAATTGAATAACTAGGTTTCTGGTTAAAGCAGCTGTTTGGAAATGGTTTCTGTATAGTGAACTTGTTCTTTTTAGATGGTGTGCTCTGTAGAAATGGGCTACTGAGAGAAGAGTAGATAGGTGTTTTTCGTGATGGAGGGGAGAGCGCTGCAGACTAAAAAGTTATATATCACGTGCTTGTTTTTCTTTCTCGTCGCCGTCTAGTTAGTAGTTTATCTGGTAAGATGACTTTGCTGAGCGGTAAAGCCCAGAAACACTTTACACAAGTCACCTGATATTCTGCACCGAGTGTTGTTGGCACGGAGGCAAACATCTGCTTGAAACAATACTAATAAATGAGCTACTTGAAAGCAATAGATAAAACGACCAAAATACCTTACTTTACATAAGTCTAACCTGAAGAACTTTATATATAAGCTCTGTCCTCTGAAAGCCAAATTGAGCCTGACGGGCAAACATCCTGTCGTTAGTCGGAGTTAATATACCACTGCTCCCCGGAGCATGTGCCTTGCAATCGCATGTGAGACCAGAACCACAAAGCTACCGGTATTTCCTAATCACGTGTTTCCTTTTTTCCCCTCACCTTGTCTTGAAACTTTGCTTTTCTACCCTCAAAACCCTCAAAACGTTATATTTCTGAAACACGTTTCTTGCGTTATTTCCTTAAAAAGCTGCTGATGAAACCAAGCTTCCTTTTTTCTAACATAGAATATTTGGTAAATCAGCTACCGAAGCTTTAAATGCTTCTATTTTCCGATATCTGAAACATTTCTTGAATAGAAGATGGAAAAAAAAAATATATATTAACCGTTCTCCGTTTCACATTTGTACATAATATGAAATGTGTTTTTTTCCTCTCTTCATCTCGCTTGTTTTCAAAATCTCTATGTTTCATATGAGCATACTCGAAGCTGAAAGTAAAAAATTGAAGACAACATCATAGAGAATTGAATATAAAACACCAGGTTTAGCACTTTATACAGCTATTATAAAAAAAGAATAAGCAACTTTTTTGTTTGACATTACTCTGGGCTCGTTTACTGTAATCGGGATCAATTCAACTTAAATATAATCCACATAATTCATTATTATTTGATTTAGGCTTATTTATTTAGTGTTGTCTTTTTTATTTCTTAACAGCTCTTGTGATTTCTGTGGGATTGCAATTATCAAAATAATCAGGCACAAATTTCTTGCAAGATCATTCACTAGAAATGCAGACCAGTAAGTCTGTAGCAACACCAAATACCATTCAGGAGGTTAATCTCTCTGAAATAAACAAAAAAGAAGATGTTCCCACACCCTTGAGACAGGATATTGTTTCCAGACTGAGATACATCGAAGATCTAAAATTTTTCTTGGTAACAGCACCTATCAAGTGGATGGATGGCCAGATTATACGGAAGTATTACCTGAATGAAGATTTGGGATATATCTCCTGTATATATTGGGTGAACCTTTACTACATCACAGGAACAGACATCATTAAAATTTTGATTTTCAGATTTGAGAAGTTTGGAAGACAAATTCTCAATAGAAAGAAGTTTGAAGAGGGCATCTTTTCAGATTTAAGAAACCTAAAAGTTGATGAACATTGCATTCTGCAGTTGCCCAGATCATCGATGCTTCAATTTTTGCATAAGAATAACTGTATTAAAACCCAAAAAAAACAAAAAGTTTTTTTCTGGTTTTCAGTTCTCCATGATAGACTATTTGCTGATTGTCTTGAACGAGATCTAAAAAGAGAATCAGAAATTCAAAGATTGCACCAAACAGCTAGAGTCACTGGTCAACCCGTTAATCGTTATAAGCTAGACTCGCTTACAAAGAGCTTAACTACAAAAGCGTTGACCGAACCGTCATTATCCTTTAAATACGACCCAAATAAAGGTTTAAAAACAAAAAATGAAAGTCAGGATGACAATAAAGAGTTTGTTAATACTAGCAAAAACAAATTGTATGAACAGCTAGTTGACTACATGCAAACCCTTGATATGGTAAAAACACCCTTGGCCACAAATCTCAAGTTTAATCTGGACAGTACCACGAATATCAACCGCACTAATGAATTAGCGATGGCTAGCTCTGCTAATATGGAAAACCCCACTGATTTTAATTCACCAGCATTCATGAAACAAGAATCGCCAAAAGTCGAAACAAGTAAGGATAATCAGTTTTCATCAAATATTCCAGTTGATAATGCTAAAAAAGGAGGCAAAAAAAAATTAAAGAGGCATCCAAATTTAAGTATTAATGTTCCTGATAGTAACAACATAAAGGTAAGAAAAACTAATACTTTAGCTACAAATTATGATTCCTTTAACAAGCATATTACCGACTCCAACACTAATGATGGAGATTTTCCTTTGGATTATTTCCCTGTTGAAGTTGAATATCAGGAGAACGTTGAACAGTCCCTTCATGCTAGCAACACTGCTAATTACGATTCACCACTTCTGAACTCCAAAATTCAGCCGGGTCCTCTTAAAAAAAGAAAACTCAATAGCAATAACCCCAACATGGAATATAACAAATTTATGGAGCAGCTCATTTCCCCAATGGGTGGTTATATAAATCCATTTCAGATTCAGCAACAGACAGGAGAAAAATATTTGTTCAATGGGACAGGATTTACTCCTGTGATATCAG
The DNA here is from genome assembly GCA_019649515.1 of Hanseniaspora mollemarum. Classification (NCBI taxonomy): domain Eukaryota; kingdom Fungi; phylum Ascomycota; class Saccharomycetes; order Saccharomycodales; family Saccharomycodaceae; genus Hanseniaspora; species Hanseniaspora mollemarum. The sequence goes on along the minus strand of JABFEO010000004.1, from coordinate 328,032 downwards.
CATTTCCTCAAGATCCTCAGACTGGCGGTCAGAATTATCCGCAAAATACCTTTTCAAATTCTGTAAGTAATATGAATAATATGGATATAAATCAATGGCAGTATATGAACATGTTATCCATGCCGATTCCTCCTCCTCCTTCAACCACTGTTTTGCAACAAAATCAACAACATTTTGCTTCCTCATACCAACCTTATGTTAATGGAAATTGGGGATTCATGAGTTATCAGCAACCCTCACAACAACCGCTTCATTATCAGCACTCCCGACAAGCATCGAACACAACAACCCATTTTTCTCAAAATCAAAATCAAAATGAAAAAGAACCAGATTCTTAGTTTATATAGTATATACACATTATGTATTATTTCAATCACATTAATTCATCTAAATTCATCAAACGACCTTCATATAGTGCCGAAAGTAATTTCTTGTTTGTGAAATCTTCAACAAACTCTAAAGTGTTGTTGATATTTGGAATCGGGTCAAAGGGATAGTCTTTTGCTTTAGCTTCTTCATAATTGATGTTGAGTTTTGATAATATCTGTGTATTTGATGTGATCTTATTTAAACGTAAGAAGTTAACAGGTATACTTTGAATAAAATGAGCATTTGTGATTTTGTTTCTGTCTGATTTTGGAGCAAAGTTTGATTCTAACATCTCAAACTTATTGAAAATGTTGTCAAGTACAATAATGTTTTCCTTTGACCAAGTCTTTGTGTAATTTTGCAAGTAAAGATCTAAAGAAAGCTTATAGTATTCATCAATGCAGTTGTTTGCTTCAACAGTTTCTGATCTCTTTGTAGCTACATTCAAAAACTGCTTCAACGACCAGGAAAGAATGTGTTGTGATTCTTTTAGTGCAATATTGGTATCGTCTCTGGTAACAAAAAAGTTTATTCTCAAAAACTTCTTCAATCCACTTTCATCCCCTAGTTTGATAAAAGCGAGCAGCGTTGGTATTAGTATATTAACGCATCTCCATTCTTTGTATTGTGATATAATACCACTTCCACTCAACTTGATAAGCCAGTGATAATCTTGGGAATTAATCCAGCAATCACCCGCAAAGTACTTGACACCCATCGGATCTTCTAATGGAGACAATGATAACAAAGCTTTACACCATTCACCAACAGTTCTGTATAAGCCTTTACTATTAAGAATTCTAATATACTGCAATATCACAAGATGATAGATTCTGTTATAAAAGTAGTTGTAAGGAAGTTGGTTTAATCCGTTAAATTCAAACTTTTTCTTTAAAGAACGATCAATAATAAACATACATCTGTTTAAAAGTTGATTTATTTCGGGAAATCTATCAGAGTTTTGATCAATGTTACTGGACTGTATAATTAAAGTTTGAATTAGCTGATAGTTCAACAGAATGTTGTAAAAATTAGTAGGCTGTCTGCATTGTCTTATAAAAGCTTCAATATCTTGGGTCAATTGAATGTTCAAATAAAACTCACTGTTGACCTTAACTACTGATTCCAAGTTTGTAGGGACTACTCTATAAAAAGTTAAAGCTTTTTCAATATCTTCTATTTTTTTATAATCTTCTTCAATTAAGTCTTTCCAATCACCATCTCTTTCAAGTTCCCAGTTTTCTTTGAAAAACCCATTTGTACTTAGCTTTTCAATTTGAAAATCAGGTAGCCATGTAGGTATAAAATCTGGCATAACATGTGAGAACGACAATACTTTATTCAAATTTTTACCTTGAGGAACTAATTCTCTTCCGTTCTTTTTAACACCCCATGGTTTAATAATCTTTTTCAGGTTTTTCATGAAAGGTAATGTATTCTGAACCTCTTCATTCAAAAGATCATCTGATAAATCGTCGAACAATAACTTAAGCTCGGTCTCAAAATCAAGTTGTTTATATTGTATTGTGTTTTCAGAAAAGAGCTCTCTTAATATCTGTCCATATAGTGGGTATATCTTAGTATAGCCTGGATCATACAATAAGGAAGAAACTTCAAATACCAAATCTTCCTCTTTTCCTGCAACTTTAGGTGTCGTTTTGTATTTATTTGATAATTGAATATCTTTCAATAACAATTCTATATCTGCAGCTGAATCCTCATCTGGCAAGCTAGCCTCTAACAAAACATTTGTACCTTTACTTTTGGACTTCTTAGTTTTCTTTTTCTTGCTTTTCGTCTTGTTTTTGGTGCTAGGACTTTCCGGTATACTTTCAACATATCTAGGTTCGGAAGTTGGTGGTGATAATTCAATATCAGATTCTTCGGACTCCGGTTCAGCAAACTGAAAAACGTTTCTGTTTAAATTCTTTAAATTGCTTTCACTTCTGCTATTAGACTGTTCCTTATTAACATCTCCCTTGCTACTCAGTTTCTCATTGAGCATGTTTAACAGTAAGAGATCATCATCTGTTTTATTTCTTCTACCCATTGTTTAACCTTCACAAAAACAATTAAGATAAGGTAATTTGTTATTGGTTTCAAATTAACTATAATATTGTATCAAAAATATAATAGTTACATGTATTAATATATATCTCAATTTCTTATCCTTTATCCCATTCTGTGTGAAATACTTAAAAAGTCTGAAAAATTCATTATAGCATTATTAATTGCTTTTTTTTCCCCCCCCCCCCCCCCGTTCACACGGAATTTCCCCGATTCGGTTATCCTAGGAAACTTTTCATAACAGTATCTTTTATAATGTGATGGTTTAGCATTCTATTGCATCTTAATAATGAAAGGAGCAACAAAACTTAATTCCCATACCAGTAGCAATCTAGTAGAAATGGGGAAGAAGAAAACTGAAAAACAAAAAGACTTTGTCAAAAAGAAATTAAAAGTGGGTAAAAAGTTCACAAACAGCAATGAGACAAGCATTAGTTTCAACAGTAAGAAGATTAAGTTAGCAAACCAAAGAAAGATAACCACAAGTCAAACACACACAGACAGCCTCAACGAACAAAAACAGTTGGGAAGACAGAGTACAAACAAGGCTATTTCAAATCAAGAATTTCTTACGAGAATATCTCTTTTGAAGCATCATTCTAACATTTCTAGAAAAGAAACGGTGTTGACTTTGATTAAAAACTTTAAACAATTCACTCAACTTCAGCTTGTTAACTTAGTTAAAAACTCGCCACATTTGTTTATAGATTCTGATTTTCAAGTCAGAGACGAGTATGCTAACCTTTTGACTCTGATTAATGACAATTACCCCGAAATAATCATTTCTAACCTAAATAATATTATGCTTTATTTGATTAACGGCATAACACATATAGTTAGAGATATCAAGCTTCATACAGGTAAGTTTTTACTAATAATTTTATCTAATAAACTGATCACTATTGAGAAAATCTTAATGGTTAATAATTCCTTCTTTTTGAAGCTGCTAAACGGAATATTGGATATTATTGGAATTGACAAGAATATCAAATCAGGTAAGAATATTATAGATAAACAAAATTTAAAACTAAACAATTCAGCAATGTCAGGAAATGTTACACTATCCAAGAAAATTTTGAACTTTAAATTAACAAATCTTAAAGCTTTACAACTGTTTTTATCAAAAATTTTGAAAAGAGATTTGGACATCAACAACGTAGGCTTCATTGATTCTTATTTGCCAAACAGATCCTACCAGCCTTTTGCAAAGCTTCAACTATTCAACACCAAGTTATCCATAAACAGCATAAAAGAATGGACAAATGTTGAGAATACTAAAGGAAATTTAGAGCAAGACGATACGTTTTCTTTTCAAGATTATAATGCGCGAATCAATGTAGTTAAAAGCGAATACTATGATGTACTGTTGATGAATTTGGATATGATTAAAAAGGATTTCGGTTATAGCGATGACAAAAAGGGGAACAGTGAACTAGGACGTGTAGCCAACAACTGTATAAATATATTAGATGAGTGTATATAAAAACTTAAATTATAGGCTGACATTCCAGTTGATGTCTTTGTTTGATTTCAAAAGCAGTTTTGTTTTTTGTTTCGTCCTTTCGATATTTGCCGGTATTATTCTTTTATTAAAGTTCTTTGGTTTGGACTCAACAGCATTAGGACTGGAATAAATGTTTGGCTTGAGAGATCTTTTATTCTTTTTCAACAGTCTATACTTCAGCTTTTTATCTTGATTTAAGATCTTGATGTTATTTAGCAGCTTGAAAGTAAGAATTGACCGTGAATCTGACTCGTTAAAATTGTAGTGCTTATTCTTCTTTATTTTGTCTAGATGGCTCATCCTTTTGCCTTTATGTATGATGTTTATTGGAGCTTTTGGCACGCCATTTGAGTTATGGCTGCTGCTTGCTCCTTTTTTAAGTTTGGTTGTACTGATAACACTTCCATTGCACAATCGAATGCTTTTGTCCACAAGTATTTTCAAACATATCTTATATATTTTCACTTCTTCAAAAGACACTACAAACTTCCCAGTTTTGCCTAAGTGATCAATGTTAGTTATACCTTCGGGAAGATATTCCCTCAACTCATTGTAAAACAATATTTTGTTCTTGATGTTGCTATTGCTGACTAAAATACTGAAGTTGTTGTGCTCTGAAGTGAAAATAGGCTTATTTGGCAATTTCAAAAAGATCCCTTTATCTAAGGAGTATCTATTGTTATAGCAAAACAAACAATCCTGGTAGGTGTTGAAATTAATAAAAACTTTATCATTAGATAGAGAAGATCTTATGATATTCTTAATTGATACGCTGAACTTGTTATTAATCTGCTGCCTGAGCCTCTGCAGATCATTCTTCAATAGTCTGCTGCTGTAATCTTGCAATACTAATTGGCGGATTTGCTTGATTTCAATTATCGAAATTGCGGGTTCATTACGCACGTTACTTAAACGATCGTAGGACATTGTTTAAAACAGAAGAGGGCCTGTGTGTGTGTGTACCTGTTTATGTGGCTCTTTAAGCTGACGATCCTCTTCAACAATACGTGGCTCCGTGTGAATGTTTTTATATGGGTCAATATCTGAGTTTGGTGGATTTCAGCCTGTAATGGGTACGTCACTGGTGCCTGTATGGGCGGAATATGCTCTTTATAGATTGTGCAGTATCCTAGTCCTATGGTGCACCTGATTGCTATTTCACACATCTCATATATGGTCGCTCTAGTGAAATGCTCTGGACGGCTGTATATTTTTCACAAGGAAAGCTATAAAGCTTATATCCGTACACAACTCATCATGCACAAAAGCAATAAATTGTTCACTTCATTAGTTTGTGGACATTATAATGTAGAAGAATAGATATAACGAACCTTGCCAAAGAAATATACAGGTAAAAATTATATATTTGGTTTGATCCAAAGATGTTTAAGCACAAGTCTAAAGAGGAGCAAGAGTTTAAAAAAATACACACAAATCACCTACTTAAAAAGTATATAATGGTTTCACTCGAAGATTCAGTATTCCCCAAGGAACTGGCACCGCTTTACAAGCTGAGATTTTATGAATCATGCAAGAAAAACAAGATTGTTCTTCCTGAAGAAATAAAGGGAAATAACTTGGGAAAAGTGCGAAAAATTAGCAAATGGAGCCGATCACTGAAGGAGCCGAGCCCCCAAGAAGAGGAAATTAAACAGCAAAGTGGAACATTTTCCTGTAACAACTGTTTCAGGTATATGGTTCCAGGGCAGGGATGTAGAATATACTTATCCGATGATAATGACTTGATTCAAAAATGCAATTACTGCGGCTATGAACTGAAAAGGAAAGTGGCTCTACCCACAGTCAAAGAGAGCAGTAAGTCTGCTTTGCAGGAGAAGACATCCACTGGCGCCACACTCAGTAAAAAGCAGCGAAATAAAAACAAGAATAAGCTAATAATGCAGCAAAAAATGAGACAAAAACAAGCAGAAAAGCCGACATCATCATTAAATTTGATGGATTTCTTAAAGTAAGCAATCTATATATGAGTCTTCACAGCCAGTGAAAAAAGGAACGACAAGTAGCATTATTAAAGTACAATTAGTCCGTCGTAGTGGGTAGAAGCAATCTCTTCATCCATGTTTTTTTTATCATTGTTCTTCAAAGGTTTGCTAACCAAGACTTCTCTGATAATATACCTCGCATAAGTTCTCTCCCGTATGCTACTATTTTCCCCAGAATATCTCCAACTGTCATTTTCGTCCATGTCCCTGGTATCAGTATTTGGAGTTAAGATAAGTCGCCAATCGTTGTTCTCCACGTAAACATAATTAACGGGAGGTTCATAATCATCAAGCGCTACAAGGGTTTCCCAGACCATGCCTACTTTCTGTTGTTTCAGCACAGCAGTGCAAGTTTTGATATTCGTCCTTTTGTCATCTTTGGAGTTTATTATATTGGAAGAAATCTTTGATGTCAAATTATTGGTCGTCGTCAAAATACTCAGACGAGTGTCTTCAGAATACATCTTCGATAGTATCTTTTGTTTTATCAAAGGATGCTGTATTGTTATAATAACAAGAAATGCCAAGAGTGCAACGAATTTCACATTTAGAGGAGCAATAAGCCCAATTAATATGAACAAGAGAAGCACCATTGTTTGAATAGTGGTTCTAGTGTCATCCTGCCAGAGATAGTAACCGTTGAGCTTCGCTACTATCATATCCCACGCATCTACATAAAGAGCCATTCTATTTTGCAGATCTGTTATGTTGAGTATAAACTCTTTGGATAGCTCTTTTTCTGGTTGTATTAATGATACTGGCAGTATTTGTTGCTCGCTGAACTGGTTCGTTTGTGATTTCAAATACTCGTTTGGTTTATATTTTTGGTAGAAGTTTGGGGTGATTAGTTGTGTGTACACCAATACAGGCACGACAAGAAGTATTTTATTAGGATTGACTATTAAAAATGATATCACCATAGTTAAAGAAATGGTGAAAAACTGGTTTTTCCAGGTTAAATACTCCTCTATAATGTCAACCAAGCAAAATGGAACAGACAATCGGGAGTTTAGATTTATAAAATTTTTCGACATTATCTGAATGGAGAGTCCGGGTCTAGTTGCTGCATATTTAATTCTGTTTTCATGTGAAAGAATTTTCAATAATTTGTATTTGTCATTAGAAAAGACTGAATTCTCACTTGAAGGAACTTGAAGGTAGTTGTTTTTATTTGCCTTCAAGATGCTGTCTTGGTCTGATAATGAGCCATCATTAGACAGTAATCCGTTGGAGGAGGAAGACGGCAAAGACATGTACAGAAGTCTTTCAATCAATTTCTCCGTTGCAAACTGATTGGCCATTTGCGATAAAGGTTTCAGTGGTTCCTTGGAGTTTTTGGAATCGCTCCTGTTATCGTTTTTGTTATTGTTTGAACTATTTCCAGTTTCCTCAGTATTGGTGAAAAAACTGGATACAACCTCCATGTTTAGCAAAAATGAAGAGCAGTGGAAAAAACCTCTAATATAATGGTCCTTGGTGGCGTTTGCTTCTTCTGCTTAACGCTTAGAGTGAAAACCAAGGCCAATGCCAAAACCTGCCTTCTTCTCCCTAAAAAACGCTTCAGAGGCCCATTGGTGCGAAGAAAACCCCGGTTTTGTTGAAAAGAGCGGTGCTGTTTGTGTCACGTGTTTTGGCACGTGCTGGCTGTGCTGCTGACTCCTCTGTTCTTTGGGCCCAGTGTCTCGTGAGCATGTCCCTATGGGAATCTACAGTTATTTAGATGGGTATAGAAGTCTCCTGGAGGGTATAGTTGAAAACAGATAAGCGTATGTGAACATTAACCAAACATCTTCTGAAAGACAGACTGTTAGGAATTTAAAGGCATTTACTTCTTGAGAATCAGCACTTTCTTGGCTCAAAATAGAACAAACAAGTAGCTCAGCGAACACCCAACACTCCCTTCAAAAACTAGATATTTGTTTACCCTAGCCAGATGTCAAGCATACTATCAAAGTCCAACAGCTTCAAAAGATTCAGATCAGATAGCGCCAATACTGTGAGTAACAATGGGGATAATGAAAGTTTGACCAGCACCATTCATGGAAACAGCACTAGACCTAAAATTTTCTCCAAGAAATCAATCAAAATATTTGGCAGTGGTAATAACACAAGCAGCAACTTCTCGGAAGATGGTAACAATAAAAGCAATAAAAATATTGTGGTTAGACTAAATGATTACAACAAAACGAATAGTGTATCCTCACCGCATTTAGCCACCTCAACAGCAATTACGGATGCAGCCACTCACCAGCGAAACATCACGCGAACGACCAATATGTCCGTTGGTAGATCTTTATCGCAGAACATAACCGGTAGCAATCCTTCACCAGATAAACCCATCCATAAGACAGAAGCGGCATTGTTTATTCCTGAGGAGTATTTATTTCTCATAGAAAACAAGCCCACAGAGGCGGGTTTGATCCGCATCACGCTGTTTGGAAAAGAGGACAGAAGACTGAAAGAATCGCTGATTCTGAAAGACGACAAGAACTATAACGTCATCTCAGATCTTCTACAGGTTCACAAGAACAAGAAGCTTGATATTACGAATTTTCAGTTTGAGCATTATCTGCACGTGCTGGAAAAAATCATGAATCTGGAGATTCAGGTATTAGAATATTTCATTAAATTAACCAATGACAACGGCTGGGTCTCGTACAAGGAGATAACTCAACTGAAGCAACGTTTGAACCTTCTGGTTAACAATTGGCAGAAGAGAATAGACTTCTATAAGCAGAACCTCTGCATCTCTGGCTAGTGAAAGAATCAATGTCTCTTACGGGCTCAGGGTACCTGTCGGATATAAGAGTTTCTTTTTCTGCTCTCCTTGGGGGACTGGGCTTCTCAGAAAAGAGTCGTTCTTGTTGAGAGACGAGCTTTTCTCCCAAATTTCTGGTTAGGAGACAGAGGCCGTACCCAAGCTGCCTTATTTACATATATAGTCGCTTTTTTCTAATATGAGCACCACTGCAAATGACGATAGTGTGCAAATCATGAAACTACTAAAAGTACTTCTGAATGATTTGAAGCAAGAACAACAGGTCCCGAATCCAGATGAAGTCAATATAAACAACAGCATTAAAACGATGCTTCAATATCTCCAGCTAATGAATGTTCTGGAGGGAAATGATGTTCAGACAAGTGCTGTTAATGAGGCGAAGTTAGAAAAGTATATTATGAAACTGAAGAAGAATACCCAAGAGCTGAAGTAGGGCTTCAGAGACAAAGTCACATGTCAAGGGCTGTGAGATCAGCTTTACAATCCAGCAGGTTTGGTCACATGATGTACTTTTTTGCTCTGCGTCCCGGCATGTGTAAATGCTGTTGAGTCCCCCCCAATCAAACATCACCTCATTTACGCTATTTAACTATATATACTTTTGCCTGTGTTTTTAAGATTTGGACTGTGTTTATACTAATGTTGGTTGGTTCTCAGTGAGCGCACCCTATGTATAACAGAGCAGAGCAACGCCGGTGCTAAAGAAGAAGCAGGCTGCTGGGACCGGACATAACGGCTTGTCAACTAACAGTCACGTGTGTTTGAATCCAAGAAAAACACGCCTTATGAGGAACACAGTTCACACTAAATTGTTAATGTCAACAAACCTGCATTTATCCCCCAAAACCAACTTCATTCTGCCTACAGTAATAAACCTATTTTTGTGTTTTCTGGGCGATTTCAACGACAAGAAAGCAAATTAATATATGACAAACAACAACAAAAACAGCAAATTAAGATCGATTGTCAAATACACAACTTCCATAGCAACAATATCGTTTGTGTTATTCAAGGTATATAGCATCTACTGCAACCAAGATAATACAGATCAACATGCTTATGATGAAAATGTGAGTGATATTGAAACTCTTGATGTTGAACAGTTTGATGAGCTTATTAAAACTATCAATAAGCCGTTTTTAGATGATTTGAAGCACTACAAAAGACTGATTAAAAAAACCACGGAGGACGACCAAAAGATGAAGCACTGGGAAACACTCTCTGAAAAGACCATAGTGTTACTGGTAAATTATTTGATAACCACAAAGATCATTAAGCTGATCATAAAAGACCAATCAGCCACCACATCCAATAAAAAAATAATAATTTACACATACTTAAAAGTGATTGTGAAAAACCAGTTTAAAATATTGAAGAATTGTATGAAGCTGAATGACGAAGAAGAGGCAGGACTCGTTATCATGAAGGTAATGAGTTTCAAAGAATTCAACAATTTAATCAAGCAAAACATCTTAGACAACAATCTAGACAATGTGTCGCTGTTTTTGAACTTTGGCAACAGCATTGTTAAAGCCAGTATACTGGAGCTACATTCTGAGGATGCAGTTACTGAAAACGATCTTGAAAGAAAAATCCGCTCTGTTCAAAACGATATTGTGAAGATTTTGTTCGACAACAATACTGATGAAGACTATTCTAGTATAGCCGACTATCTTGACATTTTTAACAGCACCCCAGATAGCGCTGGTGATGAACAGCAGCCAGGACCAGATGAGATTTCCGAAGGTAAATTTGCCATGTTTATCACCATGCTAATTAAGCAGCTGGATAAGAAACTGAGCTGAGCTTCTGAGATTTGATCATGTGACATATATATTGTAAAAACACTTAAATCCGATTAACCAAAAATTCTTCCTACAAAGAGGTGGATTTGAAAAACACCAGCAGTTCTTTGAGGTGGTCAGAAGAACCATTACAAAACCATTCGACTAAAGTAACATTGACATGTCTACAGCAACTGTCTCGGATAGCAAGCAACCGAAAATTATTTTACTCTCGGGTGAAGGAATTGAACACCCTGTTGAAGAAGAGTTGATAAACAAATCGATCTTAATCAACAACCTACTCCAACAGACCAAAGAAGCTAACAAAAACAAAGACGGCAATTCTAGCACGCATGCACCAGCTTCTTTGATAGATGATATTAACGATATAGATGATGAGGAAGAAGAAGACACGGCCAATAAAGACTCAGCAGAAGATAGTGAACAAAATATCGTTATCCCAATTCCCAATGTTAGATCTACCATTTTGACTAAAATCATCAAATGGTTGGAGCACCATAAAAGAGACCCAGTAATATCTTTTAGCACCAGTAATAACACCTCGTCAACATCCACAGATGATTTGAGAAGAACAGATCCTTTGGATGAATGGGATAAGCAGTTTTTCACTATGGACCAAGAAATGATGTACGAAATTATTTTAGCTTCCAACTATTTGAATATTCCTCAGTTGTTGGACTCAGGGTGCAAAATGATTGCCAATATGATCAGAGGTAAATCTGCCGAGGAAATAAGACAGATTTTCAACATTGAAAATGATTTTACCAAGGAAGAAGAGGAAGCAATTAGAAGAGAAAACGAATGGGCTGAGCAAATATAATCAATAAAAAATGATGATACCTTATATACGAGAAAAGCCGTGGTTTTGTGAACAAAGCAGGGTAATACAAGCAATCTATAGTACAATAACACTTGAGAATAGTGCACCAGACCGGCCATTTCTCTGCGGAAGCTACACCAGGCTGAAAAGTCTGGATAAGGCATCCTAGTGACAGATGAGTGGGCCTGAGCAGGCTTTGCACGTGACCAGAGTCTTGTTTCTTGCACTTTGCCGGACTCCGTGGCAAAAGAGTATCACGTGATGTTGTTTTTGTCCGCGGGTCTAGTTGGTCACGTATCTTTTTTCGCCGGCTTTCGCCCATTGTTCGCTTCTATACACCCCAAATGGAAACTAACCAAATATCTCCTATTCCAATCCTCTACCCTAGCTTAACTGCGATGCTTGTTTAGAAAGGCCGTGTAAAGGGTAAACTTCTATAAACATCCCCTAGTTCTTCTTCGACACTTTCAGTATAAGTGTAATCAAAAGATTAGTATACCACCAGAAAACTGGCTTACTTACACCTGCAAAACAACTTGTTCACGGAGATATTTTTTTTGTATTTATTCAGCGTTCTATTAGGTTCAATACACTATTCACAACAGCAACCAAAAAACTTCATTTCACAGTACATAAAATGGCTAACAAAAATGGCAATGAGTCATTAAATTCTGACGTTGCAGCTGATGGCGATACAAACCAGAGTTTACATAGCAAAGATAAATTAATGCACTCGTTGTTCTCTGCAATTGAGCATTTGCTTCCAATAGACCACAAGAAGACAAGCAGCGCAACCAATAATGAGATGTCGCAGGCAAAGAAGATGTCTTCAAAATCTAACTCCGGAAGTAACAAGGATGTTGATGAGTTTATGCCTCTCCCAAGTTCTAACAATCCGGATCTTAGTCTTAATACTTTACAATCGACGCAGTCAATGGCTAATGGAGAGAACAATGATTCCGCTGGAATGACCAAGCATAAATCTAGCTCTGATTCAGTCACTAGATCTAATAGTTTTTTAAGCAGTTTAAATTCAATTCTGCAGAGCAATGGTCATGTCATCTCAACCCCCAATCCTAAAATTAGGAACCCGCACATCAAATTGGATCCACTGAAGAGAGGATCTATTTTTAGCGATTCAGAAGTTGTGCTTAACCGAAAGAGGCACGAGTCGCCCTTGAAGGATTCATCTTTGAAATCTATTGACTTTAACCACGTATCAAGAAACCTTGATAACCTTCGTGACGAAGATGATGAAGATGATGACTATGATGATGAGGCTGAGTTCTCTGAAGTAGGAGATATTCATGAAGAACCAGACCCTGAGCTTGAAATAAAAGATGAAAATCTGAAAGACTACCCTGCGAAAAACGATGATTATATTATTCAGGGAGGTAACTTAGCTTCTTCCCAAGAGAACAAAGACACTCAGAAAAGGTTCAAACCTCACAGAGTTGTATCTGATGTGCCAAAAAGAAGCAGTCCTCTTGTTATTACAAATATACAGCACAACAATAGTGACTTTAAAGCTAAAGAAGCCTCTAAAAATGCTTCTGAAACTAATGATGGTTCTAAAAGCAAAGCTTCAAAATGTAAAAGAGCCGGAACAATAACCGTTGCGCCTCTGGCACTTACAAAATTAAAAAGCAGATCAAGAGGGGCTTCAATTTCTAAACAGGACTTGTTGGACAGCAGAAACCAAAGTTATAGCTCGACTAGTATTTACAATTTAAACAGAGAAAAGAGTAACGTTTCATCGTCTTCCAAAGAAGAAGATAATCACAGCTCTTCAGATGATCAGGAAGAAGTTTTTTCTTGTGCTTTACAAAAAGATATACTAATGCAAGGTAAACTTTATCTTTCAAAAGACACAATAAAATTCAGAAGTAAAATATTTGGTATGAAAAGTGATATATCGTTTTTGATAAAAGATATAGTCCAGCTTGAAAAGAAGTTTACTGCTATGCTTTTTCCTAATGGTATAATAATTAAGACAGTGGATAGGGATTATATTTTTGCATCATTTCTAAACAGAGATGCTGTTTTTGAAAAAATCATGAAAAGATGGGGAGATGTTATTATGATGGGAATTCAAGAGAATAATAAATTTAATTCTGACAGTGACAAGTATGTTGAAGAAAAACAAAATAAATCTAAAAATGGGGAAAGAAAAAGCATCCAACGAAATTCAATCATCTCGAAAGGCAGTGAGTATGATCGAAGAGATAGTATGAAGAAAGGAAAGGGTGGTGTCATTAAATTCAAGCTTCCTGAGATATTTGATTCTCAAGGAGATGGTTTAAAGTTGAAATCTCCTGTAAAACAACTTATACATGGTATAACTGTCTCAGATGGCAGCGAAAATGAAGATGATGATGAAGAAGACGAAAATGATGCTGATCAAGATGATGAAAGCTACAGTTCTGGTGACGAAAACATGACTAGCGATGATGAATATGAGCCTGAGGCAAAGAAACACAAAGTTTCAGGATCTTCGGCTTCTGGCACTGCTGTTGCTTCAACTTCATTTGGGCCCTCCACAGGAAAGCCATATAGTCCAGACTTAGAACCATACTCAAAAGACGTTGACGTCTCGGATGACGTCATAAACAGTACTACGCTAGGAATAGTTTTTAAAATTCTTTCAGACAAAATGGATGTGATTTTAGACAAGGGAGGAAACTACAGTATTTCCAAGATAGAAAAGCTCTATCCATACGGTGATGATGATAGTAAATTGAAAGCAAATGAATTCAAAAGGGAATACAGTTTTACCAAGCCCTTGAATAGCTCTCTAGGTCCAAAGGAGACAGTTTGTCAGGTAACAGATTTGCTAACCGAAGTTGATTTAACCAAATGGTTTGTCATTCAGCAAAAGACTTTAACTCCTGACGTTCCGTCAGGAAAATCATTTTCTGTTATCACTAATATCATTGTCTATTGGTCAGGAGAAACTGATGTTACTATTAAAAGTTACACAAAAGTTATTTGGACAGGTAAATCATGGATCAAAGGGCCAGTAGAAAATGGAAACTCATCTGGTCAAAAACAAGCAATGCACTCTTTGATCAAAGAAGTTCAAGCACTGTCTGATGATTATAAACCATCTCCGAAAGCATCTGTCACGAAAAAGAAAACTTCCAAAAGTAAAGCCATTAAAAAATCAGTGGAATCAAAGAAAGCAACTGAACTTGATCACAGAACCGAGAAAGCCATAGCTCAACTAGTAGAGCAACCAGAAACCAGTGAAAGTTTTGTCGCCAGTATCATGCATTCAAAGAATCTCTCAACCTATTTGATGTGGGCAATAATGGCATACTTACTTCTTGATAAAATTTTTCACAAGCAGGACGTCGTCATTTACAACAAGTTTGGCTCTGATTCACTACAAAACAGTGAAAGTGATATCTGGTCTTGGGTGCTTGAAAGAACTGATGGGATTTCAGCAGGTGATATTTCCATAAGCAACAGCAGCTCAGCCTATAGTTTTGATACAACGACTCTTAAAAACTTCAGCAAACAAGAACTATTTGGCATCAAAGAGCTAAAAGAAAAAGAGTTGAAAATAATAGAGAATATGATGAACAAACCTTAGTACTTTTCAATAGCAACCTAGTAGTATGTATATGTTTTAATCAATTCGTTTAAACCATTGTGTGTCACGTGTGTTGACTTAGAGCCTGAGTTATTGCGCACTAGTAAACTGCCTACTGCAAAAAAAAGCTCGATTACTGTTGGAAAGCTTTTGAACAATATCAACGGTACACACTATATTCCAGCACCGATACAGTCGTTAAGCCTATTGTATATTGCTATTTTTTACTGGGCATTTATGAGCACCAAAACACTGCACAGTTATAGAGGTACAGATGGGCCAGGAAGCAAAGAAAGAAGCGCGGTTTTGAGTAGAGGAGCAGGAAATCCTATTTCTAAACGAAAAATCACCCCTAAGATTTTGGTTACAGACGTAAGGAATGCTCAAAACCCATCGAAAGCTTCCTCCCTTTCTACATCGACCTTGCCATTGGCAAAGACCAGCTCTCTTATTAAAAAAATGATTACTGAAAAGCAGCAGACGCGAGATCCTGGAAAGGAAAGTAGCTTGAATAGTTCCAAGCATTCCTTTCTTTCTGGAAGAAGAGGAAGTACCAACAGCAGAAGTAAATATGATATGATCACAATGGACAAGTTGGCGCCTCAGTCTGAAATTGTAACTGCAAGTAATAGAAATGCGTACAATAAGTACACCTTTAGTAATAAGTCAAGATTAAGATCTTCCAAGACAACAGAGAAACTTGTCCTAATCCCAACAATGGAGGAATATGAAGAGCATAATAGAAGAAGAAGAACATCTTCTTTTTTAAAAAATGAACGAGAAGAAGATCAACAGTTCTCTCAGAGAAATCTTTTTTCCCAAAACTTAGAAAGCCAATCAGCAAACAAAGAGCTGCTAGCCAAAATAAAGGCGACCTCTAAAAGAGTAACAGCATATAATGTGTGTGAATCTATAAATCTTCTGAAGATCAGTAAAATACTAAGAAAACAACATAATATAACAACGAGATTGTATGATGAATGTCTGTACTGTACTTTCACCTTGCCTTTGACTTCCAAAATTCAATCTAACTTGAAGCAGAGGGAATTGTTGATGAATAGAAACGAGATGAAAGATCATCATTATGAATACTATTCCATTAAAAGTGACATTCCTGAAGAGTTCAGGCAAGATGATGACGCTCACAACAGTCTAAGCTCCAGTGACAACGAAAATCCTCATGAAATTGGGGAGCTTTTTCTTTTCAACTATGGGTCACTTGTCTTGTGGAACTTTTCTCAAAAAGAAGAAAGCGAGATTATTGAGTTTTTGAACATTGTGCAACAACCATCAATGATTGAGGTTGAGAGTTACAAGGTTTTTCACAACTCTAATTTGCATAAGCCTGTTATTGTGAATGACTTGATTCAACTCCCTAATCAAAGAGATCATATGGTGAAACTAGCTATTTCACACCCTTTGGCGCAATCTTGTAAAGTTGGAAGATTTGAATCTAGAATCATCCCTATTCTTTATTCAGTTTCAAGATTGCCTAAAAGATTAGCATTATATGGTAAATTGGGTATGTCTAGAGAGAAGCTGTTGAAAAAATTTGGAAAACTTTTTAAATTAAGAGTAGATGTTAATTTATCCTCAAACGTTCTAGATAAACCTGATTTCTTTTGGAACGATGAACCCTCGTTAGATCCTCTCTATGAAATGACTAGAGAGTACTTAGAGATTGATGAACGAGTTGAAATTTTGAATGAAAAAGGAAGAGTATTTTTAGAGTTTGTTGACGTTTGTGTAGATTCTATTGCCGAAAAAACTATGAGTAGGATTAACATGCTCTTAATCATCGTTTTCTGTGTATCCGTGGTTGTATCAGTTGTTGAAATTCTGGTAAGGTACTTCATTATTAAAAGAAACAAACAATAACTTGATAGTTATTTGTTTGATAAAAATTCATTAGTACGAAAAATAGATGGTTTGTATATATAATTACGAAGCAATCGTTGTTTATTTCTTAGTACCATATCTGCTAATTTGCTTACCATCTGGGATAGTAAAGAAAACAAACTTGTCACCAGCCTTTTCTGGAACCTTATCCAAAATAAAGTAACCTTTTCTTTCAAATTGCAAAATATCACCCTTCTTCATGTTCTTGATGTTCAAATCAGCAACACCAACGGAGTGGAATTCATTATCATAGTTGATGTAGTCCTTCCAGTTGTCAACCTCTTCAATCTTGTCCTTTGTGATCAAGTGGTCGAAATCAACAAGTTCGACATCGGCCTTATCCTTAGTATCAGCTAACCAAGTCAACTTGAATTTAGTTTTCTTGAAATCACCATCCAAATTCAATTTACCAGTGACCTTACCATCAGCATGTTTGGTGATGAAGCAGTTACCCCAGTCCATTAAGGTGACTTCTTCTGAAGCATCTAAAGCATCAATGTCGTCCTTTTCGATTAAGACCTTGTTAGAATAAACAACATCCTTCAACCCAACATCAGGGTTCTTTTTGTGTTTGGCGATCTTCTTGATTTCTGGAGTAGCTGGACCATCTTCAATTTCAACAACAACAGGATTTTGGATGCAAACATGTCTTGGAGCAATTGGATCAATGACTTTTTTGTTTAAAGCCCAAATAACATTCCATTCCAGGTTGATGACGTTTCTGGAAGGACCTTGGGAAATAACAAAATCTCTCAAAGCCTTTACAGTCATACCTCTTCTTCTAACACCCTTGAAGGTTGGGAATCTTGGATCATCCCAGTTGGAAACAAGATTTTCGTCAACCATCCATTGCAGCTTTCTCTTGGATAACAAAGTTTTAACAAAGTTGACTCTGGCAAAATCATAAATGTGAACCTTTCTTAAGTTCATGTTTTCCAACATCCAGTCGTATTGGGCATTTCTGTCTCTGTATTCAGTTGTTCTCAAAGCATGGGTAACACCTTCGATAGAATCAACGATTGGGCAGCAGAAATCATATGTTGGGTACATCTTCCATTGAGTTCCAGTTTTGTGATGAGGAGTCAAGTTACATCTGAAAATGACAGGATCTCTTAAGGTTTTATTTAAAGCTTCGTAATCGATTTTAGCTCTTAAACAATTCTTTAAACCTTCTTCAGTGGCATTCTTCATTTCTTCGGTGAAAATTCTCAAATTTTCTTCAACAGATCTATCTCTTCTTTTAGATTTGATACCTTCACCTCTTTCTTCTCTCATAGTTTCGACATCAGTGTCATCACAATAAGCTTTGCCTTCCTTAATCATCTTTATAGCGTAATCATAAATCAAATCAAAGTGGTCAGAAGTATAAGATAACGCATCACCTTTGATTTCCATCAAAGCTAAATCTTCAATAATGGATTGCTCATATTCTTCTTTTTCCTTGGATGGATTAGTATCATCAAATCTAATCAATAATTTACCTTTGAATTGGTTGGCAAAGTACTGGTTTAAAAGAGCAGCTTTAGCGTGACCAATGTGCAAGTAACCACTTGGTTCTGGAGGGAATCTAGTAACGACTTCTCCAATTTTGGCACCTGGCAAATCAATATCAAAGTTGGCCTTGTGACCTTCTTTCTTTTTACCTTCAGCTGCATTTTTCAATTTTTGAGAGGTTTTCAAGTTCTTACATTCCTGTTGGATAAATTGATGAGCTTCACCAACAACTGGGAACAGTTCCAAGTTGTTGTACCATCTAGTCAAGTTGATATAGTTCTTATTTTTCAAAATAGATCCCATTAACCCGTTGGATCTTAAAATACCCCAAACTAATATATCTTCCAATCCATACTCAGCAGTATCTTTGATATAAGTTCTTAAGTCTAGCAAAGCATTGATCTTCAAAAGTTCTTCGTTTAAAACATCAAATTTTTTCAAGGTTAATTTTTCATTAACTACCTTGTACAAGTCCAAATCCAACCCTTTTTGTTCAGAAAATTTGGCTAATTGAATATAAACATCATTGTCTACAAAAGTTTGTTCATTACTCAACTTCAATTCAGATTGAAACTTGATGGCTTTATCATCAACGATGACGATATTTAAAGAATCTTGGTTTAATAGATTGATATATCTAGCTAAAATCAAGTCGTTGTACTTAACAACTGGAGACTTGAAGTTAATAGTCAAAGTACCAATAGACATTATTGAAAGATTAATTTCTTATGGTTTTTTGGTTAATATTGGATCTGTTGCCTTTTTGGGAGTTTGAGAAGTTTAGATGATTGTAAGTAAACGTGAACAATTAGCCACAGAAGAGGTGAAAATTTTTCTGTGAGAAAAAATGAGCAGCATTAGCCGGCTAGCAATCTGTTTTGACCGGGTAACTTTTTTCTGCTTATGTCTCTTTCACCTTCTCTCTTGTTATGCCGCTATGCACATTAGTTGTGAGCAGCAAAACATTCTTTTATGGTCAAATTGGTGGTATATAATGCGTTGCTAGTATGAGTTCACAGTAACCTTATACGTTGTTTTGTAGGTTGCGGGTGTTTCTCTAGGAGTTTTATTGCGCGTGTCTGAAACCAATGTGCTTTGGTTTATGTGCTTATAAATACAGTCTTACCAAATATATAAGCAAAAGAATTTAAAATATGGAAGGGTGAAACATTATCCTAAAATAAAAGAAAGTGCATATTAAATGTGCGTGACTCAAATATTTTAAGTTGTTAATAAGAAAATGTATTTGCTTGGGAATATTAACAAACACTGGGAATTAGCAAAAAAAAAAACAGCAGGCAAACAATGAATAGGAATAGATGCACTTTATATATATATATTGAGTTTAAATTTTTACTAGTCGCAAATGCTATTAGTCATTGTTCTAGAGGTTAAAAATACCAAAGCATTGTCTTTTGCAAAAAGTGAAAAACAGTACCTACACATTTGCATTCTGAAAAAATAAGGGCAAGCAGAAACAGATAATTTTTCAATAACGTGAAATAAAAGCTAGCTTTTTAAAGTTTTTGGCTGGCAAAAGTGTATTTCTACTTTCAAAAGTTTAAGGTGTAAAGCGATTTCCCATTGTCTATTACTGATGACTGAGAAGCACAGAAGGAAACACCAAGAAATAAATTAAGCCAAGCCAAATAATCATTTTTTAGCGCTGTTGATTAAAAAGTAGAAGATAGTCTTTTTTTAAGCCCAGTTGTACTACTTTGGGTATTAAAATCCACTTCTTTGTTTACAAAAATTTGAACTGATTAATGTATTTTGCGTTTTTGGTTTATTTAAATGGTAAACATTGGCAGCTTTATTCATACCAAAATCAGGTCACGTGCAAAATTGCTTTTTGAAGCAGATTGTTCAAGCTTGAAACAAACGTCAAAAAGTTCAATAGATCTGCTGTTGAATCTTCCCTTCTCCAATGGTTCTACCCAAGTATTTCTTCGACAACCAACCATATAATCATGGAAAGCACTTCTTCTATTATAAATAATTATAAGCCTTTGTTTAACAAGGCAAGAACAGACTATACTTCCTCTGTATCAAAGCCGAGAGAATTTTGTGTTTTTTCTGTTAATTCGAACAGAGAGAACGTCACAACCGACATTTCACTCAATGATGATTCTAATTTAAATTATTACCATTTTCCAGAAGATTATGTGCTTATGAATGTTAATTTCAACAACAATGATAGTGGAGCTATAGATCTTTTAAAGGGAATAAACAAATACGATTCATCTTCAGCTATTGATACGACTAAGTTAAATGACCTGCTGCAAAGTGTAATGGATTATGAAAAAACAAAATTTAATAATAAAAAACTTCCATTTGAGCTTTTGTTGACCGACGATTCGCTTTTGTCTATCTTGACATCCAGTCTTGTTATAGACAATCAGATTTTAAACGTGTACGACAACAAAAATTCGTTACCTAGGGTGTTTCAATTAGTAACGTACGACAGCCAGATTTTCATCAAAAATGTTATGATAAAGAAATCTGAACAGCCAGTATCCAATGAAGAGTACTCAAAACTGAAATTTCAAACTTGTACTTCTCTTTCAAAACCCTTAGCAGAAATTGATCCAACAAAAATTGAAAAAAGATTTTTGAAGATTCCAAACTCCCATAGCAAGAAATTCACATCAGTCATCAAACAAGCAATAAATAAACACAAAGTTGTTTTGTCAAGTGATACTTTAGCCATTAGAGGACCAAACTTTATTGAATTGAACAATAATGGTGATATTAAAGAAGACGATGTAATAATTGAAGATATGGCTCCTTATAATGGTGAAAATCTCTGCAACTATGTCAATGTAGACACATACAAATTAATTAACACACCTAATGAAGCTTATCAATTTGAAAAATTTTTGTATTGTAAATGGTTGAGAGCATTTTTAACAGGTAAAAACTCTACCATTATTGGCTTTACTGATGACAAATTTAAGTTGAGGGGAATCGAAGAATTTAAAACAAGCGAGATACCTAGTTTTTTGCAAAGCAATGGTAAAAACAAAGATATAAAATTTGCATTTAAAGATGCTTTGAATTTCTACGGAAGGTTTGTTGAATGGCTTCAAGAAACTTTGGAGCCCAGCGAATCTGAAAAATACTATCAGTTGAAATTTGAAAACAATCATTGGCATTTGATTCAATTGATTGATAAAGAAATCATAAAAAGAGATAACTTTGATACTGTCTTGTCTGCAGATTTCAAGGCTTGGAGAGAATCTATAAGAACAAGTTCAAATGATTAAAGTTTGGCAAAATATTTTATGGGAGGATCAAAGCTTTATACTGCAAACAATGTGTTGCTGCACATGCAGCAGCGACTCATACGTAGTCTTGTAAAAATAATTTGGCATTGTTTTGCTCTTGCAGTGGTCCAAGGTTTTACGTCACTACTGATTTAAATATGGCATAATAGAAACACTAACAGTAAATATTCAGTTCACAATTTATTTAAAAAAAAGTTGCTATTTTGAGAATTTTTTAAAATAAAGCACAGTATAGTTATCATCGGCTCACAGCAAATTTTATATTTGAATGCTTTTTTTCTATTGGAACCATAGAAACCACAGTACACCTTGTGCAGTCTGTTTCAGAAAAAAGCTGCGTCTAATCATATTTAAAAAGATTCAAAAGCTTAGATTGCTTGCTTTGTTTTTCCAGGGTTTATCTCATTCTATATATATTTGAAGTTTTTCATCCTCTTCTTTTTATCAATGCATAACACTAAAGCAATTTTTTCAGGTGTCTTTATTCTTTTTTAACTCACTATCAGGATAATTTGAAATGTTGACACTTTAACAATTTTTGCAAGAACAAGAATCTTAATCTTTTGTATCCACGTAACCGAATAAAACCGTGCTTTCTCTTAACTGCTGCATCCTTTGTTATACCAGTTGTTAAAAGCTTAGACTACATTTGTATATTAAAGCCTTTTGCCCGATGGGGATATACTTGCGAAATGTAGATGGATTGGGCGACTTCACTATTTGCTGGTTTTTTTGCCGCTTTGCGGTAAAGCTTTTTTTCCCCTACCTATACTGTGATTTTCCTTGTATTTCATCTATAACATGTTAGTGCTGGCTAGCAAGTAAGAATACTGACACTAAGTATACAAAACCAGTTTGACAGATCCCCTACACTTTCATAATAAACAGTACACTCTGAATGTTGTCAAGCTTAAAATATAAAATTTCCTACAAATCTGTAGCTAGTTCACCTAAGGCATTTTATCATTATCAACCAATGATTAAGTTTGTTTATTCTCACGACTCTCCATTGGAAATTATAGATTCCAAAGCTGAGGAATCGAACATACATCCATGTAGTGGATCTATTAATCTATTTCCTTCGAGTGATGAATGTCTCTCTGTTAAAGACTGGGAATCAAAATTTTATAAACCGTTTATAGTTCAAAAGTATGTTTCACCAAAATCGCCATTAAGCAGTGCTAAAAAGGTCATTAGCAAACCCTTTGAGGCAAAGACCAACTCAGCTGCATTTACGAGACCATTAAAAAGCAATGAAGTCGAATTTATATCAGCTTTACCAAAACAGTTTCAATATAAACCTTTAGAGGAAAATGAAATTGAGCTCATCAATGGAGGAGGAGTCACTATCTAATGAGTTTTTAACAAAAACAAAAATGCCCCTGAAAACTTTTTGGAATGCATAGAATTAAGGATCTATATAATAATTTTATAATTTTTTATGGTTACATATTTCTTTCAAAAAAGCAGAAGTAAAAAATGGAATAAACTATGTTTAAAGGTTCGTTTTGACAAATCAGTCCTTTGCAGATCATTTACACAGTATAAGAATAACCACTCAGGAGAATGGACACTTTGAAGTAGTCAGATAAGCTATTTTGTTCCAGTCTTTTGCTGATCTGGTTCAAAATTATTTTTCTTGGATCTTGAACAGAGATTTGCTGTTTAACATGTGTTATGCATACGTTTACTATGTTGTGTTCCAAAGCCTCCTTTGGAATCATGGAATGCAGCAATTTCAGAGCTTCAGTCAAGAATCGCGGACTCATATGACCATAGAGTTTCTCTGTTTGTAGTTTTTCGGGGGTTGAACATTCGATAATCAAAGTTGTTAGATTGAGACCGCCTGCTATAAGTGAAGCACATTTTCTCCAAACCGCAGGAAAGAAGTCTTGCTCCCACTCACAGTCACCAAAAATTATCAAAAAAGTTTGGTTCTTGTTATTTATAATGAAGTAACAAGAGGATTCAACATTCAAGTGAGGGGTTTGAATGGTTTTTCCATGAAGCAGAGCCATTCTCAAGACAGAAATGTTTTTGCTTATTGAAACACATTCTTCAGCATCCATGCGCCGAAGCTGAATCAATTGCTTTTGATCAGCATCATTTTCACCACGGAAAACAAGATCTGGCCAAATTTTGCAATTGAATATATTTGTTCTGATAGCATCAATACTGCTTTTTCCCCCATAAATGATTTTTCCAATCTTGCTGCATTCCTCCTCAAAAACGATTGGAATGTTCAAAATCATGCCTGAAATATGATCGAGATGCGAATGCGTTATAAATATTTTGTTAACTAATGAGTAAAGTTTAGTGGTTTTCAAAATCACATTAGCTCCATCAATACAAGGAGGTTGTTTTTTAGTATTTATGATTAGTGTTTTTGATGTCAGATCTCGCAAAGCATTACTGCTGTCCAATCCGGTGGAATATAGCTGCGAAATATAATCTGTTGGTCTATTTTGGGAAAACTGCATGAAAAGACTAGACATTTGTGAGAGTCCAGCACCACCATCTACCATGAAATAAGAATATGGATGTTTTGACAAAATATCCTCGCCACTGGTGGTTGTTTCGTTTTTTGTTTCAATGAGAAAACATTGGGTAAAATTGTCAAAAGGTCCCCCTGATGTACCTAAAGCGTAAATGGTAATTTTGTCAGATGATGATCCTTCCATTTTAATACGCAAGAAAAATAGCCTTAACAAATAAAGTAATCAAGCGTTGAATTTGGCTATCTACTTGTGTTTTATGGTTTGCTTAATTAGGGAAGCTTATATATTTTGCTGTTTTTTCTGTCCCCGCCTATATTCTTACGGATCTTCGAATTATTATAGGTTTACAGCGAGAAACTGTGAATTGGAAGCTTACAGTTGTTGTTTTTTCTTGAAGGCATGTGACAATAGCAAACATCCGCCAATTTGAACCCTGTTTGATGCATGAATCAGTCCAAAATTTGTCTAACCGAGATTTCTGTCTAATTTGAAGTATTTTTCAAGTGGATTATTTAAGGAAAATCTCATTAATAAAACAAAAAGGCTGTTTTTTCTCCGAAGCTTGAAACTTGGTTTTTACAATCATTTTTCCTCAAGTTGGTGCTAAATTGGGCTTTAGCAGTGGTAAAAGACTTTTCAATGCAGTGTACTGCTTTTCAGTGTGCTTGATACTTTAGAAAAGAAAAGCAGTGTTTTTATTCACATTGCCTTTAACCGCTGTATTGCAAGACGGTGGGGAAGAAACACAAGCTTGAAGGCCTCGAATGCAGGACTAAAACATCACGTGACATTCAACAAAGTGCACGTGGTAGTTTTGTTAAGCATTTGACTGAGCGATATATAGCACGTGATTTATCGCGTTGCTGCTGACCTTTGGCTTCTCCATCGGGGAGGCAAGCAGCAAAGAAACGACACAGTATTAAAATGTTTGAGCACAGAGGCTTGTGGTAAAGGGGTTTTCTGCTATATAATTGCCAATTCAAACCTTTTGAGTTCCATATCCTTTAATATCCTTGGCAAACTTCCATGACATATTTTCAACATCGACATTATTATCGTATGTTATGCCTGCATCTTTGTCAATAATGGCCAAAGAATAGTTCTTTGAAGATCTGGTGTCACGGTAAAATAGCACCTTCATCGAGTCCATCACTCCTTTTTTAGCCTCTTCTAAGGTCAACTCAGCAGCTTCCTCTTCACTGTCAGCTAGTCTTCTTAATAATGGAACAGCTAAATGAGAGCCAAACCCAGTTGCTATTGACGGAGATGCGTATCTTACTCCCAATAAATTAACATATTCCAAAAATGGTTTTCCGCTTTTTGAATCAACACCAGAGACAACTAGCGCATTCCACAAAGGATTCATCTTAGATCTTCTGTGGTACATTAGGTTGGCAAGATATTCAAAAATATAACTAGGTTGCAGTTCATCGACATTGTCGCTGTATTCATCGTTATCGTAGTTATTGTCCATGGTTAATTGGTCTAATATTTTCTCTAAATACTGCATATCAGAAACGTCTCCTGAAATACCTACAACTGTAGTTTTTCCAACTTTATGCAATCTTTCAATGCCTTGAAATCTCAGTAAAGATCCATAAGATGCTAGATTGTCAGCAGCAATAACAACTCCTGATTTGTATTTAATCGCAACAACTGATGTTCCTGTAACAATTGGTCTAGTGGTATGTTCATTGAAGTTAGAAGATGTGCTTTGTTCTAAGGACGTAGGAGCATTTGCTATACTGCTGTTATATTGTCCGTACATCGAGTCAGATGGACGACCCCAAGAATATGGATCGTGATTCATGATTATAATTTGTTTTAATTGGATTAAAGGTGCGATTCCTGGGTTTCTAGTAGTTTTTGTTCTTGCTCCACTTGTACTAATCTGTGTAAGTTTCCATTTGCCACCCTGGAGAAACAAGTCCACCAAAAAAGGCAAATAGAAAACCACAAAAAAACTAACTCCGAACACGTGACAAAGCAACTGATTTTAAGCACGTGATAAAAATTATTGCGGCAGGGCAAACCAAACTGCAGTTCCTTCTATTATGTGATTTACTATGGATTTATTATAAAAATCGGTATATAAGTTAACATCATGAGTGTGCAATTTCAATTCCTTCTAAAAGTTTAAATCACCTTGTAGTCATCACTCTTTATAATCGTATAAGAACCAAAATCAGTAATTGGTTCGTCATTTTCATCGCTAACTTCTGCTACTGAAACATTACTCAAACTTGTAGAAACATCATCCGAAAGACTAACAAAGGTAATATTGATTGGGAACAAAGATTCTTCAGATTCCACATTATCTACAGTTATGCTGAAAACACCTTGTTGTTCTTTAATCTCGCTAGCATGAATAACAAGTCCTTGGTTTGGATCGTACCCTACTATAGTTAAATCCTCACTACTGAAATCACCCAGATCTGTGATTTCACTAGTGCCATACTCGCTCAATGGTAATATAAAGAAGCATTCTGATAAAGACTGATATTTCTCATTCAACTCATATTCAAAAGTGACTTCAAATTTGTTTTCGTCAAGTGGGTTAACCCATGTGACTAGTTTCAAAGGAATTAGTTCATCCTGATCAGCTCCCCCCACTTGTCTCCATCTCAAAACTCCCAAGGCTTGGTCATTGCTTGGAAATGATTTTTTTTGATCTCTCAGCTTCAAAATCCCATTATTCAAAAATGCAGCTTTGTCAATATTTGGATGTGTTTTGAAATTGAACTTTTTGTCTTTTGGATTTTCAATATCCAACTTTATTGCCACATTGGCAAAGGAGTCATCAGCTATTCTCAATTCCAAAGTACTCTTCAACTCGCTGGATTGAATATCACCATCTCTTGATAATTGTGCACTAATTGTTTCCTTGACAATAAACATCAAGCCAGTGCTGTTTTCAGGATCTTCAATTTGTGCTTGGGTTGAAATGGACTCACCTGTGTATCGATCTTCATCAAAGTTAGATTCTGCTAAATGAAGTTCATTTGCGGATTGCAAAGGATTTCTTTGCTGTACAGTCTTTTGCTCTTGAGAGTGCATGAAGGACTCTCTGGCAGATTCAGAAGCATGTGAATAATAACTGTTATAAGCCTCCTGCAAAACATTTGGATCAGCACTCTGACCATGTCCAATATTAAAGTTTTGATATCCACCACTTTTCCTTCTTCTATCCATATTTTCAAGTTCTCTCTTACTGTTTTCTTTCGCAGCTCTTTCTTTCGACTCATCATTAATATTTTTCCAGGTTTCTTCCATGCACCACATGTTATAAGAGTTTAGAATTTCTGGAGTTTTCAAGTTTTCTTTGTGTCCTAAAGTAATGATCTCATCAAACGCATTGATCAAATCAAAAGCATGAAGAGATATTAGATCTTCATCTGTGGATTTCAATGGAACATGTTCATTTGGTGATTTGTACAATAACAGTGACAACAAAGAGTTCACAGTTTCTGAAAACAAATTAAGGGTTTTAATATCTTGAATAACATTAGACTGCAAGTTGGTGATCAGAACCATGTAAAAATCATCAATCGGCTTAAAAAGATATCTGACGTGGTCATCATGGCATTCAATGAAGTTGCCACGCTTTTTGTTGTTTGTGAATTCAGTTTGGAATTGACTTAAAAGTTCAATAGTTCTATTTTTGTCCAAATCCCTAAATTGTCTAGCGACAATAGATTTACCACTTTTATTAGCAACAAACGCAGACAGCACAACCATAGTAAAATAAAAGTCAAATAATCAAATTACAGTTAGTATTTGGGCTTTGGTAAATTGTTTTTGGCAAGATCAAAAGAGAGAGAGCATTTGTGTGCTGTCTTCAAAAAAGTTCAATTAACCTTAATACACAAAACAACACAGGTAAAATTTTTACTAGCCGGGTAATTGTTTGTTCTAGGGCAGTTGGCGCTGTACATCACGTGATCCAAATTTTAATTCTCATCCTCAATAGGTTGGTGTAGGAACCCCGCCGAGGAACAGACAGCACAAAAATTACTGCCGCAAGCACAGATCCCTGCGGTCAGTTTCGCTGGTTGGTGTTTTTAACAGAGATAAATCTTTTCTGAGGAGTCACTAGTGAATCTTATTCCCATAATAAAAAATCGTGGCGTTTTGAGCATAGAAAAAGAACCATCTCAGTCATCAAAAAATATGACACGTGATTAGATTATGCTTTAATTAAATGTTGCTATAAGCGATAGTTAAGAAGAAGACAGTGTTCTCAGCGTTGATGGTTAAACCCAGATTTTAAATGTTTGATTTTTTGAGCTTTGAATACATAGCTGCTACTAAAATTTTAACTTGCCATTATGCAAAAACTTGTTTTTCACACTTTTAATAGCAGCTTTCTATACAAGTGAAGCCTTTAAAAAATGCATCTGTCGATCCAATCCCAAAGAACATTTAAAAGTTATATTTAGCATTTTTTTAATTTACTCTTTCTAGTGCAACGTGTAATACTATTTATGTTTTCAAAAAAATTATGCTAATCAAAGTAATTGAACCAAATTCAGTGATCTTTACTCTTCTTATCTTATATTTAACTTATCACGCATGTGCTTCATAAAACTTTCACATAGCTGTTCCATGACAATTGTGTTTTGCCTATTAAATTCACATCTTGCTATATTGCTAATATATAACTTAAGTCTATGTAATTAATCAATAATTTCAATATCAGAATCATCATTAGTACTAGTTGGATTAGGATTTATTATCCTCCTATCAATTCCTTCATATTGATTATCGTCATTGTCATCTAAAACAACAGGATTTCCTGAACTGTTTGAAAATTTGAATATGTGACTTAAATTTCCATTGTTATCAACAAGCTCCACCAGCTCGTTATATCTGCTCAAAAATCTTTTTCTAGTTGTTACATCAAAAGTCAGAACCAGACTTTCTTCTTCGTCATTTATTGAAGAGCTGTTATCTCTCAGACTTCTATAGATAGATACAATATCTTGAAGAGTAATATTTTTGTTGTACATATTATCTTCCTGAAGTTCTAAGTCCAATTCTACAGCATTGAATGATAGTTCACTATTTGAAAGTTCGGTGGAGGGTGAATATAGTTGTAAACTCTCCCTTATAATTTTGAAAATGACGTTGATTGGTTCAAAACTAATCTCAGTCCTAATTGAAAGATGCTGTAGTGTTGAATCTGAGTCTTTAGAAACTGGAACATTAGAAAACAATCCGTACCTTGCTTTTTTATATCGTATACAAACCTGTGGAACAGATCTTGTCCCCATTAAAATGCTGCTGGAAGCATCTGAAGAATCGACATTAATATCATCTTCTTCATTATTTTCAAAAATACGATCCGCAATATCCCCAGATTTACCTGTTTGTTCCACATTTGCATTCCCTATAACTTCCTCAATGCTGCTAAAGGTTTCCTGAGGGTTGTGCAAAAAGTTATCCAAAGGCTCCAAATTACCTGTAGTTGGATTTATAAGCATTCTTTGTTTTTTGTTTATATTTGATGTGCTATCGGGCATGCTGTCATCTGAATGTAAAAACAAACTATTTTTTTCCGTATCATAGTTCATTGGATAATGATTGTGCTTGGTTTTCTGTCAAACATGATTTCCTTAACATCAAGGATGTTATTGCACGATTTGTTGTTTAACTGCGTTGTTGGCTTGAAGGAGCAACAATGAACTTAGCCGCGGAACTGTCCACGTGATCATACTTCTTAATGGGGTAGCACCCATTAAAAACGGATTTCTTCTCCAGTTAGGCTAGAAAGCTATATATATATACATATATATGAGGCTACCAAAAACTGAACAGAAAATAATATTCAAAACCAGCATTTTTTTTTTACTAATCTTACCTTAAAGTACTAAAATCAGGCTAAATAATAGAGGTTTTAATTTAAAGCCAAAACAGATGGGGTAAGAACACATTAATAATTAAAAAAAAGAAGTTATATCAAAAAAGTCTGGCAGCTTTTTTAAACCTTAGTTTATGAGAGCAGCATTCTGTTAAAACCTTTATTAAAAGTTATATATATAGTGAAAACTGCAGATAAAAGGAGAGTACTTTCAAATAACTAGTGCTAGAGACAGCAGTAATGAAAAAAGAAACAACAAAAAACAAATTTCCATCATTTTAACCAGATTTTCAAATTTAAATGTTTAATATATAAAATAACAACATTACATGTATTGTAGGATTTGAATATCAACGTTTGTAGTACAGGGTAAACATTCATATACAACCTTCTTTTATTAAAAGCGTAGCAGTGATTTGGCCTATGCCGCATCTTTTAAACTTTCACGTGATCCAAAAGTTTGTTGGTTATAAAAACTTACTTGACTCACTTGCAGGTATTCAACTGCATTTTTTAACACAACCAAAATTTCTCCTTGCGACTCAGAGACGTTTCAAAAAAAGAGCTAACAAAGCTAAAAACCACAGAAAATTTGCTTTGATTCCTTTCCTTTCAACTCTATCGAGTGTCTTTAATCAGATTTTTCTTATTAACACATTTAAGCATACTACAAAAATTAATGTCAAATTCTGAAGCGGATATTGTTTCAAGATCCTTGGTAGCAATTGTGGACATAGGATCGAATGGAATTCGTTTTTCCATATCTTCCAAGGCTCCCCATCACGCAAGAATAATGCCCTCCGTCTATAAAGATAGACTAGGTATATCTTTATTTGATATTCAGTATCAAAATAGCGATCGAAAAAGGCCAATACCAAAGGAAATTATAATAGAAATTTGTCATGCAATGATGAGATTCAAACTGATATGTGAGGATTTTGGAGTATCAGATGAAAGTGTTGAGGTAGTTGCTACTGAAGCAACCAGGGATGCATTAAACTGTGATGATTTGATAAAAGAAATTGAATCAGCTACAGCTTGGAAAGTCAATGTCTTCACCAAAAAGCAAGAATGTGACATAGGATGTTTTGGTGTTATATCTTCTTTCAACTTAGCATCTGGCCTTTTTTTAGACATTGGTGGGGGTTATTTTATACTTTCATGGATTCAATGTAAAGATGGTGTTGTAAGAGTTTCAGACTCACCTGTATCGCTTCCTTATGGAGCTGGCGCTCTCTCAAGAAGACTCCACACTGAAGATATACGCGCTTTATTTATTGAAATTAAAAAAGCCATTTCAGAAGCTATTTACAAAATTGGCATTCCAGAAGAGCTGCTGGAACATGCCAAAAGAACCGGCGGCTTTGATGTCTACTCATGTGGAGGAGGAATGAGAGGTTTAGGACATCTGTTGATTTCACAAGAGGAAAATGGTGATTACCCAATTCAGACCATTATTAATGGCTATGTTTGTTCTGCCGAAAAATTCAGCAGATCAGTTGACTACTTATTTTTAAAAGGCCACATTCCTGGGAACGATTCCACAAAAATTTTTAAAGTCTCTGAGAAAAGAAGTAAGCAGTTACCTGCAGTTGGTCTACTAATGTCAGCAGCAATCGATGCTTTACCACCTTTGAAATCAATGCATTTTTGCGATGGTGGTGTAAGAGAAGGGTTGTTGTATTCACGCCTTTCTGATAGCATCAGATCACAGGACCCAATTTTAGTAAGTACCCAGGCTTATGCTCCATTGCGAGCAGACAAGTATTTGAGCATTTTGAAATCCTCTCTACCTCAAAGTGGAATACCCAAATTGGTTATTGATAGAGTAGCACCAAGTTTGTGTAATTTAGCTTTTGTGCATGCTGGTTATCCAAAAGAGTTACAATCCACAGCTGCTTTACATGTAGCTGATACTGGTATTATTGCTGGCTGTCATGGGTTATCACATAAGATAAGAGCTCTTGTTGGTATAGCTTTAAGCGAGCGTTGGGGCGGTGATATTCCAGAAAATGAAAACGCTTATAAACAGAAACTGGAAAACTTGATTATGGAGCAACGATTATCTGCAGCTTTTAAAGAGACTAGCTTAGACTATGATAAGAATGTTAACGCAAAGATTATTTGGTGGACAAGATACATAGGGATGGTAATGTTTTTAATCTGCGGTGTTAACCCTGGTGGTAATATTAGAGATAATGTGTTTTCTTTTTGCATCGATGAATTAAGTGAAGAGAACTCAGTGTCGTTACCAAATGGTAAAAGCACAAAGATTTCACCGTCTGCAACTATACTGGATGTAGTTATAAGATTGAATAAAGATGATTTAAAGACATCTGCTAGTGTTAGAAGTCGAATAATGTCATTGCAAAAAAAAGTGAGAAAATTATCTAAAGGAAGTTCATTGAAGGCTAAAATAAGTGTTGAATATCTTTAAAAATTTAGTGATATATAAAACAGTACTACTTTCATCTTCTTGTCTCCTTGTTAGATAAAATCTTCAGCAAGTCCTAAGTCAACGTGACCTCTCCTTGTCTCACTTCAAAATCCATTCTTTGCTACATCGGAGATGAAGGGAGCCACACAGTAATTTAGCCTGAGTAGAAGCTAGAACTGTTAAAATATTAATGATTTCTCCTAGGTAGTAAAAAACAACCCATAATAATATCACAGATAAAAGAATTTCAAGTTTCTAGTAACAGAATCAACTGTTGGCCCTTCTAGACGGTGGACGGGTGGCTCTTATCACGTGTAACAACACAAAAGAGTTTGTTAAGATCACATGAAGCTGAAAATAATTTAACATGGTGATAAAGCAGACTCTGTTTCACGTGATCTCACAGGCTGTTATGAAATTCTTTTTGTTCATGTTAAGGTGGCAAAAAACTTAGGAACTTTTGTTAGAGCAATACTTTTCCTCTGATAGGTAGATTAATATTGAGAAATATACACATATATACCATATATTCGTGTAGCATTATTACATTAACCAATGTCTATTTTACAAGATCTTACACAGGCTTTAAATTTAGCTTATACAAATGAAAAATACGAAACAGTATTAGAAATCGCACCAGAAATAATTTTGGAATTATCACAAACAGGTTTACTAACCTTGAAAAAAGATAGAATGAGCGCTGTTGATTTACAAGTTACGAATAGAATTTTAGAAGCAATATGTGGAGCATCTTTATTAGCTGAGTCTTCTGATGAACGTTCTTTTTCAAAATACATAAATTTGATCAAGCCATCAGCTGAAAATACTGAGCTATTATGGCTACATTTGATCAGCTTGCTTTCTCAGGGAGATTTTATTCAACACCAGCAATTGTCAACATACTACCATATTTTAGTACCAAATTTCGAAAAAGCGAAGTATGCTGCTTTTGGTAAAAATCTAGAAGTATTTTTAAATGAAGGTAACTACGGCGGTGTGCTACAATCTTTTCAAAAAGAGTCACAAATAGACAAGTTCATTTTGTCATTTAAACCTAAGTTTTTAGCTTTATGTCGAAATGAAATTGGTGATAACGTCGAGCGCAGTTATAAAAACGGATTGAAATTAGGAGCTGCAAGAACTCTGCTATATTTTGATACAGACTTAGAGGTAGCCGCTTTTGCTCAAGAAAGAGGATGGAATGTGAATTCGAATGGTGTCATTAAGTTTAGCGAAGATAGCGAAGGTTTACAGAAGCCGAATGCTGATTTATTTGAAGATCTGGATACCGTTGAAGTTGTAATAGCATATGCTGAAGATATAGAAAGAGTTGTTTAGGTGTTTCAGGTTACCGTACATGCGAATTTTTTTGTTTTTAGTATGAAAGAGACGTATTAAACAATCTCCTGAAAAATCATTCTCTGATTCCTATATAAAAGTTATTTACAAGTTATTTTCTGCTGACATGGCTTTTTTTAATAAACCATCTTTATTGACCAAAGAGATGTAAATTCTCCAAAAGTCACTGGGTTTAACCCCTTGAATCTGTTTTGCTTGCTTCAAAGTTTCTGGTTTTACTTGATTTAAAGAACACCTTGCTTCCATGGTTACTGATTCTAGTTTCATGTAGTCAAATTTTGTTGGAAGTTTCAGGAGTTCTTGAGATTCAAAAATCTTGATTTCTTTTTCTTGGATATTTAGTAGAGGTGCATATTTACAATCTGTTTCAACAGATATTAATACGTGTGTTGGAACGTTTTCCCAGTCAAATCTATCTTTCATTCCTGGTAAATGCTCAATGATATATTGCAGATTCATTTTAGAAAACTTGAATAGGGTTTTTATTGACAAGTTTTCACTCTTTTTATGGGTAAATACAGAGTTGTCTAATATTCTGTTCAGGGTGTGACTATTGAACTCTGTTTCGTTGAAGTAACTCATAATTTGATTATAATTTTCTCTATCTTTTAAAAACTTTTGAAATCTATTTTTGTCAATACAAGCAGACTGTGACCCTACCTCAGTGACTCTTAAATCAGCATTGTCCTGTCTGCATGTTAATCTGAATTCTGATCGCGAAGTAAACATTCTGTATGGTTCAGTAACTCCTTTGGTGACTAGATCATCTACCATAACACCAATTACTGAATTGGCTCTATTAAGGTTTAAAAGTGGCAGCTTTAAGTTCAACATGTTTCTGTTTATCCAATTTACCGCAGAATTAACACCAGCAACAACACCTTGTCCTGCAGCCTCTTCGTATCCAGTGGTGCCGTTGATCTGTCCAGCCAAATACAAATTTGATAGCAATTTACTTTCCAATGAATGTTTCAAGCTTCTTGGGTCAATAAAATCGTATTCCACACCGTAGGCAAAGCTTTCAACAACAACATTCTCTAATCCCGGAATCATTTTCAAAAATTTTGTTTGGACTTCTTCTGTTTGCGAGTTTGAAATGCCATTGGGGTAAATAGTATTGGAATTCAAGCCCTCAGGCTCCAACCAGATTTTATGTGATTCCTTTTCAGGATATCTCTCAAGTTTTGCTTCTAAAGAAGGACAGTATCTTGGGCCATTAACAGTTTCCTTTATAAAATGAATGGAATTATCGTACATTTTGGATACCAAATAATCATGAACTTCTTTATTTGTGGCGGTTGCGTAGCAGGGAACAATCTTGGTTTCGTCCACTTTGAAATTAAGTTTAGGGTCATGATCGTAAGAAAAAAGATGTATTTGATCACCTAAATCACCATAATCTTTTTCTAGTTTATCCAAAGCAATAGTTGTGGCGTCTAACCTAGCAGGAGTTCCTGTTTTCATTCTTGAAATTGGAAAATTTAAGTTTTTCAAAGTTTCTGAAATTCCAGTTGAATTAGCTTCACCAATTCTACCTGCTGGTATAGACTTCAAACCAATATGTATTTCACCATTTAAAAAAGTACCTGTAGTAATAACAACTGAATCGCAAAGAACCACTGAATCATCATCCAATAGACATCCAATGATTTTGTTTGTTTTATTTTTTACATACATATTTTCATCAAGGAGAAGATCCTTCACCTTATTGTCAACTATTCTTAAATCCAACTTTTTAACAAGGCTAATTGTATTTTTCATATACTGTTCTCTGTCTACCTGTAGTCTTAATGACCAGACACCCAAACCTTTACTTCTGTTTAATATCTTATACTGGACTGCAGATTTATCTGCCAGTCTTCCAATTTGTCCATCTAAGGCATCGACTTCTCGTACAATTGTGGCTTTCCCTATACCTCCAACGGAAGGATTACAAGATAATTTTCCTATGGAATTAAAGGGGGTTATTAAAATTGGTTTTTTGCACTTATTATTCAACAAAACCCTTTGGGCAGCTGTAATGGCTTCGATTCCTGCATGGCCTCCACCAATGACGGCGACAGGTGCTTCAGCAATAATATTGTATCGAGAGTTTGGCTGTTTAAGCTGCTCTACGGATGTGTAAAGACTTCTTTTTATTGTTTTACTTGATAACATTATTAAATGTATGCAGAAAAGCTTCTGAGTTATGTATCTTTTATAGAAATGTTTAGACTGTCTTGGCGGTAAAATAAATGAATATACGGTTCAATTGGTGAAAAGAAACTTTGATATATTAGAGGCTATGACAAAACAAATATTTCTAATGCGTTACAAGCTCTCAGATAAACAAAACTACCAAAAAAATATTGGTTGTCGGACTGGCTTTGATTTCGTTTTATGATGACTTTGGATTCTGAGATGGATCTACCAGTTTAATTTCTATGAAACTTTCTGTTTAATAGCTTGTGAAACTTTTCGCTACCATATCACAAACTAAGATAGTTTCCCAGGAAGCGGTGAAACGAAAAAAGAAACAGTGCTAACTCATAAAGCAAAAGTTCAGAGCCCAGACCAAGCAGCTCTCCATAGTCACCATAACTTTGCTTCTTTGTCCATAATGGTAGCAGATATCAAGTCTAACGATTATTTTGTTTTAAATAAACCATTTCAAAGAATCAGTATAGATGATATAAATAGCCGAACAGCTAGTTATTCAAAGGCCAAGACGAATAATGCATCTGTTATTGATGTGATACTTGAAAATATAAACGAATACGATCGAGTATATGAAAATATAAATCATACAGCTGCTAATATACTGGATATCATATATGCAGGAGACGACGATATAAGCGGCAATGAGCCGCTGTTGCTGAACCGAATTAGCTATGAAGAAAAAAGCACTGCTTCTGCAAAGAAATACAGTAGCGTTTTGGACTACAAAAACAAGTACAGAGATAGCATTGCCAAACTCTACCAGAAGAAATTTGAAGATGGTACGACGAATGATTGCAGGGTTAGACTGAATATCTATACGAACAACATTTATAACCAGGAGGATGCTAGTACTTATGATAGTAACATGGTAGAAATTCTTAAGCAGGTGGTCACTGAGAGTAATTTAAGTGACTTAAACAACAATATTGATTTTGTGAACGTTCTGAAAAGCAACAGTGCGCTGTTTCTTGCGTTGAACAGCACGTTAATAGCCAAGTACTTTCACAAGAGCAGGAAGCAGAGAAACGGGTCTGTCGGAGATAACCCTGATGAAAGCGAGGTGGACTACGAAGAAGAGGTTGAGGAGTACGAGCACAGCAGCAGCAACAGGCTCAAAAGGCTGCTCAGCAAAACTCCCGAATACAGAAACTATATCAAGCAAGTAATTCTGGAAAGCATTGACCAGAAAAGCGAAGACATAGAGTATTTGGTTCCCTTTTTCAAGGAGCTGAAGGCTCTGGTGAGCGCAAGTGAATATGACGACTATAGAGCCCGGTTTTTGAGCAAATACCTGCAGAAAGATTCCCCTAAAGATCACGGTAGAGACAATTCCAACGACATTATTAATGCTTTATACCAATCATATAATGTGCAGAAGTACAACAAGTATTTGAATTCTATTGTATAAATATATTTTCAATTGATTAAAACAAAATCTTAAAAAAAAAAAAGTTTCTATTCCCGGGTTACCCGAAAAACCCTCACATGGCTGGGGTGATTGCCAGCAAAACTGCTCTCCTCACGGCTGGAAGCATATGGAATAGCCGGCTGATTGGTTGTGGTGCTCTTATCGGGAGGCATAAACATCAACAAATGTCCATTCCCACCGGCAAACAACGGCAACAAACCACAACACAAACAAACGCTTTCTGAATACTTCCTGCTGCACCCTTCCGGCTATTGCGCTTCAATGGCAGCGTCTCATCCGACCTAGGCTGCCTATTTTTTCAGCACCCTGTGGCATGGGACTGTATATACGATAATTAACCGGAAGCGAGGAAAGCACAGGCGGGCAATATTTTCAGCTGTACACGAGTCGAATCGAGTCGAGTCGAGTCGAGTTGAGTTGTGTTGTGTGGATAACAGATACAAGGAGGATGTTTTGCCTTAATTTTGGACTGTTCACATGGCGGATGGGAAGTATATATTTCCGCACACTTGGAGGGCATATTTCCGATCCATGTGAAGGATGTGTTGGCTGGGTGAGTACTATTTATTTTTATATGTCTTTAAATACTTTTTTTTTTAGCTTTATATAAAGGCTGAGTAAGCGACTAGAGAAAAAGAGATTGCAAGAAAGAGCTGGATGAAGAAGGAAATTGTTAGTGAGATAAAGAGAGAGAGAGAGAGGTGGACACCTACGGAACAACTTTTCCACACACAGAAACCACTTCCACACCCATGTCCTCTATCACCAAAGATCACCAGACGCAGCCGTCTTTAAAGAAAACTATCTCCATTGACGAATACAAGGAAGAATCCCCTAACAGACAGCTGATTGATGTTATCAATCACATCCACTCCGTTGCATCCTTTGACAATCTTTTGGATCTGACCACAGACTGGAAGTTGAAAGACCACCAAGCAGACTCCATCAAATACAACGGATTGACAACATACGAAAGATTGATAGATCTTGTTCTGCTGCCTTCCGACGCCAAATCCAGAGACGAATACACACACATTATCAAGAACCAGTTAGAAAGAAATCACCAGCAATTGAAAAGCGTGTTGAACATGTCACCAGGCACAACAATC
Source organism: Hanseniaspora mollemarum (assembly GCA_019649515.1). Classification (NCBI taxonomy): domain Eukaryota; kingdom Fungi; phylum Ascomycota; class Saccharomycetes; order Saccharomycodales; family Saccharomycodaceae; genus Hanseniaspora; species Hanseniaspora mollemarum. The sequence continues at coordinate 289,519 of JABFEO010000004.1, read as the reverse complement.
AACGAAAACATTATTTTCGGCAATCCAACACCCTGCTCAAAGGTTTTTCTGTTTGATATTGACAACTGTTTGTACTCCAAGCACTTGAACATCCACATGCTGATGCAAATATTTATTCGCAAGTACTTCCAATACATTTTGAAGCTGGATTCCTATGATGCAGCAAAAAAACTGAATGAAAAGTACTACAAGCAATATGGGCTTGCTATCAAAGGGTTGATCAATGAACACCCGGATTTGAAGATTGATCCGGTTGAGTACAACTCTTTTGTTGATGATGCATTGCCTTTGCATGAAATCATTAAGCCTGATTTGGAGTTGAGAGAAACTTTATTGAAGCTCAAGAAAAGCGGCAAATTTGAAAAAATGTGGTTGTACACAAATGCTTATAAGTCGCATGCCTTAAGATGCATAGTTCTTTTGGGTATTGCTGATATATTCGATGGATTGACCTTTTGTGACTACGAAATGGTTAGCGATATGTCTTGTAAGCCAGATCCAAGCTCTTATTGGACTATGTCCGAACAGGTTGGCTTGATAGGAGAAACCATCGAAGAGAGACTGCAGAATTGCTATTTTATTGACGATTCCTTAAGAAACCTAGAAATGGGGACTAAACTGAACATGGAAAATTGCATTTTAATCGACAACGATATTACAGAGCCATATGACATTGAAGCTAGAGAAAACGGTAAGAAGATTAATGTTGTTGGTAAATTTCAGGACCTAGAAACAGTGTTCCCTGAGCTGTTTGAATGAAATGCTAATCAGATGCTATCTAATTATTTTATTTAATTCTCAAACTTGTCATTTATAGACATATGGAAAAGACCCATAACTACTATATTCTAACCCAATGCTTTATCCAAGCATTTTTATATATTTCAAGTCATTGCTATATTATACATCAGTTCTCTTTTCGCAAAAACCAACCTTGGAAGTACTTCAAGCTTACTCAAATGCACTGGATCGTGTCTTCGGTTTGTATGCCATCCTCTGTTGGCTTGAGCTAGCTGAAAATCACCCTCTACTATGAGGGTAAAATTGATGCTTGTTCCATACCGAGATCAGGTCTTCTTATAGCGGACTTAGTAGGTGACTTCTACATATAGCCATTCGGATTGAGAAAAAAGGATTTCGTTCGCCTTCACAGGTAATTAGTTAAGCGCAGCACCTTCAAGGAACACACATTAAGAGTCCCCTAAAAATAACTAATCATTGGGCCTCTTTCATCCAATTTTCTTATTGAATTTGATCATAGTTATTGCTAGCTATGACTCAACAAGACGGAGCTTCTTTTGAAGAACAAATTCTATCCGTTCCAAACTTGGATAATTTATCCCTGTTCAAAACCATTGAACAGCAAATTGGTTCTAATGAGGTTTTATCTTCGTTGATTAATAAATCTAAAAATATCCAAGGACAACCGCTTTTGTATTTGCTTTGCTATAAAGCTGCTTGGGACACATTAAACAGTATTTTGGACTCTGAAACTATTGATCTGGATATTTCTGTTGTAACTGACCGAGATGGTGACAGTTGTATTCACGGATTACTCCTATATATAGTTGAAGAACAGGATATGGATCTAGGAAAATACATTTTAGAGAATTTAATTGAATGTGGTTTTGATATCAATATAAAAAACAAAAAGGGTCTTAATCCGCTAGATTATTATTTGGAGAGAAACGGCGGCAAGGCTGATGAAATTGTGGATCTCTTAATATCAGCTGGATTTAATGGTGGGGAAGAGCAAGGTAATGAAGGAGAAGAGGTAGAAGAATCTGATGCAGAATGATCCAATGAAAAGTCTCTGTATTTTATATAAGAATGCTTTGCATATGTATGATTTATATAGGTACAGCAATTGCTCATTGATATTCATATGAAAGGAGGAGTATTTTTTTGCTGTATTCCTCATAATAGCATATTTGTCAAAGCAGTTCTTTGTTCATGGTCAAGTTTGTTATCATAGAAATAACGAAACTGTGGAGTATTTACATTGATCTTTAGGAATTGAATTATAATTTGAAGTGTATTCTTGCTAGTTATTTTAAACCAGATCATATCTTCATCGTCAATATCAGTGTCCACTGATTCGTTGTCATCGTTGTAATCATCATCATCATCTCTCACTGTGTACTTCACCAAATCATTGAGCTGATTATAATTCATATCGTCATCTATATCTTCCCATCCATCTTCATCCTCAACATCATCCTCGTCAACATTTTCACCTCCGTCTGAATAATCATCTTCATCTTCATTTTCATTAGATCTCATTTGAACCAGTGATTCGTTTATTAATACCCCTAGAATTTTTTCTGCCAAGGTGATTTCCTCGTATTCGATCTTAATTTTTTTGCTCATGGATCTTGTAATAACTCTATCTTGATTCCACATTTCATTACTTTTTATATCACCCTTAACAACCAGACTGTTTAGTATATTTGCATTAGAGATGTTTATTAATGAAATAATATTGCATTTAATCAAAAATGATCCCCTTAGAGATTCAAAAATATCAAACCATTTATCAAAAAAACTACTTATTGCTGTAGGGTCTAAAGACCTTGTGAGAATTTCAGTAAAATAAGCAATATGATTTATTGCAAAGTGGCAGATGACCTTAACTAAGTCTTCAGATAGTCTGAAATTGTTTTCATTTGCTTCAATTGTAAAAACCTCCAGTGTTTTCAGCACAATAGAATTCAAAGTTTCTTGAGTGAATTGATTTCCCATTTTGTTCAAAAATGTTAAAGTTAGTGTACCTATTTTGTTGCAACTGGTTGTATTTGATAACATAGCAGATAAAGCGTTTAACAAATCATCACTAAATTGGGAAATTACATCATAATTGGTTTTTTTAATTATGTTATTCAGCAATATAGCACTTTCATCTATCAAATCATCGTCAGCAAATGTGCTATCAAGGTCAGTTATTGTTGAAATCTCTATAATTAAGCCAATAACTGGTTCTATCAAATATTGAACAATTTCAAGTGGAAGCATATTGTTCTCAGGGAACTGACGAACAAACTGGTTCAAAATTATTAGCGAAAGTTTGAGAGAATGCATATCTAGACCTTGGCCACGCTCAGATATTATTTTTACTAGATCATTAAAGCAGTTGTTTGCAATTTCTACAAAAATACTTAAAGATGCCTTTTCAAAAACGTTTTCTAAAATCTCATTAATTAAGGAGTAAATCATAACATTGCTGAGATTTTTTTTAGCTATAACCAACTTTAGCAAACATTCGAATTGAGCTAGTTTGGTATCATTCTTGGAATTAGAATTGGAACTGATTTTTGACAAAATTTCCAACATAGGATACATTTTTTCTGATTCTACAGTTTCGACTATCTCATTTAAATATTGAATCAAGAAAATCTGTGGTAAAGCAACATCAGTATCAAGTCTATAAGCAAACAAGAGTAATGAAAACTTTTTATATTGGTCACTAACACCATCATCCAAACTTTCAACTAACGCTTGAAAAACGCTGTTTATAAAGGTGCTGCTTTTTGGTAATATGTCTGGAAATAAAAACGATAACCTTACAAGAGCTAATTTCTCTAATGATTGAATGTTATGGTACATGTTTGTTATGTTCATTGTGATATCTTGATTTGTACATTCATGACTAAGGCAGTTGTTTAATAAAGATAGGCAGTTTTCAGTGTCTTCTCCCTTGTGAAACCCTTGTAATAATAGATCAACCAAAATATCTTGATATTGCTTGCCTGCCTTTTTATGCTGCTCAGTCGAGTCATAGAAAGTTTCTATTTGATCTCTCAAAGAAAAATTTTGAACATTCAAATCTTTACCAAATACATCTTCAACAAGAATGTTTAAGTCCATAAGCTCATCTTTTCTCAGATCTGAAAGTTTATTTAAATTAAATAAGCATTGTGAAATAATAACTGCACTGTCTTCAAATGTGTTTAAAAGCATCGATGTTAATGAGATGATTACAATGACATAGTCCACAAATTCAATGCAATCAAAATATGTATCTAAATCACTCAAATAAATGCTTGTTGCCGTTTGCAAATGAGTAAGGATTTGACTTTTAATTAACGGCTTACTCTCATTCAGAATTGATTTTTTAACATTAACTCGCAAAAGCTGTATCAACTCAAAATAAGTTTTGCAATATTCAAACGCTTCCCTTTTAACTGATACATCTTGGTTATTAAACTTCTGAATAATCGAAGTATTTAATTCGCTAAGTTGATGGACGACCATATCTTCATGTTCTATAAAAATTTGAGAAGTTGTTAAAATTGTGATGCAGCTGGCATATAATTTGAAAACCTGTTTTAAAATATTCAGGTCATCAATAGTAGTCACATATTCAACAATAATCTTAAATATTGATCTCCCAATATTATTCACAAAAAACAGATCATCTGTCATAACATCTTCAAATAGATCAGTTAACAATGATAATCCATTCAATATACTTCTATTACTGCCGTTTTGAAATTTGGCAATGACTTCTTCAATCATATTAGGCCAGTAATCAGGAAAATCACAGGAAGCAATTTGAACTATAACATAAACTGAGCAATTTATTATTCTGGAATCGATATTATTTGCAGATACTGAGATATTTAGCAATGTATCTTGAATTGTTCTCTTCAAATTGGCATCGCCTATCAACTTCTCCCCATTAAATGAAGGCATTGAATCTGACCAATAAATGGTTATTAGCTTTCTAATAGTTAATATAGCAAACAGCTTTAGCTCATTCGAAGTATCTGCTGAAACTATAACTTCATGTAGCTGTTTAAAAACCAAATCCGGGTTTTCGTGTGTATCAGACAGCAGTCTTTTCTCAGAGGTTTCCCTCAGAAGATTATCTGAAGATTGGCAGTTAGTCAAAAGTTGATCAAATGAAATATTGGAAGAATAGCTCATTCTGTTCTGCTAATTACAGGGAAAAGTCCGCCTTTGGTTCTCACAAATCACTGTATTTGTTCAATAGCCCCCCTGTAATGAGCGCCTATTCTTCAGAATTAGTAGGCGCAGCGAAATAAAAATTCTTTCGCTACAGCCAAAACGCGTAACAATGAGAGTGCAGTAAATGTTGATGGGCACCCAGCCCCGCAAAACCGACGTAAATCATGTGACTTAAGTTACTCACGTGCTTTGGTGGAGACTCTCTTCGTATTGATTAAATCCTTAATCCCTCAAAGCAAACGCCTTCGTATTTCCATAAAGAATATGATCTCTTTGAAAGAAGAGAAAGACCACATAGCAATAGCGTTGTGTTATTGAAACGGTCTTGTTTTTGTATGAACTTAGAATATAAAGACTTTTCTTTAATGACAGAACAAATACAAGTACCTCCAAAGAAAGACCAGCAGGATCAACCGACACAACCATATTATGTTAATGCAAAGCAATACATCCGAATAGTTAAAAGAAGATATTCAAGAGGTAAACTAGAAGAAATTCTAACTAAAATCAAGGATTTTGAACATAGAGCTATTAACAGCGATAAAAACTATTTGCATGAATCAAGACATAAGCACGCGATGAAGAGAGCCAGAGGACCAGGAGGAAGGTTCCTGACAGCAAAAGAAATGGCAATAAAATAAAGCTCTTGAAGAATGTTCTCGCAGTTTTAAATCAGGCACGTTTGCTTTGATTTTGAACAGTCACAGTATATATATAATCGATTATAAAGTAATTTGATATTGTAAGGCATTGTTGCTAAAAGTAAGCCCGATTTGTTTCAGTAAATCAACATTTGGTTGCAGTAATTCAGAGTTAATGAACTCTGCAAAGTTAGCTGTGTTACTGTTTTCTAATTTGACAAAAGGCAAAGGATCTTCTATGGGGGTTTTTGAAATGGTTATTAGCTTACTATAGGCTGATCCAAAAGTTGAAATTTCCTCCACTGTGTCCAAGTCAATAGTAGAAGCAGTAATTCTCTGAGAGCCATCGCCTTTAATTTGTTTGACTATGCACTCTAACAAAGTGTCTAAGCCATTTTTGACCAAATCAGGATATCTCTGCAACAACAGATTTGATTTTAATACAAAGGTTAGCAGCCCAATGAGTGCAATTTTTCTTTCAAGAAGATTATTAAGTTTGTCTATGTTCGCTAATATGATGTTATTGAAGACACCTTTCAAAACACCGTCTTGTTGAAGCATTTCAAACCATAAGACAATAAAGTCGGGGTCGTTTGATTTAAATAAAACTATTTGGCCTATAAAGACAATAAACCGTTTCATAAAAACCATATCTTTATTTTGTAATCTTCCCAAAATCAACCCAAGGATACTTTTCATATATGGTGTTAAAACTTCAGAACTGAGCTTAGTGAATAATGCTTCCAAAATTTCAAAGCCATGGCTAAACAACTTTTTGCTGTTAATCAATTTTTGAAATAGCCCCAATATTGGTTGAATATCAGAATAGATTGACGGGTTTTTGTTAATTAAACTGACCAAAAATCTTGTGGTTGCGGGAATGTTTCCTCTTAATTCCCAAACTGATGGAGTTAATAATGGTTGAGATAATTGAGAGACTTGTGGAGATAAAGGCACGTTTGCAGGTGTACTTTCAACTATGAAAGACAGTATTTGAAATGAATACTGCGTAAACTCAGTGACATCATCCGCCAAATAGTTCAAGATTGATGGAACAATGAGTTCAACAACTTTATTAATATTGTTGTTGTCAGCCAACTGATTTTTAATATTAATACCAATTGCTTCAAAAGTATAATGGGTAAATCTTGGATTAGAAGGATTCGACTTTATAAGATTCAGTATTTGTACTAGTTCTTTCAATATGATATTGCTGAAATCACCTAAAGTATCTTGAGCAATAGAGCAAATTTTATAGATAGACTTCATTAAAAACTCATTTTCAGCCAATTTTTCTGGCTTAGAAGAATCTTTCAATATTAGTTTAAACAAATTAGTGATTAAAGGTTCCGATGCACCAACTAAATCTTGTTTTTCAAATATAAATTTATTAGAAGATCTAGACTCTCTCATAGATAGAACTCTTTCTAACGTGACAGCAGCATATGTATAGACAACATAATTGTCATTAGTCAAGAAGGTAGCCAAATATGGCAATATAGATTTAATGTTGTCCTTACCTAGTTGGTTTCTGAAAACATATATGTATTTGATGGCATCTACCAAAATTATAGGATTTATTTTACCATCAATACTGGACAAGTCATTTGCTATGTTTTCCTTAAAAAACTCTATAATATCAACGCATGTGTTTGTTTCAGCACAACCAAAAGAAGTGACTTGTCCTTCAACAGCTATGGCCAAATAAAAATAAATTGCCAAATCTTTATACTTCCAATTATTTCCAGAATTTTGTTTGTATAAATTTAAAAAATTAGTGATGTGTGAAACACTAATTTGGGTTAACTCAACAAGATTTTTTCTTTTAAGCACCTTTAAGAAATCTGTACAGGCTCTTCTTCTGGTATCAATATCAGAACCATCCAAATCTCTTCTAACAAACTCAATTGGATCATCTTCAAAAAGTTCAATGTCAGACTGATGTAGCATTAGATTTGGTAAAAGAATTTTCGTCAGTAGTAAATTCAAATGGCCATTTTCGTTGTTGAATATTGATGAAAACTCATTAATTCTTGCTACTGATGACAAAAATTCCATACTATTGCAAACCAATAGATCATTTTTGGACAAAGGTTTAATCGAAGACAACAAATCCCATGTAGTTTCAACAAATTTTCCAATCAAAGGACCAAAAACATCGCAATATTTAGACGAGTACAAATACAACAATTCCTGTATACTACACTTACATTTGATTAAAATGGTAATCTCAGAGTCGTCTTCATCTTCATCTAAATCAGCTACAGGTTCTAATAAAGCGTTGTTGTAATTCAAGTATTTCAAGACAATACCAAACCCTTGTTCCATGTTCTCTTCAAAGAATTCTGGAATGTCTTGACAGTTTAAGTCGTAGTAAATTTCAATTAAAAGCTGCAAATTTTCAAACAGTACTTTCAAAGCTTCAGCATTGTTGCTATTTATATCTATTTGTTTATCAACAGCTACAAACAACTTCATAAAAACATCTTGAAACTCTCCCAAAACCTTTAGAATTTCCAAGAAAAGCTCGTCTGATCTTGGCAAAGCTCTCCACCTTTTGTAAACTTCATGGGCAACTATCAAAATACCTAAATTTTTGTCAAAATCGGTGAGAGAGAGTTTAGAAACCAGCTCTGGGATTAAGTTCGGCCAAAATTCAGGAAAGTCACTTTCAGCGATAATACTTATAGCTTCCCCTACTTGTGATTTCAGAAGTGGTGGCAGTTGAATCATGCAATCAATAATATTCGATCTTATCAAAGCAACATCAGATAATAGATGCCTACCATCAATATCGATCCATTTATTTTTCACTAAATTTTTAAATGAAATAGCAGCTGCTAATTTAACATCATTGGCTACTCCTGGAGAGGATAACAATTCTAGTAACAAAATTGGGTAATTTGGTGTTGAGCTTTGTAATTGACTCAATTGTGCTTCAACGGATTTAGCATATTGTGGATTCAAAGACTGTGACAACAGATTCACAATGATACTTTGTAAATCAGCCATTTTTGGTTTGTAAAGAACTTTTATATGAAGTCTCGGTGTTTTTAGAGTTTCTGCTTGTTCTCATCGTTTTGGAATGACTTGTAAGTTACGTGAAGAAAATTTTTTTACGTAGCTTTTTCTGTTTTCAGAAAAAAACTAATGTGGTCATGTGCTCATTTTTTGTCTTGCATCTACGTTTTGATCATGTGATTTGGTATAACATGTGATCCAGTCCAGTGCTCTGGCATAAGGTCTTACCTCCTCTTATGTAGACTCCACTGTAGTTGTTTAGTAGCAAAAACAGTCTAAGTTTTAAACTATTTAACAATCTGGCATCGCATTCGTACATATGCCTGTGAATTCTTGTTGAACCTTTGAAACGTCTAAAAAAATCCAAAATCTTTCATGAGTTTTACATCGTTATTAAACAAGTTTAAATCCATAAACGAAGCACCAATATTGTTGCTGCTTGAATCATTATTTTCACTTAATTCTAAAGAATAAGAGTTCAGTTTCCTTTTTTCTGAAATTGGTTCTTTTTGTTTATTTCTATTATAATGTATGTTTGTTTCGAAAGTGTTGCTTAAGTTATTGTATGATACATTTTTTTCTAACAATTCATTATTTGTGTTATTGTCTCGTATTAGCCTGATAAATCTCAAGTGTGAATCTTTTCCTTTTTGTTGGTTTGTAAATATAGTAAATTTTAAAATCTTTACATCAATAGGAGGATTGTAAATATAACCCGTATTTAAACTGTTATAACTTTTAGCCTCTTGATTCATATGTATCTTGTTTTCTAAACAGTCACTATAGAAAAATAAATTGATCCATCCTTCAGCATTTTTTATCACAAGAGATCTTAGTAAAACCATGTCAAAATCATGGGTTCCGCCATATATTTTAATGAAGGATGGAGAATAAGATTGGTCCATTTTATTGGAGAAAAACATCATTATGTTGTTTAATTTGGTAATTCTATCAAATTCAACGTCAATGAAGTGCGGTAAAAACCCATCAGATTGCCAGTACGAATGTATATTGTTATCAAGTATGTTGCTTATAGGATTCTCTTCTCTTTCCGAAGAAGCCTTCCATTTCCCTAGTGATGTTATATCAACAATATTATTCAGCACTTTAGTATAATCCTTCACCAAAATGTTATTGTCGTGGCCAAGCAACAGCAAATTTTTGGTGTCTCCAAGAGCAAACATGTTTGCCAATATTTTTTGATTCGCTTGAATTTCACTATAGAATGCATTCTCATTGTCAGTTTCAAAATTATCCTTGCCCTTATCTTCATCCCCCTCATTCAATCCTGTTTTCTTTGACATACTTATTATAGGTCGTGGAGAATCTACAAGCTGGAAGCATTTTTCATCCTGCCCCATCTGTACAAAGCAATCATGGTTTCTACTCATTTCATCAAATCTCTCAAACTCAACTTTTTCAAGATTGCATCTTTTTCTTAGAAATGATACAAGCTTCACATAGTTTCCTAGTGTATATAACCGATACCCTTTTATCAAATAATCCTTATAATATGCAGCACTTTTCATGTAGTTCTTTTCAATCTGCTTTAAAAAACATTTCTGGTTTATGATTATTGCACCTTCTGCTTTATTTTGAACAAACACATTGCTTGTCATATTAAAGCTTTTTCCTCTGTTGTTATAGTGAAGATTTACATCATAATCTTTAGCAGATATAGCATGCTTGTAATAATTCATTAGGTTGGGCAGTTTTTCATCAAACTTATCCATGATTTAAGTGTTTTCGGTCCAGGTCTCACCAAAAAAAGCTGTTTTACAGCTAATTATTTTATATGTAGCTTTAAAGGTTTAACAGTTCTTGTTTCTCTAGCGTCTTGGTTAGGCCAGCAGTTCTTTAGGAAGCTATTTGTGCACTATTCATCAACGATTAAAGCGAAGTGAGCACAAAGTCATGCTCACGTGCTTTGTTTACATCACGTGTCTATTAATTAACGCGTGATTTGATACGGCTAAACAGCGCGCATGGAAAATAAAAGGTGGCAAAATCCCAGAATACCTTCTTTTCCCCTACCCAAAAAAAGTTTTCAGTAAACAACACACCCTTTATATATAAGAGCACAGAGAGAGAAAACAGGAAAACATACCCAAAGAGAAACATAATTTGCTTCGATCTACACATCAACTCGAATTCACAACGTTTTTGGGCATTTGAACTTTATTGATACTTTTGGATAAACAGATTTTTGATTTTCTCTTATAGTTATTATGAGTGATCTACCTATTGAATTCACTCAACTAGCTGATTTGCCTAGTATAGGAATTGATAAGAAGTTTCTAGAATTTAGATCTACAACTTTTGAATCTGACAAATATGTTCTTGTTAAAGAAACCAGTGATGATGGGGCCAACACTGTTTCTATTATTGACTTGAGCAATAACGCTTCTGTTGATAAAAAAAATATGGGTGGAGATAATGCTATCATGCATCCATCGAAAAATGTTATTGCTGTCAGAGCAAGTGGTACTATTGGACAGATTTTTGATCTGGACACGAAGCAGAAGTTGAAAGCTTTTACCATGGATGACGCCATAGTTTTTTGGAAATGGTTGAATGACGAAACACTGGGTTTAATCACCGTGAACAGTGTTTATTTACTTAACGTCTTTGATGGCCAAGTTAATGCAAGACCTTTTAAATTGACTGATAGACATGCTACATTACAGCCATGTCAAATCATTGACTTCACAGCTAATGATTCTTTGGATTGGTTAGCCATTGTGGGTATCTACCAAACTGAACAAAGCAGTATTGGTGGTAAGATCCAGTTGTTCAACAAAACCAGAAACATTTCTCAGCCGATTGATGGACATGCTTGTCAGTTTTCCAAAATTTTGTTAGAAGGAAACCCCGAAATGAATCAGGTCTTTGTTATTGCTAACAAAGACGACTTAAAAATCATTGAAATCGAACACAATGCAACTTTGACTCCTGTTGCTTATCCAAAAAAGCAAGCTGCTATTTTCTTTCCTGAAGATGCTGCCTCTGACTTTCCGTTGAGTTGTAAGATCAGTGAAAAATATGGTATTGTTTACATTTTAACCAAATTTGGTTTTATTCACTTATATGAACTTGAAACCTGTACTGATTTGTTTGTCAACAGAATCAGTGCACAGCCTGTTTTTTCTACTGCATACTATAATAACAAACAAGGTATCGCAGCTATTAACAGAGATGGTCAAGTTTTGGCTGTTGAAATTGAAAAAGATAGCATTGTTCCATACGTTTTGAACAAGTTAAATGATGTTTCTTTGGCTTTGAAGATTGCTTCTAGAGGTAACTTACCTGGAGCTGAATCATTGTTTTTGAAACAATTTGAACAGTTGATTGCTAAGGGTGATTACAATGATGCTGCTAAATGCGCAGCTAATAGTGGTGTCTTAAGAAATGTTAATACCATCAACAAATTGAAAGGTTTGCCAAACAATGGCGGTACTCCTCCTTTGCTGATCTACTTTTCCACTTTGTTGGAAAAAGGTAAGTTGAATGAATTTGAAACTATTGAACTAGCTAAGCCTGTTCTTCAACAGGATAGAAAGCAGTTGTTTGAAAAATGGTTGAAAGAAGACAAGTTGGAGTGTTCTGAAGAATTAGGTGATATTGTTAAACCTTATGATACCACTTTAGCTTTGGCTTGTTACTTGAAATCAAATTCTCATATGAAAGTCTTAACTTCTTTAGTTGAATTGCAACAATTTGACAAAATTTTGCCATATTGTGAAAAAGTATCATTTAAGCCAAACTTTGCCTCTTTGATTTCTCAACTAACATTGACTTCCCCAGATAGAGCTGCTGATTTTGCTATTAGTCTATTAAACTCCAACATTGAATTAGACTTAGAAGCTATTGCTGACTTATTTTTCAAGAACGGTAAACTTCAGCAAGGTACTTCTTTCTTATTAGATGCTTTAAAACAGGACTTACCAGAGCACGGCCATTTGCAAACGAGACTATTGGAAATAAACTTGTTACAAGCTCCTCAAGTTGCAGATGCTATCTTTGCAAGTAACATGTGTCACCATTACGACAAGCACACAATCGCTCCACTTTGTGAAAAAGCTGGTTTATATCAAAGAGCTTTGGAAAACTACACTGACATAAAAGATTATAAAAGATGTATTGTGCATATCAATTCTTTACCTATTGATTGGATTTTGAACTTCTTTGGATCTTTAAATGTCAATGATTCTTTATCTCTATTAAGAACCTTAATGGATTCTATCAACTCAGAAAACAAACAGCAGCTTCTATCGATTGTGGTTCAAATCGCTACTAGATTTTCTGATTTACTTGGATCAACAACCTTAATCAAATTCTTTGAAGAATACAAATCTGACGAAGGTTTGTATTACTTCTTGTCATCTATTGTTAATTCAACAGAAGACCCGGAAGTTGTTTTTAAATACATTCAAGCAGCTACTAACTCTGGAAATATTAAAGAAGTGGAGAGAATTGTTAGAGAAAATAGTATTTATGATGGTGAAAAGGTGAAAAACTTTTTAAAGGATGCTAATTTGGAGGATCAATTACCATTAGCCATTGTTTGCGATAAGTTCAACTTTACTCATGAATTGATTTTGTATTTGTACAAGAAGCAAAACTTTAAATTTATTGAAATTTATGTCCAGCAAGTTAATCCATCTAGAACTCCCCAAGTTGTTGCAGCTTTGTTAGATGTTGATTGTGATGAAAAGACTGTACAATCCTTGATTAAGACTGTTGCTACAACTGGCCTAGTCCCAATTGGTGAATTATGTGATGAAGTTGAGAAGAGAAATAAATTGAAGTTATTATTGCCTTTCTTGGAAGATTTAATTAACAGTGGTGCTAGCAACGATCAAGTAATCTATAACACTTTAGCCAAGATTTATATTGACTCCAACAATTCTCCAGAACAATTTTTGAAGGAAAACAGTCAATATGATTGTGTTAATGTTGGTAAATATTGTGAGAAGAGAGATCCTTACCTAGCATACATTGCCTATGAAAAAGGTGACATTGCTGATGATTTGATCAGAATTACCAATGAAAACTCCATGTTTAAATATCAAGCAAGATATTTATTAAAGAAATCTGATTTGGAATTATGGGAGCAAGTATTGAATGCTGATAATATGTACAGAAAAAATATTATTGAATCTGTTATTTCTGTTGGTATTCCAGAGTTAAAGGATGCAGAGCCAATTTCCATTGCTGTTAAAGCATTTATGACAGCAGGTTTGAAATCAGAATTGATCAATTTGTTGGAAAAAATTATTTTAGAGGAATCTCCATTTAGTTCAAATTCTGCTTTACAAAACTTATTGATGGTTTCTGCTATTAGATATGATACATCAAAGGTTTCAAGTTACATTGAAAAATTGGACAAATACGATCCAGAAGAAATTGGTTCAATGTGTGTAGAAAATGAATTATACGAAGAAGCCTTCCAAATTTATGATTCTCACGAACTATATTCCAAAGCTCTGAAGGTTATTGTAGAGGATATGTTGTCTTTGGATAGAGGACATGAATATGCTGAAAAGATAGACCACAAGGATTTATGGACACAATTAGGTGAAGCTCAATTAAATGGTTTAAGAGTCAAAGACGCCATCGAATCGTATATTAAAGCTGAAGATCCATCTAACTTTGATAGTGTAATTGATATTGCTGAACATTCTGAAAAATTAGAAGAACTAATGGACTACTTGAAGATGGCCAGAAAAACTTTGAAAGAACCAAAGATTGATAACACAGTTATACTAGTCTTAGCTCAATTAGGTAAGTTAAATGAAATAGAAACTTTCCTAGAAGGGTCTAATGCAGCTAACTTGGATGTCGTTGGTGATAAATTGTTTGAAAAGGGAGATTACAAAGCTTCTAAAATGTGTTTTGCTTCTGTATCTAACTATAGCAAATTGGCAACAAATAATGTTCACTTGGGTGATTATCAAGAAGCCGTAGATGCTGCTAGAAAAGCATCTAATATTAAAGTATGGAAACAGGTTTCTGATGTTTGTATTGAAAAGAAAGAATTTAGATTAGCTCAAGTATGTGGATTAAGTATAATAGTGCATGCTGAAGAGTTGGATGAATTGGTCAAAAAATACGAAAGCTTGGGTTACTTTGAAGAATTGATTTCATTGTTTGAAGCTGGTTTAGGATTAGAAAGAGCCCACATGGCCATGTTTACCGAATTGGCAATTCTGTATACCAAATACAATCCAGGAAAAACCTACGAGCATTTGAAGTTGTTCTGGTCTAGAATTAACATACCTAAGGTAATAAGGGCAGTTGAAAATGCTCATCTATGGCCTGAATTGATTTTCTTGTATGCCCATTACGATGAATGGGATAACGCTGCTTTGACTGTTATTGAAAAATCTACTGATAACTTTGACCATTTGTATTTCAAGGACATTATTGTGAAAGTTTCCAATTTAGAAATTTATTATAAAGCTATTAACTTTTATGTTGAAGAGCACCCATCATTGTTGGTTGATTTACTAACAACTTTAACTCCAAAGTTGGATATCTCTAGAACAATTAAACTCTTCCAAAAGTCTGATAACTTACCATTGATTAAGCCCTTTTTAATAAATGTATTGTCAAGAAACTTAGCTGTAGTTAATGAAGCTTATCATGAGCTATTGGTCGAAGAAAGTGATTACAAATCTTTGAAGAGTGTTGTTGATTCTTACGATAACTTTGATCAATTAGCCTTGGCTAAAGAATTAGAAAACAACGAGGTCATATTTTTCAAACAAATTGCTGCCTCTTTGTTCTGCAGAAACAAAAAGTGGGAAAGATCTCTGTCGATTCTAAAAGAAGAGAGACTATGGAAAGAAGCTATAAACGTTGCTACGCTTTCTCAGACTTCTTCAGTTGCTGAAGATTTGTTATCTTACTTCATATCTACTGGTAACAGAGAAGCTATAATTGCATTGCTGTATTCCGCTTATAACTTGATCAGATATGATTATGTCTTGGAAGAAGCTTGGTTGAATGAACTTGATGATTTGATCAAGCCATATGAGATTTCTGTCAAAAAAGAACAGTTTGATCTTGTTCAAAGTTTATCGAAAAAACTGGAAGAGACTTCGGTTGACAGTGAAGATTCTAATAAACTAATGTTAACAAACGGTCCTTCATTTTAGGCTAACTAAGAAATGTGATTAAATGATAGTATGTGTTTCTTTTTCTTTTTTATTTAATCAAATTAGAGTAGCATATTTTAGCCCCTTTATAATATAGTTGTCACATTTTTTTAAAGAAAAAACACAGTTAAAGCATCCTATATATATTTTATTTATCAATATTCATTATCTTTTAAATAAAAGTTTGTTTTTTTTTTGTTAACTAATAGTATAACTTCATATATAGACAGTCTAATCTCTGTATTCTGAGTTTTTGTCAGATTTTAAAGCTTTCTTTTCAAGTGCATCCCAGTCTTCTCCTTCACTTTCAGAAGATCCAGCATCGCTGTACTCACTATCATCAGCATCTTCAAACGAGCCTTCTGAAAAGTCACTTTCAACATCATCTACGACATCATCGTCATCATCCTCTTCCTCACTTTCCGGCTCAAATTCGGACACTTCTTCTTCAGACATGTCTGAGCCTTGAGCTTCAACATCAGAACCAACAGGCAAGAAGGCCCAACCACCATCTGAAAAGAAATCATAGGGATCAGTTTTCAAAATGTTTGACCAATTCAAGTTAATCGTCGAAACTGTATAAGCAATATCAACATTTGTTAACCAATTTTTAATTGTTTCGATGTCTTCCATAGGAATAGTATTTATATGAGTTACTGGTTTCGCAAAATCCTTATAGATAAAGACTAAGTCAAAGTTTTTCAATCCAAACTGAACTCTTTCTAAACAGCAAATTTCAACATCCTCTAGATTTATTACCATAAATGGAGGTTCCATTAGTTGAACTAAGCAATCACCGGTAGGCATACATTGAACTGCAGATCTTCCTGGAACACCTTGGAAACCCAACTCTCTAATAGGCTCTTCTAAATCAACCAATCCATCAGAAGCTTCAGAAATTAAAGCAGCAAAACTTTGAAATTCTTTATCCAAAATAGCTCTTCTTCTTCTCTCCTCCTTTTCTTCCTCAATTTCATCGTCATCGCCATATCTTCTAAATTTGGAACTGCCTGCTCTTCTGCTCGAGCTGGTTTCATCTACAGCCATATCAGTGGCCTCTCTGTAAAATTGAATATCTTGAACTTTCTTTTTACCCATTAAAATGGGGTTCTTCAAATGAATATGAATAATAACCACTAATTCTCCTTTAGATGACTGGAAAAACAGATTTTTAATATTACTGTAAACAATATCAACTTTTGAATCTGCTTTGGAAAATGAATCGTATCTCAAACCATTTTCATGAATGGTTAGAGACCCAGGAACTCTTTTAGTTTCTGGTGAAGGTCTAATATAAATATGGTCTAGCTTCTTCAACTTACCAGTTCTAAACTCTATCAACTTGGCTTGTTTTACAACCCCTTCCATAGCTTTCTTTTCTTGCTCTCTCTTAGTGGATAATTTTTTTAATTCAAGAATTGTTTTATGAACATCATCCATTCTATCTTTATCCTTTGATCTCACGGTTAACGATCTTACAAATTGGTTTTCCAAGGAATCTTCATATGGCAATTCATTAGATTTCTTCGCACTCCCTGGAGCGTTAGGGGAATGAAAATTTAATCTTAGATATGTGTAATCACCTTCTTCATCCTTGGAACAACTTTTGTAGGTGTTAATATGGAATGGGACAGGTCTTCCATAAATTGGAATAATAATGGTTTGATGATTGAAATCAACATGAATTCTTAGATCTCTAACAGATGGTGGAATTTGCTCCTCTCTAACATATGATTCATATTTTTTGAATACCGGTCCTACATTTCCAGAACCGTTTTCACCTGATTTGTCAGAATACTTCAACAAGCCATCTCTTTGCAACTTTTTATGAAGTTTAACTTGATTTTCCTTTCTTACTGCTCTCTGTCTGTTTGACTCTTCAGAGTCCTTGGATTGATTTCTTAATCTAGATCTCGTCAATTTTCCATTTGTCTGATTAACCAACTCAAGTTTCTTTAATTGTTCAGCTTTTATTTTTGCTTTTCTTTCTTCCTCTTCTTCGTCATTGAAAAGGAATGTGACTTTACCCTTTGCTTTTGGCGAATTGGTTAAAAGTTGAATTGTGTTGTCTGATAAAACAGCAACAGTGTCAGATAATTGTAAGGCATATTTCAAATCTTGAGACTCCAAATTATTGAACCCAATACTGATATTGAAAACGTCATTAGCTTCAACTTTTCTGAAATCATTCTTAGCACTCAGTACAAATTGAGAATCTCTAAAGTCCAGACCTATCAAACTACCACAATTTTTGCTAAAACTAGGTATTAACTCTGTTTTTCCATTAGATTCCATAAAATCTAAGCATCCTTGGTAAATATCTTTACCCAAAGTTCCAACTTTCAATAAATTATCCAATATGTGCTGCTGCAAATTCAACAAAAATTCATAATTTTCAGACATAGCCTTAGTAGGATCAATTAAAAAAGTTCTGGAGATATTAGAACAATAAGATTTATAATTCAGCCCACATGATGTTAAAATAGATCCTTTTCCTTTAAGTTGCTTATTTGTTGAGCTTGCTGAAAGCTTCAAATCATATTCCGCTTCGGATTGAATGATTGGAGAATATGTGAATTCAACATCGTTGACATCTGGTTTAAAGCTGGATTCGTTGTATTTCTGAGATTTTAAAGAGTTATTCAAATCTTTCATAAACAATGAATCATCCAATTTAGATTCAATTCTGTCAGACAACTTAGAATTAGTGATCTTAGTTTCATTATCAATACATTTAATCAGTTCCTTTGTTAAGCTTTTCATAAAAGTATCACAGCATGTACCAGAAGCATTCAATAAGTCAATCTCATCAGCGTCTTTTGTTTCCAAAGCTTTTGAAACACCCAAAGAAGCATCAACAATGCTTAAACCTTTTTTTCCTTCTTCCCAAATAGGAGACCACTCTTTAATAAATGGTCCATCGTATTTATCTTTTAATATCATTCCAACATTCTTGTTCTCTAAACAAATGTCATCGTTAATCAGGTCAATCAGTTTCTTGAAAAGCCCAACATTAAATTCAGTGTTTTTATTGATTCTTTTCCAAAACTCAATAGAAACATCTCCATTAATCTTCTTATCCTCCAAAAACTTCAAGTGTGTAGCTTTAACAGAAGAAGTAATAATGATAATTTTACTCTTATGAATGAAAATTAGGGTAGCAGGAAACTCATAACCAAATAGCCACTTGTGAAGTAAAGTTGTTTTTTGAAACGGCAAATCTATATTAGAAGATCCCAGCGGGAATAACAAACACTCAGGGGAATCGGAAAAGCTAGGTAGGTAGGAATAAAGCTTTTCTAATCTAGAAACACACTTTTCTTCATCAATATTCACAGACATTTTACTATTAATAATAATTAAACAAAGGCAGGTTTTCAAAAATGGCACAACAACGGTTGGTCTTCTAGTCTTCTGTTTTTTCTTACCACTTATTACAACTGCAATAGGTGTTTGTTTTCTTATGGTTTTTATATATTCTTAAAAGTAGAGAGGAAGTCAAATACACAGGGAATATAGGAACATGATCAATCACGTTTGAATGGGCGAAAAACTAACCAGAATGAAAATTTTTTTTTGTTGTTTTCAAAACTCAACAATTACGCGTTTTATCACGTGGCCAGTCAGCTGATGCGCAATCTGTCACATGTAAACTTGAATTGTCACGAGGAAAGACGCATTCCATAACCTTGCTATACTTTAAGACATTAACTAAAATTATAATGGGGCATATAAAACCTGGGTTACGTATTTCTTCTTATATCTAACGGTAGAGGCAACACACAAAGTGTTGTGCTTGATGCTGCTTGTAATCAGGTGGTTTAATACCACATGGTTTGGAATTGGCAAGGCACCAGTCGTATTCTCCTTTTCTTTTTCTTTAAATAAATCTTCGCTGGGCTGAGAGTCAGGATTATCAGTAGTTTTGTTGTGCTTATTATGTGTGTTCAGTATCACCTTTTCCAAATGTGGGGGCAGCTGAGGAGGAGTTAACCAGGTCATATATTGTTGGTTGTTTCTTTGTTGATCCAGAGTTAAATAGTATTGTTCCATCACTTGGGGATCAGTAAAAACAGCAGGTATTTCGTGAGTGTATTCCAGCATTTGTTTTGACTGGGACCCTCCGCTGTTACTTGCAGGAGATGAGGTGCTGCTGTTTATAAAATCTAATTTACTGGAGGAGCTGATAGCTAAAATAGGTCCTTTATTGGCAGCAGGAACACGTTCGTAACCATTGCCCATATTGATAGGCTCAGAATCATTTTCTCGAGCAATTTGAAGAGCAATTCTAGATGATTTGGACATGTGAGATTGATCTTCTTCCCTTCTTCTGGTCTCTTCTTCTTCAGTTTCAATACTGGTCATTCCAGGAAACAACTTGTTTCTATTACTAATACTAGACGATGATCTGCTGGAGCTGATAGCTGCATTATCAGGAGACTTTGATGTTCGAGAAGCTGCAGATGAATCATTGTGATGTGCTGGAGAACTAGATGGGGAAACAACCTCTAAAAAGTTTACAAAATTCCCCATTTGATCGGTGGCTTGCGGCAGCGAATCACTTATTCGCAATTCTCCGTCTACAATAAATCTGAATCTATGGTTTCCAACAGGCAATTTCAAGGATATAGCAAACTTTCCATTCTTATCAATCGGTTCTAAAGCAATCATTTTTCTCCAGTCAGTGAAAGAACCTGTGACAAAGACGGTGTTTCCACCTTGGTCCCAGGATATAACAACTGGAACTAAATTGTTCAGCTCAGTCTGACCACCGTTGTTTTGTTCAGTCTTGGCTTCTGGTTGGTGGACATTTTCTACAAATTGCACATCTTCATCTGAAAAGCTATCTTGTCTGTTCGGGCTTACAGTTTCAGTGAACTGCGGGGACTCGAAGTTGTGCGATTCAAGAGATTGTCTTGATAAATCCTTCACGGAATTGAAAGATCTGGTAGTCGGCGACACTTTAGAAATTGTGCTTTGATTTAATTGCTTATGAATGCTGTGGCTATCATTATCATCAATACTCATTAAAGACATGGATTGGTGCAGTTGGTTGATTTCATCTGACATTGTAGGTGTAGGTTATCTATAAGAGAGCGAGAATATAGCTGTAGTGTTAATGATACTTTCTTCTGAGTAAATACTTTTTCCTCTTCTGCGGAGAAAAAGACTATAGAGCAAATAAGATTGAAATTAATTCTAGGAATGGCTTATTCGGTCTCCTTGTTGGTAGATTGTGACCTTCAATTGGGGCTGCTGAAATGCTGTTTTGAAGGGTTTTGGGTAATAACCTTCGTTTCCCTTTGAAAAAAAAAACGATAAAATGTTCACTTTCCCCTCCCCCATTCAGCGAAATGTTAGAACTGGAAACAAAAGTAAACATATGGGTGCCTGTGGGGTCATGTGGTTGAACAGCAGGTCATGTGGCTAAACGCAGGTCAGGTGTTTTTTAGCTGTTTGTTCACGTGATTTGATCTCTCTTCCTTTCGCTCAGCACAGAATCATAGCCCTTTATGGCAAGCAGAAATTTGCAGAAACACCTCACGGCAAAAAGTGCCTCTGTAGTGACTGTATTGACTCTCAGTTCTTTCTTCTTTTTAAGTCCTGTCTTTTACACCATATAAATAACCAAAACCCCATTGGCCAATGTTCAAAAGAACTTTTCTTCTATTTGAAAGAAGCAAAAGCAAGTATCCGTTTCTTTACAAGAGGGTTTTAAAGAACATAGATGATGATAAACGCAACAAAAAAGATCTACTCTTACATTGTTTCTACAATCAATACTGTAATATACCCATTCCAATTAACGATATCATAAAACAAAGCAAGAAAAACAGCAAAAAATCTGAAACTGAAGCGGTTGCCAGTGCAGAAAAAGAAAAACAAGTTGATATAGACTCTTTGTTTGCACCTAATGTTTTGCAAGATTTCTACAGTAACAAAAGCGGAAAAACCACAACCATTGATTTCAACCGAGCCTCTAAGGACAAAAACTTCAAGGAACAACTTGATTTGATTAAATTAGGGAAATTCACCAAAATAGAATTCTTGATAAATAAGAAAAAATTTACACCTTTTCTCTTCAAGGAACCATTTAATAAAGAGGATTATTTGAAGGAGTTTGAGCTCATCTCGAACTTTCAAAAAACTCTCAGAGAAACATCCCCATTTATAGAGGCACATGAAGCAACTGATGGCTCTCCCGATGACAATGATAAGAGCATAGATAAAAACAGTGAGCTTGAGTTAGAAGATGTGACCCCAAAAAAGGAAACCGTCGCCTCTCCAACCAGCGACGACGATTCTCAGCTTCCTTTTTATGCTGCTCTAAGAAAGAGCATTAGAGCCCGGGAGAGTCTTAAACGATTTTTAAAAAAACGGAAGATCAAAAATACAGAAATAAAAGAAGGAATGTTGATGAAAGAGCCAGACCGTTTGAACAATGATTTTTATAAAACTAAACATAAATCTATCCTTCTATGGAAGCATTCAAAAGACAAAAAGAAACTGCATTTCCTGCTAGGAAAAGATCACTGAGCAAGCAGCATTTCTTTTTATTTCAGCTTGTTATACTTCAAGCACTCATCAACTGACAAGCATTGGTTTTTCGCCAGTAGTTTTTTGATAATAAAATTGATCAAATCATATTCTTCAAAATAGCAAACATGAGATTTCAAGGCGTTAATCATATCGAAGTCCAAAATTTTTGAATTTATAACATAGTCAATTCTTCCAAAAGTGTTGAACTTATGCATTTGTAAAATATGATCTCGAGTTATCTTTCCATTTAAATCTCTGCCTTCAAAGCTTAACTTATCCTTAGCTATGTCCAGGCTAAACAAATATTCATTTAAAACATTAAGGTTTTTGACTTTATGGATTATTAGATCGGGAGAAGATAACGTTTCTACCGGTACAGCTTTAACGCTGGACAAACTTCTTTCGATCAGGGGTTCAATTCTATAGCCTATTGGATCGCATTCATGGAAGATGTTGTAATAGTTGTCACATTGTAGCTTGTTTTTCAACTTGTAACGCTGAATCAGCTTAAAGATGCTGACAGGAGACCCTATTCCAAAAAAATTTATCACTTTAAAATCTAATTTTTTATAGTACTTCTCTTCATTCAAGATGTCAAACAAAATCAAGGAACCGAGGGAATGGCCTATCAATGATATTTTTAACTGTGTTTGTGAATGAAGCTTTTCAAACTTTTGAAATTTACTGTTAATCTCGCTAATTACTGCCTCGATAATCTTTTCCTTATAATAGTTGTCATCATATAAAAGAATATCCAACCCTATGTTTCCTATTAGGGACCTAATAACCATTGCCCCACTTGGACATATTTCTGCGAAAGAAGGTAAACTTTCATCATTCGATGGATGGTTGAAATCCAGCTTGTTTCTCCATGTTATTGGTAGGACCTGAATCTTGGTGTCTTCATCCATTGATGATGATTCCTTGTTAATATCTATCATCTTTTTAATATTATCTCTAAATAAGGAGATTGTCTTCGGAAAATTCACATATTCGTATTTAGATCCCAAGGATTGCCCAATTCCATGAACACAAAAGGTCAAATGTATTGTTTTGGGCTGTTTTTTTGTTTCACGTTCTGAAGCATTTTCTATATCATCAATCACTACAGGCTTTTGTCTGATATATTTCCTTAGTCCTATAGTAAAAATGTTATCCTTTATCAGCTTAAGAGTCAGCACATTATCATAAATTGCCAGCTGTTCCTTTGGAATATGAAAAATGGTATCTTTGTTTTGAATAAATATTTTCCCCATTGGAGATCCACTATTTTGATCTCTAATGGTTATCAACTTATCCTCCGTTAGGAAAGAGTCGTCATTTTTCAACACCTCTTCAATCTGCTCTGCTATGTAAACTGGTATGGGCAATTGTTCTTTGGCTTTTTGGGGAACTGCTTTTTTATTATTTGATTTCGCATCTTCGTGAAGAGTATCAACACATTCTAGCCAGTTACCTCGTCTTATTTCGTATATATCTTCAAACATTCCGTTTGCTGTGTCCTCATCTCCCCAGTAAATTGGTTTCATCACCATCTTTTGCAAATCACAAAAATAAAGATCCAAAGTAGACAAATAAACCTCATGCTCCTGTTTGTTTAACGGTTTTTTATAAAACACGCTCTTCATATACCTTTGTTTTTTAAGTTCCTGCATTTCTGCATATCTCATCTCTAAGGATATGCTATCCTTCCAACTGAATGCCTTGAACAGCTTACTATTCGAATCACTGAAATACGAGTGTGAAGCTTTCCCTTCATTGTTCTCTTTGTTTTCTATCAGTCTGTAATACCACTTGTATACTGATTTGCCTGCCGATATAGAGTAACTCCTTGTAGCAAACCTGCCAGCTCTTAAACCTGTTTGGCTAGTAATAATAAAAAGCATATTTTCGGTCAAAGTTTCAAGTAGTTGTAGTATTTTGATATCAGAAACACATCAAAGTATGCTA
This sequence comes from Hanseniaspora mollemarum, assembly GCA_019649515.1. Classification (NCBI taxonomy): domain Eukaryota; kingdom Fungi; phylum Ascomycota; class Saccharomycetes; order Saccharomycodales; family Saccharomycodaceae; genus Hanseniaspora; species Hanseniaspora mollemarum. The sequence continues at coordinate 265,239 of JABFEO010000004.1, read as the reverse complement.
TAAATGCAATTTTCGGTTTTCTTTTGCGGTATCTATCATGTATTTGAGTTTAATACAAGCTTAAATTAAGTCTAGTATTTACATTTGGCTTTCTTGTTATTCACAATTATACGCAGCCGTAGCTAGCCTGTGCTTATCCCACTAAGACCCAAACGAGACCCCACTAGGCTAGGATTGCTAAGCAGGGGGGGAAAGCAATAGAATTAGGAAAAACAAATTATCACGTGCTCCGGGTATAAAGTTTTTGGCTAAAACCGCAAAAAAATTTTATGGACAGCCTAGCCATAACTCATTCACAGGCGCCTGTATTTCCGACATGCAAATAAGAACAAAAATACCAACCAACACAAACCAGGTTGACATTATAAGAGCAACTTTGCCGTTTCCATTCATTGCTTTTCGTTTCTAGCATGACAATTAAGGAAATAAAACCTGAATCCATAGTAATAACCGATTTCCAGAAGGACATTCTGAAGCTAAAGCAATTTGGATCCTTTTCAAACCAATCCCCCGATTCAAGCTCTTTGTTGTTCAAAAGTTGTTTTTTATATCACAGACTTCACTACAATTCAGTTTTAGACCAGCTTAACATTGAAAAACTGAAAGTTATTAAGCAAGATGCTGTTAAGCTATTAAAAACGATAAACAATGATAAGGATGAGTTGTTAAGTACTTGTATTCTGAATAATGTGATTGGTGTCATAAATGTTATTATTGTGCCGGAAGATAACAGTTTGTTATTAGAAAATTACACCACATTAAGAGCTAAAAACTTTGACTGTTGTACAGAATTTGTCACCTTACTAATTTTAGAAAACATCTACTATACCAACAGTTTAGCGAACTTGCTTAACGACTCAGCATTTGAGATTCCTCTTTTAGAAAGCCCAATGTCCCTCTATTACCTCAACAGAATCTGTGAAAAACTTGAAAGCGTTGATGTGATAAAATCCCCGTTTCTGAAGTTTTACTGTCAAATAACTCTTAGAAAGACTAAAGATGAAGAAGTAATAGCCTTTTTCGATAGTCTGATAAAGGACGTATCCTTTCCCAATGCTAGTGAAATCAACGAAAATATTCAGCAAATCAATTTAGATGGTTATCTTCAAATCCTTTTAAACCACTATGATTCTTTTGACAAAGAAAATGCAGATCAATGGGAATATTTAGTTACTTCAATTATTGGAAAAACTTTTCAAAATATTTTTATTTCAGGTGTTGCTGCGAAATTGTTCCATTATTTTGGTGATTTAAGCAAAAGTGAATTATTTTTTGCCAATTATATGATTTATAATGAAAAATATTTGGAATTTAACAAGTGTTTCAAGGATATCGTTGCTATTTTGAATCTAGCAAATAAGATAGAAGCTAAAACAACTATAATTGATTTTGTAAGCAAGATATATGACTTATACAAATTAGATACCTGTTCTAAAACTGATAGTTTGCTAATTCTGGAAAATAGCAAGTTTGATTCAGTTAAAATACCCGATGTTGTTAATGAGATTTTAGTTGAAAGTTGGAATGTGTTATATGCAAAAGCTGATATTAACAAGCACATGGATGATGCCTTTTATTATTTGGGCAACTTGCTTCAATTGAGGTTAGACCAAAATTCAAAGTTGGTATACGACTTTGAATACTCATATAACCTTTCTCTTGTGAAACAAAATGATAGAAGCTGCACTTGGTTAAAAGAAAGAATTTTGAATGTTAAACCTGAAGATAACGTAAAATGCTGGCTTTTGCTAGCCATTGTTGAATCCAGTAAAGAAGAGAAGATGAATTCCTTGACTATTTCAAACACAATCCTAAGTCAACTGGAAGTTTCAGAGGACGAAGAAGAATTTACCGATGTCGTAAACGTATCTAAGCTGAGTTTTGAACAAAAATACCATTATATCATATTTAAGTTCTTACAAATCGACATTGTGACAGAAATACATAGTATCAAGGATTCACTTGAATTGTTGCCAAGTTTGTTTGAATTGTACGAATTTTTATTTTCTGAAAGTTCAAATGCAAAGATATCAGCACATAATCCAAGATTCACCAAAGAATATGTGCTTCAGTTGGTTTGGTTGCAGGCCAGCAAGATGTATCTTCTCAATGGTCAAGACAGTGAAGCACTAAACTGTTTAAAAGAAATATCCAATATGGATGTTGCATTTAAAAACTTAAATTGTATAAGTATGAAAGGATTTATAAATAAAGATATTTCTCAATTTGAAACTGTACTAGGATATGAACCAACTAATTTGATAGCGTTGAAAGGATTGTCAGATATTTTGTTGAGTCAGGATAATAACAACTCTTTAGAATATAAAAACAGGCTAAGTAATTTGTCTTTGAAAATTACAACTGCTATTAATAACAACATTCAATCTCAATTTAATGGTCAGCTGCAGTTTAACTTATACAAGCTTTATGTAAAGCTGGGACATTCTAACGAATTGCAAAAAAACATCCTCTTAACAACCATTCAAAATCTGGAAAACGACACTATATTAGATCCTTGGATTTTAAAACTTATGTAGCTTTTTCAGTAGACAATCATTTTTCATCTATCTTTTCTTTCTACAGTCAGGACAATACCATATTCCCTTTGGGGGTTCATTCAAGCCAATACATCCGTAGTGAAACCACTGATATTTACAATCATTGTTATCACAAGCAACCATTTCTCCGAAAGAAACAGTCTGACAAAAGCAGTAGAGCTGATCATCTTCTTCGTCCGCAGTCGTAGCAGTAATTCCATTATTTTTATAATTATCTTCTCTTATTTTGTTGTCATGATTGTGCATAGAGTTAGATTTGGATGCCCCATTGCCTGGATTCGTTGTCTTGGGTGCTGATCCTGCGCTCCTCTTTTTATCATTCGCTTTAGGTCTTTTTACATCTTCCTCATCCGATTCTTCATTGTCAGAGTCTGAGGAGGTCACTGAATCCGAGTCAGCTCCGGTAAGCAGTTTATTATTTAGTACACTTTTATACTTTTGACTGAAAAAGTTTTTCAGTATGTCATTTCTGTCCTCTTTCATCAAGAATTCCAAAGGAGATAATTGACCGCTGGAGGATAGATTCGTCATGGAAATTTTTAAATTTTCATATTTCGTCGTAGCCATATAATTAAGAGAAGTAGCTATACTGAGTTTTTTATCACTAAGCTTCTTCAGCTGTTCAAGATATTGCTCAATTTTCTCGTCTATCTCTTGTTCTCTGTTATGTTGTTTTATGGCATTTCTTCCTTCTTTATACTGTTTGTAGTAATATCGTTGCAAAGCACTATCTTCCTCTTCCATTTTCGCAGTAATCTTTAGAATCTCCTCATCCAAGTCATGAATATCTGACATCATTATAAACACCTCGTTTTGGAAGTTCTGTATCTTTGCAAACGCCGAATCCAATAATGATGAGGGGTCTGTGGCATTCAGATCAGCATTAAAAAAAGAGGATCCCAAGGAATCAGCTCCAGAGACGCTGTTGTTTGCAGAGCTCATCTTCTTAAAAATTTAAAAATAGAATACCGTCCTACAACAAAACTGAAAAACACTTGTTTTTGCACTAAGTAAACGATTGGGTATTAGTGGCTTTGTTGGTGTATATGAAACAGGCTTATTCTTAGTTACAAGATCGATATATATATATTTTGACAAACCTAAAAGAGTCGACGTTCAGTCTCACGTGACTGATTTATATCCTTGCTAAAGAAGCAAAACTGCTATAAAATAGACTCGTCCGCCGAATAGTGAATAGCACATATTAAAAGACATCTGGTAGTTTTTCAATAACATATTTTTTACCACCAACACTCATCAAAGGAACACCTGGAATTTTTCTTATTCTTTGCTTCAAAGCTGCATCATTTGTTGCAACAATATAACATTTATGCTGGAGAACTCTATTTACCAGGCAATCATCCGCATAGGTACCTTTATGTGTACATTTTAATTTTTTCAATCTTGGATCCTTGGCTATTTTCAATGCTATTCTGTATTTTGACCCCAGCTTTTCCAATTCTGCTAAAACACAATCTGTAACTATAGGAATACATTTGGCATATAGGCAATCCATCATCCCTTTCACAATGTCCAACTTTTTCTGAATAGAAAAATTGAAAAAATTTGTATCCACTAGAACTTGGTAAGGTGGTTTTATGGCTGAATTATATTGAAAAAATAGAGCTGATGATACCTGAGGAATGCTTTTTGTTAATTCTGGATCATTTGTAGATATGTTGGTGCCATTTTTTTTCATTTCTTGTTCTTTCTGGGCCTTTTGATGGTCCACAGTCTTTTTCATAACACTGAATTTTCTCGTCTTTCTTTGCTTTCCCATGGCTGTAGTGGTTCCTTAAGTGTGGTTTATTGTTTGGTTTTCTGCTAATGCTATCTGAATCATACCTCAGATAGCCACAAAATCCTTCAAATATTGTCTGAATTTTCAGCTTTTTCAGAACAAGGAATAAAACAGTTATGCATCCCAATAGGGAAATAGATTTCTGGCACGTGACGTAAAAAGAAACGCTTCAGCTGAAAAGCCGGCTATACCTCTAATAAGAAGATATTCCTATATACTGCGGGTCTATGAAATACAAGTGATATAAACCCAAATAAGATAAGGCTCTAACCATGAAACGAGCTTCTTTCAACCACTGGTCCTACACAGAAATCAGCAAAATCTAAAAGAATATATCCATCTTTTGGAATCAAATCGCAATCAAAACCACAAGCAAAACTATCAACACTATAATCAGTAGTGAGATACAGAAATCGTTATAGCCGACCAACCTGTTCGTTTTGTAAATCCAATCAAGTCTGTTTGATGATTGAGCAATCTTATCCCCTGCTAAATCCATGTCTTGCTCCAAATCGCCCATTAGATCCACGTGATCTTGCAGTTCGTCTGACATCATGTTTGCTTGTTTATTCAAAGTCTGCATTGTTCTTGCTATAGCATCAAGATGCTCGTCCTGTTCCTGCATCATTGAGCTTTCCAAGTGATTGAACTCAAAAGGATTATTTCCATCGTTTTCTATTTCATTATGAAGATCGTCCCTTGATTCGATGACTGACTCTATGTTATTGCTATGTTTGCTGTTCTTAAATTGTGAATATTTGGATTTTAACCCCGTTAGCAGTGTCTGTCTTTTTTTTACCTCTTCTGTATCAGCTAATGAATAGATGCTATTTTCCAAATCGTCGAAAGTTTCTTCTATGTCCTTTTCTACTGCCTCGTTCTCCTGGTTGTTGGACGTGTTGTAGATATTGCTATTAACATACTCGTGTATTTGGTCTTTAACGTCTTTCAGCACGGTATAGAAGGGATCATCAGTTAGCTTACCGTCATCCAGATTGTTGGGCATTTTTTCTTATATTGTTTATCTGGAATTAGTCCAGTCTTTCTTTGGTTTTGAAAGAATTCAACACCCAGGTAAGCTAGAAACGAAGATCGTTAAAAAGCAGACCCTAACACAAATTTTGGGAACTTATTTTTTTTTGCTGAGGAAATAAGGCAGCGGAGCGGTAGCCAAGAAGCATATTCAAGTGGTCACGAGATGGCAGAGAAACCCCGTATAAATAGTAGTGCAGGACCACCACAAGGCATGTACAACCTATAGAGACGGTAAGCATCTTAAAATCTCTCTTCTTCTATTGAATCTCTCTTGGTATCAAGCAGACTCAATAAATATCCGCAGCCTACACCAATTAATTCAAGTCTGTATCCTTTCCATAGACCCTTGAAGTTGTTTATGTTGGTGAAGTATTCTAAAAGTGGAATATTCTTGTGGGGAACGATAATTAGATCGTTTTTATTTGAAATTGTCAAGCTGTTGGACTCATCAGATCTTTTTATATCAAGCAGATAATGCACTTGTTCTCTCTTGTACAGATTATCCAAAGGTACTTTAACTATAAGCTGACAGAACTTGATTAAGAAATTTCCAGTTTCGTATCCTTTGTAGTTACTGAACTTATCAATTTCAAAAAATCTGTTCAGCAAAACAGTTTGCAATAACGATTTGTGGTAGATAGTGCTGTTTATTCTATTTAAGCCTTGAAAAATTAACAATTTTATGTTTTTGGGCTTTGTAAAAAGACTTTTGAAAAAACTTTTCATTCTTAGCTTTTTTATATGCACTCTTATGCTTCTACTGAAATGAATATGTCTCATTTTTGTAACTATAAATTTCATGTTAAGAAGCTCAAGAGGTAATAAAACAATACCTGTTATTAAAGTCGAAGTTAAGACCAGTGCAATAGACAATGTAAGATTGTTGGATAAAGAAACTTCAACAAAGTTTGGATTTGGCATATTGAAAAAGGAGGAAATAAATCCATTCAGCCAGGCCTCTAAGGAACCACTCAAAAAGTTGTAAATAAAAGTAGTGTTGTTGCTTCTCACAACACCAAAAGTTCCTTCAATTTCATAGATAGACTCAATTACTTTAGTGGTACTAGAGTCAGTAGGATGTATTCTATATGCCTTGCGACTGTTTGATTCCTCAACGGGTGGAGTGTCAGCGTCCATGTCTTTGCTGTTATCCACATCTTTAGCTTCTTGATTTTTTCCTGGAATCTTAATTAGAAGTTCACTTGCATCTTTGCTTTTAAAATATACAATCTCTTTCTCTGGCTTGGCATTGTTTTCTAACAGTTCTTTTGAGTTGATCAAATCATCGTTGTCATATTTATTTGAGAAATCATGCACCTGTAAAAACGTTTTAGAAACAACAAAAGGTTGTATGATTAAATGTTTTAAATAAACTTTTCCAAATTTGAATGAAAACAGCTTTATGAATTCAATCCATTTTTTTAAATGAAGATAATCCTTCAAACTGTAAAAGGATCTGTTGTCATAGTAATCGTTTCCCATTCCTGAGAAATTAATTCCGCCACCGGAGCTGTTGTAATTAGCACCTGTTGAACGGCCATAGCCGGAATTGTCTTGCTTGAATTTAAACCACCAACTTTGGCTTGAAGAATTGGACGATGATGGTTGCTGCTGCTGCACCAAGGACGAAATGCTTTTAAGCTTTGCTACAAGGGGGAAACCATGACTATCAATAATACCTTCTTTTGGAATGTAACGTGCATCATAATTTGCATTAAACGTTTCTGGGTTATAATAAGGTCGAAGAATGCTTTTTCCTGAAGTCTCAACCTCACTTAAAGAATTGAGTTTATCACTTGCACCTGATGGTGAGGTTATATTAAAATCAGCTAAACCATCTCTAGTAAAATTATCAACCATTTTTCTCAAAAATAACACTATTTTGAATTAATATTCCTAATCTGTTAATGGTTTCTGAGTCACCTTTCTTTTATCGAACCTTCATAATTGCGAATTGTGTTTGAGCTAGCTTTGAAAAACTAATATATCCCATTATCGCATAGATCACGTGAGCTAAAATCCAACAAATGTAACAAAAAAAACTTTTTAATATTTTTTCATCTGCTATTTTGTGTTCGGACTTATTATGCTGTATTAATTACTTTTTTTTTCGTTCAAGTCTTTGTAATTTGTTATAAAAATAGTTTTAGTATGTTAAAAATACAGGTGAAAGTTAGACTGCTTCAGTTTCAACACCTAATAGATGCTTTCAGGTTTTAGTTAGAGATTGTAAATATGAAATAACTAGTAAAATCATGTGTATAGAATTTAAAGTATAGAATAATAGCTATAACCTAAGCACCAATAAACTATATACAAAATGGCTAAGTTCTTGAACACTGGTAAAGTTGGTATGTAATCCAATTGTCGAATATAAATAGGTTAACGTATAAACAATTTTGAAGAATATGATTGCATTTAAAAATGAATAATAGATAATATAGCAAATGTACGGAAGACATCAATAAGGACTGTGGGTGGTTATGAACTTATTGATGTTATAGCAGAAATTCTTTTAATAAGTGAGCTTTTACAGTGGGGAGTAGCTTGAAGAGTTAATTAAAAATCCGAAAAATATATCAGTACATTGATCCTTATTGTATTAATTATGAAACTGAACTGCCAAGGAGCGCAATAGAAGATGATAATTTTGAAGAGAAAATTTCAGAAGGCACATAATGAAGGACAAAACTGCAAAGAGAGGATAATGTTGAACGCAACAAAAATTGAGATAGCATATCCATTGGTTTAACGCTATTATTACTATTATAAAGTTGCATTGAATGAAAATCAGTTTGAATCTAGGTTTATTTTATTTGAGTTGAACTTTTTTTACTAACAAATCCTTAATATTATTGATAAAAAATACACTTTTAAATAGCTGTTGTTGTCAGAGGTAGATACGCCGGTAAAAAGGTTGTTATCTTAACTGCTAAAGATGACGGTTCTAAATCTCATAAATTCGGTCACGCTATCGTTGCCGGTATCGAAAGACAACCAGGATCCATCACTAAGAAGATGGGTGCTAAAAAGGTTGCCAAGAGAACTAAAATTAAGCCATTCATCAAAGTTATCAACTACAACCACTTGTTACCAACTAGATACGCTTTAACTGCCACTTCTTTCCAAAACTCTGTTACTGCCGAAACTTTTGAAAACCCAGAACAAAGAGAAGAAGCCAAGAAGGTTATTAAGACCGCTTTTGAAGAAATCAACCAATCTGGTAAAAGTAAATGGTTCTTCTCCAAGTTGAATTTCTAAGCATATTATATATTTGAATTTATAATGTTTTATATATAATTGATAAAAGTAATAAAATAAGAACCCAAAAAAAATGATCCTTGCCTTAAATTGTTCATTGAACTCTGTAATAAACATTGTTTTAGAGAAGTTTTTTTTTCATGATATTTTTTTATGAATATTTCAGCAGCAAATCGTTATAAAGAGATTTTTATTATACAGGGATAACCAGTAAGTATAATAAACACATATATAGGCCCATTCGACAAGGAGGTCCCCCGTTTTGTTCAACCCTAAGTCTGTCAGAAGCTGTTTTAAAAACTAGGTAGCACTGAAAACCCATAGTGAAATTTGTAAAACAAGGATCTTGATCATTGCTATAGGATGTTTTTTACAGTTCAAAGAACCTTTTCAAACTCTGCTGCTGTTTTTGCAAAAACAAATAAAAAGCACACTGTTAAACCATCTAAAGCTATTCCAAAAGGTATGTTCAGTAGAAAAAACATTATCAACAACTTGGAATTGTACAAGAAATCCATTTTAGCGAGAGAATTACATAACGAAAAAGAATTGAATGAGGGCTTGGCAAAGTTAGAAGAGATACATACTAACGTCAGCAGGCTAACATTTGATCTCAAAAATTTGCAACAAGAGAGAATATCTGTAGAAAAGCAAGTTGCTGAAGGAAACAAAACCCCCGAGCTGCTAGAAAAGCTGAAAAATTTCAAGAAACAAAATCTTTTGATCTCTCAGCCACTGTCAGAATACGAAGATATTTCATGGAATATATGTAACAGTTTGCCAAATATCATTGATCCTACAAATCCTGCTAAAAAGCCTTTAATTGTGGAATGGATTAATCCAAAACATGAAGTATCTTTCTCAGATTTAAAAGAATACCAAGGAGACGTAGATTATTCTTCCACCTACAAGGCGAACCCCGACTTAGATCATCTAAAAATCCTGACTGAAAATAAAAACCTGTTAGACTTTTATGCAGGCTCAAATGTTAGTGGTTCTAATTGTTATTATATGTTTAATGAGCTTCTGGAGTTGGAAAACGCCTTAATAGCTTATGCACTGAAATTTGCGAAAAGTAAAGGATTTCAGCTGTCGTCCACTCCAAGTTTCGCCAAACTACCAATGATTGCTGCCTGTGGTTACAGACCTTCCCAAAGAGATATGGATTCTCAAATTTACACTCTTAATGATACTGACCAAGCTTTGATCGCAACTTCCGAAATCACTTTGGCTGGATATGAAATGTCAAAAACCTTTTCTCAAGATGAGCTTCCTTTGAAAAGATGTGGTCTTTCGAGAGCATTTAGAAAAGAAGCTGCTGCTCAGGGATCGGGTGTTAGAGGATTATATAGGGTTCATGAGTTCAATAAAGTGGAACTTTTTGCATGGACTACCCCTGAACAGAGCCCGCAGATGCTTGAAGATATGAAAGATTTGCAGAAAGAAATTATACAGTCTGTAGGATTAACTGCTCAGGTTCTGCAGATGCCAAATAACGATTTAGGAGCACCTGCCTATAAAAAATACGATATAGAGTGTTGGATGCCAGGTAGAGGATCTTTTGGTGAAATTACTTCAACATCCAATTGTTTAGATTTCCAAAGCAGACGTTTGGTGACGAGATACAAGAAACAGGAGAAACCAGAAACTGGTGAGAATAAAAAAAGCACATCTCTGCAATTTGTCCATACACTGAATGGTACTTGTATAGCTGTACCAAGAGTTCTTCTTGCCATTGTTGAGAACAACTACAATCCAATAACCAATAAAATAGAAGTTCCAGAAGTCCTTGTTCCGTACATGGAAATGAAAGAATTTTGAGCAAAAAAGAGGCTCGGCTTGAATGGAAAGTCCTCACGTCTCCATTTCAAAGAGTTTCAGCCATAAATGCAGCTCTTTGGTCTTGTAAATAGGAGCACATAATGTATTGACTACCTCTTGCAGTAAAGTTGTACTAGGATGCAAAGATGTGTCTCTGTGCACGTGATTGATGTTTTTTTCGTTGCTTCAGATTCACGCTTGGGAGTATCTCATATATGCATGTATATATAAAGGCACCCTCAGTAAGCTGATCTTACAGTGTAGATGATGGAAGACCAACAAGCATTGAACGGGTATCAGGCAAGTTATTTATCACAGAAAATCTACACTTAGTGAAACTGTTTCGTTTTTATATATAAATTTGTTGAATTAGACAAACAAAAAACCATGTTATCCCTAATATTAGGAAACCTACATGTTCCATACAGATCTGTGGATTTGCCAGATAAGTTTAAACAACTTTTGAAATCAAATCAAAACAAAATTGAGAAAATATTTATATGTTCTACCGCCGAAGACCCAATTATGCAATCAACAGTTTCGACATCTCTACTTTTGGAGTTTCTTCACAAGGAAGTTTGTTCTGATATTGAGCTGGTAAACTCCAGTAATGCGGATCCAAAAGTAACTGGGAACGATTTTAAACATCAATTGCAGGCGGCTCCAACTTTGAATCATAAAGTTGCTCTTTCGAAGCCAAATTGTATAAGTGTGTATAATATCAACAGCTTTAAGGTTGCTTTCTTGTCGCAATACACAATAGTTCCAAAGGATGATGTATTAGCTTTGCTTAACCTGAGCAGACAAGCAACTAGCGACATATTAATATGGGCAGGCAAACATGAAGTTGAAGCCTACAGTTTAGAAGGAGTTTTGTTTTTAAGTCCAGGTACTGCTACTGGTGCTTTCAGCGTGGACGAATTGAAACAAGAGACAGAGGAACAAGAAATAAATGAGAATTCTGGTGATTTAAAGGCATCTGCAATAGTTGAGGAAGAGGAGCCCCATGCTTCAGAATCTGCAACTTCAGATATTGAAAGCAAATCAAAAGATGAACCTCTTGACGGGAATCACAGCTCCGCAGATGGGAAAACCCCAACCCTTGATGAAAATATTGTAGAGAAAGTAGAAAAACTTAGTCTCAAAGAGACAGTTCCTGAACCTGAACTCGAGGAAAGCATTGAAAACATTCCCGCTTTCATTTTGCTTGATATTCCTAAGACCGAAGTACAAGGTGAAGATAATACATGCACTGTGTATATATATAGTCTGTTGGGTGAAAATCAAGAATTAAAAATTGATAAAGTAACCTTTGTAAAGAATTGAAATTTTTTCATTTGTTAAGATAACTTGTGTGCTGAAATTGCCAATTTGTTGCAACATTTGTTTACTAAGATCCAACCCATATGAACATATTGTATTATTGGCCTTTTATTGAGCAGCTTTTGTTTCTTTTTCACTCTTTTTATCTCTTTTTCCCAATTCAGAAGCAATCTGCAATTACCGCTTTTGGATGCTCTTTTTTTTTCTCTGCAAAAAAAAAAATTTCCGCAGTATATAAAAGAACAAGATGCACAGGTGGTACCTGTTAATGATAATAAGAAGTACAGAAAAGAAAAAAAGATTCCAACCACGCTATTCTACCCGCTAAAGGGAGTAATGTTTTGTCAAGCATAGGAATGTTTTTCAATCATAATATCTTATTAACCTTTAATGTCATTTGTGATCTTAATAATAGCAATGTTTGTTATTTACTTTGAAAAGATTTTAAAACACACATTCGTGTTTTATTTTTAAATGTTGTTTTTTTTTAGTTAACCTGATGAATATGAGTGCATTTGGCTCGAGATGATTTTTTTAGACATCTTAGAATCTACTCAGTTATTGAGTACTCTAAACTTTTGTATGTTTAAGGAAATTGTTGATGTGGAAAAACTCTAGCTACCTTACTTTTACTATTTTCTGATACAAAAAAAAAAACAAAGTTTATTTTTCATTGATGAAACATTCATTATTATTATTATTAGCAAATAAATAAAATAGCATAAAGTTTTTAAGTTCATTGTATATAGTATGCCGTTTTTTCAAGCTAGCAATAGGTCGCTTGTAAGATCATCACCTTCTCCTTCTGTATTGTCATAGACTGACAGGTTCTTTTCCATTTTGTAAGCATCTTCTCCATCCATATAGTAACTTTTTTCAATGTCCAAAACCTCAAAAGTTAGCTTATTTCTGTACAAGTGAAGAGCTGCGCCATTGCTTTCTCTCACATGCAAAACAACGTTGTCTGCATGATGCGTTTCTCTTAGCGCTTTCAAACTCTGCATCATTAGTTTCTCTGCTATTCCCAGTTTTCTATAAGTTCTCATGACACTGAGGGAGGTCACATGGCCTGTTGTGGACTGAACCACATCCTTCTCAGGTGATGGTTCTTCATCGTCATTCAGCTTAGCCAGCACATAGCCGACTATTTTCTCGTTTTTGTTGATGTACTGAGCATCCATCTTGGCATTTTCATTAATAAATTCAGCTAGCTGTTCCTCATTTCCTTTACTGAAAAGCGGGTTTTCCAGACTTAGTTTTTCTAGCAGAATTTCAATGTTTTGCTCTTTATTGTCACCAGCGTCAGACTCAAATTCTAATTCGTTGTCGATTGTGTCGATGGGATCTGTTGTTGTTGCTACAAAGCTTATTTGTGGCCAAGTCAATAGATGATACAAATAGAATTTGAATGTGTAATTTTCTGGTAAATTTGTTAAATTCGTATATTGCATGGTAATTAGATCACCAATAGTGGCACGACGAATATTTATTGGCATGTTCAAGCAAAGTGGTGCGGTGTTATTGCTAAATCAAAATGTCTAAGAAACTGATAGAGTTGGTTGCTGCTGAATGTAGCTTTTTCACTAACCTGAAAGAAGCGAAATTTAGCTTTAGATCTCTTTTCATACCAAAAATTTTCAGCTACCTTACACTGAACCAATGAAGCCAACCAAAAAAAACCTTGCTGTGAGGTGAGATGAAATTTGTAAAACGCTACCATATCATCACTAGGGTGAATAAACAACTGTTTCTAAAAGATGTGATTATCACCATTTATCTTCAGTAAGTAACCAAGAGGCACTGGCATAAACCGTGTTATTATTGCCGCAGAGATGTCTTCTAATGAAAATGAAGCAAGAAAATTTGGATATAATTTTGTAAAGGGCCCACAAGTTTTACCGCTTTTAAACTTGAATAAAGACGAAGAAATACTGTGTGAGTTTAATAATGCTGAAAACTTGTTGAATAAAACCGATGTTATAAATACTTTATCCGTTACATATGAGCCAACTAATGACATCAGCTTAAATAGTGCATTTGATAGTAATCAGACATCCTTAGGACTGCAGTTTTTTGAGCAAGGTGAGGTTTCATCTAGTGCTTATTTGTTTCTTTTAGCGGAGTTTATCAAAATGGTTGTTGTTGACTGTGAGGAGTTGGAAGACCATGATAAAAAGCTGCGTGAAATTGGAGAGGATGTTGGCTATAAGCTGTTGGAGCTAGTCAAGTTTAAGCACACAATACCTGCTGCAAGTAATCCCAGCGCAGGAACTTCTGAAAAATTGTCTTCCTACACCCACACAAAGAGCAGCAAAAACAACAGTTCGCTGGATATTGCACAAATTCCCAAATCAGCAGATATTTATAAGTATATTGTTTCAACTACATCCAATTCTAATAAAAACTTGCAAACTTCCGCTACAAGTTTGCGAGACCTGCAAAAGCTGAGTTTGTTAGAGTTTGTACACGGTTCATTATGGAAATACATGTTTGGCAAAAAGGCTGATGATATTCAGCAGCTTAAAAATAATGCGCTGGAGTACATAATTATTGATAACAATCCTCTCATATCGTCGTTAATATTGACTTCTCAAATAAACGAATTTATTTGCGGTATTATAAAAAGCGTGGTGGTGAATAGTGGATTTGATTGTGATACTGTCGTTGCTCATGTTATGAAGAAAGATGATCCTGATTGGCCCAACAAAACTGTTTATGTAGTGAAATTTAACAGCTAGCTTGAGCCCCTTTGTCCAAAAATGAACTTCGGCGTTTTGGTTCCTACTTTAATCTAATAATCATTTTTTGTGTATTAGTTTTATCCTGAAAAGGAATTGATAAAGTAGAAAGACTTAAGAATTAAAGTTTTTCTTGTTGCTATATAAAGAAATGAGATTGTCTTTCTAAAGCTGGAAACTCTTTCTACAACTGTACAGAAAACCCCCTCCATTGAGGGAAACCCTAACACGTTCTATATTTTATTATAAACTTAGTATGGTGGTATTAGGCAAAAAAGATTTAAATGTCTCCTATCAGATTGGCAAGAAGAGACAACTTAATGAAAGTCTAAGCTCTTTGGTTATTAATCTGGAAAATGAAGACTCAGATGAAATCATTTTTGAGAAGGATCCCAAAAACGAAAATGGAAGAGTACTTAAAAGGCCTAAGTACAAAATGGAAAATGAAGGTGAGAAGAGTGCAATTAAAAAACGAAAGGAAAATTCAACACAAATTTGTGAGGCTAATGCATACTCAACGGGCTTACACAAAGAAGAACTTGAAGACAAAAATGTTTATAACAGCCGTCTCTTTTGCAATAATAGTGATGAGGTGCACATGATGGGTTTCAACAGTAGCGGTTGTATGTGTGATGCTGATGCAAGTTTCATTGACTGCTTGAACGCCAGTCCATACAGTCTTGCTTCTGACACTCCTGACATCACTTCAACACCCTTGAAAGAAAAATGTAGAAAAAGTAGAAAAAGCAGAAAAAGTATTTCAAAAGCCAAGGATGCTGTTCTTAAATACCAATGTCAAGACAATTTTCCAATTGTGCCATGTTTTTCCACTAAAGGTGTTTATTTGAGTGAAAAAAGAAAGTTGACACCCTACAACATAGACCGATTGGTTCATGACTCTTTCTTATCTAACGAAAATGTTGATGATCTACACCAACGTGCCATTTCTTCAAGTGTCATCACTATTATCGAAAGCGACTAGCTATATGCTGTCTTCTGATAGTCTAAATATATATGAATATAAATAAGCATATATACCTTTCCTGTTAGTGTATTCAAACGCCAAAGCAAGCGCCTTAAGTCTTTGCAATCTTTGCACTCAATAAAGATCCTCTAAACTACATCTAAATCACATGTATATTCTTAATAAATAAAATTGCCTGACTCTATACGCTGGCTCTCCCATTGCGTACTACAGAAAAAAACGGAGTGCTGATATCTTTTAGAGCACACTTGGCAGATACACACAAACAGATTAGATTGTGAATATGCATATCGAGCCCTAAATAAAATTCAAGCGCTTTTATATAGTGTACGCCAAGAAGGATCATTACAAAACAGTAATCAATACACACTATTTGATTTTCACCACACATACCAAACTACACTATATAAACCTCATTTACCGCAGTATATAGAAACCCAGCTTATCCCACTATCAAAGAGCCTCTATAATTGCCAAAATCAGCAGCATAAGCCTGTATGCATGTGATATTTAAATGGCATATCTCCGGTCCCCACATTATTTAAAAAGTCGGGTAAAAGACTCAAATGGATGATCTATAATTGCTAAAAAAAATTCCCAAGGTGGCAAAAATAAAATAAATAAATTTTTTCTTTCTCCATATTCTCCGAATGGGGATTGTTCGAAGGAGTTAATGAAGGACGATGTTTTTCCCCATTTGACATAATTAGTAAACAATATTACATACCAAGAGACAATACAAGATTGATTTATCGCATCATTTTCTTGTTATATTACCTAATGTGTTAACAAAAATTCTTTATTGGAAAAAAAACAGCTATATAACATTATACTTGGTTGATTACTTGTTATAAAATGAACAAAATGAAAAAAGGTATTGTTAACCGGAACAGCAGCAGGGCTGTTGAACTCATCAAACCAGAAGCTGATTTGGGAAGCCTGAAGCAAAAGCATATTAACATTTCAGATGACATTGAGCTAATTTCATTCAAACACGAGGAAAGCTGTAAAGAGACGGATGTAGAAAACATGGAAGCAAACACTTCCGATCTTCATGAAACTCCTTATTACATTATGACACCAAAGTCTCCCCTTGAAGAGACATTTTATGGTTATAGTACTGCAACTCAAGGACATTCTATTTCCACTCCTGGCACAGTTGTTTCTGATTTTGATCTCGATCACACAGATTTTGAAGAACTTGGTCAGGAGCGAAAGGTAATTTCCATAAAGAAGCCTGCGGTATTGAACGATACTAGCGGCAAAGGTACCAATGAGGTGAAAATTATGTTGTCCCAGCTTCAAGCAAATACAAGAAATAATTTGCTAAACGAAATAGCGCTGTTTATGAGTTTGGAGAATAAAAAAATCAATAAACTCGATAGAACTATAATGGATCTCGAAACAAAGCACAAAGTTTTGGAGAATATACCAAAGCTTTTGAGTATAAAAAAAGACCTGAAAATACCCTTGTATTTAGTTAAAAAGCTTCAGGCAGGGAAGCTTGCTTCTTCAAAGAATAACTCTTTAAAATACCTCGATCAGCTTGTGTTTAACAAGCAAGTTAAACACTCAGTATCCCCATTGGATACACATGAAGCTGATATTAGAGACACGGATGAACTCGACA
The DNA here is from genome assembly GCA_019649515.1 of Hanseniaspora mollemarum. NCBI lineage: Eukaryota > Fungi > Ascomycota > Saccharomycetes > Saccharomycodales > Saccharomycodaceae > Hanseniaspora > Hanseniaspora mollemarum. The sequence goes on along the minus strand of JABFEO010000004.1, from coordinate 248,087 downwards.
ATCAGCACTTATTATCGGAAACTGTTCCACCAGTCAAAAGCTCAGCACGGCTTCTTAAAGGCCCAAAAATGAACACCTTTTGCACATCTCTTGTATATATGAAAGGAAGTGGGATAGTAGGTGTAGATGCGAAAAACGCAAAGATTTTTAAAAGAAATGACGGTATTCTGATTGTTTTAAAATGTAGCAGATGCAATAAAGCAGATTTTGTTTCTCCTCAAGGAATAATGAACCACTACAGATTTAAACACGAAGAAGTTAAATACCCGAATCAAACAAGTTGTTTACTGGAAAACATGGAATACTACAACCCTTTACAGAGTAATGTTGTTTTGCTGAAGTTTAGGGAGCTTGGTCTAGACCCCAAAAAAAGTTTTTTACCTTTCAATGTTGCCTTTAAAGAGCCAATTGATTTATTAGCTGAAACAGCAGAAAGTTTAGATGAAAAAATTGAATTTTTCAAAATATTGGATTTAAGGAGCGTCAATAATATAGGCAACAGAGAAAACCCTCATATTAAAACGGATATTAAGGTAGGTAAAAATGGAAAGGTACCAACAGGTAATTTTTTCAATATAAACTCAGGCACAAAGAAGAGCAGTGGAAATAACCAAACAGTTCAGTTTTTTTCTTCTGGTAATCGTTTGAAAATATTTCTGAAGGATAACAAAACTGATTCAAAGATAGTTGATGATACAAACAAATTTATTTTAGACTATATTCCCGTGGAATTGGAAAATGAGCTTTTAGCAAGCGACTCCTCAAATTACGATCATACTTTAGGGCTTATTGAAAAGGTCATTAAAAAAAGAAAGTTAAGTAATGAAACTCAAATAATGGCATCTTTACCTGATAGAAAAGGTAAAAGGAAGATTTCGATACCAAAGAGATTACTTGAAGATTAATTTATTTCTATTTTTTTTATATCGTGGTTATATATAGTATCTAAAAGAATAATTCTACTTGTACATATACTAAAGTTTTACAAGCAAAATTTACTTTAAAACGGAAAGAAAAAAATATTGATTTTTCAGTTTATATAAGCATATACAGTAAAACAAATATCAACTTTATTAGTTCTATGTGGTAGTGATACTATATCTCCAAAAGAGCTCTTTTTACTCACCTTAATCAATGGATTGTAATAGTGAGTTGAGTGATGTGGATGATTTTGATGAATGGGAAGATGTTAATATAGAGTTGGAAGATTACCAGTACATTATAGAGTATGCGGCAGATCATGATAAGATACAAAACACTTCTTCACAATTAGTCAAGTTGACAAAAATGTTTAAAAAAGATTATGTTGAAAGATGTTTCAAATTCCATCAAATTCAAGCAAACTTTAGCATTTGGCATTTCAAAATGCTGATTTTAAACAACCTCTATAAGGATACTAAAATTAAAAGTGTGTTACCGAACCTTATAAGAAAAAAGTTCAAACACCAAATAAAGGATTTTAATAGATTGCAAACGTTAATTAAAGGTTTTTCTTACTGGTTTCAGAAAAACTATAAAATTAATGTTCCTGGGCAAAGACCTGTTGACCAAAAAGTAGTTCGAGATCTAGTTTTTAAACACTGGTTTGAAGAAAACGAAGATAAACTTAAGGAGTTTCACAGAAACAAAAAGATAAACTTTCAACTCCTCAAACACCATTATGAAGAAATAAGCAATAGTCTTTGCATTACAGTTGAAAATTTTGGTTATTTTCCAAAAGCCTATATAGACTTGAAAGTGATGAAAACTAATACAAAAGAGGAATATTTGTTAAAGTTTTATTTGATCTTAAAGGAATTGCTGCTGCCAAATACACATGTAAATATTAAACTGGTATATAACGTTCCTTGTGTTAACATTAAAAAGGTAATAAATGACTGTGCAACAAAAACATTAACCAGCATTATCAAAGAAACCTTCCTTGAGGACAACTCCTCCGGTATTCAAAAATCGGTAGACTATGATTTATATTATCCATACTTTTGGTTAGAGTTGCACTTTGAGGACAAAATCTTTTATTTAAATCCTCTAAACTTTGGAGACTTAACAAGTTGCATGTGCCAAATAAGCCTCAATAATCCTTTTGAAAAATTCTTTGAATTTGACAAGATCTCCCCTTTTCATGTGGAGTGTCCTTTCTATATTTTCAGCGTAGATTCTGCATTGAACGTTGAAGATGTTTCCTTTAGATATATTCCTAATCTGCAATACACTGTAAAGCCTTGTTTAATAAACTTAAAAAACGAAACTCTATGGAAGGCTAACAAAGATTTTTGGAAAGTGTTTAAGATTGTATTCAAAGACTTTGATATAAAAAATGAATCTCCCAAAGAAGCTTTATTGTCATATAAAAAACTTCCACAAGATTTGAAATCTTATAAAAGGCATCCCAATTTTATTGTTGACAACTTCAGTTGCTATAGAAAACTGCTGGAAGTTCCAGTGGGTGATTCTGTTGGTCAGCTGGTTCATAATCAAAGAGTCCATAATGTTTATCTGAGATCTCAACTGCAAAGACTGAGAACAAAATCACATTGGCAAGTGTTAGGGAGGGATATTATTGAAACTGAACCACCTAGAAGTTACAAAACATTTAGAGACAGAAAAACACCAAGACATTCCAAAAATACAGTGTCTCAATATACCTTTGATCAAACAATCATAACACCAAGAATAAAAGAGATGCCTACGTTGAATTCATATAGGCAAGTGCTGAAAGGAAATGAAATGTTGAAAATTTTTAATGAGCACACGATGTTGCCCCATGGTTATAAGTTGCTGGCTAACAATGATGATAAAGGCAATAGAATAAACCGAAGCTTAGTTAGAACATTCAACAAAAAAAACTTTAGAAAGGCTGTGGACTGCTTAGAGGTAATAACAGGTTTTAAATTTTTACCCAAGAATCAGGTAAAACCAATCACCAAATTCATGGTCGCCGAAAGGGATTATGGAGAGCTGAAGAAGTTTAGAAAGCTTCTGGATAATGTAGAACAACTAAACCACTGGAACGAACTGCTACTGAGGCTGCATATTAAACAGAGAATCAGTCAGGATATCGGTTTCTCCGACCCGTGATGTAACCTCTGATATGGATGTGAACGTGTGTATATAAGTGTGTTTGTGGCTTAATAAAATAGCACCACAAAGCGCTTTGTTTGCAGATCAGTTAGAATCGAAACGTTGTTCATCTTGTTACACAGTTATATATATTCAATGATTAAAACTCCGACTCATATCCGCACATCCATCTCACTGCCCGTCCTCTCTAAGAAATCTCTCTTAGAGTTGCATATTAGCGTATCCCACCAGTCGATGGCAGCTCTATCTCTGGGCCACTGCCGGCACATCCGTGTCACATGGTTTATGTTCTTCTTCTGGGCTCTTACAAGTCACGAGCTAATTTATATAAGCCATCAATGTGCAGCTCTGCAGCATTAGTACATATTTTTCCTTTGTGTGGCAATCAGTGTTTTCCGTTACATGTAGCTTGATGAATATCCTAAAAATTAACAAAATACTGTAAAATGGCTCTCATAAAGTGCTTTTCTCTTTCATTCAAAAGTCTTGTCACTTTTTGAGTCCAACTAGAACTCCAAATGCCTTAGTATTCTAGAAAAAGATGTTTGACCAATTGCTGGTTAAAAATGATCACGATACTTGAGTTGTGGAAGCCTTTTTGATTTTTTTTGTGAAAGGCTACGAGAGATGAGATTGAAGTTTGCCAAAGTTAGATAAGTAGGTGAAAAGTGAAATTCAAAATCCAAATACCAACAGCGAGATTTGAGAAGTATTATCCAGCTATCAATAATAAAGTTTCTGTTTTTAAAGGTTAAAAACATTTTTTTACTGAAAATCAACTATTTCTATCTTTTTGGTTGTTTGTATTACATAATTGCTAATGAGCGTCGATATAGCAGAGCCTACTCTGATACCAAATGAGCACACAACCCCCCACAACGATCTTAGCGGAAGCTCTATTTCTGAAATCATAAATGACAAATGTGTTTGGGTAGCTGACAGTTTTTCCAACAACTGCCTGAAATGTAACTCACAGTTCATACCCTTTTTCAATGGTAAACACCACTGCCGAATCTGCGGCTTGTTGTACTGCAGTGATTGCTGCAGCAACTTTCTGTTTTATCAATCCGGCAAAATTAGCCCTTTGAAAAGTCCTTTTGAAGAATCGGAGTCTACTGGTCCGTATAGAACCTGTGACAATTGTTACAATGAATATAAAAGGCGAGCACTTGTAAAAACTACTCCTTTTGCTATTAATAACAACCCAAAGGTTAAAAAAGAGGAAGAATGTCCTGTATGTGGCAAATCTGTCATTAAATCCAATCACGGAACTATTGAAGAATGCTTAACGAGAACAAAAAATAATTATCAACAGAGAACAAACAAAAATAACAGAATGTTGGTTTATAATATGACAGCTACTGAGATTGAGCGGCACAAGTTGGCAACAGTGGATGATTTTGATTGTCCCATATGCTTTGAAGATTTTTGCGAAAACGACAAGGTAGGGAGACTTGAGTGTTTATGCTTGTATCATTATGACTGTATTAAATCATGGTTTGAAAAAAAAAAATCTAAGTTTAACAGCAATCAAGCTGCGATAAATCGCTCCATATCTAGAAACTGGTGTCCTGTTCATGATGCATTGAGTTAAAGTGAGGGTTTTTCTCTTTATTCCTACTAGAAGCCTCTAATATGTATTGTCTTATTTATGCTATAAATACACCTACTGTTAGTTTTGATTCTGTGAAAAACTATCAGTCAAAGAGAAATTTGATCAGCAAACCCAAAAAATCCTAGTTGTATGTCGTGAGAAAAGTCGAGCATTTTGTTTTTTTGATCTATATAATTGTTTAGAGTTGTCTATTATTCATCATCAGATGGATTTTCATCAATTTCACTTAGCAAATCACTATCAATATCTTCAGGAATGTCCGCGTATTCGTCTTCGCTCAAAGAATCATCTTCAGATACTGATTTACCTTTATCCTCTGAACTTTCATTTTCATTCTGTTCTTTTCTTATTTGTCTTCTCTCATCCTTTCTTCTTTTCTTTTCTTCTTTTGCTTCTTTCTTCTTTAATAAATTAGCTTCTTGTTCTTTCTTTCTTTGCTCTTTCAATCTGTTTTTCTCATCATGTCTCTTCTGCAATTCTTTGACCTCTGTGTTGCTCTTTTTAATATAACTGTGATATAAAGTTTCACCCTTGAATAAATCACTTTCTATCTTGAGTAAAGATAGAGACAATCTTGGTCCAATTTCTTGTAGTTTGATTGCTTTTTTGTTACCCTTGGCTGATCTTTTAGATGATCCGTCGTTAAGCTTCTGCTTTTTCAATGCACCATCTTCCTCATCCTCATCTTTAATTTCAGCTTCAATATTATTTTCCTCGTCTTCAGTTTTAATTTCTTCTTCAATAGTTTGCTCTTTCTCTCCCTCAACTAGAATTTCAGCTTCAGCTTCCAATTCTTTTTTGATCTCATCTTCTTCTTTGATAATTTGCTCGTCTTCAATCTCACTTTCATTATCAGAAGTCATGTAACCTAGATCTTCTAAAACTAAAGATGATATGTCTTTTTTCTTTTCCAAGTTTGGTATGGTTCTACGGCTATCATTTTTCAATCTTAAAAGCTTGTCAATATTCTTGGCTTTAGTATCCGTTTTATCTATCAAATCTTTTATAACAATAGCATAGTGTCTTACTTCAACCGTTCCATCTTCCAATTTGTTAACTAAAAGAACTCTCTTAATATCATCAATCTTCTTTTGCATTGGGTTTATAGGAGGGTAGATGTTTTGAAACAAACTTATAATAATTTTTTCTTGCGGAATTTCACTCTTGAATCCGTTTATGACTAATAAAGGAGATTCTTGGAAAACCAAGCTTTGGGTATTTATGCTTTTGTTTTTAAATCTATTGATGTCTTTGATTAATGAATATTCGTTGACCTTAAAAGTTACAGTAGGTCCATTGTGTAGTTTTCCTAATTTCATGTAGATATCGTTGTCATTGTTATTAGATTGGGTAAATGTAAAAAGATGAGTAACGTTTAAAGGGGAGCACATCACAATAAAATCTTTTAGCTTATTCTTGGTTAACTCTTTTAGTCTTATAGCTGTATGTGGAGATAATACTAATCTGAAATCATGTGTCAATTGTTTTAGAGACTTGTTTTTCATAGCTAATGATCCAAGTCTAACACAGATAGACTTAGGTATACTAGTATTTTTGTCATTATCAACAGCCAAATGCGTTCTGTTTTTAGTTCTTCTTCTTGCCATGATAAAGGTTAAAGTTTGGCTTCTCAATTGATTTTTCTTTATTAAATTTAACTCTATTATTTTAGCTATTTGTTAAGCTTCACCTTTTTTTCATTCACATTTTTTTAAAATTTGTATGTCTTTAATGCGTTTTAGGCCTTCCATATTGGGAAATACGATTTTAGAAACTTTAAAAAAGCAATGTTGGTTTTATTAAATCCGAAAAAGTTTGCAAAAAATTGCAGTGCATTATTGTTTACATTTAAAATAAAAACAAAAAATAAAATAAAATAAAAAGTTTCACCTCAGTTAACTTATTAAACTAACATATTTGTTTTAATAAGCTATAAATTTTTTTTTTGGTAAACAATTAAATAGGAACTGAAACACTATGATTTTCAAACTAACATTTTAAATATCGCAATATCAGATCTTGAAACCAAGAGCTACTTATAAAATTAATGCACTTAGATTGCCAAATAACCTTTTAACTTGTTGGCCACAGGATGTTTTGCCAACACGTGATCATGTTTTCTTGATATTGAGTTTAGAGCGCTGTTACAGGTTCTCGTTTGAATCAGATCCATAGAACTTTTCATTGCCTTTAATAAAGCCCAAACAAAAACTACAGATTTTTAACTACTTTTCAATTTAAATTGCTATGTGCTTTTTCTACTGTGTTGCTCGTTCACTGTAATATCAGCTCTTGTTAGAGTGACCATTTCCACTGCTGTTGGTTCCTTACCTTCTTTAAACCCCCAAGATACATCTGCCTGAGATCGCAAAAGCCAAATTTGTATTTTTTGTTTTTAATATCTGCTGTTATTTTAATTACAGAATTAATTTTCATATTACAAAACAAAAAATGGAGATTACTTTAAACATTTAATTAATTGATCATCGCCATTAATAAAACATTCACATTTCTTTTTTTTCAACTGCGGAGTTTAACAGAAAAAATGTTCTAATTTTATTACAGTTGGTACATATAAAAAGTTACTTCATCGAGCATGAGATGGATGAGGTAGAGAAAGATAAATAGCAAAAACCAACGAAACCTAGATCTATAGAATTATTAATAGTGATATTTTTAGATTATTGAATATTTAGATATTGGAATATTAGAAGAATAAAAATGGGTATCAGAGAGCAAAAGCCTAATAAAGTTAACAAGAAAGTGAAAGCTTCTTCTAGCAATGTTCAATCCTTAGCAGAGAAAATTAAACAGAAAGCTTTGGAAAATATGAATAAAGAGGAATTATCAAATAAAAAAAAGGATTCTGATGATGAAGAAACGGAAATAAAAGAAGAAAACAAAGAAGAAGAAAGAGACATGAAAGAAGTTCTTTCTTTTCAAGATTTGGATCTTGTTCCTGAACTGCAAGCAACTATTAAGCAGCTTAATTTCTCAAAACCAACTGAAATCCAAGCAAAGTCTATTCCTGCTGCGTTAAAAGGTAGTGATATAATTGGAATTGCTCAAACTGGATCCGGTAAAACAGCAGCCTTTGCTATTCCAGTTTTGAATCAACTATGGTATGATAAATTGTACAACTACTGCCTGGTTCTTGTTCCTACAAGAGAGCTGGCTTTGCAGATTCAAAAGACTTTTGATGCCTTGGGTCTAGAGATGGGGTTGAAAACTTGTTGTGTGGTTGGGGGTATGAATATGCTCGATCAAAGTAGAGAACTGATGAAAAAGCCACATGTCATCATTGCCACACCTGGAAGACTGATGGATCACCTGGAAAATACAAAAGGATTCAACTTAAAAAATTTGAAGTTCTTAATTATGGATGAAGCTGATAGATTATTGGATTTGGAATTTGGACCAGCAATTGATAAAATATTAAAGATTTTACCTGTTGCTGACGATACAAACGGAAGAAGAAACTTTTTGTTTTCAGCAACATTGACTGAAAAGCTAAATAAACTGACCAAAGTTGCTTTAAGAAACCCAACTTTGGTTAAATGTAACGAAAACAATAAAACTGTAGAAACCCTAGTCCAATCTTTAATTGTCATTCCTGGTGGTCTTAAAAACACCATTCTGGTCTATTTACTCAGTGAGCATCTAAATAAGTCAGCTATTATTTTCACAAGAACCAAATCAAATTGTGAAAGACTAAACGTGCTGTTGAATATGTTAGATTTCAAGGCTTGCGCTTTACACGGTGACTTGTCTCAACAGCAGAGAAATGGTGCTTTAGATCTTTTTAAGGCTAATAGAAGAAACTTGTTAATTGCCACAGATGTTGCAGCAAGAGGTTTGGATATTCCATTTGTTGACATGGTAATTAACTATGATATTCCAATTGATTCTAAGTCGTATATTCACAGAGTAGGTAGAACTGCAAGAGCTGGAAGATCTGGTAAATCAGTATCTCTGGTTTCTCAGTATGATCTTGAATTAATTTTAAGAATTGAACAGGTGTTGGGTTTTAAGCTGGAAAAAGATCAAATTAATAAACAACTTGTTCTTCAATTAAGAGATAATGTTGAGAGATGCAACAGTGAAGTAATTATGGAGATGAACAGAAAGAGCAAGGAGAAGAAAAACAACAAAAAGCGTGGTAATAGAACTTCGAGGGATGATGTTGATAAAGGTGAAAAATAATTTATTTTATATATGTTCTACAGTTTCTTAGAGATTTAATGGTAAATAGAATGTGCATATATCACAATTAATAAAAGAAAATGAACTTTTCTTTTTTTCGGATTTAAGCGCCATTCTCAGGAAAAAGAAATTTACTGTTTTCTTGTTCCATCTCTTAGTTCAAGTTTGCTCTTATTATTTAGCCATTCTTATTGTGCTAGTATACCATTAAAGAAGTCATATCAATATAACCCAATAGGTCAGGTTGCTTTATATATATATTGCCATAAAAACTATTAATGGTATCTGTAAAATTAGATCATATTGCAATTGGCACAAATAAGCAGTCGGATATTCAATCATTCAACAAAAAGAGCAAACACATTGCTATTGGATGTAACAGATCTGTATTGATATACGACACAGAAAATAACTTGCAACATATTCTAAATGGCCATGAAAGCATTATCACATGTTTGCAATACGAAAATGATTCGTTAAATAATCAGCTAATTACATGTAGTGAAGATGGAAGCTTTATAATATGGGAAGACTACAAGTTTGTTAAGCAAATGAAAATTAATCACATGGAAAGAGACACCATGCACAGTATTAACAGTATTTCCTACGTAAACAAGTGCTTGTTGATTGGGGACAGTGATGGTGTTTTCAGAATCTTTGAAAACGGTCAAGATTGGCCTCTTATTAAAGAGTTTAAAGTTAGCGAACGCCTCCATCCGTTGTGTTCAAAAATGATTAACGTCGCCAAAGGCAAATATATTATATTTATTGGTGGAACATCTGTTGATTTGTTTGTTTATGCCTTTGAATTAGAAAACAAAGAACTCCATTTACAAGCTCAGCTGAAAGGTCATGAAGATTGGATTAAATGTATGGACTTTACAAAACTTTCTAACCAAAAATGGCTATTGGCCACAGGATCACAAGATCGTTACATAAGAGTGTGGAATTTGGAGTTTAAGAATGCTGACTCTTTAGAAAATGATAACAAAAAAGACAAATTAGTTCTGTTAAACAATAAGAAATTTGCTATTCACTTCCAAGACGGTAAGGACCAAATGGCTATTAATTTTGATTCTTTAATTATGGGGCATGATGATTGGATTCAATGTATCAAATTTCATCCAAACTCTAATAATCTTCAACTGTTGTCTGCGACAGCTAATACGGAATTAATGATTTGGGAAATTGATCCAAACTCTGATATTTGGATCTGTAATAACAGATTGGGTGAAATTTCTGGCAAAGGTTCCACCACGGCAACAGGTTCTTCTGGAGGATTTTGGTCCTGTTTCTGGATAATAAAAGAAAATTTTCAAAATGGTTTTAATAAAGAGTATATTTATACTTGTGGAAAAACAGGAAGTTGGAGATGCTGGTCCAGAATTGTTGGTCAAGCAGTTGACAAAGCTAACACTCCAGTACTTCAAGAGTCTGAAATAAACGAAGAAACAAAGAAATTAGAACTAATCTTTGAAAACGATTACTACGTCAAAAATTGGGAACAAGAACTATGCATCCTGGGTCCAACTAGAGAATGCAATGGTTTATCCTGGGATGCATCCAATGGTGATTACTTGTTGTCGACATCATTGGATCAAACTACAAGACTGTATGCAATAGACTTAACTTGTGAAGATAAAAAATGGAGAGAATTTGCTAGACCCCAAATTCATGGTTATGATTTAACTAACATTGAGTCGATTTCTGCTTCAGAATTCATAAGTTCTGGTGAAGAGAAGATTATTAGAATCTTTAAAGAACCAAAAAATGTTGCCAATATTTTAAAAAAATTCTCAAATATTCAATTTGAGAATGAAGATGTATCGCAGATTGCTTCGATGCCAACCTTAGGGTTATCCAATAAAGCAGGTGAAGTTGGATCATCAGCAGAAGAAGGAATAAATGCAGATACTGATAATGATATGATAAACAATATTCTTGATAATTTATCCAAACCTCCGTTGGAAGACCACTTACAAAGATTTACTTTGTATCCAGAGATTGAAAAACTATATGGACATGGTTTTGAAATTTCTTGTTTTGCTTATAATAAAGCTCTGAATATTTTAGCAAGTGCTAACAAATCAAACAGCAAAAGAAATTCTGAAATTAAAATATTTAGTTTAGAGGACTTTACATTAATCCCAAGCATTAAAATGGAATTTCATAATTTGACTATCACTTCTTTAAAATTTAGTCCATGTGGTCAATATTTATTAAGTTGCTCTAGAGATAGAACATGGTGTGTGTGGAAGAAAACTGTAGGTGATGATGGCAAGTTGAACTTTGGAATTTTCAAGTTTAATATGAAACCACACAGCAAAATTATTTGGGACTGTGAATGGATACCTAGAGAATTTGACAATAACGGGTTTATCACAGTTGCTAGAGACAAAACAGTAAAATATTGGAGCTTTAATGAAAAAATACAAGATTATGAATTAGTTTCCAGTTTGAGATTTAAAGAACCAGTAACAGCTATTTCAGTTTATAACAATATGATCAATCAATCCAGAGATATACTGTTAAGTGTAGGTTTAAATGATGGTGACATAAGGCTTTTAACTTTAAAGAAAGACGATCGAACCTTTATTGAATTTAAAGATTTGTCATTTGAATTAGGCAAGCCTTGTGATAGAATTAATAAGTTGAGATTCAATCAATTGAAAAAGAGTGACGAAGGAGAAATTTACTTCGCAAGTTCGAGTAAAGATACCTCACTCAGAATTTATAAAATCTCATTATGTTAATCTTTGTCTATATGAAGTTAAAATAATTATAGACGTCTAACATCATCACTTATATATACAATAAAATACTAAACTAAATTCCAGTTGGATAATAATTCTAAATGCTGGTAATCTAATGAGACACCAGACATTCCCTGTGCAAAGCCTCTGAATAACCAGTACGTATAAATCACGATGGCAAAGTTAATTCCAATAAACAAGTATTTCAAGTATCTGTTTTTCAAAGAATATGTAATCAAGTTCAAAATGTTACAGATTATTACAGTTTTGAAAAATATGCATGGCAAATAATGATGAACATAAGTAACTCTGGCCATAATGATAAATGGCAAGTAGTGAGCAAAATAGCACAAAACAGGTAGCCAAAACATTACATTATTAACAGAGATATAACTGTTATTTGCTTTTTCAGTAGAGTTCGGATGCACTTTATTTCTGCTTAATCTACTGATGCTTAGTAGTCCCAAACATAAACTGATTATCAAACAAACAGAACCAAACCAGCATTGATAGATACCATATATCAAATAATATCTTATATCTCTTTTAGATTGACCCCATCCATTCAATCTCAACCCTTTGTAGTTGATTGGCCAGTAATATGGAGAAGATGCAAGCGGGTCTGTTTTATCATCATCAGGAACTAAAGCGTTATTGGTCTTTTGCATTTTGTAGTTGACAATGGCAAAATTTTCAAAAAAGTTTTGGTCAGGTTTACTAAAAGGTTTTGGTTTTAGAAGGCTTTCATCAATATCAATAGTTCTGTTATGGAACTCCACGATCCATTCATTGGATCTATCAACAAGTGCCCATTCCAAAGATGGAATATTACTAACAATAAAAGATTTTATTGGATTAACTTTGTTAAATTTTTCAGCATCTTTACAAACAACTTCATTCTGTTTGAAACCCCAGTTAGGCAATAAATTGCCCGAAAGGGACAAATAGCAGTCCATCTCAACATTTCTAATTCTGAATTTACTCAACAATGGATAAATATTATCTTCATCTACTTCATTAATTAATTCAATCAACCAGTTGTCTTTAGCATCCCCAATTTCTAAAGTACCATATCCCGAAACTTCATAGTTTTGGAAATCCAAAGGACCTGGTACTTCATGAGTATGTAGATTTGTTTCCAAATTTTGGTGAATTAGTCTAATTATTGAGTTATTTTTAATTAAGCTATCAACATTGCTAGGCAAATCCCTTGGTGGATACACTATCCAATCATTGTTAGAGTCTATATGACCATAACCCGTGACTTGTCTTTGTCTAGAGCCCCCTGGATAAAGTTGTTGATGTGAATGCAACAATACAGGGTCCCACGAATTAGATCTTAAATTGATATGCGAATAATAACTAATATCGTTTTTCAAAATATCATTTTCATCAGGAAAAATCTTATTGTCTATTAGGTTCAGTTGCAAATTTATTGGGAAGTTACCATCATCAGGACCTGACTTTTTCAGAAGGGCAAAATGAATCTTAAAACTAGCCATATAAATCAGTGTTGGTATCAAAATCAAATTGATAGCAAACATTAATGTTGTTTTAATCACCTTTTTAGCACCATATCTATAAAATTTAGCCAAGAGATTGAATACAATATAGCAGCCAGCACTCAAGTAAATAAATAGCCCAACCCATTTGACGCTCAAAACACACCCTAAATCGCAGCCTAAAACTACTGACCAAAACCATTCTCTTCTCTTATTGTCTCTGTTCTTATTTAAATAACACAGACTCATAAAGCTTTTTATTGTAAACATTAGCAAACTTGTATCCAAAAGAATAAATTTACCAAGTAAGATGTTACCTATTTCCAAAGTGTACATAGTGCTTAAAAATAAAGCCAGCGCATAATCATACAAAGCCAACCCAGTGTAGTATACAAAAACATTGGTCAAGGAATTCATAATCCACTGACATTGTCTTATTTTTATAAAGTTAACATCATCAGGGTAAACTGAGCCACTCGAAAAATTGAACTCAGTATCACTTGGAAAGTTTGCAATATATTTTAAAGTGAAAAAATTAATCATCTTACCTAGAGGAGGATGAACGTCATGATATAAATTCTCTGTGATGTAGTACTTTGCAAACTTACCAAAATGAGCCTCATCCCAAATAGACCTATTATTTAAAGAAGACTGATGTGAACTATCAGATCTAATGTAATAGGAAATACAGAATATTACCAACGGTGTTATAACATGTGTTAAGATCGTCCAATTGAAAGATTTGACTTTCTTTATGGTTTTTTTATCACTGCTCATAAACAACAAGCGTTACAATCACAGTAATTATTTTTTCAAACAATAATTTGAAGTTGTAATGGTGTTTTATTGTGTTTTCATCATTGTTAGCCTCAACACTAAAAGGAAAAGTACTAGCTGTCAAGTAAAACGGTAAACATTTGTGAAACAGCTATTGATGAGCATTTTTTTGGCGAGCAAAGCGCTAGCAATAGGCACATGACTACAGTGTCACATGTCAGTAATGTCACATGACACAAAAGAGAAGTTAAAAACGTTTCGTATTTTAGCCGCGTTCTCGTCTATGAATGTTTTAACACCGACAAGGAACGAGAAGTCAGAAAAAGAGTGGTGGAATATTTTCACTTTTTTTCACATTGCTCCCATACGAGAGAGTGCAACAACCTTTTATAAATAAATAAACCTGAACAAAATTTTCACTGATGTTAATCTTTGTGTTGAAAAAAACGATTTTTCCTTTTAACGACTGATTAGAAGAGCAGCTATATCAAACCAAAGAAACACTGAGAAGCTAGCCTTGATCTTTATTCTTAAAACTAAAAATGACTACTAAAATCATAGATGGTAAGCAAAGATCTTTGGATATTTTGAATGGTATCAAAGAATCTATTCAAAAAGAGGGAATTAGACCTCACTTGTGCATCATTCAAGTGGGTGATAGATCTGATAGTAACACATACGTTAAGATGAAACTTAACAAATGTAAAAAAGTTGGCATTGAAACTACCTTTTTGAAGCTTTCAGAAGACATCAATCAAAGTGAATTGATTGACGCTATCGAAGCCCAAAATAACAGCAAGAGTGTTAACGGTATTATCATTCAATTGCCTCTACCAGAACACTTGGATGAAAAAATAGTCACCAATACTGTTCGTAAATTAAAGGATGTAGATGGGTTTACCAGTGATAATTTGATGGAACTTTTCAAAAGAAATGGTGTTCCAGCCTTCAAGCCATGTACTCCTCTAGGTATTGTTGATTTATTGCAACAGCACTTTCCAGGTAACGAACTAGAAGGTAAGACTTGTGTTGTCGTTGGTAGATCTGACATTGTAGGTAATCCTTTAAGCAGACTGTTGATCACTGATCACAACTGTAACGTTATCCAATTACATTCAAAGACTCCAAAGGAAGTTGTTGCAGCCACTATCAAGTTAGCCGACGTCATTATTGTAGCAATTGGAAAATCCAAATTTTTCACAGCTGATTACTTTGAAAATTTGGTTAAGCCTTTGGTTGTAATTGATGTTGGTACCAATTACAATGGTAACAAATTAACTGGTGATGTTGATTTTGAAAGCGTTGTTAATCTTCCATTGATTGCCAAAATTACCCCTGTTCCAGGTGGTGTTGGTCCAATGACAGTAGCAAAACTATTAGAAAATACTGTGTTGGCATACAAATTGCAGCAGAAAGTTAAATTTTCTCACAAGAGAAAAATTGATTTTGTAAAGCCTGTTCCTTCAGACATTGAAATTTCTAAAAAGCATAAACCTGTTCATATTTCTGACATAGCTTTGGATGCCGGTATTTTAGAGTCTGAATTAGACCAATATGGTTCTACAAAGGCTAAGATTAAATACAATAAAATTATGGAAAGATTGAATAAGTCTGAAAATAAAAGAAACGGTAAATACGTCTTAGTTGCAGGTGTCACCCCAACTTCTTTAGGTGAAGGAAAATCAACCACTACTATTGGTTTGGTTTCATCTCTATATGCTCATTTAGATAAGCCATGTTTTGCCACTGTTAGACAACCATCCTTAGGTCCAACCTTTGGTGTTAAAGGTGGTGCAGCAGGTGGTGGTTATTCTATTGCTATTCCTATGGAAGACTTCAACGGTGCTCTAACTGGTGATATTCATGCTGTTGCTATGGGTACTAATTTGTTAGCTGCCGCTATTGATGCTAGATGGTTCCACGAGTCTACTCAAACTGACAAACAACTCTACAAGAGATTTACACCTGTTAAAAAAGGTATCAGAACTTTCACCCCAACCATGTTAAAAAGATTGACTAAATTAGGTATTAATAAGACTGATCCAAATGATTTAACTGATGAAGAAGCTTCTCGCTTTGTCAGATTAGATATCGATCCTGAATCCATAACCTGGAAGAGAGTTGTTGATTGTAACGATAGATTTTTAAGAGAAATTACAATCGGTGAAGCCAAGACAGAAAAGGGCTTCACAAGAAAGTCTGGTTTTGACATTGCTGTTGCTTCAGAGATTATGGCAATTCTAGCCTTGTCCAATGATTTAGAAGACTTAAGAAACAGAGTGGGAAACATGATTATTGGTAACTCCAAATCTGGTGAACCAATCACGTGTGAAGATATTGGTTGTGCAGGTGCCGTTGCTGCCATTATGATTGATGCTATAAATCCAAACTTAATGCAAACTTTAGAAGGTGCTCCAGTTTTGGTACATGCTGGTCCATTTGCCAACATTTCTATTGGTGCCAACAGTGTTATTGCTGATAGATTAGCTTTGAAATTGACCGGTTCCAATAAAGAAGGTGAAGAAGGTTACGTTGTTACTGAAGCCGGGTTTGATTTCACTATGGGAGGTGAAAGATTTTTGAACATCAAGTGCAGATCTTCTGGTTTAGCTCCAGATTGTGTTGTTTTGGTTGCAACCATTAGAGCTTTGAAGTCTCATGGTGGTGCTCCAGAACCAAAAGCTGGTTTAGCTTTGCCAAAACCTTACACTGAAGAAAATGTAGAATTTGTTGAAAAAGGTTGTTGTAACTTAGTTAAACATATCGAAAACATTAAGCAGTACAACATTCCAGTTGTTGTTGCTATTAACAAATTTGTTACCGATACTGAAAATGAATTTAATGTTATTAAGAAAATTGCTCTTGAAGCTGGAGCTGCTGACTGCATTGTTTCAAATCACTGGGAAGAAGGTGGTGCTGGTGCCATTGAATTGGCCAAGGGTGTCATTGCTACTTGTAATGCTCCTAAGACTGGCGAATTCAAGCCATTGTATGAATTAGAATCTACAACAATTGCCGAAAAGATTGAAGCTATCGCAACTAAAATGTACGGTGCTGCTAATGTTGAGTTCTCGGAAGAAGCTCAAAAGAAGTTAGAATTATACACTAAACAAGGATTTGACAACTTACCTATTTGTATTGCCAAGACTCAATACTCTCTATCTCATGATCCAAAGTTGAAGGGTTCTCCAACCGGATTCACTTTACCAATTAGAGACATCAAAGCCTCTGTTGGTGCTGGATATTTATACGCTTTAGCTGGTAATATCCAAACGATCCCTGGTCTACCAACATTATGTGGTTTCCACAACGTAGAAGTTGATAATGGTGAAATTCAAGGATTATTCTAAATTTTTATGAATATAAATAAATTTACTTTAAGAAAACTACAGTATCAAATAATTGATCTCTATTTCCTATGAAATCCTTTTTTGTTTTTTTTATTTCCCAAAGCGTAAAATTAAACCATTTGATTAAACCAAAAAGGATATAGGATTAACAATTTCAAAAAAAAAATATATAAGTACCTAAAAAAATATGATGCCTTTGAGTTGTAGATAAACCAAATAGCAGATTTTACACCACCGTCAGCACAGAAAACGTCATCTGTTCTTTTCTGATTATGAGCAAATTCGTTCAAGTAAATGAAGGCAATTCTAATATCATACTAAAGAAAGGAAATGATGCCGAACACGTGTTTAGACTTTGTAAACGTTACAACTCACTTGAACTGATAAACGAGTATATAGGAAAGAACGTAGAATTTCATAAGCAAATCAGAGCACACTATGATTTGCTTAACGATCTTTTGCCACCAGATGAGTTGATAATTGTTAAGAAGATTAAAAACAGTGAAGATTTTAGCAGCTTGGCTTTCTTTTTACTAAAAAAAGATATCACTGTGGATGATGACTACATAGTCTTGGTAAAACTCCCCAACTGCTTGCCCGCAAATATTTTTGATGTTAATGTTGTTGATCATTATAGCAAAATATACAATGGTGTTTTACTAGAATGTAAACCTAAATGGAATCAAATGACTTTTAATGACTTCAAAATCTATGCTAATTATACTGATTTCACTTCAAATAGAGACTCTGGAATTTTGTTTTGCAGAAATTGTTCAAAAGCCAGTGAAAATACTGAAAAACCTTTTAATTTTTGCTTCAATGGTTGTAAAGGAAAGTTTTTATTGCCGAAGGATCATCTAATGAACAAGTATTTAGGCTCTTCTGAAAATGTAATAGCTAAAATTTATAAGTTGCAAAATAGCTTACAACAATCAATTATTAAAAATAGTGGGAGCTGCACATTTTTAATCAACATGTTGACTGCATTAAGAGATGTAACATTATTTATAGACCTTGAAAGCAATCATGTAAATCTAATTGATTTGGATTACAAAAATATTGAACATAGAAAAGATTTTGTTATAAAGATGAAAAAAGAATGGAAGTATATAGAGGCAGCAGACAATAATACAATTTACAGGTAGCTCAATTGAAAAATAGTTCCTACTTGCTCATTTCCGAGCTTCATTTCTTTCAACTCCTTATTATGTTGAATATATACAAGTTCATCAGAAAATAGGTTTGTTTTAATTCTGTATTTTATTTTGGGAAAATATAGTAAGCCTGTTTCATGCTGAAGATACTTTATGCATTCTGTTAATAAGTTAGGCCCTTGAACAACGAGTTTTTCAGGGTAACCTTCCACAGTTTTATTGTAGTGAGAATTTAGATGGATAAAGTGAGGATTTGATGTTATTTTAGAAAATTCTATGATTTGTTCAGCAGTAAAAGAAAATGCTATGGAACGATCTGTATACTTGAAACTTTCAAAATCTTGAATATCTCCATATCGTTTAGTGAAAAGTTCATCAGTATAAAAAAGCTGACGGGTTTCCTTTAAAATAGTTGTTTTATCATTAGCATTATAAATACTCCTAGTATAAGTTACAATGCAGTCTTTTTTTAGTTTTTTGACACTTTGCAGCTCTTCTTCTAGAGTTAACTTGTTAACATCCACCCCTTTATCCACAGGATGACTGTGCTCAAATGTTTCAATAGTTCCCCCCAACCATAATCTCCTCTTAAATTCTCTGGATATTTTATCACTTAAACTGTTAGGCTGTATATAAGAATAATAACCATCCTTGTTGCACTTTTGGTTAGAACAAAGTACTTTGTTTAGCTGGATAAAATTCAAATAATACCAATCTGAGTTGGTTTTATTTTGGCGCACGGTATATTTGTTCAGCACTTTGCTGCTGTAATAACGTAATGTGCTAAGCGAGAATAGAGTCATCGATCACAATCTACTCCACAGCCCCTGGGAGAACTCTAAGCTATATTTCTTGGTAACTACATCACCAAAACATCATTCCTTTATCAGCAACTTCTGCAGCAAAGATTTAAATATGTACACTCCAAACTATTACAAGTGCTGGTCACGCTTGCCGTCACGAGAGAACGCTTTAAATATTTGTTTGAGTCCCGTGTTATGTTTTTCTTGTTATCATTTCAAACAGCAAAAGCTAAAAAGGGGCAAAAAATTTATCTTATAGACTTACACGAAGTTTTTTGGGTTACAAATATGATAGCAAGTTATCTGCAGAATAGACCAATACACCGGTTAATCCTAGTAACTATCCTGTATTTTGAGGCCAAACGCACAACATACATTATAAAATGCCATTAGCTGAAAGTAATGTCAATACTAAGTATAAATACAATGTTATTGTGAGTGATCCACAAAAAAGAAAGAAGGAAGACAACGGAGAAACCTTCATATCTTATTCTATTTCAACAAGAACGGATAATCCAAAATACCATGATGAAATCAAAACTACAACTAATTCTGATCTATTTAGTATAGATAACATTATTGTTACTAGAAAAAGATACTCAGATTTTTTAATATTAAATCAATTTTTAAAGATTGATTTTCCCTTGATCAACATACCAAAGCTGCCACCAAAAAACAACTATTCAATTAAAAAAATATATAATTCAACATCAACTGCTAATAATTACTACGGTGGTGCTGATTCCACAGGAAACAAAGAAAATGTAGTTACAAATCAGCATAACAACGTCCAGATGGATGATGATTTTTTGTTGAAAAGATTGTATTCCTTGGAGCTATATTTGAATATATTAGTCAATCATTCCAGTTTGCAAGATTACTCTTTGCTAATAACATTTATGACAAATGATAACGAATGGAGTGTTTTAAAAAATACTATTCAATTCACAAAGGAAAATATACATAATATCAGTAATAATGCTGAAGAGGAAATATCAGACTACTTGATGAATGTATTCAAAAAGCCTGTAAAAGAGTTTAAAGAGATAAAGGAAATTAAATTGAAATTGGAGAAGCTAGTCTACAATTTGAATAAAATATTGAAAGATTCACTCAAGTTGAACAAAATACAGGAATTAATCATTAAAGATTTTAACAATCTCCAAAAATTCAAATATGATATAATATCACAAGACAAGCAAAGTATCGACAACTTTGAAAGCAAAAATAGCGAACAAGAGTTTATAGAGTTTCAGAATAATATTAAATCTACTAAGATACTACTTTCAAACTTTCATAGATTTGATAAATACGAAAATTTGAATAACTTGCACAACATGATCAATTACTTAAAACAGCTCTTTGACCTAATTAAACTACTAGATTATAAGCAACTGGATTTGGAATCTTTACAAGAAATAATCAATAAGTTACAAGTAGATAAAAAGAAATATGAAAATAACAATATTGAAAAGTATAAGAAAACTGAATTGAGGTTGCAAAAAATAGAAGCTGAACTACAAGATTGCAATGAACAGGTGGTAACAGTGTTTCAAATCATTATAAAAGAAAGTGAAAACATTGAGATGATCAAAGATTTGCAATTGAAAAAACTTTTCAAAGAACTTGCATTGAAAAAAGTAGAATTTTATAGTGGAATGAGTCAAGTTTGGGGGTCCTAACATCAACTTAGATGCCCATTGCATATTTTATTTTGGTAGTTGATGTTGTTTGCTGGTTCAATCATGTGACTATATTGCTTTTAAAGAAAAATAGAGTTCCAAGAAAATTTCCTTAATCAGAAATTTCAGGTTTTTTTTAGGCCTTAATTTATTCGTGTGTTGAAAAAAAATACTGCAGAAAACTCGGCTTACTCGGAATGGGTAGGTTAAAAGTTTCACTATGTGGGTAGAGCTTAATAAATTTGTTAAAAAGTAGTTCATTGATAATCAACCCAGAAACCTGAGCATAGAAAATATATTTATATATATCTAGAAAGCATGTCTAAACAGAATGATAAAATCCCAGATGCTTTGAAGGAGAACATTTTAATGGAGTCCGCAGACATTTCAACCTTGAAAAATGAAATTAACAATCCAGATATTGGAATTGAAATTAAGGGTATTGATTACTCTAAAGAAAACAGTATCGACATGAGAGCTACTGACTTGGTAAAAGCTATGAAATCTATGGGTTTCCAAGCTTCAAATTTGGGTAAAGCTTGTGAAGTTATTGATAAAATGAGAACATGGAGAGGTGAAAATTATGATGATTTAGAAGAAGAAGAGAGAAAGGGCTCTTTTGAAACTAATAAAGATGGTTCAAAGGGTAAACAAAGAACGACTATTTTTATGGGTTATACCTCCAACTTGATTTCATCTGGTGTTAGAGAAAGTTTGGTTGAAATAGCCAAAAACAAGCAAGTTGACTGTTTGGTTGCTTCTGCTGGAGGTGTTGAAGAAGACATAATCAAATGCTTAGCCCCAACTTTCTTGGGTGATTTTGAATTGAAAGGTTCAATGTTAAGAGAAAAAGGTTTAAACAGAATTGGTAACATGGTTATTCCAAATGACAACTACTGTAAATTTGAAGACTGGATTGTTCCTATCTTAGACAAGATGTTAGAAGAGCAAGAGGCCCATGTTTCCAAAGCTGGTTTGAATTGTAACGATTGTGAGTATGATCCTAACCTACCCCCATGGACTCCATCTAAGTTCATCAGAAGATTGGGCAAAGAGATCAATGACGAAAGATCTTTGTTATATCAATGTTACAAAAACGATATTCCCGTTTTCTGTCCTGGTTTGACAGATGGGTCCATTGGTGATATGTTGTTTTTCCACACTTTCAAATCGTCTCCACAACAATTAAGAATTGATATTGTTTCTGATATCAGATTAATCAACACGATGTCTATGAATTCTTCAAGAGCTGGTATGATTATTTTGGGTGGTGGTTTAATAAAACATCATATCAACAATGCTTGTTTAATGAGAAATGGTGCTGACTTTGCTGTTTACATCAACACTGGCCAAGAATTTGACGGTTCTGATGCAGGTGCTAGAATAGATGAAGCTGTCTCCTGGGGTAAAATTAAGGAGGACGCTATGAAAGTTAAAATCTATTCAGATGTTACTTTGGTTTTCCCATTAATTGTAGCAGCTACTTTTAAAAACGGTAAAAAATTAGAGTATTGGTGCTAACATTATGATTAATGGTGGTTTTTATCACTATTCATAATAATGCCAGATACTTTTTTACCTTTTTTTTTGATTTCAACATTTCTTTTTTCTATATAGCTTTTTCCTTTTTTATTTAGTTTTCTTTTCTTTTCTTTGGTTCTTTCCATTCTTCCCAAAAGTCTTTAGCTTGTAGTTGAGTGGTTTCTAATATAGGCTCAATAGCTTCAGAATTTTCATTGACTTTTAAAGTTATTAAATCCATATTCAATTCCTCTAAATCCAAGTTATTGTTATAGATAGTCTTAGCTTTATTTAAATATTCTTTTCCTTCTTTAAAGTATGTTGAGTAAAACAAATCAAATGAGGGAAAATATACACTCCAATTCATCTTGGGAAATGTTTTGAAATCCAAAAGTCTTCCTTCTTTTCTTCTTGTTTTTGGAGCGTTCTTGTTTTCTTGTAAATAAAATTGTCTTAATGTAATAACAGCTTCTTTTCTAAAAATAAAAGGTATTACTTTGAGCTTTTCAATATGTTTTGCATTTTCAGGCAACAAAGAAGCACCAAATCTTTCGTTCTCGCAGCTGAAAACCACTTTCTTCACACCCATTTGCTGAATCATAGATTCGCACATTATGCATGGTTCAACATTCACATAAAGGGTAACGTCTTGAATATGCTTCTCCACAAAATCAACAGGTAAGCTCTTAAATATTAAATATTCACCGTGATGTATTCCATTTTTGTTTTCGTTAGTCTTATTAAAATTGATAGAGATAATAGTATTCTCAAAAAATAATAAGCTAATTATTGGCATTTCTTTTCCGGCGATGAGTACCTCCTGTGATATTTTCGTTAGTAGTAACATCACCCTTTTATGATTTAAAAATTCTTCAGAGTAGCAACTTTCATCAACTTCGCTAGCAGAATTGCTGGACATGATATTGCTCTTGATTACGGCCCGGACCTTGTTTTGGTTGGTGATCTGTTTACTTTCACTCTTTTTCTTGCATAGCAAAAAGTTTTTTTTTATGTTAAACAGCAGGTTTATTATTATTTAATTTGATTTGATTTTATATTATTATTGAAATATTTACATGGTATATAAAGATGTACGAATCCTCGACAATTCAATTTAGGATGGCTTTTATATAACTCAATCCCTTTTTTTCCTCAGTTCTTTCAGGACTTCCCTTCAATTTCAAAACAAAAACCCAGGTAGTACCTAAATGCATTCTTCTTTCTTCAACAATTTCCAAATCAGAATCATCCACAATTTCACCCAAATCCATATTATACCTACAACCCCACTTGGCCAATCTCCTCTCGACATCCTTAGACATTTTTTCGTTGACTGATTCATAAGATGATTTCCCATGTTCTAGCAAGTATATTCTTCCATTAGGCTTTAATAATTTCGCCATATTGTTTAAAGACAACAACGGATCATTCTGTGAGCATAAACCAAATGTTTCAAAAACACAATCATACTTCATATGGGCTTCATCCTTGGTAATTAAATCTTCACACTTTCCTCTCACAAAACCAACTTTCTGGAACAAGTCATTTTCATCCTCAAACTTAGTTTTACACTGCTCCAACATCTTTTGTGATGGATCTAAAAATGTCATGCTTTTAATGTTTTTCAGCTTTAAGTAAGGAATGTTTCTCCCAGTACCACAAGATGTTTCTAAGCAGTTCCCATGTAATTTGTTCATTAGCTTTTTTCTCTGTCTGTTGATAAAAAATAGCTCTTCGAATTTGATTGCCTCATCGTATGTTTCTGCCAAATTATCAAAAAAGTCAGTGGTATCCTTTGGTGGCAATACTCTATGAATTTCTTCGTTCTTTAAAACCTTGGAAAATTCCTCATCAGATTCAGGCTTTTCAAGCAATTCAGAATAAAAATCAGGAGAAATAGATGTTTGTTGAATTGTTTTCACTAAAGGTTGATAATCTTCAATAGATATATGATCAAAGTCATTATAACCAAATTCATTAATCAAATAATTGTATTGCTGCCATTTCAAGATATCTCTGGTTCTCATTTTGTCAGAGTTTTTCAAAGTTTTGAGTTTTAATTCCTCGTACTGAGTAATGGGTTTCTCTAAAAGTTCATAGTTGTAGTTATCGATTAGTTCCTGTAAATCAAAATTGTACATGTCGCTACCGTTGTCGGGGCGGTCTTTGCTCTCAATTTTTTCTAATCCCCTTTTGAAAGATTCCGCAACTGTGACCAGGTTATCAACTTTCACAACTCCATTTGCAGCTAGTTCCTCTTTCTTCTTCTCCATCTCTTGTCTCTTTTCTTCTCTTATAGCATTAATTTCGATAATCTTCATAATTCTTTCTTTCTCTTTTAAATCAAACATTTCTTTCAAATCCTCTCTGGTAACATCTCTATTATTATTTTCTTTTTCATACAGTTTCCAAGAGAGAAACTGTTCTCTTAAAGATATGTTCTTTATAAATTCTTTCTTTTCTTGTAAGTTTTGAACAAAGGTGAATGTATATATACCTAAGGCAATGTAGCAAACAGCCATAACTTTAGTTTGAGTTTTTTTGTAGCTTTTAGAATTCAAAAACAACCCTAATCTAGTAAAAGAATTACCCATTCTTTCAAAAAAACGATCAGTTCTTTTTTTAAAGCTCATCTTAACAGGGGCTTTATTGATATTAAATAAATAACTTTGATTGCTGAAACCAAAAAAGCCATTTGTATGAAATCCTCTTTGGTTAGTCCTACATAAAATGTTTACCTGATTCCTCAAAACACATTGTGAAACCAAACCTTTTTCAACCCTTGAAAAGAACAGCATTTCAAATCAATACAAATCAAAATATTGTTCGAAAACAAAATTTAGTAAAGTGCTATATAATCGTAAATAGTTTGGTTTCTATTAGGTTTGTTATTAGCAAAAACAGGCTAGGAAAAAATTTGATGTGTGGTTTTGAACGCTAAGACAAGATCCACTAAATCCGTAAGTCAAAGCAGAGTTTAGCTCGCATAAAAATTCAAATCACGTGCCAGAGCGACATAAAGCTTCTATCCTCTCATCTTTTCACCTTGTATCAATTGGTAGCCAATATCTTTCATAACTTCAGAATCATTCAGTAGAAATAAAACATTTTTGGGATTGGCTAATCCATTTGAAACGCTTTTGCTAGTATTATAACTCAGGATTAATTCGTAAACCGCATTGATTCTTTGTTCGTTTATTATTAGATTGTTAAAAGCCAATATTTTTATGATGATGGCATATTTACTTATTAGGATTCGCTTGTTTAAATCAATTTCAGGATCGTTAACATCAGAATAAATTTCAAAAGACGTATCCTGCTCTATTCTCGTAATATCACTCTTTATAGACTGAGCATCTTTTGCTCCATTCGCATTACTTATCGCAACTCTGTCATGAGAAACCCAAATAAATCCGTTACATCCTAGTATTATCTTTATACTGTTGTTATTGAAAAAATGAGTATGAGTTTTCTTTCTTTGAATCAACCCCATTTTCACTTTAACCAAAACACCGTTTCTCAGTTTTCCATATTTCAAAGATCTTGTGTGAAGATTTATGTCATTCCCATTGGCATGAACTCCTTGAACCTCACAGTTAATCAAATCACCCACTTTAAGCAATTGCTTCATATTCAGTTCATCCTGTTCGTTTTTCCTTCTCAACAAACCACCTGGTAAATTAATACTAGATAGCTGCAAATTTCCTAAGTTATTCCCATTAATATTAAGTTTCCATTTCTTGGTAGAAGTAACCTCAACAATTTGACCAATTATGTGGTCACCAATTTCTGCTTGATACAAGTTTTTGTTTATATTTGTGACAGAAATCAGTTTATTGATCTTAGATAAAACTCCCAGGGTTGATGAATATATGTTAAGCTCTTCTTCGGTTGTTTTATCATTGTTTTCTTCTTTGGATAAGCTATGGTTATTTTGTGTTGTGTAGGTATTGTGCCCTTTCATGTATTCGCTACTTTTAATAACCAGATCTCCAGGGGGTATTATTTGATTCATTAGTCTTCTGTTTTCCGAAGATTCATCATCATCAAAAGATTCGTCCTCCTCGTCTTCCATTTTAATATCAGAATCTTCATCAGTGCTGCTGAAATCGTATTCTTCTTTTACAGTTGCATGAAAAAATTTCGAATTGTCGCCGTTGTTGATAGGACTATCAATGTGGTTTATAACAGTTAATATCTTGCTGTGAGCACTCATACTACAAATACAAATAATATGTCTGTTATTTTTATTCCGTGATAAGCTTGTACAGGCGTTGGTTGTTAGTGAAGCTGTTCTTGTGCTAGCGTGCTATAAAACCACAATCTTCTCAAAGCCAAAAAAGTACATATCAATGTTTTCACGTTTCTTTTTTAACTAACCATTTGTAACTTCACCGGATTTAACAACCGCACGAGATTTGTGGTTTTGTTCAGACGAGCTTGAAATCTACGATGAGTATCCTATTTCTTTCTAAATAATAACTCTCATAAACTTAATTAACAACCATTCTAGTGCTGATAGGAGGTGAACCAATTTGTATGTTTAGTCGCTGGAATATTGGCCCTTGCAAAATTAACAACATTCTCAAAAAGCAAATGACTTTACTAGCGAGCAGCAACTCAGTAACATATACCAAAGAGTTTCCGAACAACGAAAAACATCCAATACTTGCCATTGGTTTACCAAAGAAGCATATCTTGGATAATATCAAATATAAATATAATGATTTCAACGAGATAATTGATGTTGAAAATAAGGAAAGTTTATTTAACTTGAAACTTGATTGTAAAATAATCCCTATTACAAACCCAAAACTTTTTAATACCATCTTGAAAAACTTCTGTAACACTGGAGATATCTTGAAGCTTCCTGGAACTACAAATATTTACCACAACAAAGAAACGAATCAAAAAAGTATAATTTTAGCCCCATGGAAAGAAAACTATGATGATTTAAGTCCAGAATTCAAGTGTTTTTTGCAAAGTGAAAAGATTGTTGACAGTGTGGTGGATGTTGAATTAAAGGATCACTCAATCTTCTTTTCTTATGGTTTTTGGACTTCCATTGATATTATGGATATTATTTTGCCTCAATTGATAGAGAAATTTAATATCAAAAACAACGAGGAAACTCTTAACACCCCTGTTTCCTTCACAACAAGTGGTGATATTGCCCACATGAATATAAAATCGTATTTCACTCCCATAAGATTTTTAATTGGACAGCTTATATTAGACAAAAACCCACAACTAAATAAAGTTGTTAACAAATTAAAAACAATCAATTCGAAATTCAGAACCTTTAATATGGAAGTTTTAGCATCAAATGTCATTCCATATCCAAAAACATCAAACCCACAAGATATGGAAGTCAATGAAACTTTCAAAGATTTCTTCAAATGTGAACACAAAGAATCGAATTGCAATTTTATTTTGGACTTCTCAAAAGTTTATTGGAATTCAAGATTACATACTGAACATGAAAGGCTTGTGAGTTTGTTTGAACCTCATGAAATGGTAATAGATGTAATGGCAGGGGTTGGTCCTTTCAGTTGTCCTAGTGGAAAGAAGAATGTATTTGTTATAAGTAATGATTTAAATCCATACAGTTTTGAATACATGAAAAAAAACGTAGAAAGAAATGGAGTTTCAAAATATGTTCAATGTCTGAATGAGGACGGTATGGATGTTATTAAAAAATCTTTGTCTTATGTTAAGCAATTTAGAGAAAGAGATTGTTTTCAAAATAAAGGTGAATTAACTCTTAAGACATATGTCAAAACAGCAGAGAAAAAAAGAATTATGCAAGAAAAAATTGTCAAAGTCCCTGAATTGCCAAGTCACTTTGTAATGAATTTGCCAGACTCTGCAATTGAATTTTTACATAACTTCAAAGGTATGTACAACAATTTAAGTGAAAATCAGATCACAAAGCTGCCTTGGGTGCACGTTCATTGCTTTGAAAAATACGGTCAAGATGAAGTTCTAACCGATAAAGAGATTCACTACAGAGTTTATAGAAGAATTTTAAAAGAGTTTGATTTGGAAGACAAAAATGACATCTTGCCATTCAACGCTCTTCAATTCCATGAAGTTAGAAAGGTTGCTCCATGTAAACCAATGTATTGCGTCTCATTTCAACTTCCTAAAAAGATTATAAAAAATAATGAAGTATAGTTATATATAATGAAGGTTGACAGCATTACTGGGTTTTTATTTCTTATTGGATTAACAATTTTATTTTATATTTACTTCAAAGTTTGTATTGGTATTGGTTTTCTATTGCTGTCCCAAAATAGGATATATTTATTTATACATTTATATTTAAAAGAAATGTATATATGGCATTAAAATCCTAATTAGGCAAAAACTTTTTTTTGCACATTGGATAATAAAGTTTAATTCTGTAACTTTAATTAATGTGAACATTTTGCATCATTAACCATAAATATGATTTAAAACCTCAAAATGTCAATATTTGTTTCTTTAAAACCAAAAATTTCTAAATTGTTTCTTTATATTTTGTCAATAATTTTTGTATTAAATTTTCAAATATATAAAAAGTCTTCAGAGCTTATGATATAGTTGGTTTAATCATCAAAACTGTTAGGCTTGTGTTTATGTAACAACATGATTTAATATGCGGAAAGAAAATGATTGTCTCTTCAAAACCAAAAACAAAATTTTGAAATATGTTATTCCTTTTATTATTAGCAACATCGCTTTTTTATCTTTTAACTTCAGCTACCTCGTTAAGCATTTATAATGCAGCTTATTCGCCAGTTTCTGAGCCAGGACATGATCAGATGTATAGACTAGATTTGGATTTGAATATTAATGGATTTGCTCAGTTTTTTATAGGAAGCACAATTAATATTGAATTGGATTATATTCATCATATTTCTACCCCTTTTTCCGACAACACAATTTCAATTTATTTAAAAAACAATGATAGTTTAATATTTCAGTCAGTAGGAGAGATTGAATCCTCTTCTTCGGATTGTGAAAACTACGCTGAAGGAACATCTATAACTTTTGCTGCCTCAAGAGATTTCATTGTACCAGAAAATGAAGAATTAAGTCTTTACTTAACATTATATGTTGGCTTCATTAATGGTAACGACTATTATATGTATGAAAACCCTAATTCCATTAACTCTGTCACCCCGGGTAATAACGGATTAGGAATATATGCTACCGCTACGTTGGCCACAGATGTTTTAAGTGCAGGTCCAGTGTTTACCGCTACTTCTACTGTTCCTATATCCTTAGCATCAGTCACGACTACTGATTCATCACTTTATCGCTATGATGCTGAAATTGCATGGATTAACAATGAAGATGTTTTGGGTATTTCTGCAGATGTACCAGTTGTTGAAATTTTTGCTACTGTTTATCCACAATGTCAAAATGGCTACTCTTTTGTAACAGCGAATTACAGAGTTGTTTATGATTCAGCTTTTTCATTACCTGATGGTGTTCAATATTCATTTGCAGCTTCTACTACGGATATGAATCCATGGAACTCGGCAGGTATCAATATCAATCCAAGCAGTGCTAGTAATATTCAAGGAGTACAACAAGATGGTGGAAATCTTCAAACTCAAGTTGCCCTAAGTATTGAAAAAACTTCAGAAACGGGAATCTATTACATCTATGGCGGAGCTGCAATAGCTACAGCAGGTTTGCAAGATGGCCTTTACACATTTTCCCATTACGGTAGTATGATTTGTGCATCAGGAGATTCCACTACTGTAAAAACATGGGCAGATGGTCAGGCATTAAGTATTTATAATGCAATAAACAGTGGTTACGCAACTGAAACTTTTGATACTGTCAGCACTACAACAACATGGAGTGAGTCAACATCGTCTTCAGTTATTATTTCACCCCCTGATACTGAAATTTACAACTCAAAGTTGGTGCTCGTTACTATTTATGTTCCAACCACTAGCAGCACAGATAACTCTGTATTTACTACTGCTGCCACTTCTACATCTTCAGCTTTTCAAAGTGAAACCTCAGCTACAGAAACGCAGACAGTAACGGCTGTTACAGAGTCTAGTTTAACTTATGTATTTACCGAAGTGGCATCGACAACTTTAACCTCAACTGAAACAGCAATTGTTTCAACAACCTTAACATTGACAAATACAGTCGTAGATTCATTTACGGCCACATCCACTTATACTTCTTCAGTTCTAGTCACACTAACCACCTTTGAAACAGCAGTAAAAGCACTTACAGTTACCTCCACTGAAACAGCATTAGAAGCACACACAGTCACAACAACTGAGACATCAGTAAAACCACTCACAGTTACCTCCACTGAAACAGCATTAGAAGCACTAACAGATACCTCTACAGAAACGACAGTTAAAAAAATAACATCAGTTTCAACATATACAGTAATATCAAGCTCAACGGAAACAATCCTTAAATTGATTACATCAACAATTATTTATACGGATTTAATTTCCAGCAACATAACTTCAACTATTGCTACAATTGTAGAAGTAACTAAAACATTGACTGACACTTCTGTTATTTCCACTACTGCAACCTCAACGCATACCGCTTTTATAGCAACTACTATAAGCTCGGTTTCAACAAACCTCGTTTCAACCACGACTACCTCAATTAACAAAATATTTCTTGGAACCATATTAACTTCAACTGAAACGGAGTTTATTTCAACAAATTCAACCATTACTGAGACAGATATTGTTAAAACTACTTCAACATTAACCAAAAATGCTGTTGTTTTAACCACAGTAACCACATGTGTTCCAACATTGGTTGAATTCACCTCAAATTATTATAATTCAACTATTGTCACAAAAACTTTAACATCCACTAGCACTATTATACCCAAGACCTTAACAATAACGAATACCCAAACTGTAGTATCCAGCATTACATCAAACTTTTTTACTACAATTGCTTTAGCATATACAGTTGAAGAATTTACTACTATTCCCAATACCATTAATATCACCAAAGATGATGTTGTAGTAGAAACTAGTACCTCTGTTCAAAATTTTACTTCTATTGTCCATAATGAGCTTGCAAGTACACTGCTTATTGATTCCACGTTATCATCGATCTTAACTAGGGGTACTATAATTCTTGATTATAGCGCCATAGAACAAATTTTCACTACAGATAGTGTAACCACAACAACATATTTTGATCTTTATGCTCTTACTGCAACACAATATGCTAATAGCAATATTGTTAATCAGTATAGTTCTTCAGTTTTTTTATGACATCTCCAAAACTCGCATCAGATACTCGCTTAATTGATATAACAACAGCAGATTTTTATTCAGATAAATCACTGGATTTTGCTACTTTTACAAATAATAAAAACTATAGCTCTTGGAGTAATAGCGGTTCTAAAACTAAAGAAACAGTTAGCATTTCCCATTCAGATAGTAGCATTGCCCTTAAAACATCTTCAGTTTCAAAAGCTACTGAAACTAAACTTGAAGGCACACCAAACACCCCAGGTACCAGTTCTCAGTATTCTTCTTTTACACAAGCAAAAACTATTGTAACAACTTCAGCCTGGAAGATACAAACTGGATCCAGCGCTTTAACATTGTCAACTCTTCAAAATTTATTCTTAAGCTCATCTAATAATGCTGCTGTTAGTGGTGTTATATTATCCGTCAACACTTTACTAATAAACATAGTTATGATCCTATTTATTTGATTTCAAGAATGCTTCACAAAAATTCAAATTTTATAGTAAAACCAAGGTTTTGTATTATTTAAAATAAAAAAAACTATATATGCATTTAAAATCCATCAATTTGTCTTTAAACTTGTAAATTTCCAAGCTGAAGTGTGTAAAAATCTTCAAACATTGTATGGGGAACTATAAAATGAGTTCATGATAATTATTGCTTTTTCAAATTATTAGAGAGCTTATTTTTGAGAACGCGAATTTTTTGACGTTACGTAGCTAAACTAAGATAGGTGACTATTCAACAATATATACACACCACAAAATCCACTGTGGATAAGACCAGTGCGCTGATTGTAATGTTTGTTACTTCAAGAGTTTCATCTTCTTTTCGATTAAAACAGAGTAACTTTTTTAGACCTTTGTCAAAAAAGTTTCTTAGCATAAATGATGCAAGAAAGCAAATATTATCACATGAATTAATATCAAAAAGTGCTAAAGACTCTAAAAATAGTGGTATAAATGATACTTCAACACTTGCAGAGCTATATTACGCAGTTGTTGATCCAGTTTTATCTCAATTACCAAGGACAGAACAGCTAGAACTTTATTCCTTTCTGCTAAAGCAAACATCCCCAATCGAATTTGGAATTTCTAATCATATTCTTATGGAGATGATTGACATTATGAACAAGCTTGAATGTAAAGGGGACATTACTAAAACTTCAATTTCGCATATGATTGAAAATAATCCAGGAAGAAGACACTCTCATTTTGATTATCTCGGTGAGCTTCTAAAAATTAGAGCTCATTTAAACTTGGATTTTTCTAGCACTGATAATAAGTTGTTGTTGGATTTTTTGCAGAAGTTAATTAAAACAGAAGAGAACCTTGAACCAGAAGAATTAATGGAGAATTTAGATAAGATTATTTATCTGTTTATCAATTTAAAAGCTGAAACAATAGAAAAACACATGCCCAAAGATCTGTTAGATGAAATATACATCAAGCTACTTACTACAAGTTCGTCTAACTTATTGAAACAATTTTTAGATAAGCTTTTGACTGTTTGTAAAGATTGTTCAAATAAAGCTTTTAAATTGAACAAAGAAACAGATATTACCACTCCAATCCAGTTATATTTAACTACAAAATATAACTTTAAAACAGCCGCCAAATGCGACCGCTCTCAAATTCTTACTGAATTGTCAAACTTGGCCAAAAAGCAAGGGCCTGTTGCTAAACTGTCTTTAGCAGAAAATCGGGCTCTTGCTTCAATTATGGCTATAGAAAATTCACTTTATAAAAACGTTGATTTGCCAAATAAATTAGACTCATTTGAAGAAATAAATTTCTTCAAAGATTTTGTTGCTCTTTTTAAAAGCCTTCCAGATGGCATAGCCAATGATGATCAACTGTTAGCAAACGTTGCCAGATTCAAATTTATTTTGAATGGGGAAACATTGGATATTGAATCTTCAAATGAAGCAATAAAATTTGAAGAGTTTTACCAGTTTTGTTATAAAATAATTTTGAACCCAGCAGATGTATCCTTAAATACGATTACTGAAAACAGTAAAAAGTATTTGCAAGAACTTTCTGAAAACAAAGCTTTAAAATTAAAATCTATAAGGATAACTATGCTTACATATTCATTTATAGAAAATAATGAAGCAATTTTAGATTTAATCATTGATCTATTCAACAAAAACATTGAATCATTCTCAGAAAAAGAGGATGCATACAAGTTGATAGAGACATTTGTAGTCTGTATATTGCTGAAAAGAAATTTGGATCTAGCCAACTATGTCAAAGAAGGGTTTGTGAAAAATGGAAGTTTAACTGCTCCTAATTTAAAAAAGCTGAATAAATACTTTGTCAAATACGGCGAATTAACTGAAATTGAAAGCAATAATAAAGAAAAGAATGTTTTCAGCGATACGATGAAAGAAATGGTTTTAGATGAGTTTATCAAGCCTTTATAAAAACACGTATAGAGTTCATAAAACCGGCGTAGTCATTGCTGAAGTATATCAAGAAAAAAAGGCCTATAAAAGCAAAATCATTAGCTGCCGTTACAGCCTGATTTACAATTGATATAATGGGTTTATTCGAGAAGTTTCTTCAACTTTAGCGTTATACACGGCTGTACCAAGTTAAAAGACTATTATTGACGTGGCTGAGCATAACACCGATTTATCAAACCGCTTAAACATCACATATCAAAAAATCTGGATTTTCAAATCCCTCTGCCTTATATTGACTATTTCTTAATATCTATATGTTATTTTTGAGGAAATCAAAATCTTCTAGAAAATTCCTCTCGCTGTTTAGCTGTTAAAATACTTAACAAGTTGCCGTTTCAATTCGGTCAAAAAAATATTCCTCCTAGCGCAGTTTGCTCTTTTAAATTCTAGTGTGATGAATGAGAAGAAAAATATATCTTTATTAATATAAATATACCAGTACTACTAAGTTGTGATTGGAAATAGCTAAATAGAAGAAGGAGTGAAGTATTTAAAAAAAACCACAAAAATTTCAAGCCTGAAAATCAGCCAAGGTGATGAGCAAATCAACTTTTTACAGCCCAGAGACACATGTTATAGTGTGTATTAATGCTACTGATTTGTTCCAATTATCGAATGAAAACCAACTGAAAATAATAAAGCGCTTAAATGAAGGATATAATAAAAATAACATAAAGTTCAATCTTATGGGAGGAGACAGGATTAAAGATTTAGCAACTTTTTCAGCAGGAGCGGGTTATGACGCAAATACGGAAAAATGCTATCAGTACCTTTTTATGGAAAAAGGTGAAACTTTCTACAATACCTTAATCAAATCACCTGGTTTGAAAAAAGAGTTGTTTGGAGGCTATGAAATTCTATATGTAACGAAAAGCGATGACTCATACTTTGTCTTTGACCCCTCAGATGTAAAAGGTACTGCTGGCTTCAAGCCTCATCATAATTATCCTGATGGTAGACATATCGAACCTACTTGTTTCACTTCGTTTTTACCACAATTAGGCTCATTCATGTTACCTTTGTTGGAAAAACATTATGCTACTTTGTTTAAAGTGGATGCATACATTGTTGAAATTATCGTTGAGCATAATCTGCTTGACTACTATACGAATTATCACAATTACAGAGAGATCAAAAGATTCGTGATTCCGGTAGATTATGATCCTAAAAAATCAGGTATCGTACCAAATATTGTTCTTAAAAAGCCCGTTACAATTGCTGTAATGATAAAGAAGCATAATGAATTAATCTAAAATTAACGCGGGTTCTTTGTCATCCAATCCGTATCAAAGCCCTGAATTTTGTTTCAATCTATGTTGAAAATAAATACAAGTGCTGGTATGTTTATAATAGCCAGATTATATATGCTGAAGTCAATAATCATACCACTCTATGAGAGTTACTTGAATAAAGACAAAACTTTTCTTGTGAAACTGTATGGCTCTTGGTACACTAACATGGTCATAGCTTAGTTAAAAGTTGAGGATATTGATGCCAATGTCCTAGTAGCGTTTCTATTTTCTTATCTGGTCATGTGATACTTTGCTTCTTAAACAGTGTTCTGTTTAACAAATGCCACTGTTTTTTTTCCGGTATACGGAACTTTAAAGATGGCCCAGGCTAAAATTTGCTTAGCTGGTGATTTTTACCGTGTATCTGAAATTTGATATACTTTGGAGTTATGCAGTAAAAATATATCTTTCCGTTCATACTTATTTCTCTTTTACTAATAGTGTGTTGTTTTCCAAAAAGGCTTTATGTTTCTACTAGAAAGTTCTTTTTTTCTGCTCTGTTAACAGCTACACAATCTCTACCACTCAAAATCCAGTGTGATCACATGATTGTTTGTTTAAAATCATATTGTTGTAAAAAATGCCGGTTTGATTATATAACCACTTAGAGAAAATAGAGAATGTTGATTTTTCAGACGCAGGTTTCGCCTATAAAAGCACACTCAACCGCCTATTTCTTTTCCGTTTGCAGAAAATCAAAGATGATGAGCGACAACCAGTTTCTTTACAATAAAACAAGGCGCTTGCTTTTTTGAGATTTGATAAATAGAGATTTAACTGACGATGTATTATTCTCCAAGCACACATGTTTTTGTAGCTGTTAGCGCTGTAGATCTGTTCAAATTATCAGAAGATGCCCAACTGAAAATTATCGATGTAATTAACGCAGGCTATCATAAGAATAACACTAAATTTGGAATCATGGAGGGACAAAGAATACAGGACTTATCAACTTTTAGAAGAGATTGTGGGTTTGAATCACATCCAGAAAAATGCTACTTATATCTTTTTATGGAAAAAGGTGAAACTTTCTACAATACCTTAATCAAATCACCTGGTTTGAAAAAAGAGTTGTTTGGAGGCTATGAAATTCTATATGTAACGAAAAGCGATGACTCATACTTTGTCTTTGACCCCTCAGATGTAAAAGGTACTGCTGGCTTCAAGCCTCATCATAATTATCCTGATGGTAGACATATCGAACCTACTTGTTTCACTTCGTTTTTACCACAATTAGGCTCATTCATGTTACCTTTGTTGGAAAAACATTATGCTACTTTGTTTAAAGTGGATGCATACATTGTTGAAATCATTATCGAACACAATTTACTGGACTATTACACCAAATACCATAACTACACAGAGATCAAAAGATTTAAAATTCCAGTGGATTATGATCCTGAAGAGACTGGTCTTGAGCCAGGTATTTTACTGAACAGGCCAATGACTATGTCAGTAATGACAAAAAAATTTTATCCAGAAATTTAGATCATTAAGTGTCTGTCCAAAGGACTAAATCAATTATTACTAATCCTCAGCTACCCATATGAATACCATTCCACTATATATAAATTTTAATTTATGATTACTCACGTGATATTGGAACATTTCTTTTTTATTTTGCAACATATTTTTTGTTTCCTGTTAAGGATATTCTTGCGCACGAAAACAATTTAAAAAAGGTCAATCAGAAATTTATATTAGCAAAATTATGAAAATAGTTAATAACCAAGCTCACAATTTTTCATATCTTTGTTTTCATTTTATTAGCTATGATTGCAAATAACAAGCAAAAGAGCTTATCGAAGCAGCAGCAGAAAATTCAAAAAAGAACTGCTCAAAATAATAAATTAAGTGAAAATTTTTTATTCTCTGGGTCATCGATTAACAACAAAGATGTTGATAGTCTGTTAGATCAAGATGTTTCTTCTATCAATCAGCACATTATTGAAGACTCTTCTCTTGAAAGAACAAGTCGAAGAAGAAAAAGAGAAGCAGACGAGGATGAACAGGAATATGGCCCAAGATCTTTAAACTATGACGCTGAAAATGATGGATCTGATGGCATAGGTTTACCTATTAAAGTAAATGGTAAGGTTGTTATTCAAAAATCTAAAGCAAAAAAACAAAGAAATGAGCACTCTGGTGCAAAAGAAGATGCTGCAAAATTTGAAGACGTTAATAGTGAGGAAACTATTACTGAAGAGCATATTAAGGAACCGGAAGTAGCGCCTGTTGATACACTGCAGTCCATATTACTCTTGAAAGAAGAAATTGCTACTATGGTTAGCGCAGTAATCGAACTTCCTGAAGAGTCATTACCACAATTAACAAGATTAGTTAGAATGACGAAATCTAAAAATGTAAACACTTGTAAATTTTCTACATTAGCTTTGATTCCTCTTTTCAAAAGTATTATTCCTGGTTATAAAATCAGAGCACAAACCGCTAAAGAAAAACTAGAAAAGCAAACAAAAGAAGTAAAAAGGCTTAGAAATTTTGAAGATAATTTAGTTATGAACTATTTATCATATATTGAATCCATAGCTTCACTCAGCAAACCTTTAAAGAAAGACGAAGAAAGAAATGTAACCTTGTACAATATTGGAGGATTGGTAATTTGCGAACTTATAAAAAACTTTAAACATTTCAACGGTAACAATGATGTTTTTGCTTTGGCAGTAAAAAGAGTAGTTTCTGTATCATCACATAGTAAAGCTTTATCTGACCCATATTATTTTAAAATTCTTAAGGAGTTGGAAGCTACTTTCTATGATGATCATGAAGGTCAATACACCCTTTACATTTTAAGAATTTTAAATAAGCTTATAAAGTTAAGAAACTACAGATGCTATGAATATACTCTTCTAATTCTGCTAAAAATGGATATTTTGGAAGATTATGTCTCACAAGAATTAAAAGAAGATGACACTGTTAAGTTAAAAAAGAAAGATAGAGTTCACTTATCCAAAAAACAAAGAAAGATAAGGAAGGAATTAAAAGAAATTGAAAGTGATATGAAGAAGGCCGAACAAGCTGTTTCTGCAGAAGAGAGAGAAAGAAATCAGTCTGAGATTTTAAAACTAATTCTTCAGCTGTATCTCACTATTCTAAAAAATAAAGAATCATTTACAAATTTAATAGGTGTTGTCTTGGAAGGCCTTGCAAAATTTGGGCATATGTCAAATTTTGATCTCTTAGGTGATTTCTTGGATATATTGAAAGAAATTATCATTGATATTAATGAAGATGATGAAGACGATGAGAATGAAAGATCGGGTACTACTGTTAATGGAAGATTGATACTTTTATGCATTGTAACAGCATTCACTTTGGTTACTAATCATTTAGGATTGAAATTTCAAATGGATTTATCCTTTTTCATTAACGAATTGTATAAAATATTGCCTATCCTATCTGTTGATCCTAATTTAGAATCTATCACTTTCTCTCCATTTTCTAACACGCCATATAACACGGCAATAAATTACCAATCTGAATCTGAATTTTTGTCAACTTACAAAATTAAAATTAATACCTCAACGACATCAGAACTTTTGTTAAAGAGTTTGGATTTTGTCTTTTTCAAAACAAAAAATGGATCTTTGCATAGAGCTAAGATTTTTAACAAACAATTACATTCGTTTGTATTGCAAACACAAGAAAAGACTTCTTTAGCGGTTTTGAAGTTTTTAGAATTTTTGAGCAACAAATATGGAGAATGTCATAGTATGTATGACACAAAAGATATAATTGCTAATTACAGTGTCATAAATGGGCAGAAATATAGTAAATGGATTCTAAGCATGTCTGACAATAATAAGTATGATGAATCTGGCTACCAAAAACTTGTAGGTGAAGGAATGGAAATGGATAGTTGTAATATAGATAATGTAGTAAATTGGGATATAGTTTTATTAAAAAACTCATGCTATCAATCTGTATCAAAGGCAACCAAAAATTTAGCGAATGGTGTTCATAGAAACAGGAAATAAAGATTTAAACATCCAACTTCGAAATTTCCTCTTGCTTTATATAGTTTGCTTTAGTGAGATAAAATTACCATATATAAATTTAAAGAGTTTACAGTTTATAATTTCCTGTGAATTTGCTGTCAATTGATTCACTTCCATTTGTTTTATGTTTGGCATTACCCTTGCTATCAGTAGATTTACCATCTTTTCCAATAACAGTAATATGTTTACTATTGCTTGTTAAAACACCTATAGATTCATCAATCTTATTCTTTTTGTTCAATCCACGAGCGTCTTTTTCTTTCATAGATTTACTTCTCTTTCTCTTAATAGATCTTCTCAATTTTTGCTTTTCTTCTTTAGACATTTCCTCTTTTGATATGCTCAAACCATTCTTCAACACTACTTCGTTCTCATTCAACTTCTCTTTTCCAGTATTTTTATATATCTCTTGAGGAGCTAAAGAGGATTCAGCATTTTGAACTAATGGCTGCTGATCTTCCATTGTTATTGTTGATGTTTCAACTCTTACCTCTAAATCCTTTGAAATTGGTTTTGGAGTAAAGTGAGCAGATGATAAAGCATTTAGAGTATACATGACATCATTAAACAAAATATCAAGTTCATTATGTTTACTTTTAATTTCATCCGACTCTTCAAACTCAGCATTTGTTGTACCAGCATGGGCATCGTTATCTTCTTGTTTGTATTGTTCTGCTAATGATTGTTTTGATTTTATTTGAGAAACTTCTTCTCTCTCTCTTCTTTTTCTCATACTGTTATTAATGATCCGTCTTTGCAAATCATCAAATTCCGCATTTTTAATTCTTCTTTTGATGATTTCTTCTATACTCTCAATTGCTTCTGCAGTCATAACTGGAACACTCTTAGCATTAGATTCAAATTCTAGCTCAACTTCGGTGTCTACAAGAGAATCTTTGGGTCTAGCTCTCGCCGTAGATTCACCTTTCATTCCCCAATGTTTGTCTTCTACAGATTTAGACTCCAATTGTTCAATTTGTCTTGTAATTTCTAATTGTTGACGTTCGTGAGAAGATAAGATTTTTGAAGTTTGATTTGAGCCTAATTCCTCAGAATCTTCAACGTGATCTTCATCATCAGAAAACAAATCTTTTCTTACATTACTCATTGCTTCTTCAACTTCTTCGTTAAAAAGTGTCGTCTCCTTTGATTTTTTTCCATTATTTTTACTTTGTTGTTTTCTATTCTCTGGGGGATCAAAAAAGTCATTGAAATAGTCGGCTTCTTCATCTTCTTCTGAAGGAACATCAGCAAAGAAATCAATATCTTCAGAGTCGTCGTTATTTATCAAAATATCAAGTCCCTTTTCATCTGCATCATCTAGTTTGTCAAGAAGAGCTTGAGCATCAAAGAAAACGTCTTTATCTTCATCTTTATTTTCAGTTTCTCCATCACTACTAGATAAAATATCTTCTTCCATTGCAGAATGAAACTCTTCTTCAAACGATGTATTATTGCCTTCGATCTTATCAGCATTGTTCAAAGCTATTGCTTGCTGTTTCTCAGCAGCTTCTTCGGGTGGTTCCTCTATATCTTCTTCATCGGAAGAATCAATCTCTTCGTTATATTCTTCATCTTCTTCACCTGCTTCTTCATCTTCTTCACCTTCTTCTTCATCTTCTTCACCTTCTTCTTCATCTTCTTCACCTTCTTCTTCATCGTCATTTCCTGTCAACACAGAAGAAAGATCCTTTAAATCTTTCAGCATTTTTGGACTTAAAACCTGAAGTATAATATTATATTGTTCAAAAATCTGATTAAAGTCCAGACCTTCCGTAATCAAAGACTCCATTGGAGCTTTATTATTAAAAACATTTTGTTGTATATCTAAAAGCTGATCAATTTGGCTTTTAATAGCAAATTTGTTGATCTCAGAGAACTTATCCGATGAAAGTAACGACAGTAAAGAAGTTGGACTAACATTAACCTCTTTCGCAGTTATTATTTCATGAATAGAATCTGATTTCATTTTATATTAAGTTCAATGATTTAACTAACTTTTGGTAGTTTTTATACTAGATGTCAGCCTTTTGTAATCTTTTAATATTTGGTTTCAATATGGTAATCTTTAATAGAAGTTTCAAGCTTCAGTTTTTTCAACTTGGTCATTTCTATTTTTCTTTTTTGTCCCAATTGGGAAACACATATTTTGTTTTTGTGATGTGTACAGAAAAAAGAAAAAATATCACGTGTTTGTATGTGTGGTTTGGCAGCAGTAAGTGATTACTTATCAAATCCATTGTTTTGCTTATATTGGTTTAACAGCTATACATATATGTGAATATATATATATATATGTGTGTGTGTGTTTTTTTTAAAATGTTTATCTGTGTTTTTATTTATGTTTTTTAATCGTATAATATTATTTTCATGAATAAAGATCTTCTGAATGGTGTAAAGCTGTGTAATTTTAATATAGAACTAAAACATGAGACAGACCTGCCTTTATACGAAGTATCTAAAAACCATATCAAAACGGAATTTACTGGATTAAATCTGATATGATGTTCATAAAATGAGCTAGCAGTTTTTCTTGTAAAAAGTTTTTGTTTATTAAAAAAACAAGCATTATAAAAGTATTTTTTAAAAAGTACAAAAGATTTCCCTAAGTTGAGATTCCTGTGTAAAATAGCTACCGTGACTAAGACACTGCAGCAGTAACACCCAGTACTGATAGAATTACAGAAATGAATATTATGATATGGCATAATGTTTTTTCCCAAGGTTTTATGGTATCGGGACACATTTTCATGTAAAACAGTGATGGTAAAATGAAGCAAATGATAAAACATAATCCTGCACCTAACAATGCTAGAATTTTATCAAACTCGGGAAAAACAATAGATGTTCCTAAAAACAATGCGTTAACAAAAACTTTGTTTAATAATGATATGAATCTTTTAATACCTGTTGGTTTTCCATGTTGATGTCCGTTACCTGAACTCTTTGGAGTTAAATTATCATCTTCGTCTTCACTTTCAAGAGCCAAATCATTTTCATCAGAGTCAGTTTCATTTGGTTTGTCATTTTTAGAGTGTGCACCAGTGATTATGTCTAGTATTGACACTATAGGCAAACAGTTCAAAGGAGTTTTGGCTAGTGGAATCACAGACATTAGTAAAGATATTGAGTAATATACAAATTGTGGGTACCCTGATGTGTATAGCACATTCTTTGTTATTTCGTTATCAACTTTTTCACCAAACATTAAAAACCCCAATATCGCAGTCCCTATATCAACAATAGAAGTTATTAGATAAGTATATTTCAGACATGATTTGAACTTATATGGGTGTCTCATATCGTTTTTGAGATTAGGGAAGATAGCATGACCTCCCCAGCAAGCAGTCAGTAAGCCAATGGACAAACAGAAATCGTGAAAATTATCAGGCCACAAAGCTGTTTTGCTAGGGGTAATTAAGGATCCTGGAGACGTTTGTTTAATTAATCCACAAAATAATATTACAAAAACTGTACCAATGGTTGAACCTATACCTAACAACGATACGTTAGATAAAATATTTAACGGAACAAAACTCAATGGAGAAATTAAAATAAAACCATAAAGCTTAAATTGTGTAACGGAGATTTGAGGAAACAAGGCATTTAAGGAATCCCCAAAAAGAATGAATAAAGATACCCCACTACCCAATAAATCAAGACTAAACAGTAAGGAAATGATTGCTCTTCCTGTAGTTCCAAAACTTGCATATCCCAGATCACCATAGGAGATTAAAGATGGATCAGTATCTAAGCATCTAGACAAAAGTTCGGCAGTAAAAAATGTAGTAAGAGCAAACAAGGACAGCATAGGAATACCCAAAGCCCATCCGGAGTACTTTAGCCCTAAAGGCAAAGCAAAAACACCAATTCCAATCAAAACATTAATACTATTAAATATGGTTTGTGGCTGTGTTGATTGACCAACAATTTTTATTACAGTGGTATTGTTTAGTTTTTCTGATTTTAATTTTTGAATTAAAATTCTGTTTATGTCGTTTAGTTTGTTAGGGTTGTTTGATGTTGTGATCTGCAAGTTGTGATAATCAG
Source organism: Hanseniaspora mollemarum (assembly GCA_019649515.1). Classification (NCBI taxonomy): domain Eukaryota; kingdom Fungi; phylum Ascomycota; class Saccharomycetes; order Saccharomycodales; family Saccharomycodaceae; genus Hanseniaspora; species Hanseniaspora mollemarum. The sequence continues at coordinate 204,570 of JABFEO010000004.1, read as the reverse complement.
GGTTTAGCAGCGGATTGCTCGTTGTTGGCTCTGCTTGAATAGAGTCATCGTTAGATATAACAGTAGCCAAGTCGTTATTATTAAAATTATTACTTAAAAGATTAGATTTTGATCTTTTATTATTTATTGAATTGTTTCCGGTAACTGCCATAGAAACTCTTCTACCATTTAGGCTTGCTCCAAATGTATCATAGTCAATCAGTTGATCATAAATTTGAGAATTGTTGTCTGCATTGTTATTGGATGTGTTGAAATAAGATCTTTCTTTACCTAGGTTAAATTCAATAGATTTGAAACTGGTTGCTCTCTGGTTTGAGGACTGAAATCTTTTGAATGAATTAGGGCCCTTAAAAGGAAAGGAGCCTATAATAGACATGCTTGGTGTATGATGTGGAAGGTTGTAGCTCATATTAGAATGAGTTGTGCTATTTTCATCATCATTGGTCATTGCTGACCCGTAGGTCGTGTGACCTGTTGCAGCGCTGCCCTGGTTATGCGCTGATCGACTATTTCTTCTAGCAGTAGCTACTGGAATTGATATGTACCTGTTATTTTCGTTTGTATCCTCCATGATAGATAGTTTTTTTGTGTTTTATTACTCTTTTTCCCTTTAATCTTCAATCATAAAAGCAACCAAAATCACTATCTAATTATTTCACTTTATTTTGTTGCTTTTGTTCGCGTCAATGTTCCTTTTATATTCTCCGGCTAGATCTCAAAAAAACTTGATGGGTGCAGGTGACTCGCCTCTCCACATGGTAAAAACAGGCGATCGACTGATTAAAGAGAGACAGGGACCAGGGTGCCTCTTGTGCAGGAAAATGCCTAGAAACACATGATGTGGTCACATGATTCTATGACGATTTTGACTATGCAACAATACATCGTTTATCTAAAATCCCAAAACAAACTTCTAATAGCGAAGAAGAGATTTCAAAAGACCAAATCTTAATCCATCATTCAAAGCACCAAAATCATAAAAAAAATAATAATAATTGCATTTTATTGTTGTCTGCTTTCTTTTTTGACTAGTGACTATTAACAAATGAAGCTGTTAATAAATTTTATGCTTGCAACCACACTCCTAGCACTACCTGTTTTTCCCTTTGGTGAAGCGGATCAGGCTGATGAGTTAGAAAAAGAAAACGATAATTTTGCCGTCTATACAACAGTAATAGATATATTGGCTGATAATATTGAGAAGTTCAGTAAAATTTTAAATATAATTAGAAAAACAGATAATGTTATTTTTTTAAATGAGCTTAATGAATCTGCCTTTACTTTGATTTTACCAAACGATGAATATATACAAGATGACGCCGATATCGATTTAAAGTCTTTCGATATAGAGAAATATATTTTATTTGATGAAACGATCGATTTTCGAGAGAATATTACTGCAGGAAAGAACACTCTTGTGGTGAGATGGGGAGATTACCCTTTAATTTTTGAAACATTAAATGACAAGGTGTTTTTTTATCAACAAAGAAACATATTGGATTCGCAAAAACACATAACCAAACAAAAACACAATACATATTCAGAAATTCTTCACTTGGGTGATCCTTTGATAGAGAAGCCAAGCGAGCAAAATTGCCAAATTTATGAAACTACCAGTTTGTTGCCTTTTTCAAAAGTGACACTGAACTCGTTTTTTGAAATTTACAACGATAAGTACTATCAATTGAATATGTTATCCCATTTATTGAATTTCTATAAAGCAGACTACCAATTTATGAGAAATTTTATAAATAACACTTTTTTAGCAATCACAGATGATGTATTGAAAAGGAACTTTAATCAAATAGAGCTGAATTACATTTTCAACACAAATCCAGAACTTGTTACATTTGACATGAATTTTGATAACAAAGCAAAAGCAGATCTTATAGCTGATCAAAAATTTGTATTGAGTGAATTGTTGATACACGGATTGCTGGGTAACGGTGTTAGGGAACCAGGAAAAATTGAAAGTCTGAATGGTAAAACATCATTTGAATTAGTTTACGGTATTGAGGATGATGGTTATTGTATTTTCATAAATGAATTTAAAGCAGAGAGCTTGCCTAATATTATTCAATACAAAGATTTTGAAGATTTAGATTATAAAAATGGTGAAAGATTTGGATTAAGTTACATTTTTAATGAGTATGAGGTTAATTATCAAAACATGGAATACGATCTTCAAAAATACTTAATGGGATTAAATGCTTATGATTTTTTACAAGAAATGTACTTCCGGGATTTAAGCTATTTGCTAAAAGATTCTAAAGAAAGAACTCTTTTCATATATGCTGATGAAAACTTTAGTACGAGTACAGATTCTCCCATATCAGGTGTAAATGGATATGAAGGTTACAATAAAAAAAACCTAATATACCATTTTATTGAGAAAAAAATCAGCATTGAAGATGAATTTAAATTCCTCAAAGAGTTACAGTTTTATGAAAGTGGAAATGAAGGAACTCATCAAACAATATTGTTTGATTCCATGTTTTGTAAAACCAATAAAATGATGGGGAAACACTGTCAAAAATTAAAACTTTTCAAAACAGAAGAAAACAGATTTTTTATAAATGATCTTTCATTGTTTGAAATAAAAAACCCTCTTAATCCAATCATCATAAACAATTGCGCAATATACCTTCTACCTGAACCATTGGAACTTCCGGGAAGCATTATTCAATCAATGGGACATGAATTTATACACTCTTCTCAGTCTTTAGTTTTTTTACAAAATCTAAACCTTTTAAACCTTCCTGTTAATGATAAGGGGTACACTATATTTATTCCTGACGATACGGCATGGAGCTTACTTGATTTGAACCTAGAGTATCTAAAAAAAAATATCAACATACTGAATAAAGTTTGGAAAAATTACATTTGGGAAGGACTTTTGTATACAGATAACTTTCAGCATGCTAATTACACAAACTTAAATGGAGATATTGTTAACATAGAAGAATTCAAGAACAGCAGTGTAGTTCCCGAAAATGTGCATATCATTTCAAAACATCAAAACTTTAGTATAAAAAGAGGAAATGACATAATCTTTGAACGTGGTGTTCTGCATCCTATTTCACAGATAGAATATCCCATCGATATTCAAATAACTATAAAAAACCTGCTAGAGACGACTAATAATGGTATAGATTTTATGATATTTTTAAAAGAACTTCCTGAACTAATAAGCATTATCAATCAAAACCTTCCTTACTCTTTTATCGTCCCTACCAGCTCAGCAATGCTAAAAGATGATCAATTCAATGTAAATGCCACTGACTTTGAAAATCTTATGAAATTACATGTTGTACAGATTAATTCTACCGAATTACTAAAGAATTGTGACAATAGTGATCAGCCTCTATCTACTTTTCTGGATGATGTATCAATTTTTTGTAAAAAAGTTGATGTTGGAGGAAGAACTCCAAGTTTGTTTTTAATATTGAAAAATAAACAAGGGGATGAGAAAAAAATAAGAGTTTTGCAAAAGGGTTGTCAAACTAATAATCCAGATTCATGCATATACATTGTTGATGAACCAATGAGTTTGAAGTGGGTGAATAATAGTCCAATTCTAGAACTTCATTTAAATTTGAGTTGGCAGTCTTTCTTAATGGGACTGCTTGTAGGAGGTTTTTCTCTTTTAGCAGCACAAGTCATTGGTTTTGGAATTAAAAAATATAAACAGGAACTAGCTGAAGTTGATTATGATGAATTTGATGATAATGATCCAGATGATTTAACACAAAGAAGTAGAAGAGTTATTTCTCCAAAAACTAGTATAACCCAACGATCGCTATTGTTTAATGAAATTAATCACGTAGGAGATGCATGTTACGGCTCTGTTAGTGAGCCATCCATGTCAAACATTGTCAATAATAACAAAGCTACAAACTTTGAGGCAGGATATTCTGAAAACAGTCAAAGTAGACCTATTACAGTGCAGAAGCAAAAATCTCAGCTATTTGACACAAATTATTAATATTCTGACATATCCTCAATTAATCACTCTTATAAATAAACTGGAATATATCAGATTTTCTCACGTGAATTTTTTGGGAAGTTTTTTTTTTTGCTCAAGCGAAAATATTGATGGCCAAATGATCATATATATATACAAATTTATAGTTGTGATTATTATTGCTTTAAGAATGATATAAGGCATGGACCAATTCAAATAAGAACAGTAACAGTTGAAATTTCATGAATATTTCTGGTCCATTTGTCAAGGATATTTTATTATCAAAATCAAAAGGAGATGTTACAAGCCTTGAAGAGAGAGTTAAACCTCACTTGGTTGTTGCTTCACTTCAAAAGAAAAAACTTAAAAATAGAGTTGATAAATTTAATTTAAAATCAACTAATCAAAAAGAACCACTTATTAAGCATTTATTAAAACAAAATGACTATAAATTAACCAGTAAAATATCTAAAATATCTCTAAATAGCTTTATCAAGACTAGTAACAAAAGTGTGAAAAAAGCTGAGGCAATTGTAAAAAAATATTTTAAAGATAATAACAAATCTCTTTCTAAAGAAGATAAATATAAGTATATTCAGGAGAATCATCCCGAAATATTTTTAGAATTACCAGTTTCATATAGGAAAATGTATGAAAGTCTATATTTGCTACTCTGGGTTCCTTACATTCAACAGGTTTTGAAAATTGATATCCAAAAGCCGTATCGAGAAACCCTAAATCAGTTAAATTTGCAAGTATGCCTTTTAAAGCTAGTAATATCTGATTTCAATGGATCTAAGATTAAAATTATTAAATCAGAAAATAATTCTATGCTAGGTAAAGAAGGAATAGTCATTTGGGATTCCCAAAAATCATTTATAGTTATTTGTAAAAATGCAAAGAATTCATTTGATCAAATTCAAATTTTACCTAAAAAGAAATCTATATTTGAAATAAGAGTACCTATCAGCGAACAAAAAGATGAAACCATATTTCATATCATAGGAGACAGATTTCAACATAGAAGTTCCGACCGAGTTGGAAAGAAATTTAAAAATAAAAATGTAAAAGACCTAGACTATTATATATTTAATGAGGATTTATATAACTCTTCAAGCTCATCTTGAATTCTTTCCTGAAGTTCCGTATTTTCAACAATAAGCTTTTGTAATATATTCTTTATTTCTTTACCGTTTATTGCAGATTCTTTGTTTTCAAAGTTCAAAATTGTTTCTGGTTTATTTCTTTTATCGTCTGATATTAAAGAATGATCTTCATAAACTGCCTTCGCAACGATATCACAAACTTGTTTTTCTACAAAACAAGAAATGTTTATAAAATGACTTTGGTTATTTTGTAGAGTTGAGATGTCTTTTTCTAATATGCTATTCTTTACTATATCAAATAATCCACTTTGTTTATACTGAATTGTTAAGTCTTTTGCAGTTAAAGATGCATTTTTATCATTGCAGTTATCCATAACCTTTTTAACTAAATGCAGCTATATATAAAATATTGGCTTCTGTATGTAGTTTTTGATGAACTTTTGTGTCAAATTTATTTTATTTGAAACTTATTCAAACAGAGCTTTAAAGATCAACATCATTTTTTCTTCGTCTTTTGCTTGTAAATCAAAAAAGCTATAAGCAAGTTGTGATTCACGTGAATTTTGAGAAAGTTAATTTTTTTTCTAACATTTCAAAGCTTTTAGCGGATATAAAAATTGCTGCTGTATTCCTGTGAATACTGGCACTTGCAGCTAATAGTTAACTGGGCTACTCTATATGTTATGATTTACCTGGCTGTCTGTTTAAACCAGCTATAAGATTAAGTATTTTTCAATTGAAACAGTTCTTTTATATTACGTCTAAAGTCTCTACTTTCTGCTTAGCCGAAAAGTATTTAAAAACATCAGGAAATAATTTTGTTTTTCTGCTGTTTTTATATTATTAAAGTAATTTTTTATCTTTGCCAAAAAAAATTGTAAGGGTCACATGAACTCTTTAAAACCTACTTAAAAACAACACAGCTATTACCGAAAAATAGATTCCCAACAACAAATTAATTTTAAACGCTTTTTTTAATATTTAAATGAAAGTTATTCAAATAAATGCAAAAAATTGTTTTTTAACATTATTCAACTGTGAAGCAATAAACAGCTGCTAAAAAAATATATGTAATTTCAAAGCCATTAAAAAACCAGCTCTCAAAAATTAATTGTTGCACTTTTTTAAAAACCGCATTTTTTTTACAAAACAAAAAATTCGGCAAAAAGAATTAACAAATTTATTTAGAAGCTTTGCTTAATTTTTATTTTTTTTAATTTTTAAATATTACTTTTTATTATGTTTTTATTTTTTATTATTTTTATAATGGATTTAAAAATTGTTTTATTAATATTATTTCCGAGTTTTATTTTTGTAACGAATGTTTCGGATATTAGTGATTTTTTATAATAGTTAGGTGTACTGAGCAATGATAAATTACTAAATATATTACAATTTTTATATTTTGCTTTCAAAAAAAAAAATTTTTGATTGAGCCAATATAAAATCTGTTGTTTACAAGTAAAAATATCTGGATTATCTTATGTTTTTATAATTAATTTGAAAAGTTTATGTAAACATCAATTTTGAAAATATAGTAGTTGCCTGAATGCAATTTATAAAAGGATGCACTATATATATTTGAAATATAGGCTATATTAATTTTAAAAATAAATTGAGATAAACTATTTCTTTTACAGTCAACTGAATGCAAATTCAATCTTCTAGGAATAAACTCTAAATCCCTCTCTTGGTTTTCTTTCTAAACTTCAGAACATTAACTTCACCATTTGTATTTGATTTTATGTTTTTATTTGCTTCTAGTTTTCCGTTTATTGAAAAATTAGGTTTATTATATCTTAACCATATAGCTTTAGTATTGTCCCTTGCATCAATTGCACCCTGATCACTGTCATATTCTTCTCCAACTATATAACTTTTTATTTGTTTGTATCGTTGTTTTGAAGATGCAAGTAATACATCCAGATCTTTTATTTCAGGTTGTGAATTTTTGAATGAGCTTTCACCAGAAACTCCAATTACTCCAACAACTATTCCTGATCGAAACTCTTGTCTTACTTCAAGATCAGTCCAAAACTGTTTCATATTCATTCTGTCGTACTTATTATCAAGCATTAAATCCTTTAAAAATCTAGTCTTAGGATCGTCGTGAAAAATTGGAATCTTGAATAATGAATCTGTACAACTTCCATATATTGTTCCAGTATTCCAAAAACTGGAAAGATTTGTTAAATATCGTCGAACAACAAATCCATTCTCCTCACCAGGTAGCTGTAGTGTAGCAAATAGACTCTTATCTTGCTTAAAAATTTCTTCATTTTTAGCTACATTGTCTATAATCTTTAGCCACCATTTTAAAAGATGCTCACCAGAAAGAAGATGTTTATTTACATTACTACCCGAACTTGTAAAAAGATAATGGGGTTCTGGTCTGGTAAACAAACTTATTTTTGTTAAAATTTTACTATCTTTGTCAATGCTGAAAGTTTTGAACAGAGATTCATGGAATTTTATTAAATGTTTAACATTAATGCTTTCATGAGACAAATATCTTTTGCTTAATATTTTAAAGCCTGATACTGTTGAAGTTTTTTTATAAATTAGTGGTAAAACTGGTATATTTTTATACCTTCTAGCTAATGGAATTACCTTCCATAAATATTTACTGGGTGATATTTTTAGCAAATAAGAGATGAATGTTTCTATTATTAAGGAAATTTTAACGTTGTTATTTTCCAAAAAACCATTAGTATCAGCTTTGGAAATAAATAAAGTTCTTTCAATATTCTTTCCCAAAACTTCAAAGTAAATATTCAAGTCAATGGCAAAAAATATTTTGCCTTTATGTGCTAAAGATAAAAAATGAGAACATTTAATTACAAAATCACAACTATTGTACTTTCGATTTTTGAAACCTCTTACTTCTCTTGATGGGCTCTTCAAATGATAAATTTCAAATTCTTCATCTTTTGGTAAAACATTTTTCAATTGTTCATTTAAAGTTTTCATTTTAATTTCAATATTGATAATTTAATAAACATGTACTTTAAAGGAAACCATACTGGTATTATAATCTTTTATTTGTTTATTTATTTATGTTACTTTCAATTCTAGAAGAATATTTAATTTTTTCGCGTTTGCTGAAGTCATGTGGTATTTTCGCATTGCTTTGATAGATATTGATCTTGTTTAGAATCAATTAATGTAAGTAATTAGCAACAAAATTTGAAAATAATATAATATATTAGTAGCTCATAAGATATTGTTAATTAACAATAAAAATCTACATTATAACTATTGCTTCCAAAATAAACTTTAATTAGGGGACATTGTATTAACAAATCTAGCTAATATTTATATATTAAACTTTCTTTTCTTTGGTTCAATTGAAAAAGAAAAAAACTTTATATACATATCAGAATATAAGAAAAGCCCATGAAGTACAAACTATATTGATAAGCATCTTTATATTTTTAAGGATAAATCACTATACCTTCATATGTTGATTTTAGCCATGCCAAATATATTATATTCAATATTTATTTTCTTTCAAAGTATCAATAAAACTGGCAAATACAGTAAAAATAAAAACTCTAAAAGTTATAAATATAATTTAATAGAATTTTTAGTACATGGGTATTCAAAAAACAATATTGCTTGGAATATTCCTTTATGTTACAATCATCGTGGTTGCTCCAAAGAGGAAGCATACTGTTTATGTGGCATTGAATGTATTTATTTAAGAGCATATTTTGTGTTTGGATGAAAATGTAAAGTTTTGAAGCAATATTATGCGCTAGTTTTTTTAAATACGCGGTTAAATAAAAACATATTAACACGAGTTAAATATTTATGTTTTTTTGCTTTTTGGATAATTCTTTCTTATTGTAATAACCAAAACATACACACAAGTGACGACATTCCTCAAGAAAAGGTGGCTAAACTTGCACATGAATATATTAAATTATAGTTTTTAATATGATTTATGATAATGATCTATCGAATGATACAGATTATCTTTTAGAGTATCCCTCAAAAGAATCAGACGTTGATAATTTGATAAATCATAGCACCGAATCGTTGGTTAATAAATCTGTTGAAGATATAATGAAAACTGATATGCAACACGTCATGAGTAACAAATCAGAACCAAAAGTGGTTACTGAAGATATAGAACATATGCTTTTAACTCAAGATGAAAAAATTATAAAACTTCAAGCTAAATTGTATTCTATATTTGTTAGGGCGAAAGATACAGATAGTAGAAGAACTATTCTTATGTCTTTGGGATTGTCTAAAAAAGAATTGATACAATTTATCAAAATTTTTGAAAACTATTGCTATTTTATAAGATTATATGAGCATCAATTATATTGTTTAGATAATGACAAGTACATTAGGTTTCTGTTAGTTTCTATTTTAGATATTAAATTGGGTGATGATAATAAAACAATAGATTTTAAACTTTTAAAAGATGTTATAATGAATTTTAATTATACTCCTAAAAACATATACATGAGATTATCATGGTTTTTGTATCAGAAAGAGAATGAAAGAATAACTAGAATTTTTGAAAAATGGAAAACTCTGTTATCAGTGAGGCATAATTTACAAAAATTACAAAACATTTGGATTGAAAAAATACAACGTAAAACATTGAACCTTATTATAAACAAGTATAACAAGGAAGTAGAAGAAATAAATGGTATATCAGATTTGCTTTATCACAAGAAAATAAAAACAGAATATTGCTTAAAATGGAAACAGAAAACTTCATTGTTGGAAAAGTTTATTATTTTCGGAGAAGAGTTGGTAAAAGAACGCATTATGAAGAATGTTTTGAAAGAAAAATTGAAATATTTTTATTTAATGTCTATGAATGCTGACAAGTTTTATAATGGGCAGCTTAAAAAAAAAATTATGTTGTTATTTATGAAATCCAACAACCACTTGAACGATAAAAATGCAGTAGCAAGAAGGCAATTAGTTTCAACCAGAAAAACACGCTTTATTATAAATTTCGACATTAAAAACAATGATCTAAAAAACTTGATGTTTGTTGCAAATTCTCTAAGTTTAAAAAAATCTTTTAGATTACTATGTGATGAAGCAAATTCCAGAGCTTTAGCAGATGAGTTTTATTTCAAATCCTTAAAACTACATTATTGGAATAAAATGCTTGTAGCTAATAAATTGAGAAGCTTTAAAAGAAAACAGCAAGTAATAACAAAAACATTTATTATTGATAAATGGGCTCAAAAAACTGTAAAGAAGAAATTAATGATTCGGAAAGCAGATATAACGTTTGAGAACAGAGATATAAAACTCAACAACACTTTGGTTGTTAACAAGTTTAAAAACAAATTAAATACAATGGCCGAACTAAATAACATATTAGAGGAAAATAAATTGCTTTTAAGTAAATCAACTCTGATAGGCTGCTTTCAAAGTTGGAATAAACTGAATCAAAGTATCAAAATAAATAAATTGGATTTTATGCTGAATCTTTTTTTAAAGCAAAGTCATTATTTCAATGTAAAATACAAAGTCCTGCAATCAATTCAAAATTTCATAATCAAAAATAATGCATTAAGCATCATAGCAGTGGAACACTATAGTTCCAAGTTGAAAAAAAAAGTTATTTTCTCATTAATGAGTAATATTGAGAATCTCAACAGTCAAGCTTTTATTGCTGAAAAATACAAAGAGAAAAGAGCAGCATCCAATATCATATTAAACTTGAAGATTAAATACAGTTTGATAAATGACTTTGATCAGTTGTCATCTGTGTACACGGACAGAAAACTTTATAAAAATATAAAAAGGATAATCACCAATTGGAACTTAAAACTTTTGAAAATTAAAAATATGGCGAGTGCTTTGAATACTCATTCAAAAAGATGGAAAAGAGCTGAGTTAAGAGGTATCATAAGTTTATGGCAGGATCTGATGCATTCAGTTGGGCATCATAAAGTTCAACTAGATAATTCAAGTGAACAGAATTTAAGCATATTTAGTGAAAAACTTCTCTCAGGGGATGTAGTTTTAAATCATAATACAGGTTTTAATGAACAACATGATGCAAGCATATATTTCACACCAGAAAAAAAAATTCAGAGCAGGAAGCAAGCAATAGGTTACTTGAATTCAAAAAATTTGGAGATACAAGAAAGAAGGAGGTTTTATCAAGGATCTATGCAAAAGAAAAAATTGAATGCCAATGAAATGATATTAAAACCATCTCCAATTAAAACTTCAAAGACCCTGTCAAGAACTATGAAAAAAAAGCTAGATTTTGATTCTACTTTTGCTGAACCTGATACATATAGTTTAGAACAAAAAGCTACATATAAAAAGGAGAACAATAGAAATCATATATTGAGCAAATACAAGTTAGACGGATATAGTTTGCCAATTAACCAATCACCGTTTTTTTCAAAGAACAAAAATCCAACTCCAAACCATACAAACAGAGACGTTATTACAAATGATATGATCGGAGAGAATATGACAATAGTATCATCATCCCCAATAAAGAAAACCTCTTCAAACTTAGGCGAAATACCAAACCTTTCAAAGTCAAAGGGCTTTAATTAATCGACCTACTCTATTTAAAAAAGCAATTCGGTTCAAATAATATGTTTGGTTTCTTTATTGATAACACCACAATACAACAGTCTTATTGTAATTATCTTTGTTCAATCTGTAAACTAGCAGACACAGTCACGTGTTTTGTTAAGCGTACATGTATTTTTTTGCTTATTTTTTTTAGGTACTAGGGTGGCAAAACTCAAAACTACTTAAGGAAATTGGTAAATCCTCTACTGAACAGGTTAACTAAAAGAACACAATAAAGATATCCAAGATAATAAATATCATAGTTATAGTTTAACAAAACTTTAGTAAAATTATTAAATATGAACGGCATATCAACAGATATTAAACATTTGAAAAAAGGTGAGGTTAATTTGGGTACATCAATTATGGCTGTAACCTTCAAAGATGGTGTTATTCTAGGTGCAGATTCCAGAACATCTACAGGTGCTTATATTGCAAATAGAGTAACTGATAAACTGACAAGATTACAAGATCACATTTGGTGTTGTAGATCAGGCTCTGCTGCAGATACACAAGCTGTAGCTGATATAGTACAATATCACCTAAACCTATATAAAATGCAATTTGATGAAGATGCAGATGTTAAAACAGCCGCAAACTTAATAAAAACATTAACCTATGAAAATAAAGATCAACTTTCAGCTGGTTTGATTGTAGCTGGATTTGATAAACAAAGTAAGAAAGGAGAAGTTTATAGTATTCCATTAGGGGGCTCGATTCACAAGCAGCCATATTCTATAGCTGGCAGTGGTTCAACTTTTATTTACGGTTATTGTAATAAGAATTTCAAAGAAAACATGACTAAAGAAGAAACTATTAACTTCATGAAACACTCATTATCACAAGCAATAAAATGGGATGGCTCTTCTGGAGGTGTTATAAGAATGGTTATATTGACTGAAAGTGGCTTGGAAAGATTAATATTTTACCCTGAAGATTATGAAAACTTATAGTGTTATTCGAATATTTAAAGGTGTTTATATATGTTTTCAATATTATTTGAGAATTTAGATGAAATATGTATATAATAGGCATTTTAATTTGCTCTCAAGTTGAATATATAAAGATTTTGGTTTGGTATTTGTATTTATGTACATGTTTATAAAAAGCTTAACAGGAAAAAAGAACACTTTATATACTGTTAATCATTTCACTTGCCTTTTTATAACCTTTTAATAGTTCTTTTAACTTCTCTTTCTCAATTCTCAAATCATCGTCTTCCTTTAATAGTTCGTCAAATAATTCAAATTTGTACAACTTAACAACCAATCTGTTTGATATGCATTCTTTAACATGATTAACCAAAAGAGTCATTATAGCTTTAGGAATTTGATCCTCGATCATTTGCTTAATAATGTTAAAATAAGAAATGATTAATCTAGAAATCAATTCACATTCCATCTGCTCATCATCAGTTAATTCATCCTCAGCATCTTCTTGGAACTGGCTAGTATAGCTTTGATCAAAGTAATTTTGAAATTGGTCTTCATTTTTTGAAAAGTTGTTTTCATTGCTATTGTTTGGATTACTCATTTTAATTGGTGAACTAGATCCATTTAAAGTCATATTGCTCATATTATAATTCAAATTTCCTAGCTTACCAGTTCTACTTTTTTGATTAGGATCTTTGCCAAAAAAGAAATTTAAAAAGGTGTCTTTTCCTTTACCATCCAAATTTGGAGCTAAACGAATTTGATCGGCATCGGCATCTACACCTGCTTCTAATAAGTCATCAATAATGTCATCTCCTTCTTCATTATATACTAAAGGTGTATCGTCATCTTCTCCATCATTACCTGTAGCAGCACGATCCAAGTCTTCGTTTTTTAAAGCTTCCATTTTGATTCTTTCTTTTTCAATTAGCTTTTGTTTTTTTTCAGCCTCTTCAGCCAATCTTGTTTTATCAATTATAATATCTTGCATTACCTTTGCAGCTGAAGGAAAATTTGGATGATTTGTATTAATATAATTTTGGTGAATTTCAATTAAACTTTCAACATACTTTTTGGTTGGGGTTAATCTTTCTTTTAAAAGATCGTTGACAACATCAATCAGGTGATTTTGCAAAACTGGATATCTGCTCAAATCTAAACCACCCGAACCAGATGTTGGTGTGTTGTAAATAATCTTCATTAATTCCTCGTAAACTAGCTCGACGCATAATTGTGAAGGCTCCAACAAAAGATTAATTTGGGGCTTTACTAGAAGGTCAAATGCTAATTCGGGAACAAATAATGAAGATCTTGGCCCTTTACTATTTCTGATCGCAATTCTAATATCGCTGATAGTTAGATTGTCTATAGGATCAATTCCGTTTAATCTTTTGCTGAAAATGTTATTATAAATATAATAAATTCTAGCACCCCCCGATAGCTCCTTTGTGTTTACGTTAGAAGAGGTACCTTCTATTGAAGAGACAAAGTTCTTGGCAAAGTTATTCATTAGTTGAAGAATCAAACCAGGTTTGTTTTCTAATAGATTGTTTTCATCTTGATCATATCCCAGATTACTTAATTCATGTTCTGTTTGATTAATTAAAAAATTTAGTTTTGCTTTCAAGTCAGGCAATTTTTCTTTAATATGGGTCATCAAGATGTTGCTTAATTTGTCTCCCAAATATTTAGTTCCACATTTGCTTGCAATTGACTTATAGGCAGGGTGTTGTGTAAAAAACTTTCTTTCTTTTTCCAAGGATTCTTTGACAGATTTGCTTGTATTAACATCATGCTGAGATCTATTAACAACTCCAACAAAACCCAATTTCAATGGATATACCTTTCCTGTTAAAATATCCAAAGCATTTGTCCCATCATCCATTAAATCCAGTTTAGTAATAACACCGAGAGTTCTTTTACCCAAAGGATCAACATCTCTGGCAAATTTCAAAGATTCACTATTAACTAAATCCTGATTGGCAGGCGATACAGCTAAAATGATACAATTTGGCTTAGAAATGTAATCATAAATCATATTTTTAATTTGAAATTCAATATCAGCCGGCTGTTCTCCAATAGGGACCTTGGTAATACCTGGCAAATCAACCAATGTTAAATTGACAACATTAGGAGAATAAATCTTCAAATTAATAGGATTGTTGGATATGCCTTTATTTTTACCAGCAATTCTAAAAGTTTCATTCTCAATTTCTTTTCTGATATCTTGAAAGTTAAAAAATCTTTTACCTGGGTAATGTAAGAATTCTCCCCACTCAACCAAACTGTTAATGTCAGAAGATTTACTGTAGTTTTTATTAGTATTTCTCAAATGCTCTTCTAACGTGATTTCTTCCTTGGTGTCAGTTGCTTGGAAAGCTCCACCCTCATTCTCCAAATCCAAAATTGCAATATCAGTTTCCTTAATATTGCACAATTGCAGCACCAAAGGTCTTCTGGTAACAATTCCCGTTCCTCTAGGTAAAAAATCTTTTCCAACTAAAGTTTCCAAAATGCTTGATTTTCCACTCGACTGAGATCCTATGACTGTAATATTAGGCAAATCAATGAAATCATCACTGTCAATTCCCGCATTAAGATTCTGTTCGTAAATTATATTACTCAATTTGTCGATAATAGGAATCAACTTATGAGTTAATGGTTGCTGCTCTTGAGATATCATTTGGCAAAAATATATCTAGATTGTGTATTAGGATATTTATAAGTAAAGGAAACCTTTTGGATTAATCTCAAGAACAATTTTGTGGGTTTTTATTGTATATTTTAACTCATTACTTTTTCTTACAAAAGCATTTAATTTATTTTACAAAAATAAACACTACAATTAGTGTTATTGCCTCCACATAAAATGCGGATTTTAGAAGAGCTTGAGGAGAAAATTTTTTTGTATTTGCGTTTAATCAATTCAAGAGTCCTAAAATAATTATACAGCTATTCAAAAAACACTAACAGAGAAGCTGCTAATATATATTGGAGATTTATTTTTATATAGAACCTTTTTGAAGTAATTAAAAACCCTTAAATGCGCTTTTGAAAGCGTGCAAGTTGCTTATTTCATACAATCCTGCATGTGTCATCTGATTAAAGGTATAAACAAACAAAGTCATTACAAATTGATCGTCATGAAAGGGAAGTTTTTCTTTTATATTCTCTTTAAAACAGTAAAATAGATCTCCAAGTTTTATTGGCTTGTCAATATGATTGAAGAGTTCTAAAAAGCCCTTGTAAGCTACAAACAGGTATGGATGTTCTTTATAGCCAGGCCAAAGATCTTCAATATCATATTTTAGCAGATTCTCTCTGTAATTTGGATTAGTCGTTTGCAATAATTTCACGTTATCAATCATTTTGTAACTCAAAAAAACATCCGAAGTTTTTGCATCAAAATTCAAGTTTTTATCAATAATGCGTTCTATGAAATCTGGATTATCTTCATTGCACACATTTTTCAAAAACTTCCGAATTGTGCTTCTATTGTTTGTGGCTATAATGTCAAGAGCATCTAAGTATAGTTTGAAAAAATTATATTCATTGATATTAGCACTACCAGAAAGATCAACATTTATTAAAGCTCTAAAAAAGCTGTTTACTTGTGGAATTCTTTGTGAGAAGTCTTTTTCAATTTTGTCAAGCAATTTGTCTTTATTCTGCAAGAGGTCTTTACATTCATGTATATTTTTAATGTCCTTTTTATTTACCAAACCTTCCATAAAGTGTTGAAACGAGGGATCTGCTAATATGTCGTCAGCAATGGCTTTTGTGACTTCTGAACTTTGCTGTTTTTGAAAATCAATTCTCAGTATACAATACATCACAAATTTGTTTTTGAAATGAATAGCTCGATTAAAGTAGTGAACTAAAACTTCAGTAAAGAAATCTTCTAGATATGTTATCCAGTATCCTGAATCTACATCAAATTCAAGCTGATCAGAAACCAGCTGAATAATTTCTTTATCAAACGCTATATTCCAATCAAATGTATCCATGAATTTAAGAAAAATTCTGTTTGAAATTAAAAATTTTCCTTTCGTATCTTTAGGATAGGTTGAGGTGTTTTCAGGATTATTAAGTAGTCCAAATTTCTTGTAATTAAGGAATATTTGTCTTTTGGTTTTTTCAGAAAAAATTAATGATAAATCCTCTTCATTAAAGTCAACATCGTTGCTTTCATTGTCGAAAACATTGATAAATTCAACAACCTCTTCAACACTATCTGAAGTATTTATATCTAACATTATTTCATTGAGCCTAACAAAGAATTCTTCGATAACTGTGGGTATAAACTTTTTTAAATCATTGTAAAAACATATAATTCTTAGCTTTTGTAAGGATTTTGCATTTAACATTGTCTTCAAAAGTTTTCCAATAATAAATAAACCATCTAAACCAATATCCAAATCAACCTGATAAGCATTCATAAATTGATGACATTTGACGCTGTCATCCGGCACAAAAACTTTATAAATATCAGATTTATACAGAGAGTAATTATTTGTAAACACAATTTGTTGAAGTAAGTTATTTAATAGATTTTTACTCATCATTTTGACATTAGGGGCTTCCAAAGAGTTAATGCTCACCAATAATGTGATCTCATTGGACAAACTACTCGAATTTTCAATGGATGTAAGGTTGTATGCACTATCTATCATTTCTTGATTTTCTAAAAACAAATTTTTAGTTTGTAATTTAAAAACATAGTTATTACACGAGCTTTTAGTTAAGGTTCCAAGTTGTTCGCTTTCATTTCGATCAAACTCTAATTCATTCTTACTCATATTAGAATCTCTTAAAAAAGAATGAATTCGCAGGAAATCAACATCTTTAACTTTCTCTAAAATAATGCTTTTATAAGTTGCCAAATCATAATCAACCGATTCATCTTTTATATAATCAAAAAGTTCTTGATTGTTTGACAAGAGACACTGAAACTTATCTATATCAATCTTGCCATCTAAACTATTGTCATTATTAGGTACATTTGATCTAATAGAATACTTGAAACTATTTAAATAAGAGAGATATTTTTCATATATAAAAGACTTTTCAATTGATGATTGACTCATATTAAAATATGATAACAATATACTAAAATAACTTTCTATTTCTTATTGAAAGTAAAAATCTGGTTATTTATAGTTCTTTTACAGCAATTTGTTTTTGAAAGATATGAACAAAATTTCTCTAGTGCTTGAATATTTTTGTTGGTGAAAAATAGTGAAAAAAAGCAAAAGATATTCAAATAAAGTTTGAAAACGTCAAGAATTTCACTAGTTCTAATTAAACGATATTCATCTATATAAAGAACATTAAAGTTGTAAAATATTACAAGCACATTATAGTGTAAAAGCATTTTTCAATAAAAGAAACAAAACATAAAGATTTATTTTTTCAAGTTGTCGTTAATAGCTCCTATTAAGTAAATAGAAATCAAAGCCAAGAATAACCATGTAGCTAGTCTTAATACCTTTTCATAGTATACTTTGAAATTGTTGATTTGATATTTAACAAATATTTTGGTATCGCTGTTTTTAATTTGCAATAGCTTGCTGTTAATGTTAACATTGCTATATGTTATCTTGAGTTCAGTCGACTTCTCAGTGGTGTAGTCGAACAGATTTGCAAATTTATCAAATTCGATTTTAGGGTTTTTATTGTCACCAGGCAAGGAATTCATATCAGGAGCATAAATAGAATTAATCTTAATACCTTCTGGCAAAATGATGTTAATCGTAACATCGTTATAAATCAAGTTATTGCCACCATCTAATACAGGCAATTCTAATAAAAACTCTTGGTCCCCAGTGGTTTCTGAGTATTTCAAGAAATGAGAAAATTGACTCAGTTTATTGAACCAACCAATGTTGAAAATATATTTCCAAGAGCCTAGAATTGGATATCTTGGCTTTAAAACTAAAGAGTCATAGTTTGCAGATGGGTGAGCAATAGTCTTCATGGTTGTTATCATGCCTAAATCATCTTTATAATACTGATTGAAACTTGATGCTGGCAAAGAAAATTCCAATTGAGACAAAGCCAAACCGGATCCTCCATATTTATTGCTTTGATATACCATATATTCTTTTCTTTTGAAATTGTTGGCTAATTTAGGAGCTTCATTCTCAATAATATAATGTTCGTCAAATTGAATAGTATTTGACCAGTGTGACAGATATACGTTTCTAATAGCTTTATTGACGGTTAAAAGCGGTGTTGAAAAATCAAAATAAACATTGACAGTACTTCCTTCGTCATTCTCAGTGGTGGGTATGTCAGTCAATGGTGCTTTAAGAATATACTCACTGTTGTCCTTTAGTTCAATGTAACTCTCTTCCCCGTCTGAAAATCTAAGTGTCTTGTTTTTTTCAGGAGTCAAGTTCAAAATGGTTCTTTCAAACTTATCGATGTGATAGTTCGTTAAACAAACTTTTTTAACTGGGAAATATAATGATTGTATATCATCACGCAATGATTCAATCACCTGGTTTTCTGTTTTTAAGAGTTTGTATGAATACTGTATTATAACATCAATATCTAATGAATTGCTTTCATATCCGGCAATTGCAATGTCAATACTATTTGTTGCTGAATTATAGCTGTATGGCAAAATAGAATTAATTTTTTCATTATTTTCATCCTCAACGGAATTGTCGAGGACAATAATATCGTTTACATACTGATTATAATCATATTGTAACTTAAATTGAAATATGGTTGATCCATCTAACTCACTAACGAAAAGATGATTTCGATCAATCAGCATTCTGTTATCACTGATTTCAATTATTTGATTGAAAAAGTCAATATTGATACCATTGATAAAAGAAGACAAGGTTACTACTAGAAATAACACAAAACCTGTTAATCTGTTGCAAATCATTTCAACAACTGCTAATTTAGATACTAAAAGCTTTGCAATATGTACAAATTACCGGTTTTTGGTTTCCAATATGTTGTATTTATGTGTTCTGAAATTTGTTTAAGTTTTAAAAATTTTCAGAGCTATTAAAAGTTTACGTGTTCTTTTACGCTTTCTGTTTTTAGAAAATAAACCTAAAGTCGGATATAAAACTCAGTTTTTTTAGTTATGTTTAATCAATTCAATCAAATATGCCAGGTAGAATACAGTTTATTTTTCTTATTTTAAATGAAATAACATATGTTAAATGAAGTAAATATATATTCAATAGATAATTTACATAAATTTAGTGCCTATTTATTGATAACAATAAAAAAACATTAGAATAAATAAGAAGATGTATAAAGATATACATCCATAAAAGTCTCTTCTCTGGAAAATAATAAATAAATATTTCCATTAGACAACTTAGTAATACCGTTTTTATTGACTGTTATAAAAAAAGATATGTTAGCTTTTTGTTATAACCTTCAATGATTGTTAGAAAAGAAAAATATTTTTTTGATTTTTCGTTCTACGTTGAGCAACAGAAATCTAAGCATCTGTAACACAACCTTCTGAGGCGTTAGTAACTAACTTAGCATACTTGCTCAAACAACCTTTAGTGTATCTTGGAGCAGGAGCAACCCATGCGGATTTTCTAGCAGCTTTAGTCTCATCTGATACTAACCATTCAATGACATGTTTTTCAACATCAATAACAATTTCATCACCATCATGAACTAAGGCAATTGGACCACCTTCAGCAGCTTCTGGAACAATGTGACCAATCAAGAAACCGTGAGAACCACCGGAAAATCTACCATCAGTTAATAAAGCACAATCCTTACCTAAACCATAACCCATTAAGGCGGAAGATGGCTTTAACATTTCAGGCATACCTGGACCACCCTTTGGACCTTCGTATCTTATAATAACAACAGTCTTTTCACCTTTTTTGATTTTACCAGCTTCTAATGCGGCAATAAAAGATGGTTCATTATCGAAAACCTTTGCTTTTCCCTTAAAGTAAACACCTTCTTTTCCAGTGATTTTACCAACTGAACCACCTGGTGCTAAAGAACCCTTTAGAATTTGAATATGACCAGTGGCTTTGATTGGGTTACTCAAAGCTCTCATAATCGGTTGGTCTTTTGGCATTGGAGCAGTTTTATTGGCTCTTTCAGCTAAAGTTTCACCGGTAACGGTTAAAGTGTCACCCTTTAATAAACCTAAGTCATATAAGTATTTGATGACAGCTTGAGTACCACCGTATTGTTTTAAGTCAGCCATTACATATTTACCAGAAGGCTTGAAATCACCTAATAAAGGTGTCTTGTCACTAATTCTTTGGAAATCATCTGGAGTTAAAGCAATGTCAGCGGATTTGGCTATGGCCAAAACGTGCAAAACAGCATTAGTGGAACCACCTGTTGCCATTACATATGTGATAGCATTTTCAATAGAATCCTTGGTGATTAAGTCTCTTGGTCTAATATCTAAAGCTATAGTATTTTTAATAGATTCACCAATGTTGTTACATTCAGAAAGCTTTTCTGCAGAAACAGCTGGGTTAGAAGAAGAATTTGGCATAGTCAAACCAAAAACTTCAGCAATAGAAGCCATAGTATTGGCAGTGTACATACCACCACAGGAACCTGGACCTGGACATGCATGCTCTAAAATATCATTTCTTTCTGGTTCATCAATTTGTTCAGAAATCAATTGACCATAACTTTGGAAAGCAGAGACGACGTCAATTTTTTCAGCAATGTTAGGGTTGGTCTTGGCGGAGTCACAAGATCCTGGTAAGATAGTACCACCATAAACCATTATACTTGGTCTATTGTGTCTCAACATAGCAATAATAACACCAGGCATGTTTTTGTCACAAGATGGAATAGCGATATTGGCATCGTAGTGTTGAGCCATCATAATAGTTTCAAAAGAATCAGCAATGACTTCTCTGGATTGCAAAGAGTATCTCATACCAGTAGTACCCATGGAAATACCATCGGAAACACCAATAGTGTTAAATTGCATACCCTTTAAATTAGATTTTTCACAGGACTTAGCACACAAGTCGTTTAAATCCATTAAATGCATGTTACAAGGATTACCACTCCACCAACAGGAACCAACACCAATTTGTGCCTTTGCAAAATCTTCCTGCTTAAATCCAGTAGCATATAACATAGCTCTGGAAGCACCTTGCGATACTGGTTCGGTTAAAATGGCAGAGTACTTGTTGAACTTTTTAACTTCCTGTTTCAGAGTAGATTGGGTTTGAAACGACCTTGTTGAAACAACAGAGGTTCTCATAAGGGGCTTAATGCAAGATTTCAACATCGTTAAAATTAATAAGTGCGTTATTATTGGTTTTGTAGACTCATATTTCAAATGTGCCTTAATGAAAAAGGAAAAAGTCAGATCCTTATTATGTTATATACAACCTATGGAAAACCAGACTCATCAAAAAAAAGGTTTATGACTAAATCAATTTAGGACTGAAAATTTTTCTTTTTCTTATTCGGGCCGATACTAGACTGAACAAAAAAACAAGATGCTTTATGCACGTGATCTTAGGGGCCTGGTTTCCGGCGTGCACGATTGCTAGTTAACAGGTTCAGTGGATTCTCTGGAAAGAGCCGAGCTGTTATTTGATTGAACAAAGTCGGCAGCACAAAACCGATAACAGTTTTAAAATAACCAAAAGCGTGAAGAACCCTTTATATTATGTCTTCCTTTGGTTTTAGAGCATTTAGATCTAAAAGACAACAAGAGCTTTATGAAAAAAGTTTTGCAGGTAAATATGCCAAGAACTTTAAAGAAAAACCTTTTTTATACTTTGGTTTGCCGTTTATCACATTGGTGACTTTAGGACAGTTTCTATTAACAGAATTTTATCAAGTTAAAATAGACAGAGATGATAAAAAAGTGCAAAATATTAATGCAGATGATCTGGAAAAATCTCTAAACAAAAGACCAGTTGATTTGAAAGAGGAATACTATAGGTTGCAAAACATTTCAGAGGATAACTCCAATTGGGAACCGATAAGGGTTAAAAGAATCAACGGAGAGAAAGACAATGTTATGTCAAAATAAAAGTTACTGGAAAGATTCATTTATGCAAAAGCGATTGAATCGGAAAACCGCCATGTATTTGATGTCTTCGGAAAATGATTTCATATACTATACTTCAACGACAGTTCTAAATTGTTGCCTGCATTTAACAAACTGTTAGATTTATTTATAAATGAAAAACTATATATTTACGTTAAGCATAAACTATTTACTTAAATTGTGGATGGAAATTCAGCAAAAGCAGATGAAAAAACTACAATTCATTGCCACATCCCTTAAAATCTTGCAACAAATTTTTCCCCTTTGCCTTTACCCAATTTAATACTTTCAACAGCTTCAGCAGCTCCTTCCAGACCTTCTTTGTCACAAATTTTAATAGAAAGCGACTTTAATAAACCAGTGGTAACAATCTTGTTCAATGTTGGGATATTTTCAACAGCAGCTTTTCTGTAATTTTCATTGGCTGGCAATGTTACAGGACCAAATGGTACCTCCAGACCAGTAGCAAAATACAAAAGGGTAGAACTGACATTAACTTTCTCGTCGTCTCTTACGTCAGCTGGAACTTTGCTGTTATCCCAACCCATCAAATTTATGACGTGCATTTTTTCACCCTGGTTGAATTTTTTGGCAAGCACATATGAATTCTTGAACGTTTCTTCGGTGGAAACAGAATCAAGGACAACCTTAATGTTCGAATACTTTTTAGCAATTTCGTTCAAAAATCCTTCAGATTTATAGTCAAAGTTTTCAGTAACACCATAGCTTTTTAAAAGAGCTTCGTGTTTGGAAGAAGCAATGGTAACAACATTTTTAAAAGATTTAGTGATCTTGTTTAGTTGCAAAAAGTTTTGAGTGAAACTTGTAGCACCACCATAAATTAACAAAGTGCTTTCTGAATCTTGCCACTTGGCAGAAGAATCAGCACATTCCAACTTCTTAGCAAGGTTCATGGTCAAAACCATTGAAGCAGTGTACAAACTAACAGGCAAGGAAGCGGCTTTTTCAAAAGAATCAATAGCTGAACCTCCTTCAATGTAGTCGCCTACCTTTTTACCTTGAGCAAAACCATCGGTACTTTTTGTAGTAAACTTGGTAGTGAGGGATGCGTCTAGTAAAGCATAATCAGCAAAAGCACCGTTTTCTGGATGCAAAACGGAGCAACCATGAACCAAACCGGTCACATAGTCACCAACTTTGTAGCCGAACTTATCGCCAATGAACTTGGATTCTTTTTCGTCTTTTCCCAGTTTCACTATAATACCGGCAGCATCGCATCCAATGATGGAACCAACAGGCCCTAAACCATACACTATATGTTTCCAATCGGTCGGGTTTGCTGCAACTGCTTTAACTTTGATTAAAATTTGGTTTAAAAGGTAATTTTCTGGGACTGGAACTTCTGTTATCACTGCCAATCTGTCTTCTGATACTGTTAATGCTTTCATTGTGGAACTAAACTTGTTAAAAAAATACTAGTAACTATTGTAATCAACTGTTCACTTTTGGTTATTACTGATTCTTCAGCAACTTAAGTTTTGGAAAACGATTACTGAAAAACCTTATTGTCTGATCACAACAACAGAAAAAAGATATATATATATAACTGTTATTTAATGTTAAACTCAATTATGTAATAAATTCTCAACTCTAAATTATTACCCCTTATTTTGAATTCTCTTTGACGCTGCCCGCGTTAATATATGATAATATTTTTTTTTCTTGAATCTTCTCCATGGAAAACATCAAATTGTCATGAAATAATCTAGACTCGCCTACCAATATACCGAATTAGGGGAAGAAAGAAACTGTGGCCTTGATCACGTTCCTTTAATCAATTCACATTTAGTTGTTGCCACTGAGTAGCCCCCATGATAATCTACAGTAAAAAGACAATTTTGGGCCAATCACAAATGATGAATAAACTCTCCAATACTTGATGATATGAACCCGCTAGAAATTCCAAAAGCCACGCTTGTTTTAGGCTCTTTTTGTCTTGTAGCTTCAGCCCAAGTTCGCTCATATAGAGGAGCATCCCCCCAGGCAGCCTGCTTAAGGTCATGTGACAAACGGACAGCGTGGCTTGCCAGAGCTGCCTCCTCAGCGGCTGCTGATGTTTGCTCAGTCCAGAATGGAACTCCTTCGTATACATACATTTCCAGGGGCATTAAACTTCATTTACTGCTTTAACCACCCAACAACGTTAGATTTGTAAGCTAAAACATGAAAGTGTTTTTTAATTTCTCGTACATATGTTGTTTATTAGCAACACTGAACTTAATTTCAGCAACTGAACCTGTTGCTGAATCCAAAGGTTTTTTAACAATCCAACATGATGACAAGATCATAGGAAACATTACTTTGGGGTTATATGACAGTATTACTCCAAACACTGTATCCAATTTTAAAGCTCTTTTAACAAGCAATGATTCATCAAAGGGATTGATTAACTCAACTTCAAACAGAATCATCTCTGATTTCATGGCACAATTTGGTTTTTTGAACTCAGACAGAAGCGCCAACTTTCATATATTCCAAGATGAATACCCAAATCCCCAAGGATTTCCAGATGAAGAAGGTGGTTTAGCTTTAAAGCACAACAAATATCAGTTGAGTATGGCAAACAGAGGTAAAAATACCAACAGCTGTCAGTTTTTTATAACTTTTGCAGAAACAGGTTGGTTAGATGGGGGATACGTAGTATTTGGTGAAGTTCTTGATGGCTTCAACGTTGTTGATTATTTAAACAAAGAAGTCAAAACAGGCAGAGGTGATTTACCTTCTAAGCAAGTGAAAGTTGTTGCTTGTGGTTTACTTGATGATGAAGAAGCTTTAATCCCAAAAGAAGAGGAACAAGTTAACTTTGATGAATTATAAATTTATATACTTTTTTCTGAGTCTTTTAGTTGAATAAATAAATTTATTATAACTCGCCATCTGTTTTGTCAAGATCCTTTGTCAAATTTTTCAAACCATTGGTGCTGTTGCTTCTATCATTTTCAACATTTTGAGGTGACAACATATAGCTAACCCAATCTCCTATATTCGGTTTGTTAACATGGGTATAGAGCATATCGTAAATTCGTTGCTCTTCTCCTATATTTTTATTACTCAAGTTAGAATTTGCAGTCTCTAATTGTGTAGCTCTGGATTTATATTCGTCATCAAGACCCCAGATCGATTCTACTTCATCTGAAATATCTGGTTTTGAGTCGCCTGAATTATCGTTTGTGGTACTCACTTTACTGACTAGAGGCTGATCTACAGCTACATCATTATCATTGAGTAATTTGTCAAAAAACAATTGCAATTCTGGATCTGTTTCCACGCTTTCAGCTGTACTCATTGTAATGCTGACAGGGCTATCATCACTTGCTTTAGGTCTACGATTTTTATTGCTGATGATCAATTTTTTAACAGCTCTCGCCAAAACTTTAATAGACTTATAACAATTTGGAGCAGCTTCACAAGTTCCCATTAATGCCTTTATTATAGTCAACACATCAGCACAAGTCTCATCTAATGATTCAATATCATTTTTCTTATAACGTGTATACAAAAAAGTCATTGAACACATAAACAAGTTGTGACAGGCTATCCAAGTGTAATTTAGTGATTTGGAAATCCAGAGTCTGTAGTATTGATATATCATTTTCTTTGTAGAACTATACAATTTTTCTAACTCATCATCACTATGCGTTATATCGCATCTCGGCGATATACCATTTAACATCGTCTTGGTGTGATACAAGTTGATTCTGAAAAACTCCCTTTTAAATTGCATGTAACCAATAACATGTAATTTCTTGGGGACTCTTTCGCTGTACCACTTGTTCAACTTTTTGTCAAAGTTCTTTTTCCAACTATCCAAAGTATCAAATTCTCTTGGCAATTGACTCTTAGGCGCATACATGACACCTAAGAGTTCACTCTGCAGCTTTCTTATTTCTATCATTGCTACAGTTATAATTCTTGTGTGAATTGAAAAAGAATCGTATTTCATTGACCGCGGTGGTTTATAAGAAATCATGAACAGAGAAATTGATTCGTCTGGAAGTGAGACTGGCCTTCCAAAATACAACGCCAATTGTCTATCCATAGAATATGTTGTCCAAAATAAGCGACGTCTCAAATCTATAAGAAACTCTGCACTACTTTTCAGCTCGTCAGTAAGGCAAGGTGTTGAATTAGCTAAAACAGAGGCCAAAAGTTCATTATTATATTTTTCGTTATGCAAACCCAAATCAATAATTAGTCTTAACGGAATACCAATTGAATACCAGACTGTTGGAATAGAAGGAACACACATGGAAAATGAAGTTAAAAGCAGCAAGCCAGACAGAGATTCCAATTTTCCAAACTGCAGTCTGATTTGCTGCAAAATAACTGACTCATCTATCACGCTTCTAGAAACGTGCTCTTCAAAAGATTCTGAAGACTCATCATTGAGAACAGCTTTCATCCATTTCATAGCTCTTTTTTTTAAAGTGATACAATGCATTGTTCCATTTAATAAAACTTCACTACAAGACCCTAAAGACATGACCATATTAGTAAAAAATAATGCCTTTTTATAAACAGCAGGTAGCTCACTTTCAAAAAAATTTTTATCTAGAAAATTATTTGAGGCAGTGTCAAGTAATAGCTTCAAAGGAATTACCTTTCCTTTGTATTTCTCATCTTCCAGTAAATAATGAAGGCTACTATTTGGATATTTTGATTTTAAAGTTTCAATAAAATGACAGTAAGATTTTTCTAAGTGCAGTGTAAAACAAATTGGTAGTTTGGAATCATTTACTTTCTGTTGATCATTTCTTTCATAGAATTCTTCAGCAAATTTGACATTTTGATCGGTATCTAGAGGTGATATACTATTTTCTGAATCTTCTTCATTTTCAACATTATTTTGTGAATTCGAAGTCTGCTTTTTTGGTTTTATGTAACATCTAAGTTTTTGGTCATCTCCATAGAGAGGCATAAAATACAACTTATGAAACATGGAAAAATCAAATATTGGATATTGGGGATTCATTCTATTAAAAAAGGTTCTTATCAACTTTTCGGCTTCGTTGAAAGAAGGTAGATATAACGAATTAACATTATCTTCTACTATGGGAATTTCCACTGGTTGTAATGGATCATCTTTGGCGTTTGTATGCATCGAATTCTTGAATACTTCATCTTCTTCATAGTCGGTATTGTCGGGCTCATTCTGAAAATTAATAGCCGTAAGCATCAATTTTGCAAATGGAATACCAGAAGAGTCTCCTAGATATGTCTTTATTTCATTGTTGTTTATTCTTTCAGTTGATGATGGATCCGCCCTTATTTCAGAAACAATTGAAGTGATGTTTGTAGATAATAAGTCATGCTCTTTTTGATTATGTGGTTTAGTAGAAATTTCTGTTAAATTGGAGTGAATTATGGAGCCGCTTTTATTCATTGAAGTTGTAGATTGAAATGATTCTAAAATATTGCTTTTAGATATATTAGAGTTGCTTGGTGTTAGAGCAACAGATTCTACTATAAACTGACCTCCTTCATTGTTTTTTCTAATTTTCTTTGGTTCCTTAATTATAGAGCTGCTATTATTTTCCTTGTTGGTTTCTTCAAATGCCCTCTTTCCATTACTGTCATCGTTATCTAATATAATTTGTTTAGCATCGTCAGGATCAGAATCAACTTTTGCAACCCTTTTGATGTATCTGTCTTCGCTGTTAAATACCTCATTGGCTTCTGTAAAGCGTTCTCTATATACATCAACGTTCACAGGAGGATCTTCTGAATTGGTAGGAAAATTGCTCTTCAGTTTATCACAGTCTATACCATATTCACCAAGTTTTTTAGCATAAACACACAGAAGATCTTCCAAATAAAGAAGATAAGATCGAGGAACCTCTCTTTGCGTTGACGGGCAGACGCTTAAACAGGGCACTCCCTTTTTAAAGCAGGATTGGCATTGTGGCATCTCTTTATCACATTTGATTTTATGCTTTTTGCACATATTACATGATAGCAACAGCCTTTTTTGAACAAAGGTCTTTTCTTTAAAAGCTTCAATGCTTGCTTTGTCTGCTGACATTGTGGATGGTTAGGACTTGTTGCAAAGTAGCACTTAATCGTCAACCACCTCTATAGATTTGTATATGATATTCTAGCAAACAAAAGTGGATATTCGCTTAGTCGAAATAATAAACTAACTCAATTGAGATAATTAAACAGGTTTTTTTATGATTTTGTTATTTTATTTTGGTGTTTTAGATGATTTTCAGCTATGGTTATATTCTATGACAATTCCATCAAATTTGCAAATCAAGCATTGATTAAACCCGCAGGGCTATTAGCAAAGTGAAATTTGATTACCTTTATTAGGCAGACAAAAAAAACAGGAGAGATTTTTTAAGCGTTTTGGCTGGTAAATATTGCCGTATTTGGGTTTAATCAATAGAGAAGAAAAAATAAAAGCAGCAATTAAAAAAAAAAAAATATATATGGAATTTTAGGTGTTACAAACTAAAAAGTGGGATGAAACACAGGGTTCTTAAAAATAAAAAATTGATGAGATATTCGTGTAATTTTTATTTGGAAGTCGAAAATCTACATTCCAAGCATCCATTAGAGGAGCGGGCTGGCATCATTTGTTGATTGGTGTTCCAAAGAAGTGAATGAAGACGTGAGAAACTATCTTGTAAGTATAATATTTAGAAGTAATTGTAAAACAGCTTCAAATTTTCTTGTTCATCACAAATTTTTGCTTTTGGTAAAACAGTTCCCACAATGGAAAGCGCAGTATAATTGTTCTATACATTCTAGTGTTAAAAATAAGATACTGGGATCCCAGTTTAGCTTATTATAAAACTTTCATTGTCATATATGCTGCTAAATAAACACTTTTTAAAAATAGATTTAATACACAGAGCCCTCTTCTACAACAGTTGGATATATTGTTCAAAAAAGAATGGACCCTAAGAAAACTAAGTGAAATTAAATAGCAGGAAACATTATCTAAATTAGTTTAAAAAATTTGAAAAGCCTTAAGCAGCAAAGCTATAAACTTAAAAGCAAGCTGCATGAGGCAAAACACGACTTGCACAGTTCCACAGTAAGCTGTTCTTTAACACGTATAATTGATTAAAGGTTTTCATGCTAAATCCGAGTAAAAGTGAATTACCGCTTTAAGCCATTTAACAAAAAAAAGAAACGTTAAAATCTATGGAAAAAAGCATTAATGTTTTATTTTATGGTACAAAGCAGTTTCAAGATGCTCATATAAACATTAATTTGAAAATGTGGTACAGAAACCAAGAAAATAATATATAACAGTATCATGGTGGAACTTAATGATATTAGAAACAAGCTAAAGAGACAGGAGCTGTTTGGAAAACTGAAGCATGAGAAGAACAAAGAAAGACATAAACTTAGAAAGCAAAGAGAGAAAGAAGAGCTAGATAATCCTGAATTGAGAGCCAAGAGATTAAAAGAAAATGTCCCAAACACGATTGATAATATGAGAGTTATTGACGAATCAATTGATTGGGAGAGGAAGAACCTCATTGTTGCAGACCCAAAGGTTCTAGAGGCTAAGAAGGAAGAAGAGGAAGAAGAAAAAATTGATGAAGAAAAAGAAGATGAAAACAGTAAAGAGCCAGAAGAGAAAATTGATGAACTAATCAGAGCTTTGAAGGCAGGTATGGATTTAACTAAACCACCGAAAATTGTTTTAACTACTAATCTAAATGCCAAAAAACTCGCCTATGAATTTGCGAACACATTAATGGAAATTTTCCCAGACGTGAAATTCGTTAAAAGACAGTATGGCTTTACAGTTAAGGATATGTGTAAATTCTGTAATAACAGAAACTATGATTTCTTGATGATTATCAACGAAGATAAGAAAAAAATTACCGGTTTGACTGTCATAAGACTTCCTATTGGTCCTTCTTTCTACTTTAAGATCTCTTCATATGTTAACTCTAAACAAATTGTTGGCCATGGTAATCCAACTTCCCATGTTCCAGAATTGATTTTAAACAACTTCCAGACAAAACTTGGTAAAACAGTAGGCACATTGTTTCAAACTTTGTTTCCTCAGAACCCTGATATCATAGGAAGACAAGCCATAACCCTTCATAACCAAAGAGATTACATATTTTTCAGAAGACATAGATATGTCTTTCGAAATGAAGAAAAGGTAGGGTTACAAGAACTTGGTCCACAGTTTACAATGAAACTGAGAAGGCTACAGAAAGGTGTCAAGGAAGAGGTGGAATGGGAACATAAAAGAGAAATGGACAAGGAGAAAAAGAAATTTTATTTGTAATTCTTCTTGCTTTTTATATACAACTATTGCCAGGGATGAAGGAATCTTGTTAAAAGGATTTTGGAGCTCTATTTATACTAGAATATATAGAACCATTGGCCCAGCCTGCTGTGAACAGGAAAGGGCTCTCTGCATAACCAGGTAAAGGTAAGCATTCAAATCACGTGTTTTTATTGCGAGGTTTTGGGGAGTCCTGCTACAGCAGTTTTTTCGGTGGCGAAAACCAACATTTAAACCATATTGATATTGAAGTAAATAAACAAGTATTTGCTCGCACCAACCGATAAGAGACAAATAATTGAAACAGCAAAATTGAATTGGAAATTGTAACATAAAAATTGTATATTAGTGGTAAAACAGGAACGAATTATGAACAGTACAGCTATGCTTATTCAAACGTCAGCCTCACCAATGAATATGGATGCTGATAACATTGTAAAAACCAGAGGAGAGATAGAGCGAGCCATTGATGTTATATACGACCCGAAATACAACAATGTGGAAAGATTAGAAGCAACAAGATTCTTGGAAAGCGTTAAGCAACAAGAAACATCTATTATTTTAGGTCCCACATTATACAATGAATCCGACTATACTACTGTCAAACATTATGGATTGCAGTTGGTGGATTTCAATATAACTCATAACTATACGACGGTGATGTCTCAAGATATGAAACAACACATAAAAACCTGGCTGATTGAGGCTTGCTTTCAAATTGACTATAAAACACCAAAATTCATCAAGGAAAAGCTTGCTTTTTTGTGGGTATCGATTGCCAAGAGAGAATATGGTGAATGCTGTAAATATAACATAGAAGGAGAACTTTTACAAACAAACAATAGCAATTCTGATGATAGCTTATGTAGTAATGATAAAAATACTAAAGGTAATTACCAGTACAGTACTAAATCTGGCGATAAACCTGCCGATCCTCAAAATTTAAGAAATGACCCTCCAAGACTTCTTCAAGATTTATCTCCTGAAATTAGAAAAATGTTAAATGATTCATGGTATGATATGGATAATCATTTGCTGCAGCTATGGCAGAAAGGTGAACAAGAACACTCTATTTACATGAAAGAAATGGCTCTTTTGATTTTCAGAACACTCTTTGAAGATATTTTCTTGCTGCTCGATTATACAGCAATGAAAAGAATACCTGTTCTTCATCCTCTATCCATGCTGCTAATATCTAATCCTGAAATATATCAGTTAAAATATGAGGTTGATAATCTGTGGTCTTATTTTAAATTTAACAGAACAGGCTGGTTTAACACATGGTGCAAAGAGCTAAACGACTATATTATAAAAAACGAAACAGTGGCTCCTTTAACTGAAGAGGAATGCAATTACTTAGTTAAACTGCTAGAAACACTTAAAAATTGTATAACTTGGCCATTTTCAGACGTCATAGCAGAAAGTAACCTTATAGAACTTTTATTTAAAGTTCTGTTAATAGGAGACTCTAAAATGCAAACTGTCGCCTTAGACTCTTTACATATAGCTTACACTAGATCTTATAGTGATGCTGAACAATTGGAATCTATGATGAAGATTTATATCAATTCAGTATTTATTTTGGCTGAAGTCTACAGAAAATTAAAGATGGATTACAGTGACTACATTGATGATGAAAAATACTCTGTTATAAAAAAATATGTGGATATGCTAGTTTCTTTCCATATGCTATTTTTTAATTTGGTGGATAAGGGCACTTCAGAAAATAAACAAATTGCCATTGACTACCTGAACCTAGTATTTGAAGTTACTAATGATCAATCCTTAGTCGTCAGTGGATTAGCATTGGACATGTGGGTGTTTTTATTGAGACAAGATGATAAGCTTGATTTTTTGAGCGAGACTGGATTAATAATGAAACTTCTGGAGTTTGGTTCTTCACAACTAATTTACTTTGAAGAGATTGAAGATCACCCATCAAAACTTCTTTTGGATATAGATTTTCAAACTGAGCATGAGTTTAAATCATTTTGCTCTTTATACAGAAAATCTCTGAGAGACATAATCAGACTTGTAACCTGTTGCAAACTAGATTATTCTTTCCAATGGTTAAACGAGAGATTGAACACATACTTTAGTTCTCCATACGGTCAAGAAGTTCTTCAGGTTGATTATTTAGATCATAAAAAGAATGCATATTTAAGCTGTTTATCCCAACTAATGATTATAGAATGTTTCATAAAAGGTTGTATTCGTTGGAAAATTTGGTATGCCGAGCAACCTGATTATGAAGAAAAGCACATAGGACTAAAAACTAACTTGAAAAATCTTTCTGATCAGCTATTGAGCTTGTCGCTGAAAGATCCTATGCTATTGAAGAAACAAGTTCAAAATTTTTCTTTTTTTTTAAACATTCTACAAGATGATGCTTTGTTTATCTTGCTTGAAAGAATAATGACCATAGCAACCTTGCAATTTCCTGGTGAAAATTCTGCTTTAGCAGAATATGATGAAAAGCAGGAATCAATTAAAAATCTCAAATACACTTGTGGCCTAGAATTAAACAGAATGGCGTTACTAATGCCCAATTCATTGGCTAACATATATGGGCAGTTAGAAGACGTTGTTGGCAAAGTTTTAAATAATTTGTCATATCATGAAGTTATATCTTTTAAATCTTTTCTAATGATAATTGTATTGAAAGCAGACGAATTTGAGAACAGAATTGACAAATTTGCTTCTATAGTTGATCCAGAGCTTGTAGCCTGGTCGGATAGTGACACTATAACTGGATTGAGTGATTTACATTGGTTTATGGAACGTTTGGGTATCAAAGAAATTGGTGATTACTTTGTTAAAAGAGATGTTAATGAAAACACAGATTTATTGAGTATTGATGTTGATGAAGAAGGGAAATCATTAAAAGGAGAATTACATTTAAAATGGGAGAGATTGTTCCCAGTAAGGGCTACCAGAATTTTTTTGCACTATTCTTTAGAGAAGGTCTCTGATTCTTTTGATTGGAATATGATTTATGATATTTGGAAGACCAGACTGTTTTCAATATTACCTTATATCTTAAGGCTTCTGTACCAAATTCAAAGCTACAACGATCCAAGCAACTGGGAAGGATTACCACCTGTTGTTAAAATGATTGTCAAACATTCAAATACTGAAAGATTTTGGGAAGCAACAGCATCAAGTAAAACAAAGGACGAATTTATTAGTGAACACACAAAAGCTTTTGATACTTTAAGAGATTTTGCTGATTCTACTGGTCATGCTGTGAGATATACCAAAGAAGTTGTTTTAGCTATTTTAGCTGTTGCTTCAAGATTAGGAGCTCCTCTATACGAACATGAGAGTTTCCCAAATGATTTATTGAACAGCATATTTATTGAGAAAGAAGTTAGCGGTCCAGATGGAAATAAATTTGTTACATATAGTCCCGGTGTTTCTAAACATGCTTGGAAAAATATTATTAACATAGCACTTAAACCATTAGTCAAAAATTGTCCTACAGAATGCATGCCATCTTTTTATGAAAAACTGTTGCCTAGATTATTTGGAAACCTCAACAATCTATTGGTATCATATTGGTCTTTTTATATGAATAATGATGAATTTCAACCAACTGCTTCGTTGGATAATGAAGAAATGAGTGAGGAAATTCTTGAAAATAGCTTGTTGCGACTAACTACGACGGTTGTTGTTAAGATGCTAGTGGAAATGTATGATCAGCAAGCCAGCTGTCAAAACAACAATTTTGATCCAATGGCTAAAAATATGTCATCTGGTAATAACAAACAGAATTTTGCTAAGTCCATAACTTTGAAAAATTCTCAAATAGGTTTACCATTCTTGAAACTGATCAACAACTTGATGATTTTCAAAGATGGAAAATGTTCAATTAATTCAATATTGGTTTTTAAAAATTTTTTAACCTTATTAAATGCAATTTCCAATCCTCAATATGATGAATTTATTATTTGTGAAATGCTTCCCTCTATTTTGAATAATCTATTGATTGATTTTAATTACAAGGAATCCTTTTACGATGCTTTGTATTGCTTCATAAGTGTTTTGACTTATTTCGCTCCCAAGTATCCACAAAGTATATCATGGCTTTCTCAAATGAGTTATGGCTATGATATGCAAAACTTATTGAATTCGTTGGTACAAGCTAAGGATTACAAAACAGGAAAAAACTATATGATGGATTATTTAGAGTATGTGAAATTACACAAGAATAAACTCATGGGAAAACAAGATAATGAGGAGCACTTTATCAGTTTGGAACATAAAAGATTTATGGCTAGAAAAGCAATGGTTGCAGAAGCTCAAAAAGTTTTGGTTCAAAAAAACACTAAATCTCAGAAGGATGACTTCTTAGCTGATCCAAATGTTGAAGACAATGCTATAGCATCTTTATTTGAATAATTGCTGAAGACAAAAAACTTTTTATATTTTTCTGGATAGTAACTGTTTGTTTCCTAAAAAGCAGTCAAACAGAGTCGGATGCTTTTATTTACTTATATAAATGGTATTATTTCTTTTATATTCTTTTTAGAATCTCTTGCCGTCTCTGCCACCTCTGGAGCCACCTCTACCACCGGAGAAACCACCTCTGGAACCACCTCTACCACCAGAGAAACCACCTCTACCTCCTGAAAAACCACCTCTAGAGCCGCCTCTACCTCCTGAGAAGCCACCTCTAGAACCACCTCTACCACCGGAGAAGCCACCTCTAGAACCACCTCTGCCGCCAGAGAAACCACCTCTACCACCTGAGAAACCACCTCTGCCTCCGGAGAAGCCACCTCTAGCACCACCAACAGTTTTTTTCTTTTTTGGTTTTGGTGGTTGGGGACCTTTCACTACAGGCTTTGGAATGAATCTGTCTAATGGTAAAACTTTATCAGTTGCAATATAAAACTTGTCACCAGCTTTAAAGCTTGAAGCTTGTACACCCTCACCACACTTGATGGTGAAGTAAACTTCTGTTAAAGATCCTAAAATTTCATCAATTTTACCAATTAAAGATTTTGTACTGTCATCACTGGACCAAATTTGAGCATTAAAGAATGGAACTTTTTGATCTAAAGTTAGGTCACATATTATATCCTTTTCACATTCATGTTTGAAGGTCCCTACTTCGTAAACGTCTTGTGGAGGGCCTAAAGATTGTTGGGGTCTACCTCCAAATCCGCCTCTTCCACCTCTGAAACCGCCTCTTCCGCCACGAAAACTCATTGTATTATATTAAATATGTATTATTATAGTCTATTAATTATTGAGCAATTTCTTAAATAAAAAAACCTTTTTATTTTTGTATTGCTATGTGGCTGTATTAAAAGAAAAACTACTTACTGTATAGATATTAATAACAGCAAAAAAAACCAATAATATAGAAAGGCTCAACGGAATATATCTCTATTTTCTTAAGAAGTATATTAATAGTCAGATAACTGGTTTCTCTCTATATACTGTTTTTGAGTTAACATTACTAAGAAACATAATTTTCAGTTAGAAATCTTTTTTTTCCAAAGAAAAGAACCAGCCAGCATGCTGAAAAGGGAAATAATTGGAAAAAAATAAAGCAGTAAAAAGCA
Organism: Hanseniaspora mollemarum; assembly: GCA_019649515.1. Classification (NCBI taxonomy): domain Eukaryota; kingdom Fungi; phylum Ascomycota; class Saccharomycetes; order Saccharomycodales; family Saccharomycodaceae; genus Hanseniaspora; species Hanseniaspora mollemarum. Next base: position 168,093 of record JABFEO010000004.1, on the reverse strand, counting down.
ACCAAACTCACGTGACTACAGTGCCAAGTTCACTGAAAAAAATTTTTTTTTTTGCCTCAAAGTTTTCAGAAACCTACTTCATGGTTGGGCCAATAGCACGATGAAAGTAAAAATCTGGAAAGGACAGGCAAACCCAACCATATATGATTGAAACATGTTTAACACGTCATCTAAATCAATAATCTACTCTCATGCTGTGTTGAGAAGTGCTATTCCTGGTTTAGGAAATCTAAAGGCTTGTTATTCTTTAGCTGCTCCAGAAGTTAATAATGATTTTAAAGAGAAGGATTCCTCTAAGAAGAAACTGAGACATCCAGTACCAAGAACAGATTTCACTGATTATAAAATTTTCAAAGCAGAAAGAAAAAAAGCTGCCAAGGAAAGAAAAGAAAAGAATATTTTAAAAGGTATGATCAAAGCAAAAACTTTTAAAAATAAATGCGATCCAGTATTTGGTTCTGGGGAAAGAACATTTTTCACCAGATTAGATGCTCATTTACAAGATATGAAAACCTTGCTAGGAGGATTTACGGAAGAAGATATCGAAAAAGCATTAGTATTGCAAGAAATTATACAAAAAGAAGAAAATGCAAAACTAAAAAAAGCCAATGAAGAATATTCTGAAAGCATATTAAAAACACAAGCAGAAACTGGGGAATCAATTAGCGAAGAAACCGAAGCTGCCATTAAGTTAAACCATTCCATGGAAACTTTATCAATATCAGGTATTGAAGATAAAAATCATACTACTGAGGATCTACTGACTAAAAAAGACGCCGTAGCAAAGATTTTAACAGTCAAGAATGCTAGCAACACTGAAAAATTAAACTTGGCTATCGAATTCGCTAAAAAAGAATTTCAAAGACATGAAAGAGACACGTCGTCAGGAGAAGTTTTGGCTGGTATTTTGTCAACCAAAATTCATTTTTTAGCTCAGCACTGTAAGAGATATCCAAGGGAAAAAAGAGCATTCATCAACTTGAATGAACTAGTTCAGCAAAGACAAAGAGCGCTGAGACATTTGAAAAGCAGTCAGCCTGAAAGATATTTTTTTGCTATCACTAAAATAGGGTTGAATGATGCAGCCGTATTTGATGAATTCCATTTGTCTAGAGAATATATGCAAGAATTTGAATTCTTTGGCTCCAACACTGATGTCCACCATATGACTGCTTCTGAAAAGAGACTACAATTCAAGCACAAATTGCTGTACAACAGATACCCTGACTATGTTGACGAGTTAAAGAAGAAATATGGTGTTGATGATTTAACCGTTATGCCTGATAAGAAAAGAAGATAAATATTGTTTATATATATGAACTGACAACAAAAATGTTGTTCTTTTCTAAATCCTGTAAATACTCGTTTCTGTTAAAATGGGAGAGGCCTCATAAAACTACGTTTTAAACAGATTTCCTAAAAGGGCACCACAGCGGAGTTTGAAGTGAGAGTATAAAAAGTATATAAGCAGAGTTAGTACTAAAGGGGCTCACTAATATTTAGCTTCAAGTTCATTTTAGAAGCATTAGCAAGAGGAGAATTTTATCATAACCATATGGAGCTTTTTCCAGACACATATATATTTTGAATAACAAGTAAATCATGGACAATCGAGCAAGCTATAGTGATATTGATTTTATTAAGGCGATTCATAAACCCAACTCAAATCAGATAGATGAAGATAAATGTATAGTTCTTAAAGGAGGATTGTCTGAATCTGAATTGGATTTAGAATATGAAAGAATGAAGAAAGAGCTTTATAAAAAAGAAAGTATTTTTGAGCACAGAAGTAATAAACAACCTAATTACAAGGTCTTTACGGAATCAAGCTTCAATAGCTGTTTCAAAGTACAGAAAGGTGATATTTCATTTCAAACAAACTGTTATGTTCCAAATAATCTTCAGGAAATTATTGATGATAACGAAAATTTCAGAAGCATTGTAATATACATCGGCATTCATGGTGCTGGCTCCTCAAGTTTTACATTTAACACGTTATGCTCACATTTAAAGTCCTTAAATCGAAATATGATATTTATCTCTTATGACCTTAGAGGGCATGGTGCAACATACGCTAAAGATTTGCCAAGTTTAACCTATAATCTAGAAGATTTTACTGACGATACTATTCATGTGGTACAACATACCTTAAATAAAATTTTCAAAGGAAGCACCATTCCTAATAAATCTAGCTTAGTTTTTTTAGGCCACAGTCTTGGTGGAAGTATATGCTGTAATGTTCTAAATTTGACTAATGGCCAGTCAAGAGATGCCTACATATGGAAAAACAATACTCTTGGTCTAGTGCTTCTAGATATAATTGAAGAGGTGGCTATCGAGTTTTTAGATAAAATGGACATTGTAATACGAAAAACACCAACAAGCTTTCCAAATCTTAAAAAATGTTTAAGGTGGCATTTGAGCAATCAACTTCCTGGAAACTATGATAGTGCCAAATTCAGTATTCCATACATTTTTAAACTGTCTTATTTAAAGGAAGACAAATATTACTTGGAAAGAAAAACGAATTTCAATGACTTTAAGCCTTTTTGGGATACATGGTTTGTAGGATTATCGCAGAATTTTGTAAATACAAAAGGAGTTTGCAAGTTATTGATCTTATCTGGTGCTGATCCAAAAAATGAAGCATTAGACAGAAATTTAATAATAGGTCAGATGCAGGGAAAGTACCAACTTAACATTTTCAAGAACGGGGGGCATTTTATTCATGAAGATTGTGACTTCAATGTTGCTTTAACTTTGCATGAGTTTGTGAAAAGAAACGATAATAGACTGGCTGTCATAAAAACCAATTGGAAAACTTTAAAGTAACAAATGAAAAAAAATATATTCCAAAACATATCATGACCTTGAAAAGCTAATAATTAGAGTATATATGTCAATTATTCAGATGAGCCGTTGCACTGTGTGAATTAATCTAACTTCATTATTTCCTTTTCAGCCTTTTCCATCTCTTCAACTAATAGATCAAGTTTTTCACTACTCCACTCAAATTTGCTGTTGATCAGTATTGGTCTTAAATCAAACCTATTGTCATCAGTTGAATAATTTTCGGCATGGTAAGCTGGTGTCAATGTTGTTTGCTTGTGTCTGTTAATGGCATAAAACTTGTGGAATTTTTTCACCTTCTCAGCAATTTCTCTTGGAGTTAAATTTCTGGTTTCAGCAATCTTTTTAATCTCATGGTTATCTGCATCTTCTAACTGAGTAACAACACCTCCGTCCAAATTATCATGTAAGCTTTCAGAACTTTTACCCCATTTATGCAACAACTTGATAAACATGGAGTACATACCTAATTTTTCAACTTTTCTTAAGTAACCAAACTCTGAAAGCTCATCATACGTGACACCCATATCTACTTCATCTTGCTGAGTATATTTTCCTTCAACAATAGGTTCTAACTCAGCTGTTGGAACAGCAGTTATGAAATCTTTAAGTATTGAAAAATTTTCAAAGTGATCTGAACAATATAAGATAAATTTCTTCAAATCTGTTTTACTTATAGCTCCAATTGGATTTAAGTCTGCAGAAGAGCAATCATATTTTGTCAAGTATCCCCTCAAACATTCATCAACATTACTTGAGCCCAAAACCAAAAGTCCACCAGCTGAGTTTCTACACCACGGTAAAAGTTGTGCAAATAAGTACGATAAAACCATTCTTAGTCTAGCTTGGATATTTTGAAGAGCAAGATTTTCAGTTGGCGAACCACCAAATATTTTATAGATGGGCTTTTTACCAGTAGTAACTTCAAACAAAGAGACTATTGCAGCAACAACGGAATCCATATTCAAAGTGGTGTGGTAGGCACCAATTCTTTTAGCCAAAGCCTCAGCTCTGTCTTTGGTATCCTTTGAGGAATTCGACGTTCCCATGTAACAGGTGTGAAATAATTTATTACTAATCTGCTCAGGAGATTCAGGAATCCACTCTGCACCTTGTTTGGAAACTTTTTGCAGATCAGATAAAACAGCTTTGTTACCGTTTTCAATTGCTTTGAAGACTAAATTACACATTGAGTATACGATCATAGAAGTAGCACATGAATCTATTCCACCAGATAAAGGGATAAAATAACCTGATGGGCCACCACATCTTCTAAGATAATCCCATAACCAGCAAGCAGGGCCCATAGCTATTTCTTCCTCAGGCAAATGGTATCTGATTTGCTTTTTTGAAGTTGGCTTCAAGGATGCGTTAGTTTTGCCTTCTTCTAATTTAAACGATAAGTCAATATTAGTGTACAAATTACTGTTTGCCATAGCTTGCAAATTTCTGGAAATGACTGAAGATCTATAAGATCTAACTTCATCTAAGTCAACAGTTGCAGTAATAACTTCAACTTCATTCAACGAAAATTGAGAGGCTTGGGCAACAACTTCACCATTAACAACTATTAAGGCACATCCATCGTAATATAGACGATCACCATCACATCCTATTTGATTTGAGTATAAATATATACCACCACATCTTTTTGTTGCATTTATAATCAAATCCAATCTCTTGTCAAGTTTTCTCAACTCATGATGAGAGCCAGAAGAGTTACAAATGATTTCAACTCCGTTCAACGATAGATCAATATTGGGTGATTGAGGTGTAAACAATTCCTCGCATGTTTCAAATCCAATCTTTGTACCTAAACAATTAATAACTAAGTTACCCAGTGTGGTGCTTTCTTGACCGTTGATCTCTTCAATGATATTTGGTAATTTATATTTTATTGAGTAGTCATCTGGCTTCATCCAAGGAGTAAAATATCTCATCTCTCTGTAATTCCCATCATTGGCAAGCCACTTTTTAGGTCTTATTCCCTGAATCATACCATTGTAAACAATTACTCTACAATTGTATCTGCAGTTTTCATATAACAAAGGCATCCCAATATCAATAAGTATATCGTAGAGTTTAGTATCTCTAATAATGTCGGCCAAAACCTCCCAAGAGTGCGTAATAGTGTCATTTTCGTAAAAATGATCTAAACAACCGTATCCAGTAACTTCTAGCTCTGATCCAATTCTTAACTTTGATCCTTGTTTCTTTGCAATAAGAATAGATTGTACAATTCTTTCTTTATTGCCTTTAAAGTCCAGTGCCCATTGATTTAAATTACAAGCAGAAACAGTAATAAAATTGGTCATCTTGGAAACAAAAACAGCTTTAAAATGAATTTATATACAGCCTTGGTCTACAAGCGGTGTATTTAAGGTTTGAAGGTTGGGGTTGCGATAAACAGCTTTTCAGATTAAAAATTTTTGGTCTGTGTTGCTTTCTAGCAATACGTGCACGTGACTCAACATTTTTTTGTCCTTCCTGGAGCAGACTGAAAGCCACTAAAGCAAGCTGCAAATTTCTGAAAACTGCTCACCAGCAATTTCCAAACTTCTAAGCTAGTTTGGATCAGAAAATAAACAACTCATCGAAACCGTGAAGATTGTGCCCTGTTTCATTTGCTGCAAGCGATCAACTCCTTCCGCTAGAGTTTTCATGTGTTAATGCCGGTCAGATTTCACCTGACCGAATTTGCTTCAGCTCTTATCACATGACCTATTTATATAGTCACGCGACCATTTGTTTCTTTTTCCGGCATTACTAATCAAGGGTCTTATAATTTCCTTCCCCGCCCTACAACTTCTGTTCAGCTAAAATCCGACAACCAATACTGGTGCTGTTTTTTGACATTTACAGTTAATTGAACTGAAAAACCAACGTATCCTTTGGAAGCCGGTAAAAAAATAAATAATCATGGTTAATTAAATATATTTACCCGATGAGCTAATTTGTTTATTTGGTGTTTTCTAAAGCTAATGAATATATGGAAAAGAGGTAATTAAGAAATACTTAATTTTAATTTCGAATTAGCTGTTTTTCAAAGGGCGGATCTAGATTATTTTATTCACTTATTGGTTCTTTGCTAGGTTGTAATTTTTCAGTTTAAAACTTTTTAACAAAAAGCTGTAATATATATAAGGAGATGATGATTTTCATGTTTTTTGGAATTTCGTTAATAGGAGGCAGTTGAGACATATTGGTAGAGAATTTTTTGTTTAACTAGTTTTCTTTACTGCAGAGAGTCTAAAGGTAGCACTGCTGTACAGATGGTGAAAGAGAATAACCAAGGAAGTTAAACCAAATCAACGAAAGAAAACCCAAACAATAAGCCCTGGATACGACGTTTTCCTGATTCGACCTTTTATTTTGGTTCAATAGCCTAAACACCCTTACTCAACAAACATCCTCGTTCAACACAAGCAGCACCGCAAAGAAACCTGCCAATCTAGTGTTTCTCAGACTATCTAATTCTTAATACCTTAATACAAACACTTGAAAAATGAACAACAATATCAACGACGTCAAAGACCTTCAAAACAAAATCTACTGCAAGTACTTATGTCCTTTGAAAAAACCAACTCGCTCCAGCAATCTCAGTACCTACGCTTTCAACAAGTACATGACTAGGTCTGCTGCTGACATGACACTGTTTGACAAACTGGTTTCTTTTTACATCATCCACTTGCCTTGCAAATATACCCTTTCCACCATTGATTCGTTTATTGTCTACAACATCATCAATATATGCTTTCTTCTCTCTTTATACTACTTATTTTCTTATGTATTGTTATAGTCTTTTAACAAACCTGCCATGTGGGTATTAGTGACTTTTGATCTTCTTGCTCTTTTTTTTTTCATATCAACTTTGGTGATGGTTCCTTTCTTGATTATGGTGGATGGATCTATAGAAGCTGGCTTTAAGCCCAAATCTTCCAATTTTCTCGGAATTTCTTGTCTAGATGGTAGTTTTGTGTCCTCCCACATGTCTCTGAACTCTTCATCGATGAACAGCTGAAACGGACTGGTTCTTGTTTTGTCTCGTCTGTCCATAGTTTTATATTTGGCATACCGAGACTGTCCTCCCTGCTGCTGCTGCTGTGCAGCTATGGCTAGTGCTTTTGAGTCTTGTTGCTGTCTTTCATAATTTTTTAAAATCTGCTCCCTCACTCTATTGGAAAACTTGAAATTGTTTCTCCAGATGTATCTTGGTGTATTATCTTTTTTGGTTCTCAAAACAATAAGTTTTCCATTCATTTCAAGCTCATTTATAGTGACGTTACACTTGGGCCAGCCGTCTTTCAAATCTTTTACTGGAATTCCCTTATAAGTCAGTTGCTCGTTGAGAATTTTTAACAAATCTTTTCCATTCGTGATATTATAAATTGTCTTGTACTTGAACTTTCCTGTGTACTCTGAGAAAGCATTTGCTTTCTTTTTCGTCGTTGCTACTTCAGTATCCGGGATAAACATAATCTTTTCTGTTCCCAAAACCAAGGTGTTATAAAGTCCTCTATACTCTGTTTTATTCAATTTCAATTGACTCACAACATCTTTAAACGATAACGTTGCTTCTGGATCGCTATCGTGCACCTGCTTCAAGTATTCGCCTGCCAGCAAAACGTTTGTGTTCAAATGAGTGTTGTCCACACTTTCTCCTTCTTTCTCTAGTTTTGCTTGAAACGACAGTGGCATTCCTGATCTACCGGAACCGTCATTTAACTTCATTTTCTTGTTAACAACATCATTGCCACTCCAGTTGTTCTCGTTGTTTTGAGGCCCAGATTCCGCTGATTGTGCTCCCGTATTAAATCTGGTCTTAAGACTTTTCAAACCTAGAAGCAAATCATTGGTTTCAGACATTATATATGCTTATGAATAGCTCGTTATATATATCTATCTTGGTTTTTTAAGTTGTCATTAACACCCACTGCTTATTGCTGAAAACTTTTTTTATTAGATGTGAAATTGTTCCCTATCACGTGCCCATGCTGTGAAAAATCAGCTCCTATTTCGTCAAGAGTTTATCCACCAGAAGACTGTTATCGGGCTCTTGCTGTTCGTCTTTCTGAAGCAAACTGGACTCGCTTCTGCTCATCGTGTCGTTAGCATCACTGCTAATTTGCTGCTCTTTTAGTCTTTTTCTTCTCTCTTGGTTTTGCTGCGTTGTCTCCCTGTCGAACCCAAAACCCTGTTTGATGGTAAATCCATTGGACATATCTCTTATTTTCTTCAAGGATTCATTCAAATAATAGTTACAGCTTAAAAGTCTATTATTAATAATGTCACCAAGTCTTGGTGCCATATAAACGTTACTCCCAATGATAAAAAAGTCGTTTACTACCGTGTAGTTCACAACAGCGTTTTGCTGGCTGGTTATGATGGTTTCTTTCTTTTGTTGTCTTATTATCCAGTTGTTAGGCTCATTCACAGCCAACAAAATAAACTCCTCTCCCTTTTTAAATTTCATCAGTGTCTTATGGAGTTCTATATGATATGGCAAATGAGTTAAAATAAAAGATCTATCTACGTCTGCGGTGGTTCCGTTTGTGGATAGGATATCTTTTTCCGCAAGATTAGTGTTGTCAATACCTTCTAAAGACTGCATTTTAATCAGCTGATTGTTTGATATGTCAGTCTTGTTTGCTTCTTGGAAGAAGGGTGATTCCATAAAGTACTCCAGGACATTGTTGCTATTTAAACCCTGAAAGTATTGAATCCATTCGGGGGACTTCCACTGAAGTTCATCAAGCGCTAGCTGTGGTTCAATGCTGCTGGACATGCCAAATCCACTAAAATCTGTGCGGTTGTTGTTGGTGCTGATTGAGGATCTTTGGCATTGCTGTGGTGGAAATGGTCCTAGAGAGGTGTTTTTCATGATGGTCTATGCAAACTATCTCTATTGTCACGTGACCAGCAAATTTTTTTCTGGCTGAGCCTGCCGCCCGTCAAAATTTTCACTCTACCGCAGCTGAAGCTCTCTAAAGAAGCCTCCGCAAGAATCCTCGTCAACTGGTCGCTAGAACAGACATTGGATAAAGGCACAATATACAGCCAAGAACACCGTTGAAAAAGGACAGATAAACGGAAATGCTTAGCCTGAAATTCAACCATACAGCACTTTATCAGTGTTTCAGAAGATCATTTAAAACAGCTGCCAATGTTGGACCAGCTGCTACACACAATAAGCAATTAACGATACCAAAACCAACGGAAGAGATTCCTAATGTAGAGGCGTTTTTGAAGAAGATAGGCAGAAACAGCTTGGAATTTTCTGAGAGTGTTTATGAAAACAAATGGGAGAATTTGTTTTTATTCAAATTAAAAGAATTAAGAAACAAGAACATGCCTATTGATACCAGAAGATATGTTATGTCACAGGTAGAGAAATTCAGACTCGGAGAGTACGATTTGGTGAAGGAAGTTAAAAATGGTGTTAAGAAAAATGGGGGAGAAAGAAAGGTCAACAAAATGAGACTAGCAAAAGAAAAGGATTTGATGAAGGAATTAGACGAATGGGAAGAAAAAGAAGGTTTAACAAACAAATTTGTCTGATCCTTAGGCGAACAGACATAGCAGTAGCAACTCATGTATATATCAATGAAAAAGTCTTTTACAAATACCTATATCTATATAAAGCAGGACGAGACAGGACAACACAAACATGCTTCTTTGGCAGGCTGCATCACAACTCCGTGTCCTTTTCACTGAAAGAAGGAACAGCACTAGATTGATGGTCTTTTTCAGCCTCAGAAAGCTCAATCCACTCTTCAAACTTTTGTTTCAAGTAGTTTGCTTCCAAAATCATTTCATACATTCCTCTTTCCTTTCTTTCAAAGGGTGCATCTGGAGTCAAAACGTCATTTTTGCTTCGACTATTCCCTTGAAGCAGCTTATATATGCTGTCACCCATGTTTCCATTTTCAAATCTCGGGATTATATGTGCATGTACATGTGGCACAGATTGTCCTGATAACTCACCGTCTTGAACAGCCAGATTGATTCCATGCGCGTTAGTAAGATGTCTAATAAATCTGTACAGCATGTGAACTGTTTTATAGAAATCACTAACCTCATCAGATTCCAACTCATAGAGCTGCTTGGAGTGTCTCTTTGGTATGACCAATATGTGATGAGGCGTTATTGGTTTTAGATTGACAATCGAAAATGTATGCTCAGATTGATAAAACACTTGAGGAGTGACATCAAATTTAAAAAACTTCAAATTGGAAGAAATGAAAGGTTTACTCATCTCAAAAAGCTCAAATACAGCACGTTACAGTGTAATGGGAAACAGAGGATTGGTGTTGATTGCCTGCTTACTGTGCTGAACAAAAACAGTAGATAGGTACATCCCCCTTCTGTTCAGTCTCTGATTTTTCAGCTGCGTTAAATCCGATAAGTACGTTTTATTTTAGCCTGATTAACCTGAATAACCTGAATAACAGCATTGTTAAGCACAGAAATCAATACCTCTAATATGTCAGATAAATGGACCCTCCTTGACTTTCAAAAACGGATATTAGATCTTCAACATCGTCAGATTTCAAGTCCCAACCAATTTTCACCGATATGTACAGCGTTTTGAGAGAAGGCAGTCTGTTTTCTACGATTGCAATTGTTAAGTCGTCGGGATGGATCTTGTTAATTTGACCAAGAGATCCCGAGCAATCTAGAGTCAAAGTATGTAGATTAGTAGCAACATGAGTTTCATCCAGAAAAAAGTATTTCGATATGTGGTCAACCAAAATTTTCAACTCTTTTAGCGAATCTGAGCAGTATCTAAACACATCATCCAAGGAATCCTGACGCAACTTAGTTAACGGATAACCAAACTGAATAGATTCCAAGGTGTAGCCACACTTAGCTAAAATTTTGTATATAGAAACATCATCAATCAAAGGACAATATGATATGGAGAGTGCTTTTAAATTTGCAGGCAAAACGCATGTGCTTATAAAGCTATTGGTGATATTTCCACACAGAGTCACGTCTTCCATATTGGGTGGCCAAATAGAAGTGTTAGAGCTTGTCAAGTCAGTTTCTCTGCACATGGCAACTAACCTATCACAGTTGAAAGAGGATCTTGGCAAGGCAAAGCTTTTCAGCTTGCAAAACCTGTCTAACCCAGAAAATAGTTCTACCAGATCAACTTTTTCTGCCACTAGTTGAAGATTCAGCTTTTCCAAATTGGTGCATGCCTTCAAGGTAGTTAGACTCAGCTTTCCAAACGATGTTTGGGGAGCTACAAATTCAATTAGTGAACCTGAACACCGCCTTAATAGTTTTGAAATAATGCTGTTTTTACCCGATTGAATGATCATTGATAAATCTAGCACTTTAACAAATGAGGCTAGACTAAAATAAGTTATAATGCTTTCTTGGTTCTTTTTGAGGTTCTTTTTTAGCTTTTTATCAAAGTCCAAAATGTCTATGAATTTCAAGAAGTTTTTTGATGTTAAATTCGGGGTTCCGTACAGTCTTGGCAGCATCATAAGATAAAAGTCTTTGCAGACTAATGAATACTTTTTATCTACATATCTCGCTTTGGTTTGAATGTCAGGTTTATTAATGTTGTATGAATCACTGTTGTCCATGTCTATCACAAAGTTTATAATTCTCAAGTAGAGCTCATTGGGGAGTCTGCTGTTATATGTTCCTTCTTTCAACAACGATTCGGGTTTATTGTTGGAAGTATCAAGTTCATGTTCCAAGGAAACATCTTGGAAATGCTCTATAACCTCATAATCATCTCCATCGTTGTTTTGGAGGAAGAGATGCTTGCTTTTGTCTACTATAACACCATTCACGACAATCTGTGAAGAGTTAACATACCCAACACCCCCTACATATTTTCTATAAGGAGGTTTAAACTTTTTTGGCCTTCTTTTATTGGCCATTATGAGGGTAAAACACCGTGTTTGGGGCTGGATACCTACAAATCCATAGTTTGGGCTTGCTTATAACTGTATAAATAGTTGCTGACTACTACTAATGAATAACGGCTTAGCCTCAGCTAAAAAAAAAAGTCACGTGATAATCTGCGGCTAATTTGGACTTTTTCCCAAAATGGTTATAGTGTTTTTTTACAGCAATAGGCATGTGGCAACTCTTCTCTGAGATAATCCTTATCTTTTGCGCGTATATAAAAAAGACCATTAGGAAATAAAAGAATAGCTTCAAACTGAACAAAACATTAAAATTTTCTTAATCAGAAAGAGGAGAAGACTGGTTAATAGCGACAACCAAATACAACAAACATGGAAAACAACAATGTGCTTCAACGCTTATCAGCCATTATTTTAAGAGTTACCGAGTTGGTTGAAAACCTCATGACTGCTAATAAACCATTTGAAGCTGAAAGTGATTTTAGTGAAATAACTATTGGTAATTTTTTCGAAACAACAAGCTCTGCTTTGATTATTGAAACCAGTCCAGAGAGCAGCAAAAACAGTTTTATCTTAGCTTCAGAATGCAAATCAAGCTGGCTTGAAAAACTGCAAAACAAGATTAATATTTTCCAAAAGAAATTGACTAAAGCTAAAAAATGGAAATTTTTAAAGTATAAAGGTACATTAAAGGCCAGTGTTTTGGAAAAATCAAAGCCAATAAATACCAGAATTGTTTCGAGTGAAGTTTCTAATACACCCAAAACTATCTTGCTCACCCCAAAACCAAGTATTTTAACACCAATTGCCTTAAATCTAAAAAAGAATATACTTCAATCTAACTCAATGAATCAGGAGAATAAAGGAAATAACATAGTTACAAGATTTCTCTCATCGCGTAGCCTTTTACAAAGTCAATTTAGAAAAAAAACTGTAGATATTTCACGCGCTATTTACCTATCAAAATTACAGCTTTGGAAAAGAAAATCAGTTAAACAGCCTAAAACCATACTAAATGCAAAGAGACAGCAGAATTTTTTTGGTAGAGAGAGTGTGCTAGGTTTTAACCTAAAAAAATACTCACAAAAAAGATCTAACTCTATGTTTAGTTATAGCTTTGAGCTGCAACCAGAAACTGATTTTCCTAAGGCTAGCGATGAAAACCTAGAAATTTTGGTAGAGGACGACAAAAATAAAAATGACACCCTTGAAGAAAATAAAAGAAGAGAATCTATAATAGATCTTTTATATAGAGGTAAAAAAACGGATGATAAGATCTGCAGCAGTAAAAAGTTGAAGAAATTGAGAAAACAAATAGAAGCTCAATACAGTTTGCTGAATGAAATCGAAAAATCAAACATCTTAGCAGGATCTCAGGAAACTAACAAAAAAAGTTTATAAGGCCATTAAGTATTCACTACAACGCATTTATTTTTCTAAAATGTTTTTTTTTAGTTCTAGAAGTTGATTAATATCGTTCAACATCAAATCTGTGTAGCTATCTTTAATCTTTCCTAAAAGCACTTTTCTTTTCTTCGATTTTGCATAATCAAAAACATAATTTTCTTTAAGTATCATTTCTATAAGAGGATTATATTCTTGACTGATGTCTCGAGTGATTGATGCTTCCTTTTCTTTCACTGGTTCTATATTTCGTTTTCGGTTTTTAAGTGAGCCTGGGGTATTTTCGTCTATAGAAGTATAATCCAAAGCAACTGAATTGTTCTTTTTAATTTTACCTTTCTCAAAAATTATCTCACTTCTTATATTCATTTCTCTGGACTCATCCTTTGTAAAGCACCCCAATAGTTCTTCTATTAGGTTGGTTCCTTCGTTGAAGTGTAGCTTGTATTCTTTAACCAAATCGGTGGTGTTGTTAATTTTTACAAGAACATCGTGGTAAACCTTTAGGGAGTCTAAAATCCCTATTTTGTCTTCCTTTGAAACCATTTTGAATCCTGGTTATTGGTATAATTCATTGTATAAAAGTGTTTTGATAATTAAAATACAGAAGTTTCTTCGTGAATATTTTTGTTCACAAATTTGTAAATAACTAAAAAAAAATACGGCACATTAAGAAACAAAATTTTAAGATTGCTCTGAGAAAATACCAAACCACAAAGCGATTAACGCTATTAACAGATGAATAAAATGAGCACTGACGAAACAACAACAGCATTAAGCAATAACATCATTACACCTTCGCACTCAGGAAACACTAGCAATACTAATAATGTTGCTTCTGTGGATTCAGACAAGCCAATTGTCATTGAAAAACAAAAAAAAGATATTGATAGATTAACCCAATTACAAGTACTGATAGACCAATTGTTAGAACAATTTTTACTATCTTTGACATACATCAATAATAAACACAAACTAAATAATGATCAAGAGCAAGATTCCTTTAACGAACAGGAATTTAAACTAAATATTGAAGAGCTAAGCAATGATTTAATTACAAAATGTAAGCAAATTTTGAAATTAGTCGCCCTATTACCAGAGTCTATTGATTCTGAAGAAGAGCAACTGCAGATAGAAAAGATAAAGTCCTTGTCTGCTGAGCTTGAAGAGACTGAGCTTCAAAAAATGAGTAAATTAGAAGAAAAAGATACTCTGTTAAAAAAAATAGGAAATCTTATTAAAGATTTCAACAAATTGTGAAATTTTACTCAAGAAGAAGAGAAAGGTCATGCTCAATTTGAGTGCTATATAACTATACATAAGGAATATATAGGTCCTTGTCCAGACCTTGATTGAAATCTCAGCCAAAAAGATTGTTTACCCCACGTGACACATACCGTGTTTTATATGAAAAAACACTAGTGAAACTTCAGATATATGAAACAATAAGATGTCAGAAGTTTTAATACAACCAACTATCCATTTATAACTAGCAACCTTAACATGGCTGGTGTTAATTTGTCAGATTACTTTAAGAAGCAAGAGAAAGCAACAAAAACTTGCAGTTTGAACATTGAAAAGTTGATAAATAGCTACAGAAAAACAGGAGAAGCTGACTACAAGCTATTAATTGTACCTTTATATGTAGTTTGTTATTTAGTCTATTCAGCAAAAAACAAGACTTCTGAAGTCAGTGGTGCTTTAGAAATAGTCAGCAAAGCGATCAACGCTCAAGGTGTCGATTTCTTTTTAGCCGACTCAAAGGGCAAATCGCCAATGCTTTTTTTAATCAATTACCACATGATTAAGATATTTAATAAGCTTTGTACCTTTTTTGCTTTAAAGTCTTTCAAAGTATATGAATTAGCCCAAATAGCTAAATTTAATGGGATAGTCAACATAATCCTATTTGGTGTTTTGTTATCCACTCTGGGAAAATATCTTTTTATAAGATCAGTCCAAAAAAAGATAGTGCTGTTTGTTCAGTTTTCATTTTTATATTTTTTCAAGAACCAATTCATAGCAGAAGAAAGCAATGGTTTGCTTAACGAAGACTTATTATTTAGCAATCTTGCTTTAGGTGTTTTAGTATCCTTAAATGTGTATCAAAAAAATAAGATCCGTGATATAAAGCAACTCCTATTAACATCTTTATTGTTAGGAGGATTAATTTCGGTAAAACCAGTTTGTTTGACAACAGTCTTGGTATACATTTGGTTGATAATGTACTGGATTTGGCAAGTAGTTTCTGTTTACCAATTTGATTTATCTATTTCTACTGCTAGTCTGTTTATCTACCAGATTGTTTTCAAAGTAGCAACAATGGTAACTCTTCCGTTATATGTTTATTATCAATTTATTTCAATTTATCTGGACAAATTTGACTTTGATGAGAGTAATATTGACTTTGTTCAGTTGTCAGCCTCAAATAAAATAAGTTTTACTTCTTTAAAGCAACACGGAGGCGTCATGCTCGGTGTTCCAAAAGATATAAGATATATGGATACAATTTTGATTAGACAGACAGATTCTTTGGGAGGATATCTTCATTCACATGAAGCCAATCTGCAAGCTGGTTCGGGACAACAACAGGTTACAGTATATGATTACGAGGATATGATGAATGAATGGATTATTTTGCCTGGTGTCACAAAATTGAGAACAAGCTACTTAACTGGAGAAAGTGTTGACTATGAAGTTGTAAAAAGATCAAATATGATTATGTTGAAACACAAATTAACTGGGAAATATTTATACGTTCATCCTGACATTAAAGGTCCTGTTTCTGAAAAGGAAAAAGCCCATGAAGTAACTTGCAAAGAATTTGACGAGTCTTTGGATGATGCGGCTAACTTCATGTTCAGAATAGATTATTCATTACATCAAGAAAATTCAAATGTGCAACTAATTGACAACAATTTTGAATTAGTCGCTGCCTCAATATCAGGATGCAAATTGATATCTCATTTAGACAGATTGCCTCATTGGGGTTTCTTCCAGCAAGAAGTGATTTGCATGGAAATGGCTAAATATGAAAGATCTCAATTTATAATAGAAAAGATTGTTGATTCTCCTTCTGACATATCCAAAATAGAATATAGATTTTTGGAAAACTTAAAATGGGGTGATTTAATAAAGGGTTACCTGGTAAAGTCATGGAAGAAAGAAATCTTTGATGATAACTTGAAACTCAAGATAGATTCTTATCTTAACAAATTAACTGTGGTGTCTAACAAAGAAGCTATTTTTAAGTCTAGCCACCTTTACATTTTGCACTTGGTTACCATTGCTATAGTATTAGTTTCATTGATCTATATGTTAATTAAGATAGTAACGATTCTACCATTTGAAGGAAATGTTGATTGGTTCAAAAATATCGAATCTTTAAGAGCAAAGCAATTTAGATACTTCACAAATCTTTTGATTCTTCTGTTTGGCTTATTCGTTTTTAGCTTCTCTTTGATATATTTGCAAAATCATAGCATTCTCGGTCAAATGGTTTATCAATTTGGACTAACATTGCAGGTTATAATTGTCACTGAATTTATAAGTTTGCTTTTCTAAGTTATCTTTCCATATAAGTTTGTCATATAAAAGGCTTTAAAACTTTTAATGCCATTTTATGATTAATAAATAATATAGAATTTTACAATGGCATATATATATACATTGTATATATTTTTGTTTACAAAAAGTACCTATTGTAATTATGAATATTTGGTTAAAATTAAACACAATAACTGAATTACATCACAACCAAAAAAAGATTTGTAAACATAATTAAACTTTTTGGATGAGTATTTCATCGTCTCTAATAGGTTGCTCAAAAGAAATGCAGCTCAAGTCTTCAGAAATATGCAATTTAAAAATTGATTCGAACAACTTATTTAACAACTTTAAACCATATCAATTGCTAAAAAATGATATGACAAAAACAGTTTTGTTATTAATTGCATTGCGTATAATAAAAGTAATTAATATTGTGTGCCCTTTTACATGCTTAGATTTGAATTATTTAGATCATATAGTAGTTGAAACTGCTCTTACATGGAGAATGGTGCTCTACTTAATTGGTGTTTATAAGCAAGACATCAGTGTTGCCGCACTCTACACTCTGGATATTAAAAGTCTGAAGCTGTGGAAAACTTTGTTATACATCTTGCTACCATTGCAAACAAATATCATTTTAAAAGTTCTATCATTAGCTACTGATGGATTTTTTATTATTAACACTATGTTTTTAAGTAAGCCTATCGGTGTTCTACTTGGATTGTCTGCTTTTAAACTTTACTGCAATAAATTATTTATAGCAGCTATAAATTATTGGAAAGAAAGCACTGATGAAAAATCTGCAAATTCAAAATTCTCTTCTATTTGCAGTCCAAATCAACAGCTGATACTAGTAGAATACATCGATGACAAAAATAAAATCCAAAATCTCATAAAATCTTTAAACTATACACCAGCATTTCACTGTGCATCAACTTCAAATCCCGATTATCCAACAAGCATAGACAATGCCAAGCTGTATTTTAACAACAGAGCAGTACTGTTTGTGCCAACATTGTTGAACCAGCTTAAAGCAAAGATTGCTTATATAGTAATCAAAGCAACGTATGACTCAATATTTTAATAAACTTCAGCTGCATACTTACACATATGTAGATATATATTTTGCAAGCAAACGACTCAAATCTTTTGCTTTTTGCTGGCTGGCTCTTCTTCACAATCAGCTGGCCTTTTCTTTGCAACTACAAAACCATTTATCTCTTCAAAAATTTCAGAGCCAGAAGCAACATCGTTTTTCATGATATCAATTCCAGTAACCATAGTTTGTTGGTAGCTTTTAACTCTTAATCTTCCGCCTAACAAACAACTCAAAGCATTTTCTTTCATCATCCCACTATATACATCTGATTTTAAACCCAAGAACGATAATATTGATTCTACTGCTATTTTCCCTCTGACATTGACATTTTTCGTAGCACCTGAACTTATAACGCATGTTTTTATGCCTTTTCTGCAGCATCTCACAACTTGTTTAGCATTATTTACAAACTTGAGATTTCCTTGGTTGCTCATGTTGAATATATTGGAATAAAGAATTTCAACTTTTACTCCTCTTCTGGTGATCCCATTCATGGTTTTATGTTTCAAATGAAACCCATTAAAGTAGTTTGAATAATCAAAAGTGAGTATATCTACACTGGCACTGTTGCTACTTGCTCCGTTGTTGTTAGTAAGAAAAGCCAACCCTTTTTCAGATAAAGGCAAAATAGCCACAAGATCAAAGCGATTTGGGTTACTTGGGGCATTTAAGTTTATAAACAGTGATCCCAGTTGATTAGGATCATCAATTTCAACTGTTACTCTAGTGAATAACTTAAGATTTTTAGAAGCAAACTTTGATTCTAGCTCCGAAAAACACTTGAAGAAGGTATCCAAGTCGTCTTTTAAGCTATATTCATTCTTTTTCTGCTGTTGCTGCTGAGTCATCTGTTGTTTCTGTTTCTTACTAGGCTGATGATACATTTCAGGTGTCAATTGTTTATTTATCGCAACATGTGAGTAATTGAGTTCAATTAAGGTCGAAAGCGTTAGTTCTAGTTGCTTCAAAGACTC
The DNA here is from genome assembly GCA_019649515.1 of Hanseniaspora mollemarum. Taxonomy (NCBI): domain Eukaryota; kingdom Fungi; phylum Ascomycota; class Saccharomycetes; order Saccharomycodales; family Saccharomycodaceae; genus Hanseniaspora; species Hanseniaspora mollemarum. The sequence continues at coordinate 149,326 of JABFEO010000004.1, read as the reverse complement.
GCTTGAAACGTCTTGCGGAAATGGTATATTCAAGTCGCATTGCATATTTGATGATTGTTTCTTTGGCATTTTGAAATGGGTAATGCAGATCTAGCAATATTCTTTTCCCTGGTCTTTTCCAATTATCATTTTTGATGAGCCTAGACTGAAACTTTTTTATGCTTTGAAAATGGATGTGTTTAGCCTAAGGATATTTTTTGCTAGTCGGATATAACGAAAGACTTGTTTGTTTTAATCAATTGAAACTTTTGCATTAAAAAGATATACAGCTACAATAAATATATATCAAGTTCATTGGTGCTATAATTCCACCCTTGATTCACAGCCAGGACAGTTGTGCAATATACCATGAATCAGGTCGTCACATTCCATGCAAAAATCTCTTTTACAATCAACACATCTATATCTCAGTGTGCTCAACAAAGCATCAGAGTTAGATCTTCTTAAAAGAGGAAACTCTCTCTTGCATGAAAAGCAACTTGAGTATTTTTTTATAGCACCAGAATCTATCTCTTCAACAGGAACTTCTTGATAGTTTTTCAAGGGTATCAAATGATGATATGATCTTGCCAAGTGCGTAGAGAGAATAAGCATTAGTTCGCACGATGGACATTGTATTGGAAGGTTACAAACTTTGGAGTCGCAGCCAGGACAATAATAACCTCCTCTATTTAGTTTTGAATGACAGCTACAAAAACTTGGGGTTGATTCTATAATTCTAGTTGGAAAACCCATTTTTATTAGCGTAAACTCGCTACCTTCGGCCAACGGCAAGGGCTTTATTCTTTCCATAAGCAGTTCAGAAAAATGCTGTTCATTCATTGCAACATTGTAGTAACTACTATCCGACATATTGGTGATCTTTGATATTTTTTCACAAATATTGACCTGTGCCACCAATCCTATTATAGCCACTCTCACCTCCTGCTCTTTCAAAGCCGTCACTGTGTCCATAATGTTTCCTGGATCAGTACTACTCAATGAACCGTATAACAAAACCACCTCTTTTGTGCAATGTGTGGAAACTCCCATCAGCATACCTCTTGCCAACTCAAAGCCGTTTTGCAACGAAGCAAAACCCTTTGGTTCAACTCTTTCATGCTTCAGCTGAAGCAAAGCATCGATATGAAATTTGGGCGACCCATTCAAAGGTGATATAACTTGAGCTAATCCATCTTTCAAAGAAATAACTCCAATTTGAGAAATAGGGTTCATATTGAAAAACTCTTGCAAGAACTGAATTGTGTAGTTAAGAACACTCTGAAATCTTGAAGGTCTGTAGTCTTTTTCAGCCATTGTTTGTGACATATCTATAATAATGACCATAGATCTTATAATACCTCTTTGCAAAGGGGTTGTGTTGACAGAAAGCTTTTGGCTTCTTATATGCAGTATCTTATTCAAAAGCTGCTGGTCTTGTGCAGCTGCGTTAGGCTCTGTACCAACAATATCCCACGGTCTCTGTATCTTGTCTTCCCAAGAATAACCTGATTGCTGTTTACTTTCTTCTTCTTTTCTTTTTGCTTCTTCAGCCGCTTTCTTAACTGCTTCCTTCTGTTCAAGCTTTCGTTTCTTAATCGTCTTTTTTAATTCTAAGTCTTCATCTTCGTCACTGCTTAAATCACTAGGCTCACTTATGTCCAATTTATCATCAGTCTTAATGCTTCCCTGCTCCACGTCTCCTTGGTCTTTCAACTTCTGGTTAACTTGTTTTGACAAATTCTTCAATTTTTCAGCTTTGCTCAAACCTTCATCGTTCTCCTCTTCATCCTTTAAAGTTCTCTTTCTCTTGCTTTTCAAATTTGATTTGTTTATAATCGAATCGTTTTCATCATCTAATTCTTTTTTAATATTACCTGTCATAATAAAAAGTTAGTAGCAGGTTCTGATTACCACTCTTTTTTAAACTAGTAGACGGCCAGATATATATCATTTGTGTTAGGGCTTTTCCCTCTAACTGGAAATGCTTAAAAATGTTTCAGTTGCGGATTTAAAGAAATATTTACCTTGAACAATTTCACTAATTATATATTCAAATGTTAGAATTTTGGGTTGTATTTTGAAGGGTATGAGCTGCATATTATTCAGAGAAAATGCTATTAGCAGATTGCTGGTTGCTTATTTTCTACTACAGTGCCGTTTTGTCTTGCTTTTAAAACATCTAGATCTTTTTTCTTTTTTTGGAATTCAAAATCATCATAGGTTCTTTCTCGTTCTTTCAACTCTTCATAAACATCTTCTAAAGTCTTTACATGTTTGTTTTCAATTGATGTATCTGCCAAAACATATTCAGAAACGCTGTCATAATACTTCATATCACTTGCTGTTCCATTGAGTTCTAAAATCGCATCATTAAATAGTGATATTGTGGGATAGTATCCCAAACTGCCGTCATCATAGTACTTTCTTGGTATTAACATATTGATACTTTCCCAATCATTCATTTTTTTAAATTTGTTAAATATCTGCCTGTATCTTAGTGTTTCATAGTTCACCAATGTGAAGGGAGGCAGAAAGTTGGACAAGAAATTGTCATCGCGACTTACCAAATCTCCTTTGTAGTTGCCGTTTTGAAAGATCTTGACAAAAGAACCCTCAAGCTGAAGACTTTGGCTTTCTTTTAGCACTTCACTTTTTATAAAGTCTTGACTTTCGTAGTAAGTTTCATTTTTATATCTAATCAAAATTCTTTCTTTGATAATGCCTTTTTCTTTGATGTATATTTCATTGAGATCTGTGAGGTATCTGTTTAAATGAAACAGCTCGAACTCATCTGTCTCATTTGAAATAAGGTCCTTGACAAATAATTCTACTTGCTTGTATTGATCTTCCAGACTTGGTAGGCTCACCAAAAAGCCAATAGAATCACCTGTATGCATACTATTTTCATCATCAGAGGAGCTAATAAAAGAATCTCTTTTTCTGTTAAACAATCTCTCAAAACTAATGTCTCTGATACCAATGCTATTCTGCAGATCCGAGCCTACTGGCTGACCCAATGGAAAACATCTTTGAGAAATACCCACTCTAGTGTTACAATGTTTTAACCAATCAATATGTTTAATGTAAAATTCAAAATACGTCAATCCCTCTCTTAGACAAACGTTACTTCTTCCAGAAGCCCATCCTTTATGCAAGTTATTTTTTAAACTTTTCAGCGAATCTAAGGAATCTGTAAAAAAAAGATTACTGGGCCTATCAAAAGGACTTATATGCACCTTATCAACAAATTCACAGCTATCCACTTTTTCCGTATCTTTATCAATAATCTTACATAGATTGTACTTATATTTCCTTTTGTTTATAGGAAGATTATCAAACACATTTTGAACATTGCTGTTTTCTTGCGAAGTGGATAACTCACAATCTGGTGTACTGTTATATGTCATTGCTTAGGCTTCGACATCCACTTTGGCAATATACAGTGCCGTTTTTATAGTTGATTACGAATCCAAACAGCCTTGAAATCCTTCCTTGCCACAGAAGTCTCAAATGATATGCCTGTAAACAAACTTATAGTCACATGACTAAAATTGCTTTTTTGCCAGAGCCCGTGCCAAAAAAGCAGCATAAATAACATTCAGGAGAGTGAAAATTTTTTTCCTTTTTCGAGCATTAAAGCTGGGCAAGCAGCAAACGTGAATCAAAAACAGGACTAAGAACCAAGTTACTTTCAGCTTATATTCATTTAATAAAACAGTCATGTTTACTCCAATTCTAGGTGTTTCTTTTGGTAATATTTCCTCTTCTATTGCTATTGTCAAGCAAGATAAAAAATCCACTTTAGAAGTTATTGCCAACCAAGATGGTGAAAGATCCATCAACTCTGCTCTATCTTACAAGCAAGGTAACGAATATCATGGTGGTCAAGCTATTCAACAATTGGTCAGAAACAGTAAGAACACTATAATCAACTTCAGAGATTTCTTGCAATATGACAAGTTTTCTGCTATTCCAGCTGATTTATTGAAGAGATGCGAAGACTCCTGTAGACTAATTGATATCGGTGGTGACAAACCAGGTTTTGAATATGAAGTTGATGCAGGATCTGTCACCAAGAAATCTCTTGTTGAAGTTACCGGTAATCATTTCAAACAATTAAAATTAGCTGCTGATGATTATACTTCTTTTGATTTCCAAAAATGTATTTTGACTGTTCCAGAGTTCTTCATCGAAAACGAAACTGCTATCAAAAACTTGAAAGAAGCTACTAAATTGGCCAACATGGAAGTCGTTCAATTTTTACCAGAAACCTCTGCCGGTTTGGTTTCTTTGACCGATTCTAAGATCTCTCTTGAACACAATATTGGAAAAGATGGAAAGGACAAGAATGTTGTTGTTGCTGACTTTGGTGGGTTCACTTCCACAGTTACAGTATTTGCTGTCAGAAACAATGGTATTATGACTAACTTAATAACTAACACTGTCAACCATTTGGGAGGTGAAAATTTTGATGACTCTTTAATGGTAGCCCTTGCTAAGGAATTTGAATCCAAACACAAATTGAGCGGAACTTTGAAAGACATCAGATCAAAGCAAAAAATGAAACAAGCAGCAATTGTTACTAAAAAAACTCTATCCAATGTTACCAATGCAGTTATTGGTATTGATTCATTGTCTCAGGGTATGGATTTCCACACTTCTATGAACAGAATGAAATACGAGTTGATCATCATGCAAACTGTTAACAAAATGGCTGCTTTGGTTAAGGATACCATTCAAAAAGCTAACTTGGATTTGTTAGAAATTGACTCCGTTGTTTTAACAGGTGGTTCTTCTTTTACTCCAAAATTGAATAACGCTATATCTTACTTATTTGATGAAGATATCACAACTATAGTTTCTTTGATCAAGGGTAATGAATCTCAGCATCCTGATGAAATGATATCTGCAGGTGCCGCTTTACAAGCTGCTTTATTATTTGATGATGAAACCGAACAATTAGATAACTTGGTACAACACTCCGTTGATGTTCCTCACTTAAACAATTTTGTGGGTGTATTGAATGCTGAAGGTAAATTCGAACCTATCTTCAACAAAAACACTCCATTACCTGCTAGAAAGATTATCAAATTATACAAACAAACTGCTGATTTCCAACTAAATGTATACACTGGATCAATTGAAATTAAAGAAGAAGAAGAAGCAGCTGCCCCAAAGAAAAGTAACAATGCAGGAGATGATGAATCTGATTGGACTGATTCTGATGATGAACCTGAAATTATTAGATACAAGACCTACAAGAAAGACGAATTATTGTTTACTGCTCCTGTAAAGGCAGTTGGCGCCAAAGGCTGTGAATTGACTTTTGAATTATCTAAGGAAGGTACTTTAAAGGCTTATGTTAGAGACAATATCTCTAAGAAAATTTTATGTAAAGTCGAATAAGCATTATGTATGATCAGTATAAAGCACTGAATGACATTTACTGTTTTTTCTATATGGAAAAACTAACATTTGAAGTTAAGCACCGAAACGTATGGAAACTACACTTTTATGATTGATTTCATCTCTTTTAACGAACAAAGCTCGCAAATAATACGACCTTGGAGCACTCTACTGCTACTCATGTTTATAGTAAAGTTTATTAGGTTCAACTTGTCTCACAATTGTTTGACAGTTCCAAAAATGGTCTCTTGGGCATTGTGGTACTTGAAATTCGTAAATCAGCTTATGTTGAGAGAGTTGCTGAAAATCTAGAGCATTTTTACGGTGAAGAGTCTTGCCCCAATAACAAGACTTCATTTTAGTAAAGAGCCTTTTCTGCAATGGAATAGACGTGTAAGCAAGAAACAAGGCACCATATAAGCTCTCTAAGAGCTCCAAACGCTGAAAGTGTATCATTTATATAGGTAGCTAAAGCTTTAATTTACCTTGAACACAGCAAAGGGCTGCTTCCACCACTGCCTTAAAGGGTAAGGAAAGGTCCAAAGAATACTTTAAAACGCTATTCTCTCGAAGTTCATACTATTTACCCCTGACAACTTATCCCATAGGAAAGCATCTTGTATTTCAGCTTAATATAAACTATAAAGTTAACTGGAAAAAAAGCTATGTACATTGGTAAGAAAACAGCTGTTAGCCATTTTTCATTAATATAGTTAAAAGCTGTCCAAGAGTGGCTTTAAGATCATCATCTGTGGTGTTGTAAAGAAAGCACTTTGTTCTCCGAAGTTACTGAAAAAAACACAATTACAAAATGAATAATGAGCATGGATAAATTATTCATAGAAATGCTTTCAAAGGATGTTTATTTTTTTCTCATATATAAGGCGGACTTTGAAACTAAATGGATCTGCAGAAAAAGAAAAAACCCCAACACAAGTTGCAAAACTTTAATTAACCACACTAAAACATACAATCACATGTCAGTTCTATGCTCTTCTGCTAATCCACCTACTTTCCATATCATTGGTTTGGGAGCTATGGGATCAATCATTGCTTACGCTTTGCAAAGTAAATTTCCCACCTACAACATTGTACCAATTCTAAGAAGCGCAGAAAAGGTCAATACTTTCAAACAGAAGTATAACTCGAAATTCACTTTGCACAGACAATACAACGCCAACACAGTGGAGGTTTCTCAGCCGTTTGGATTAACTACCTCGTTGGATAGTGTCAAGGAACAGCATATTGATAACCTCATTATCACAACAAAGACATACCAGTCGATTGAAGCTTTAAAGCCCATTTGGAGCAAAATCGACGAAAAAACCAACATCATTTTGATTCAAAATGGATTTGGGTGCTTTGAAGCTCTGGCCGAAGCTTTCCCAGAGATCATTGAGAAAAACTACCGAATTTTCCAAGGTGTTATTGCACATGCTGTTTTTGGATCTTCCCAAAACTTCAGTGAGTTTTACCACGCAGGGTTTTTGGACTTGAAAGTTGCTCAGATCAACGGGTTTGAGAGCTCCAAGGAATGCAAGATCCAGAGCAATGAAGAAGTTGCTCAACTGGCGCAACACAATCAGCTGTGCTCAACTCTGAAAGAGATCAACCTGGATGTTAAGGTTATGTCCTATCAAGAGTTAATCATTGGCCAAATCAAGAAATTCTGTGTCAACTGTTGCATCAATGGAATGACTTCCATTTTGGATTGTATGAATGGTGATTTTCAATACGAAAAAGAGGCCACTCTTGACTTGTTTGAGGATGTTGTTCAAGAGGTTCTGGACATTTTCCCCTTAGACCCCAACATTAAAAAAGTTTTTGCCTATGAAAACAAGGAAGGGATGCCTGTTCTAGACTTGAGCTTTGCGCAAAACACCAGGAAGTTGGCTCAATGGGTCTATCAAATCGGTGCTGTTGACTGCGGTGGGAACTCCTCATCAATGAGAGAAGACGTCATCAATAAAAGAGGGACTGAAATAGACTTTATCAATGGCTACGTTTGCTTTTTAGCTAAGAAATTGGGTCTGCCAAAGAGTGCTTGCAAGGTCAACCAAACTGCTGTTAATTTACACAAGATCAAATGTGAAGTTGTTAAGCACTCCAGCTTAAAGTAGTCAGCTGATCAAGCAGCAAGTCAGCATATATACTTTTTCAACCTATAGAAGTCTTGTATAAGCGAGCAAATCCACTGAAGCCATGCATTACTTGCAATTGACAACCCCAATCAGCTCATTCAGCAGCCCGTCATTAGCCCCAAAACCTTGTGCCTTATTTGATCAAACTGCCTGATGGCAAGCATGTTTTTAAATCCGACTAGGACTCTGCTCTGGCTTTCGTACCACCGTCTTGTTTATATGCGGAACAGAACGAAAATTTTTTTTCAGCAAATAAGGGAAGTTGTTTTGTAATAAAAGTGTTTTATTAATATGCGAAGTAAGCTCAGGGCCAAAAAGTAACCAAACACCAACAAACGTGGAGCAAGAACCTGACAAGGAGGCAAGTAAAATTTGAAGAAGTATTTTTTTTCTTATATATTTATCCAGAAGATTTCATTAGTTCTGTTCATTCACCATAAAAAGCGGGCCCTATATTCTTTTTGTTTTGATTAAAAGAAAATAGTTGTGATGTCCATCGACAATCTAACGAACTCGAAGGAAGGATCCTTTAAAGATGAGATTTCCGATCTAAAAGAGCAGATTAGATTAATATCTAGCATAGTTGGAGAAGTAACAAAAACAGATCAGACTTTGACCAAACAAACGATCCACCTGTTGACTGAAAATATCAAGGTTCTGGTTAATAATCAGCAAGTTTTGGAGAACAAATTAGACGACGCTTTGAAAAACCAATTCAACACAGACCAGGTTGTGAATGAGTTGAACTGGAAAGTGACGAGGCTTTTGCAGTTGACTGCATTGGATTTGTCCAATAATATTACTGAATCAAAAAAAATTACAACTACCAAAATCACTGCTGCTAATAGCAGCACTACTAAGCCATCGAACACTGTTCAGGTGGATGGCTCAAAGATAACAATCACAAACAAGGATCTGGCAAATTCACTAAACAGCACTGTAACTAAGCTTCCCATTAAACACAACATACCCAAGTCGAAAAGATATTTTCATGATCCTGTCTCAAATAAAAGGCTTCTATCGGTGGATAAAAACGCGAATGAACAAAATGGAGACCTGTATTCAAAAGATGCAAATAGCGCCACTGGAAACCAAACTTCAGCTACCATATCCTCAAGCACGAATATTTCCTCCAGTGCCACAAGCGATGCATTAACCGAACCTGATGCTGCCAAAGCACTATCGCCAGCTATAAACAACAGTATTGTGCACGAGGGCAATCCCAGCCACAGTAATGAGGACCCTCCTTTGAAAAAAGCCAAATTGAATGCAATTGGCAGTTCTTCCAATGGCAATGCAAACAAAGATACGTGACTTTTAAGCAACTTCTGCGGAAATAATCGTGCCTAATATGGAGCTGTATTTATAAATATATAAGAACAAGAAACCTTTTCAGTCATTGCAACGTTTTGCTTGGCGCAGCGCCTGCCTGGCCCAAGCTGTGCTGCGCCATGCCACGCTAAGCACTCTCTGCCAGGCATCGCATGAACTGAGGAACGTTTTGTCACGTGACCAGAGTTTTAGCCTCGTCTTCGTGCTGTCGCTTTTTCTCCTGGGGGGGTGGGGGTTTCTCAGTATTTCTGCGGTGGATGTAACACGCTCATAGGACACGCTGAGGTCAGGATACATAAACTTCTCTCCGTGGGATATGCAAACCTTTAATCACGGGACCCTATGCACGGCCCAAGCGCATACATTTTCTCATCTCAATGAGGCATAAGTCTTACATAAACAGCCAATATAGACAGATACACTATACTTAGAAACGATAAAAATCTATGGTAAGTTTAAATCCGGAAATCAGAAACATGAAAAATAGGATCCTAAACAAAATCGAAAAGACAATTCATCAAGAAACAAGACGTAAATTTTCCTGTGAAACTAAACCAAAGTAATCATCAATTTGGCAAAAAACCCAGGAACCCAGAATTGGAAATTGGTTTGAATTATTTTGATGAGCAAAGATTTGGAGTTAAATAGCTCTTTAAAGCCCGTACTGAGTTCAACCACCTCATTTCAGAGAAAAAAACGATCCAATACACTGTCTTCTATATCTAGCAATAACAAGGCTAAAAAAACGGTTACTTTCTCTGAGTATGATACTGTGATCACACCAAAGTTGATTACGATTAACAGCAATGAGGGGCAATTGTCTGATGAGTATAGCAGTGATTATGGTTCGGAAGAAGGAGAAAGTGAACACTACGAGCTAACTGAAAGTGGGAAGGTTGTTTTGATCATTAAGAAAAACAACCAAGCTTCTAACACCTCTGGGGACAGAACAAGACGATTTTCTATTGGATCAATAAAGGATTCCCTGTTTAATAGAAGAAAACAAAACAAGCATGGCAAACATCAACATAAGTGCTCCTCTAAAAACAACAAAAAAAAAACATTCAGCTTCAAAAATGTTATCTTCAATATTGACTACAAGATGACGGACCCAAATTCTTTAGTAAGGCTCAACAAAACCTGGAAAGTCTTTCCTTTTCATTTATTTCCCATACTAAAGTACTCTTTTATCAATACAGACTATGATTTGGTGAAATCCTTGCTTGTTTTGATACCTTGCCAAATAGTCTACCTGTTGCTACAAGTGATTCCAAACACTAATTACGGATACATTGCTACAGACCATAACAGTAGTTTTAAGTCTTCTGTGAGAGGTCACAGAAACTCTCATAGCATCAAGAGAAAAAAAAAAAATAAAACTATGAAAGCCAATATTGTTATTTTGCTTGAGTGCATAATAGTACTACCAATCGTTTCATTTCTGCTCTCGTTCTTTATAATTATTTGTGGAGGACCAATGGGTAGCTTTAAAGAAACTTTTTATTTAGCTTGCCATATCAATGCTATTAGCTTGCCAATGGGATACACCTTGATAAACTGTAATTTTAAACAAGTAAACCTGAAAAAATACTACATTATAGTTCTTTTGGGAAGTTGGTTGGGATGTTTCGTTATTCCATTGGACTGGGACAGAGATTGGCAGAGATGGCCAATAAGTTTGGTTGTCGGTGCCTACATTGGTGGTATCATTGCATATGGTATTGGTATTTATATATAAATTTCTATATTCTAGATATGTCTAGCTTTTAAAACATTTTTTTTATTGAACTAATTTTTAAGAATGAGCTGTCCTTCTCCAGTACATTTCAAGTACTTCTTTCCGCTTCCATATAACAGCTTGCTGTCAGAATTTATATCTGTCCATTCAAACTTAAGCTTGGCATTGTTTAGAAAGCCTATTAAGCGATCGACTTCAAAAATCAATTCTTGGTCCTTTTCCATTGCGATATGTTGAAGGTTGTTCGGACTGATTAGGGTTAAAATACCCATCCCCCCTACGGTCTCAACATTTTTACCTGAATTCACTCTTGTAACATTTTCAGAATAGGAAAGAATATTTTCATTTGGATTTAATATGGTATATGAATTGCTAAAATTAATAGCCAGTGTGTGCGTGTTAGTGGTATCAGTGAATAGATTAATCAATATGTTTGTGGGCTTGTTTAAAGTAGAAATTTTTTGAAAGTTAGTATTATCACTAATAAACTCTAAATTAATACTCCCCTCTTCCATATGCTTGCTCTTGGAAGCTCCAAAGCCAAATAGTGATTTATACCATGGTGTGGATTTTTTAGCTGCTGAAAGTTCGTTTTTCTTTTCTTGAATTATACCTGAAAAATTCAAAGACTTTATGTAGTATGTGGATAACGGCGGCAACTTTAAAACTAAGCACGAATTGTTTTTGCTGTGCTTTTCAAGTTTTGGAATGTTAGAGAATGGGCCTTTTGAGGTAAACTTTTCAAACCTATTATTGGTTGCTTGATGTTGCAAAGGCTCCAAACTTCCCTGGAACCTTCTGAACATAGAAGCCGAAAATTTACTACAGTGACTGATTTGTTGAACCCTTTTTATATAAAGCATTATTTAGTAATATGTTCTGGGCAGAATATATAATTAGGTTAGTAAATGTCAGTAATTGTTACAAACATCAAGCCAATGAACTGTAATGTATTAAAATGAAATTGGCCAAAAGTATTTCTTGGGGCTCCAGATGTCAAATCTCTCAACGTAGTCCCGAAAGAGCAAAAGGACTATAGAGAAGTGTAATGTCGAAAATCACAATTAATTTGTGTATTAGGTGAATATTTACTTTACCCAAAAAAAAACAGTGGAAAATTTTGCCTCGCGTATTTATTTACCAGAGTTTTTCACTTGACCATTTATTTCTTAGGTTAAGAATAACATTATTGGTTGGTTTAGCTTAAGAGAACATGTGACTTATAGATTTTAAAGCATTTGGAGTTAAAGGGTTACCGTCCTTATTGCTTTGTCCAAATGAAGGGTGAATGGATTTACCAGCATTAATGCTTGCTAACAGTATGCCATTGAAGTCTTTAACAATCGATTCGTATGTCATGGGTTCTTTTTGCAAGTCCTCATTACCGTTACTGCGTACATGTGCACCATCACCGGCCTCGATCCCTATCTCATTAGGATCTCTCTCTGTATCTTCTATATTTTTGATATAAAACTCAAGCAAATCCAGCAAACTGTTATACTTTTCATTTTTGAAATTGAGGCTAATATCATCCATATTCATGACAAAAAAGAGCTTGAAGTTCTTTAAGGTATGCTTGAACAAGGAAGGATTTAGATGGTGAAGAGAGTAGAAAACAGTTACCAAACTAATTAGAATATAGCTAATCTTTGAGTTCAACAAAGCGTACTGATGAGCGACAGCTTTTAGACTGCTGATTTCGATTAAATTGCTTAAAGTGGATAGTATTGATGAAAACAAGTCATTTAGCAAAGGCTCATTACTGCTCTCCTCATTTTGAAAGGCATTAACCAAAGTGTAGTGCTTTGAAGCGACGGCGCTTCTACTTTTTCTACAGTTGTTTGTGTGTAAGGTGATAATGTTGATAACTTTGTAGTATTTCCAGTATAAGTTATAATTCAAAAAGGTCAAAAAAACGTCTATGCTTTCAATTATTGATTTACTGCTTTTAAGTGTGTCTTGGGTAATACTTTCAAGAAACTCATCGACTGTTTTGAACTTGCCCATATCTAGTTGCTTAAATAACTCGCTCAATATGTAGTCAATTTTAGAATTTGTCAAATTTATGTTGTTAGACAACTGTTTTAGCAGTCTGTTGTCGTAATCAAATGATCTTATTACTGACTTTAAACCCAAAAATTGTTCTTTGTCTTTAATCACATCAATCTGATATTCCATTAAATGCTCATCTTGTAAGTTAATCAAATCCCATTTATAAAATACTGGATCTTTAAGGTGATACAAAATTTGTTCGATAACCCTAAGTTTATCCACGTTTTCTGTTTTTTGAAAAGTTATGCACCAGTTATAAAAGCCTGTTACATTTGCTTCTAGTAGAGCAGTGTTGTTTCCTTCAAATTCTTTAATCATGTTTAGATGACTGTTGGTCAAATCTGTTTTTGAAGGATTATTGTTCTTGATAAGCGTCAAAGTGATCAAAGTGATGAAGTTATACTCCAATAACAATAAGTTTTCTAATTTACTGGTTTTTGTAATGTCAATAATATTTGTTTCTGGAAAGTCTGATAGCGAGGATTCTGCTGAACCAAGTTCGTTATGGAATCTTATTATGTCTTCTTTCCCTTTTCTTCCTCGCTTAAATGTGTCTTCCTTTAAGGCAGAAGGAGTTGTGGTGTTGCCCTCACTCATGTTGAAATCTCTTAGTATATGCAGGTTTTTCTTGTAGCTATTGCTTTCAAATAACTTGAACATCTTTTTAGGGAAAACACCATTGCTGATATAATAATTATTAAAATAGTCCAACAGGAAAACGGATTGCTCAAAGGAAACCTTATTCAATGAGACAGGTTTTAAAAGATTTGAGATGTCTTTCTCCTCATCTTCGTCTTTAGTTGATTGAACCTCCCACAATTCTCTTTCAAGTTTTTTCTTTAACGACTGCAATTCTGGCGAAACTGCTATTAAGTTTTTCATTCCATACAAAGTATCAAATGGCTGTTTGTCCTTTTTCCAAAGCACAAATGGAACTGAATCCTTGAATAAACTGTCATCAAAATTTTCAATACTTGAATCACGGTCAGTGCCTGTTGCAGCGACCTCATTTTCTCTTGCACCATTATCTTCTTCTCTGCTGGCATTTAAAGTGCTGCTTGGAGCCTCGCTTTCAGCATTGAAGTTCGATTCAAAATCACCACCACTTTTTCTGAATTCCAATTCTCTCTGCAAAAAATCCAATCTATCTTTTAGTTTTACAACTTGCTTTTTTATCACTTCAATGTCATCGTCTAAAGCGATTATATTGCTGTACTCATTGTTGAACAGAATGTCATAGAGATCATTGAAAACAGGAACATTGTTAATTCCAATCAGATTGCTACTTTCCTTCGACATTAAAAGCCTTTGCTCCATATTTTTCAAATTGCTTGTCAGCTTCATGGTGTAGTCCTGCAGTTTGGGCAATGTCATTGCCATAATTGCATTTCCGTTAAGCAGCAACGATGTTCCGCCACTCAAGTCAGATAAGTCTGCGACCACAAAATCGTTAGCATTATCTGCTTCGTTTTGCTTTCTTCTTTTCCATCTACTTAGGGAGTTATTTTGTGCCCAATCAGACATGTGCCCATTTGATTGGCCCACCAGATCAGAGGTTGGCGTTCCCATTTTCCCATCAACAATGCCTATTGTTGTGTTGTTTCCAATCATATTAGGATTCAGCTGAGAAACATCTTTCTTGATCTTCCGTGTATATATGAATTCATTCGGATTCACCGGAATCCCGCTTTCTTCCATTCTCTTCAGTCTCATGTTCTTTTCCCAGATGTCATACTTGATCTCATTCGGATCGCTCAAATCGATCAACTCAAAGCTTCCGTCAGTCGTTCTTTTAAACCCTCCAGGCACTAATGGGTATAAACACTCTTCATTTCGTTTTTGACAGTTCAAACAGGCGGGCTTATTTCTCGAGCATGCAAGTTTCCTTGCTCTACATTGACAGCAAGCCGGACTGGCGTTTACTCTAGGCATACTTTCTCGCTAAATGTTGTTTTTCTTAGGGCTATGATTCTTTTTTTTTTACGCGGTTCTTTTCTCTCTTCGTTCTTAGTGCAGTTTTATTAATCAGAACCAGAAATTAAAAAACAGTGCAATTTGGCAAGAAATCAACTTAAACTTTGGTGGGGTTTCTTTCTTGTTTTGTCCTGCAGGTCTTTTGAACGCAGCAGTGTTTGTATCCTTTCTCTGGATTCCCTTAATCAACAATGAGGATGCCAAAAATAAAAAAAATTTTTATGACACGTGACATTCTAAGTCCGATGACGCCCGTCTTCATTCTTAATGGTGGATTGTGGTGATTTAAAAGAGCTATATATTCTGGCGCGCCTATGACTTATACTTATCAAGCAATAAAATATACTAGTTTTGATCATCTTCTTCTGAAAAATTTCCTAATTATTTCAAGTTGTTACTGTATCTTTTCGCTTGCTTAAAACGAGATCTTTTTGTTTTTTTTCTTTTGAGTGGACTTGTTTTGAAGAGTAACAACAATTTTTTCTTTTTCAGCTTCTTCTTCAGACTCAACATCCATCTCTTCGTCTTCCTCACTTTGCTCTTGCAATAGCTTCTTTCTTTCTTCCTTTTCTAGTTGTTTTTGTAATTCGACTTGTCTAACCTTCAACAAATGCTCGTTCTTCTTAACCAACAATAAGTCTCTCTTGAAATCTGTTTCATCGTTATTTTTCATTCTTAGTTTGTAGAATTGTCTTTCTCTTCTGGCTCTTATTTCTTCGATCTTACTCATTGCCTTCAATGTGTCTTGAATTAGATCTCTATTATATCTTACAGGAATATTTCTTCTTTTGGCAAAAGTAAGGGAAGAATCAACTATCAATTCTTTACCTCTAGATTTTCTGAAGGCTTTGGTCCATTTCAACTTTCTAGGGTTTCTCTTCATCTTGAAGTTTTTATGACATTTAGATCTGCAAAATCTGAATTCTTTGGCATCGTTTCTAACAAACATGATACCATGTCCGGGATAACAAGGAGATGAACAAAAATGACAGGAAGTAATTCTCATCTTCTGTATTTATTATAAATAAAAAGGGTTGGTCCTACTTTACCCTTTTTTGTATAATCAATAAACTTCTTCAGATTAATAGTAATAGCAGTATTCTTGTATTTTTTTTTCTTTTACTGATATTGCAGAGTTTGTAGATTTGCTTAAACAGGAAATTAGCAGGTGTCCAAACTTGGAGCGAATTTTTGTTTGACCTTCAAAAAGCAATTTTGTGCTACCGTATTTTCTCCCGGAACTCTGAACAAAACTTTCAACACAGAAAAATTTTTATTGACTTTTATCTTCGTGGTATATATTAAATCTCGATAGGTGAGAAGGAATAAGATGGCATATACCAAACATCCCTGGTAATATTTGCGGTACAAGTGGTTACCTGCACACTTCTTTAAACACTTAATAGGATATCAAAATGTCAGCTCTCATTAGTAACAGTAAAAAGCAGTTGATTATTCAACAACTGGAGGCTCCAGATATTAATGATGTGATCAGCAAGTCATCATCGTTAGAAAGGAGATATACGGAAAGAACAAAATATGCCATCTATTGGAATAGCTCGTTAAATTACTTTGAATCACATAAAGGAGTAGCAGCACTAGCAGGTTTTGTTGCTCTATATACAGTAGCAGGAGCCTATAAATCCACCTCGAACTTCATTAAATTGATTCACAGAAATCTAAATCCAAATGCTGCGAATACTCAGAAAAAGTTTTTGACTGGAGGATTTGACTCCAAAATGAATAAAAAAGAAGCTTTACAAATACTAGGGCTAACAGAAGGCAAATTGAATGAAAAAACTTTAAAGAAAACTCATAGAGGTATTATGCTGGCAAACCATCCTGATAAGGGAGGCTCCCCATACCTGGCCACAAAAATTAATGAAGCTAAAGACTGGTTGTTGAAGAATGTTTCGATTCCTAAAAACTAGTATTCGTTGTAGTTGAATAAAATCAAAAAATACTTTTTTCATGTACATAATAAGCAAAAACGTATGGTCTCTGAATTCATTATTAGAATGATTTTCTGGACACCCATTTGCTCTCACAAAGGATCTGCTTTATATAACCATGCAAATGTCATTTTCTTCCCTCCAAGGTGCTGAACAGCCAGGACACCATTTACCATCAACGATGGAATTATCATTTTTATTCAAACCTAACTTGTTCTTTTTCAAAAATGAGTATGTGCAATCTAAGCACACGCCACATTCTCTGCACTCTTTGCAGATTATTCCTTGATGAGTGGCTACTTTCTTTTTACAAAAACGACAGTTTACTCCGCAATCAAAATAGCTGCCAAATTCCATCTGAAATTTAACTGTGGTTCTGTATTGCTTGCTAGGATCTCGATAAAACCACTGCTGCTGAACTAACTGATCTAAAATAGCTTTAATCGAGCCGAGTCTTAACTGGTAGATTTCGTCTTTTTTGGTGTTTGGTTCTCCAACTGCGCTATTGTGTTCAGAGTTTTCTTGTAATTGCTGCTGTTGAAACTCTTTATACTGGTTAACATACGACTGTTCGACTTCTTTTAATGTGTAAGAGCAAACTTGCAATGTTGGCATGTCAATTTCTTTATTTTTTAAAGCATCTATAAATTCAGGAAACTTCATATGCTCGATAATTGCCAAATTTGTGAGTAATTTAAAGACTGCTATTAAGTAGTATTCATCTTCCTCTCGAATAGATTCAACATCAACCATGATGCCTCCTTCATATTCACGATACAATTGATCGTTCTTTGGCGATGAAAAGGTAGCCACCAAAGACTTAATAAAAAAAAGCTCATGATTACTGAATGCCGATTGGTAAGCCAATTTTGAGCCAAGGTGTTTTCCTGGTTCATTTTTTATAAAAGCAACATATATTTTAGTGATATTACCCCATGATTTAATTTTCTCGTTTATCTCCTGATCACTAAAGTTGAACTTATTGGATATGCTGTTATATAGTATGTTATACTCCTGACAATTCATTTGGTGAGATACACAAAAATCATAGCCATTAGCTCTGAAATGTAATTCAAGTTTCGACACAATATTGTTTTTCATATGCGCCAGATCATCTTTATTGTTGAGATACTTATTTTCAATAACATCTCCATTTGAATTTAAAATTGATTTTCCCCCGTATATGTACTGATAATAATTTTCAACAAGATAATTTTCTGAGACATAGCTGTGTCGATTCGGCTTCATGTTCATTAAACTTTCAACAGAATTCTCAGTTTCACCACGCATTTTCGTCAAATAGTCTACATATAGAGTTAATAAATAGTCATTTATGAATCCATTACTTGTGTGTTGAATAAAGCCCAAAATCGTGGAAAGATATTTATTTTCATTTAAAGACGTGGTGCTTCCGCTGCTTGTTAACATTAACAAACAATAAATTCACAGGGTTTAGTAAAGTGGTGATATAATAGCACTATTTTCGTTGGTTCAAGTTTATGGGGGTTGGTATCCTCTGCTTTCGCGTGTACCAGCCAGCACTAAACGGCAGGAAAACCAGCCAGTAGTTCTCGCTGCTATTAGGCGTACTACTCTTCTTGCTGTTGAGCGGATACTGCCATTACAAGTCACGTGCAATAAACTATGAACACCCTGCCTCGCTTACAGGCTTCTCACTAGGATACGGTTTGTAGCTAGCTTAGGTGCAATGGCAAAGTACAGCACATGAAATATGGTCATTTTAAAGAGATTAAAGTTCTAAAAAAAAAAAAGTGTATGTATTATTAGAAAAACAGAGGAAAACAAAAAAAGAATTCGCTTATTCCTATTTAATGCCAAAGCGTGAAACTGGAACAATTGTTTAATGGATGATGAGAAGCAACCAAAAACCATTTCCATATCCAACCGCTTCATTTTACTGCTGTATTTTAAACAATAATAATAAGCTCCTTTGCCAGGTATAGCTTTGAATACTAGAAAACCAAGAGGTGCATAAAAATTTAGCAAATTTTTTTTCTATTGGAAAGCCATCATTGCTTATTTAATGACATTTAAGGGCTTCAGATCCAAGAATTTGCCATAAATTCATTTTAAAGTAGTAAGCAGCTCTAAAGACTTTTGCTACAGCAAGGGTTTTTAAGTTTGTGCTGCCCCTAAATTCCACTGCAAACCATAACAATAATAAACAAACCATCAATTGATTAAACCAAAACTCCGTGGCACATGACCTGCTTATTTAGGCAGATTTTTCATCGATTGTTATTTTTTCCTTTGTTGGCCTTTAAAAGCTGGATCACCGCCATCTCCGATGTTGCAACATAATGGTATAGTAATCAGGAAAAGCAACAAAAACCTGCTTAATACAAGAAGATATCCAACTATCTATCGCTAGCATATTTTGTTTATTAAAATCTTTCTCAAGTAAGCTTAAACCAAATATTTTCTTTATGTCGTCTTTTAATAGTAGAAGAAAATCTTCCATACTGTTACCCAGCCAACAGCAACAGCAAATGGCCATGTTGTCTATGGGAAAGAGCTCAAGCATTAACAAACATGTTTCTTTATTGAACCCAACTCAGCAGCAAGAAACAGAAAGCATCGATATATATCAGAGCGTTAGTGGCGAACACGATCCGCACAACATACATGCGATCAATTTAATGAACATATCTCAGAGAACAAGCATTGCCAAAGAATTGAATTATTATATTGCTAACTCTGTACCGCTGATTACCACTTTTCTGTTACAGTACTCTTTATCATTGTCATCTTTGTTTATTGTTGGTAACATGTGTACCATTAAGGAGTTTTCTTCTTTATCATTGGCAATCATGTTCTATAACATTACTGGGCTATCACCTATCGAAGGCATTGCCACTTGCTTAGACAGCTACTGCTCCACTTCATATACTTCAGGAAATTTGAAGTACGTTGGGGTCTTTGCAGTAAGATGTTATCTTTTAATTCTTTGTATGTTTGTTCCTATTATTATTTGTTGGTTTACCAGTAACTATTGGATGCAGTATTTTTTGCCTCCACAACATTATGATTTAATACCTGATATTGCCAGATTTTTGAGGGTTATTACTTGGGGTATGCCAGCCTTGACTCTTTTTGAAACAGGTAAGAGATTTGTACAAGCGCAAGGATTTTATGAGATAACTACACTCTCTTTGATTTTTATTTTCCCTATAAATCTGTTTTTGATTTATTTCTTAACCTCAAAATTAGGCTTTATTGGTGCCCCTATTGCCATGGCCATGTCTCATTGGTTGATGGGCTGCTCATTGGTAGTGTATTGTTTAAAGATTAGACCAGAAACCTTGCAATGCTGGATGCCTTTAAACGCTAAAGTTCCAAAGAAACAAGAAGAGTTGGTGGAGGAAGAAGTAGAGCATGATATTGTTCAACATGATTCTTCAAAATACGGCTCATTAAACCACAGAGCGCCTGCTGTTTTTGAAGAAGAGTTAGTTTCGCCTTTCTTACAAAATTGGCTTTCAATGCTAAATCTAGCTTTTCCAGGATTATTGATGATTTTATCTGAATATTTGTCTTTTGAAATTTTAACCATCTTCACTACATTTTTAGGAGACGAAGAATTGATTGCAATTCAAACTGTCATTGCATCTCTTGGTACATTAATGTACCAAGATTTATTCGGTTTAGGTGTTGTTATATCTACAAGAATTGGTCAATTTATTGGGTCTGCCTATTTTAATTCTGAACCACCTTTATCTGGCATTAATAACATTCCTTCAGAATCCGAAGAAAAAGCTATTTACAATGCTAAGAAATCTATTTTAGCAGGCCACATAGCTGCTTTTGCAATTGCCTTGTTCAATTTTGTTATTTTAACTCAACCTGTTTTTTCAAAACCTCTAATTTCCTTATTTACAACTGATCCAATTGTTGTTGAGGGTTCTATTAAAATTATTTGGATTTTAGGAGTCAACCAGTTATACGACGGGTTTTCTGTTTTGTATTCTTCAATTTTAAGGGCTCAAGGAAGACAAAACATAGGAGGATTTTTGAATATAATAGCTTACTATGTTATTGGATTACCTGTTGCTTTTTATATGAGTTTTGGTGAAGATCAAGGCATATCATGGGGCCTAGGCTTAGGGATTAAGGGTTTATGGCTAGGATGTGGATCTGGTATTTTATTCTTAGCTGTTTCTCAAGGGTTATTTATATGGCTAAGTGGCTGGCTAAGAGTGTTGAGAAATAGCTATTATAGATTGAAGTAAGCTAAAAAAAATTGTTAATTTAATATTGTTTCTTTTATATATTCAGTGATTCAAATAAAAAAAATAAAAAACAAGAAATATATTCTTATGTTGCACTCTCTTAACCAAAAATTGTCAAAACATCATTGGCAATTGCAGCTTCATCGTCATCTATATTGTCCTCACCGTCATCTGAACTTTCATCGCTATTATCCATGGACCAAATATCAACTTTTCTTCCAAACAAACCAACAAAAAATTCATCTCTTTTGAAGTCATCCCATAATCTATTGTTGCTGTTGTTTGGTGTTTCAAAATTTACAAGCTTTTGTTGAACTGTATAATCCAGTTTTCTGCCTTTACTAGATTTGTTACCACTGTTATCTTTTTTGATCAATCTAATTTCAATTGGTTTATTGGACATATTACTGACTTGTGTGCTGTTATTTGTGCTATTAAGTTTCTGCTGAATGAGCTGGTTTAACATATTTTTGTAAAACTGCAAATCATTAAACTTTGGCTGTCTTAGTTGTAAAATTAATTTGTGCTTGTCTAATAAGACGTTATCTAAGTGGTCAAGTAAACTGTGGTCAGCCTGCAAGGTTTTTTTAGACCACTTGCTTAATGTTACCCTGTTGTATTTGTTTAGAGTCTCGTTCAATTTCTTTGTAACTTTTTTATAGTTTTTGGTATCTTCAAAATTGTAACCTTTCATAGTGAATTGATCTTTCTTATGCAAGTGAAGTCTTTTTTTGTTAAGCTCAACAATAATGTCTTTTAACAGTGTGTTGTTTTCTTTTGCAATTTTGATCAAAGCACCATCAAGATCATCATTGCTATATTCATTGTTGTAAATAGACATAGCTTTCTGAAGCTGCATTCTAACATCTAATATAGAGTTAAATTCTTGATTTTGTTTCACGATAGATTTACCTTTAATTACGTCTTTAGATTTCAATTGACTGAACTGTTCATAGGCAGAGACTGGCTTAACAGTAACTGTCGATTCTTCTTCAGATTCATCATCGTCTTTTTCTTCAGACTCATCAACGCTTTCTTCATCTGTTCCGGCTTCAAAATTTTCTTTGTCTTCACTGTTTGATTCAGCTTCCGAATTATTGTTTTCACTCTCAGAATCATTGTTTTCACTTAGGGACTCTGAGCTATTGGCATTGGAATTATACAGCTCATCTCTGCTCACCTTTTTTCCTTCATGCAATAATGAATTCTTTTTGTTTTTTGCTGCAATTTCCTCTCTAATAGACGATTTTCCAACCGAGACGTAATGCTCTTTTTTCGTGTTTTCATCTTCATCACTTTCTGAGTTGTCAAGCTCATTGGAAGAGGAGCCGCCTGCTATTTCTTCATTTTCAATATCGAAATCTTGTGATTTTCGTTTTTTGGTTAGATATTTTTCTATTTTTCTACCGGCTGATTTGTTTGAGCTGCCCATTTCAGGTTGTCTTTAAAAATGTAACTGTTTCTTGGGTATTTATTTATGGTTTTGTAGCTTTGCTTGATCGCATTGCTTGCTTACTGTTAGAAAATTCATATAGATCCGGGAAATACTTCCTAAATTGGTATACTCCGACTTTGAAAAAGAAATGTGATTTTATAATAATGGTCCAACAAAGGGTCATGTGATACAAAACACAAGGTGACTTATTTGGCAATAATGATAATAAATGCCTCTTCAGCTTATTCAAAAAATCAAAACACTTTTTCGAAGACTGTAGGTCTGTAGCATTATAGCCATTAAGTGATATATGTTTTTTGTGCTCATTTTGGTACTGTTTGAGTTAAAATACAGCGAATGGAGACGCCCTGGAGTTGAACAAGATTAATTTGATCATGTGATACGCATTATATATATATATATATGTTTATACTTATACTGTGCAAACACACAAAGCAGTAGTTTCTGTAAAGACTTTAATGAACGATTCTGACCCCAAACAAGTGAATTTTATTTTGAGTCAATATGCCGTTGATAAAAGAGGTTAATGAGAACAAAGACAAGCTGCACCAGCTTGGTAACAGAGTTGTGACTTTGACAGGATCCAAATACAAATGTATAAAGACAACATTATCGACATCCGAGAAGGCTTTTATTAATTTGCTTGTTTCAAATGATTCCATTTTGAAACCCACAGGAAAAATAAACGAGGAAATTGGGCTTCAATTACCATACTGGGACAGTCAAGACTACAAAGTTCCAATTCTTCCTTATGAAAGTATTTTTGAAGTTTTAGATAATAGTAACAATGTGGCACTCTGTTTTAATGTACTGATACATGATAGTGTTACTTTACTGGAAAGTGAAGATAATGAAGTTCAGAAAGTTTTTATTGACTGGTGCTACCAAGTTTTAGAACTAAAGTTTGATTTGCAGTTCTTTTTCAATAGATGGGAAGGCAAAATTATGAAGAATTTAAAGTTTAAAACATTTAATGATACAGAGGATGAAACACTTGAATTCATTTTAGATGAAGAAGAGGAAAATTCAGATGAAGATTCTGAGATGAAAAATATCATTGTATCAAAAGCTCTACTTGAAGAAGAGGATGAAGCAAGAAGTGATGAATTCATAATAAAAGGTTTTGGCCACACGGAGGAACCATTGAAAAAAGGATTAATTCAAGAGATTGGCATTGGTGAATCAAAAGCTGGATATGAATTAAAGCTACAAGAAAACAACACAAAAAGTAGCAAAACAGATAATGCCTTTTCTAGTGATTTAAATTTTTAAGCTGCTAAGCTTAAGGTCGGTTTTCATAAAAATCTTTTGGTTTCATTATAAAGTATATAGTTATATTTTTATATACTTCACACTACATTGGGAAAGCCAGATTACCTCTTTCAGCAACGTATTCGCTATCAAAGTAACCTAATAATTCCTCAATCTTGTCACTTTTAGCACCTTTAATCTTTTCTATATCAGCCGATCCATAATTAACTAAGCATTTTCCAACAAATTCATTGTTTTTATCAATATTATAGATCTCAACACAGTCACCATCATGGAAAGTTCCCTCAACTCTTTTAATTCCAACAGGCAACAGACCAGCTTTGTCCTTTCTTGTCAAAGCTTCTTTACATCCATTGTCTATAAAAATCTTGTTGTCTAAACTTACCAAGCCATGCAAAATCCAAAAATCTCTTGATTTAAACTGTTGGGTATCTTTGTTTTTTTTGAAGACAGTATGCTTTGGAACTTCTCCCTTTTCTATGGCTGCAATATACTTGTCTCCACAATCATCAATTTTTCCAAAAGCTGAAACAATGTCATAGATGTTTTCTGGAGTTTCAGAATTGGCAATAACACAGTGAGTTCCGCTGCTTGTTGATAGATTAGCAGCTATTAGTTTTGTAGTCATACCTCCAGTTCCGACACTCGATCCAGCCCCTTTGGACACATCAACCTGACCTAAAATATCAGAAAGCTGATTAACCAGGTAAACAGGTTTGGCATCAGGATTCACTCTTGGATTGTCTGTGTAGAGACAATCAACATCGGT
The DNA here is from genome assembly GCA_019649515.1 of Hanseniaspora mollemarum. Taxonomy (NCBI): domain Eukaryota; kingdom Fungi; phylum Ascomycota; class Saccharomycetes; order Saccharomycodales; family Saccharomycodaceae; genus Hanseniaspora; species Hanseniaspora mollemarum. The sequence continues at coordinate 125,002 of JABFEO010000004.1, read as the reverse complement.
TAGCAAAAAAAGGTAATCGGCATTAATCATGGAGGCAGTGATGGCTGAAAGTGTATCATTGTCACCAAACTTAATTTCTTGGGTTGAAATAGTGTCGTTTTCATTAACAATAGGAATCACATCCATCTTCAAAAGTTCGTTAATCGTGTTTTGTGCATTTTTGAATTGTGTCCAGTTCAAAATATCATTTCTTGTAATCAAAATTTGTGCAATGATTTGTGAAAATTGCTTAAACAAATTATCCCATCTAGCAATCAATTTACCTTGACCCACTGCTGCAATAGCTTGTTTTTTTGGCATTTCCATAGGCTTTTTATCAATATTTAAAGTTTTGAGTCCAACTGCAATACCTCCTGAAGAAACGATAACAATTTTGTGATTATACTCTCTTTTCAACTTGATACATGTCTCGACTACTCTCGACATTAAGGACAGCCTTGGTTCTTTGGTTGTTTCGTCTACCAAAGAAGAAGAACCTAGTTTAATCACAATAGTCAAAGGTTCGGATTCTTTAGTATTTTTGCTCATTATGTAAAGATCAAGAAAGTAAAATTCTTGGGGTTATGACTCCGTTTTCTTTTAGCAGAGGAAACAAGATGACTGTAGTGAAGAGAGCTAAAAAATTTTGTTCAGTATTTCAGTGCTAGAAAACTGTGATCCGACTACCAGTTGGGTTGGTATTTTCCCAGCAGAATGGCTGTGGCTAAAGTCGTGAATTGCATGGTGCACATGACCTACCTGCTGTATCACGCGACCATTAAAATTTTTTAGCATCATCGCCGCAAAGAAACAGAACAAACACGCTTGATGTTTTAATAGAGGTAAAAGCTAAACCAACAATCCCCAAGAAACCAGAGCACTTATACTTGAATTGTATCTTTTTTAAGCCAGTGTCTCAAGAGAACTTTTACTTTTTACTGGAATTAAAAACCAGATTCAAACAGATATAAAGAATGTTGTGTTATGATGAAATTCTGCCTGCTACATCTTTTAAAAAGACCATTGAATGTGACAATATTATAGAAAATCCTCACAACAAAAACTGCCTATTGGCTTTAACTTATAACAATGATCTCAAAATATTTAACGTTGGTGTGAAATCCTCAAATAAAGTTAAGGTTTCAAGACTAGCTTCTTCAGCTAAAGACAAAGCAGATAGAGATCCACCGATACCAGTGCTTCAACTTTATAAAGAAATTAAGTTGGATTCATGTGTTAACATCAATGACATTTTGATTATCAAAAACGATAACAAAGACTTTGACAAAATTGCTTTGGTTCTTGAAGATAAAATATCTATAATTCAATATGACTTAGATGGAAAGGACTTTGTATCAAGGTCTCTACATCAGTATGGGTTCTCCCAGCAACCTATAGATTTTCATGGGGACGATGCTGAGATGAAGAGCTCATACAAAACGGTAACCCTCAGTAAAAATGGTAAGAGCGACAATGGAATCTTGCTTTGGAAGCCAAATAGTATAATTCATCTAAACCTTCTTGAAACCAACAAAACCACGGAATCAAATACTGATTTTAAGGTTAAAAGACGAAAATTTAATCCGATTTCCAAAAATCTGACCTTATCCTATCTTGTCAATGACTTGGCAAATATCCTTGATATTAAAAGAGATTTAAACAAGCTGATTATATTGTATGCTCCAAAAGGTTCTTCTGAACCTGGCTATGCGGGCGTTAAAAATAAACTAAAAATGGTTTCTTTGACTTTGAATGATACATTTTTTGACCACTTGAGTTTAAAAAGTAGCACTGATGAAGAAGCCACATATTCAACAGTTTTAAATCATTTGAATAATATTCCAGATGAAATTCATAGCATATTTTGTATAGATAAGAATTTTGTTTTATTAGGAAACAATTTAGCCATATTCTTAGATGAAAATTTAAATGCAAATTTCTGTATTCCATTGAATGAGAACTATAAACTTGAAGAATTAAATATTCAATTTAATCATATTATTGATACCTATAGATTCATGAACTTATATTTGGATAAACAGTTTTCCAATGGTATAATTCTATCAGAATCATTATTTATAATCAATAATTTAATGTTCCAATTGACAATAGCTAATGACAGTATTTCTCAGGTAAAAATTGAACAATTTTTGAATGAAGAGCAGTTATCATACACCAATGTCCATGAAATTAAATGCATAACCCTATTTAACACAGACTCTTACTACAAGACAACTAAGTTTTTAAATTCAACTTCTAAAACAGAAAAGGATTCATACAATAGCTTGGTTGTTATCTTTAATAGAGGAGATACTGCAATGGTTGAAGTAAGAAAGATTTTTGAGGAGCAAAATAGTGACGAACCAACGGGTGATTCAACAAAGGACATTTCCGAGAATTCTGAGAATAAAGTAGCTGAATTGGATATGGATGATATGGATCTTTACGGAGAGTCGATTGAAACTAAAGAAGTGCAAAACTTTACTATTGAAGCTAAAGTGTTGAATGCATGCTTGGAATCGAACTACACACCCATGAGTGATGTAATATCAGCTACAACTCTTGGTTTTTATAAACAGCAACAACTTGCAATCTCACCAAACTTTGCACAAGAAGATTTAGTTGCTGTTGGTCCATCTTATAATACTGTATATGAAGTTATCACAAACAAACAACATTATCATGTTAAGAAAGTGGTTAGATTTATGGATGCTGGTGAGCTTTTTAACTTAAGTAACAAATATCTGGTTACTACTTCAAATAACAATAAATCATCCGTTTTAAGAATAGGAAACAATAACACATTTTCACCAATCTTAAGACTTATGGATTTTCAATATGAGTCTAAAACGCTAACCTGTGGACTTTGTAAATCATTGAGATACTTTATTCAAGTAACTGATGTAGGTGTTTGGATTTTAGATATGGATAACTGTAAATATAAAAACAAGTACATTTTCAAATTTCCCATTTTTGAAGCTGATACTTTAGAAGATTACATTAATATTTTAGAAAGTAATGGTAAAACAGGGTTGTTAATGGTTGGAAAAAATAGAATGAAGCCAGTAATGCTGCAAGAACCTCCAGAATTGAATAAAATGTTTATAAGCATGACAAAGTTGGCATATGTTATGCTAGAAGGAAAAGAAACTCTGTGTAAAATTTGTTTGACTGAAAATGATAAAATAATTCTATTTGATGTTGCTACCCCAAGAGCTAAATTATATGAATTTAAAAATATTAATGAACTGCCTAATAAATTAGAAATTGCTTCCTACGTTAGTTCTCCTAAAGAAGCTACTGCTGGTATTAACAACAGCAGTGTTTCTATTACGAATTTTCAAGTAAATCATAATGTTCTCAGCATCACCACTGAAAATTTGTTTGTCAGCTACACTAACATGATAAAAACTGATACAAGATTGTTTAAAAACAATAATCAACAGTCTTATATGAAAACTGTTAATGATTTTACCTTTACAATCGGTGTTGATACTTTAGTAACCAATAAATCTGGAGAAACTAAGAACTTAGGTCATTTATCTGCAGTTGTGAACTTAGATTCTCTTGGAAATATTTTCTTAATTGACCCCATTGGGGTTGCAAGACTGGTTAACGTAAATGATTTTTTCAAAAGCTCAAACAAAGTTGTTGTTCATAGATTAGCATTTGACAAAGGGGATGATAAACAAAGAATGTTCGGCTCAATAAAATATTTTCAAAGTGAAAACTTATTTGCGGCTTCATACATCGATCAAAATGGTGGCTCAGGCGTTGTGTTATTGGAATATACAATTGAAGGAACTTTTAAAGTTATCGATGAGTATATTTGCGAATCAGGATTTGTGGTTGGTTGCTTAAATACTAGTATTTTGAAGGTTTGCAATGTTGGAGTTGATGCTTTTTTAGCAAGAAATGCTAAAGATGAATCCATAGATAATTTTATCGACATTGTCAAAATTATAGAAAAGAATATGAGAAAGATAATTAGATCTCAGGAAGAGCAAGTCATTCCTATAAATATAGCCCACAACAAAAAGGTTCAATTGGAGTCATCTTACATTAATCTGCATTTGCCCAAATTAACGACAAGATCTATTGATGAGTTAGAATTTTTAGTTATTGGTGAAAATCAAATATCAGGCGAATTTGAATTAAGCAGATCTAGAGTTAAAATCTTCAGTATTAATCGAGAAGAAAATCCGTTTATAGACCTTGATTATGAAAAAGAGTATAAACCACAGGAACTAGAAGATTATTTAGCAAAACAAGATAAGTCGATATTACATTTAGAATATAAAGATAACTGGGATTCGGCAAAAGGACTAATAACCCATGTTGATGAAGTAAGCGGTCTTTTGTCTGTATCTTATTCCGATGGAAAAACTTTTATGAGAAGATGTTTATCAACAACAATTGGTGTTTCTTCAAATAACTTTTATCACAACGGCATAGATAATTTATTGACACATAAAAAAAAACTATTAGAACCAGTAGCCTTTTTAGAGAATGATTCAATGCCAATAAAGATAGATTCTATTGGTGAAGGAATGTTTGGGGTTCTGGATTTTTTGAAAGGCTGGTCGTTGTACGGCATTGAAACAGAACCGTATAAAATCTTACCATTATCTAAGGAAAATTTTGAGAACGACATAATAATGAACTCGTTTATGAACACTACCCATTCTGCTAAGCCAAAATTAGTTCAAAATGTTGTCACTGTTGAAGAAAACAATAGGGAAACTTTAAACGTAAATGGATCTATGTTTGGCTACTATGGTAAACTCCTGTTATTAAAATTTTTAGACAATGGTGTTTTAAAACTATTAGAGTTTGATCCTGAGAATAGCAAAAGCATTAATGGTACTAATTTACTTTTGAATCAGCGTTATAAACTTACAAACTGCGTTGTTAATTCAGTTTCAACAATTCAACAAGAAGTTATAACTGATGATTACAGCAACAATGATGTACAATTTGTATTATGCTGCTCGCAAGATGGTAAAATTTTCAAATTCAATTTACTCCCAGAATTAATTTTCAAGAAATTATCAATTTTACAACAACAAATAATTTTGAAAGCTACACCATTGGGTGGCTTTAACAATAAAATGGAACATGAATACAACAACTTTAATAAAAACAATTTTATTTTAGACTTGAAGTTTTTAAAAGAGCAGTTTTTTTTCAATAATAACATGAAAATTGGTGATAAAGAGAAATTAGTCAATAAAATTTTTGGAATATCTACCTCAGTGCAAGAATTATTAGAAGATTTTACATATTAATACCTATTTTCTTCTGTTTTATAATTTTTTACCATAATATATACAAAGTGTAATTTTATTATTATGTTACATTCAAAGCTTTAGATATATTTTGCTTTTATCCAACTGAATTAATATTAAAGATATAAAACAACCAGTTGTCGTTTATTTACATATATGAGACACTATTAATATTATACATTTTATTAGAAGACAAATGAGTTATGAGCTTCTTTCACGGATGCAACTTAAGTACAAGTTTTTGGACCAGACTCTAGATTTTTTACCGTAGACGTACATTGGCCATGCTGTCAATGAAAAGACAAAAGTCAATACCCCAAGTGCAATAAAGGTATTCTCAACACCATCAGCATCGATCCAGTAAGAGCAGGTAAAGGTGAAAATACAAGCTAACATATTGTTTATGATAGATGTACCAACCATACCTTCTAAAATCATTTCGGGATAACAGTCCATCAAGTAAGCCATGGCAATATCTCCAGCACAACCCCAACCAAAACCAATTAAACCTAAACCAACGTAGGCACATCTCCAGTCAGTAAAACCTCTCCCAGAAGCAATACCAAACATTAATAGACCAGCTGGAGATATAATAGCTACAGCAATAGAAAACCACAATCTGTATTCCGCTTCATAAATACCACCTCTTCTTTTGGATAACCAAAATACAAAGTAATCACTAATGAATCCTGCGTACATACAACCAATAACAGCACCAATCAATGTTGGAACATTCATGATAGCAACAGCAGCATCACTGTAATCCCATGGATCATCGTAGTAGTTGTCTTCTTCAATAGTTAAATAGAAAGACAACAAAACATCTTGCCAACCCCAGAATAAACCAGAAAGCCAAACAGCTGGAAAAGCAAACATCTTCAATGAAAATTTCATGTATTGGAAATATTGTTTGATCCCGTAACCTCTTAGATTAGTGGCAGGAGTAAAAATAGCAACTCTCTTCCAGTATGATTTTAATGGTTCTTTGGAACCGTCTATTAAATCAAATTGGTTAGATTCTTGTTGATAATCATCAATGAAGTCTTCTTCAACAGCTTTTTGCTGAAAGTTTTTAATATCCTTTTCATCAGACAAAGCTCCTTGCTCCAAATTTTTGGTGTTAGATTGGAATGGATCAGATGAGCCATTAAAAGCATCCAAAGTAATAGTTTTGTTTGTTGGAGTGATATACAAAGCTCTGTTAAAGTAAGTTTCTTCACAACTAACTACAAAAACAAAAATCGCACCAGCAGATATTATTACTGCCCACCAGCCAACCCATCTAAAAGATTCACCAGAAGAAATATAACCTGCAATTAAAGGACCTAAAAATGTACCTATGGATGTAGCCATAATATAAACAGTTAAAACAGCACCTAATTGATGTTGGAAGAAAATATCTGTTAATGATAATTGAACATGAGCTTCAGCACATGATTCAGAAACACCAACAAACAGTTGCGACCAGATGGTGTCAGAAGTTCTTTTGGCTAATGCAAACCAAACAGATCCCAATAAACCAAACAGCAAACAAAGCAAGTAGGTCATTTTTCTACCATACAAATTCGGGAATGGTGAAAGGAACAAAGTCCCCCAACCAATAGCGATAAACAAAACACCAGCACCAGTGTTCATAGCATCATAAGAGATTCCATAAATTGAATTTAAAGAATCTTGAGCAGCCCCTGCGTCGTTTGAGGTTGCTGCGGTGAAGGCTGTAATAAAAGCCATCAAAGCAAAATGCCAGTATTTTCTAAATCTCGACCAGTTCAATGGATCGTTTGGGGAGTCTGAAGGCTGAGGCATTAAAACAATTCCTGTTTTAGCATCTCTTTTCAACTGAGAGCCGTCGGCGGCTCCACCATAGGCATGCTCTAAATCATGTTGTTGAGCATAAATGTTGAATGTTCCTGGCACATACAAAGGATGTTGTGGGTTGGTATATTGATCCATAATCAGTTAAAGTTTCAAATTTAAAACTATGAACAAAAAACAAAAAAAGTTGTTTGTGTCTATTATGGCAATTAAAAACTATTCGTCCTGTCAACTAAGTGGACTAAAATGTGTGTTAAATATAAGAAAGGTGGAGTTTTTACTTTTAATAGTAAGCGTAAAATAACTGGTTTCTGAACACAAAACGGCTAAGTATGTATCGTTTATAATTCCTGTTAAAGTACTGATGTATATGTCTTTTTCAATTAAATAAGTAACAATATCAACAGATAAATGCGATGTACCTATTATGATGGGGTTTAAGTTTAGTTTTCTGAGGTTTACTATGAGATTTCTGTTATTTATTACATTTTAAAAACGCTTAAAACTGTTAGTACCAAACAACACACCACGTTCTGTTATATAAAGTCTGAAAAATTCCTTAGCCCGATTTTATGATTTTTTGTAAATAATCTTCCCTATTTTTCATGTTTATGCATTAGGAAAAAAAAAACTCCGGAATAAACCCTTAAAAAAAGAAATAAATGCTTATAGTTTCTTTCATTTTAAGTATTATATCCGTTCTTGAGTGTAATAACTGGGTGATTCAACAAGCAGGCGAGCTTGAGTTTGCCATCGTGTTGATGTGGCATAATAGGAGGAAGGCTTGGTATTTTAGGCTGCATTTGAGGTGTTTGCATTTTAACTAATTGATAGGCTATTGTTTTCTTAGCTGCTTCTATATATTGATATCGGGGGGGGAGAGGAACATGGATAATCCTTTCTTTACCTACGGAAAAACCTGGCGCCTATGCGAAATCTCAGTGACACAATTCTGCACACTGGAAATATAGGCAAACTGGTTTTTTATTTCTTGTGCAAAAACCAAAGACCGAGCAGAATAATGTCTGGCTTATTTGAATGAGGATTCTTGACACTTTGGGTTCTAGGTTTTTCAAACCTTTGTATCGTATTTGTTTGTTGGTTTGCCTGTTTATTGCTTGTATCGTGTTTGTTTGTATTGTGCTTGATCGCATTATATGGACAGATTATTGAAAACCCTTTTTTCAATAAACATTTTGTTCTGGTCCACTGGGAGCTATCCGCAGTGCTTGTTTAGGAATTTATTGTGAATTTATTGCGCAAGCTCAAATTTTATAAATTATTCGGTTGACAGGAATTGTGATAATAACGCTAAATATTGAAGTACAGGAATTAAATTTCTGCATTGTCTGCTCGGCTTTATAAGGCTCATCATTTTTATTGTTTTGCATTGAAACATTGTTTTTTTAATAAATGGATCTTAGTTGCAGATCCTTTAATTTATTTGCACAGAAACAATGACAGCTGCATTTTTCTCTTAGTTCACTTTAAAGATTGTATTGAATTAATGAGATTAGAGATTTAATATATACTTTGAGCTTATAAAACAGTTTTTATTATTATTGGATACAAAAGCTCTTTGTAACGTTGTGATATTTTCGATGAAGTGGTTTCAACAAAATGAGTAAAGTTAGAAACCATCTCTTAAAGCAATACATGCAACGTATCTGTCTTTAGACCACTTTCTAGCTCTCTTACCATATATGTACATTGGCCATGACAAAAACGTGAAAAATGCTGTTAGCACAGCTAAAGCAATAAAAGTGTTTTCAACACCAGAATCATCCAACCAATAGGAGCAAGTAAATGTGAAAACACATGCTAAGTTATTGTTTATTAAAGCGGTACAAACCATACCTTCTAAAACCATTTCTGGATAAGCATCCATCAAATAGGCCATGGCTATGTCACCAGAACACCCCCAACCAAAACCAATAAACGCTAAACCCATGTAGGCACATCTCCAGTCAGTAAAACCTCTCCCAGAAGCAATACCAAACATTAATAGACCAGCTGGAGATATAATAGCTACAGCAATAGAAAACCACAATCTGTATTCCGCTTCATAAATACCACCTCTTCTTTTGGATAACCAAAATACAAAGTAATCACTAATGAATCCTGCGTACATACAACCAATAACAGCACCAATCAATGTTGGAACATTCATGATAGCAACAGCAGCATCACTGTAATCCCATGGATCATCGTAGTAGTTGTCTTCTTCAATAGTTAAATAGAAAGACAACAAAACATCTTGCCAACCCCAGAATAAACCAGAAAGCCAAACAGCTGGAAAAGCAAACATTTTTATGTTTAGTAGCAAATATTGGAAATATTGTTTAATACCCCAACCTCTTAAATTAGAAGCTGGTGTAATAATAGCCATTCTCTTCCAGTATGATTTCATTGGTTCTTGAGAACCATCGATTAGCTCAAAGTTATTTTTGGCAAAATCCGGCACATTGTCATCAGCATTGGAATAAACTTTAGACAGCACATTTTGAAGTTTGTTTTCTTGTTTACCCTTTGCTTGAACACTAACTTTTGGATCTAGTTTATCTGAAACACCATCACCTTCTATACATTCAATGGTTTCGATTGCATTACTTGTTTTATACAAAGATCTATCGAAATATGTTTCTTCACAACCAAATAGGAAAACAATAAGGGTACCAAATGAAATAATAACGGCAGTGAAACCGACCCATCTGAACCATGACAAATCAGCAATATAACCAGCAATCAGTGGCCCTAAAAAGGTACCTATAGATATAGCCATAATATAAATTGTCAACACAGAACCCAATTGATGTTGAAAGAAAGTGTCAGAAAGAGATAGCTGAACTTGGGCTTCCGAACAAGATTCAGAAATCCCAACAAACAGTTGAGACCAAATGGCATCACTGTTATCATTTGTTAGGGCAAACCATAAGCCTCCAAAGAGTCCGATGACAATACATATTAAGTATGAAATTTTTCTACCATACAAATTTGCAAAAGGGGCCATGAATAAAGTACCCCATCCAATTCCTAAAAACAAAACACCTGCACCGGTGTTTTGAACGTTGTATGATATATTGTACTTTCCTAGCAAGTAATCGGAAGCAGAGCCGGCGTCATTAGAGGTAGCTGCTGTTAGAGCTGTAATAAAAGCCATCAAAGCAAAATGCCAGTATTTTCTAAATTTTGACCAGTTCAATGGATCGTTTGGAGAATCTGAAGGTTGTGGCATTAAAATTATTCCATTTTTATCGGTTTTTAATCCTCCTTCTACAGCATTCCCTAGTTCTGGGTCTGCCCTTTCAAGCAAAATATTCATAGTACCTGGAATATAATCTTTGTGGTATATGTCAGTAAATTGAGTTGGGTCGATAAACTCATGCTCATCATTATCTGTTGAACTTGACGACATTTCTAGTTCTTTGTTATGTGTTGTTCTTCTTGGTTTCTTCGGTAAATCTTCTTTCAAAATTACAATTTAATATCTATAATATCAATTTTCTTTTCCATTATTATATATCTTTTGCAAAAATAACGAAAAACATCCGCTAAAATACCAGTATTCTAACCTCATATATTGTGAACTAGAAATTTCTCTCTTTTCTTTATCCAGTCGGCTATCTGTAAGATATGGAGCTTGTTAAAACAACCATTTTTTTTCGCTTATGTTTTGTCCATTTGCAGTAACGTTGTTAAATCCGTGTAGTATGATGAGCTAGGCGAGAAAAAAGCAGAGGTTTTAGAAGATAGTACTGCAAATGGCTGGTAATTGTGATGATTTGAGGATTATTGAGGCGCGCTATAAAAAAATCAAATGGTGATTATCCTTAGCTTTGGGTATTTATGTTTAATTTGTAGTTAGGGGGAGGTATTTTGAAACCCCGGTGTCAGCCGATAGGATTAGCGCACATTTTAATGACCAACGGCTTTGGAGAGCTGCCATTAGCATAAATACTCCCCTTCTGCAATAACAAACTTCATTAAAGGGCTGTTCCGTTCAAAATCAATGTATTTGTTGATGTGTTTTGTCGCTTACTACTTTTTTCAGAATCTAAAGTTTGTGCTTTAATTATTTTTTTATATTTAGATGAGGCAAATGTCGGGTGCTAATTAAGCACAAAGATGAGCTTGAAGTATGATTCATTCCTAACAGGTCAAAGCATAGCCATGCCTTCATAGCACTTTAAGCTCTGAAAAAGATCAGCTAAATTGTTTTTAAGTTTGTATTGTTTTCGCCGAGTTTATGCTTAAAACTAGGTTTCTTGTTGCTGCCAATTTTGAGGTTTAAAAGATTGTATTGATGGCGCTTTAAATACAATCCATGTTCAAACGATATATCAAGTATCTTAGTTGTATCAAGTATTGCTAAAAATAAAAATCATTGTCATAAAAAAATTTGGCATCGAAGGCAATTTTGAAATTGTTGTTCCTATATTCCACTTTTCTTGTTGAAGATCTTGATTATTCTGCGTACACACGATATGTGATTATTTAGTACTGTTTCTAGCTGGACTATAAAGCCATAAACTGAAGTTCTCCTTTTTGGTGACATATTTAGTTTAATCGCTAAAAACTTCATCAGGGTTTAATCAAATGAATGCAAAAAACCAAAAAAATTATTACCTCCTCTTTCTGTACCTAAGAAGAAATTCATAAATTACATAAACCAATATCCCTTTGTATGTTTAAAGCAAAGGCCTGTTTTTTTTGGTTGCGTAAATATTGCGTTTGTTTTTTTTTGTTATTGAAGAATGTTTCATTAGGATTGCTACTTTGCAATGTCTTAATCAAAAGAGGTTCAATTTAAAAAATTCCTCTCTTTTTTAGAAACAATGTCAACAAATTATATCTTTTCAAACTTTATTTTAAATTTTTGTACTGCAATTAAAAGGTGAATGCTGCATTTATTATTTTTTTGCTATCTAGGAAGGCATTGCTTTTCTGAGATTTATCATCCCGTATTTCCTAATTCGGAAGATGATTAAAATAGTTGTCACGTGCACAATTGTTTCTTTTTAACATCAAAATTTCTTTTTTGCTTATTTATAAAACCATCTATCTACATTTGGCGTTTCCTTTTCTTGTTAGTAAAACTGTAATGTAGCTGTTTGTTATAGCCCGAAAGACCATCTAGATACTAGAACATTAAAAATGAGTGTGGACGATTTAGAAGATAATTTGGCCATTGAAGTTTCTGATAATGAAGCTGAAGAAAAAACTGTCTTGCCTACTGCTCAACCCAAGGAGAATACCTCCACTCCCAAAAGAAAGCTAGAAGATGACAATATACAAAAGGAAGACAACACTCCTAAAAAGTCTAAAAAATCAAATAATGCATCCAACAATCTATCTACTGACCCTGAATTCATCAAAAACTTTGCAACTTTACCTTTAGAACAGGTTGTCCAGTACTTTAATGTTAATTTGAAGAAAGCTGATGATGATAAGCCCTTTCTGTTTTCAAAGAATGATTTTAAAGATACAGCTTTATTTCCTGTTAGTGAAAGAAAATTAACAAACTTTAACAAGTTTCTAACAACTTTCATTAACCAGAAAGACTCCAAAACCAACACAATTATTGTTTCTCCAACGAACATCAGAGTTGCTGATATTCACAGAGCCATCCATCTTGATTCGGATAAAGAGAACATCTGTTTGAAAGCTATAAAACTATTTAATAAAAACAAATTGAAACAAGACATTGACACTATAGTCGATATTTCAAAAAATAAAGACAAAAAGTATAAAAACGTGAAAAATTACATATCAACTCCTACGAGACTGTTAAGCATTTTGGAGAAATTAAATGAAGAAAAAAGCGCTAAAGGTTTATGGCTGCAAGATAAAAGTAAGTTAGATATTGTTATTGATTGTCAGTTTATGATCAACAGCCAAAAAAATGTAAATGTGCTAAATGATTATCAAACTGTTTATAAACTACTGGATTTATTGAGAGATTTAAAACAAAGCAAGGGAAATAGTTTGAGAATAGTGCTCTATTAAAATATATACAATAGCTTTGTGCTAATGCTACATCTTGATGCCAAAAAACTTTTTTTTTTTAATTTTATTAGTAAAATCCAATTTCATACCACCTTTGCCGCCTGATAGGAAACTAGATGCAGATATTGAAGATGATGATCTTTTAAATGATTGCTTTTTGCTCAGCAAATGTTCAAATTCAATTTTCAAGCTGTCCAGATCATCATCGATGTCGTCCGTGTCAAAATCGTTAGATTCAGCATTAAATTCATCATTAACCGTAGGAGCATCAGTAACAAACAGTGTAATCTGATTCTCGTCTTGTTCTTCGTTATTTGTAGCATCTTGCTCATTAAATCCAAGTTCAGTTAAGTTTTTCAAATAAACACTATTGATCTTACCTATATCATGAGTGGATATGCAAATGTTATCTTTGATTTCAACTGGACTTTCAAAATGGTAGGCTATTGGTGTTGGGCACTCATCCAAAATGCTTTTATCTTCTATATTATTATATGCCTTTAATAGTGGATCATTATCAAAACTTTCAAAGCGCTGCAAATTATGTAAATAGAATAGTGTCTTTATAATGAGATTTTTATACTCAGAGGAAAGGTTGTTTGCAACTTTGAGTTTGAACAGGTGTTCCTTCTCAAATATAGCAATAACTCTTCTTCTGGGATATCTTTTCAAATCTAATCCAACAATTATCAAAAGTTTCAATAAGTTCAAATTAAACTTGTCATCGTTTTCCACCTCTTCTTTTAAACATGAAACCTCCAACAGACTAGTTAATTTTAACATGTATTCTCTATCAGCTATGTGCTCCAGTGTTGAAGGAAAGTTTTCCAAAAGTAATCTTATAGAACTTATCAATTCCTTTATAAATGAACTGTTGATGTCAACCTCAATATCTGGTATTAGTTTTATAAAATTCCCAAGCAATTTCCTTTCAAAGAATTTCAAACTTATGAATGATTTGTTTTCTATAACTATATTTGTAATTAACTTGAGCCATTTTATTTTTAGCAAAACCGATTGATGGGGAATTATCTTATTATTATCTTTTCTGCTCTTTCGTAAAAACTTGAACAAGAGCTGATAATTCTGCTTGAATAAGTTATAATTATTTTTCAATAGAAGATATATTATTTCTAATCGTGAATCAGTAATAAAAGAGTAACTATAATGGCCTTCATTATTTTTTGTATTATTAGCCAGCGACAATAAAAATTTAAGATCTAAATCAATTAATCCAGTATGCTCAGCAGAATTATAAATTCCAAACTTTATAATTAGTAAAATTAAATTTCGTAGTAAAATAAATTCAAGTTCTGGCTCGTTTTTATACAAGGTTTGCATAATCATGGAATGAATGATAGCATTAAACTTATCCAAATCTTTGTATTCTATAGAATGGTTTTTCTCTAAAAATATTGATATACTTTTCAAAGTACTAAAGTTTGACAGAAACGATTTATTGGAATCAAGTTCAGATAAAGCCCTATTGATATCTTTCGCAAAAATCTCATCCAGATCGTCATTTTGTTGATATATATTTACAGTAGCGACCTCAGTCGGCTTCAATTTTGAAGCCTTCATTATATCATTTATTATTAGCTTATATTTGTCAAAAGTTTTTGGATCCTCATAAATTGTTTCTAGTCGTTCATAGTCGATATTCAGCTTTTCAATATTGATATTTCGTATAAATATCTGGTGGTATATTAGTATTATATTATCTCTGTCTTTAAAGTTCATTTAGCTGCGGTGAAAAGTGTATGAAAGAGATAGCTGTTTAATAAATTGCTAGAGAAAAGAAATTTATTGGTTGTTTAAATACATTTGCAAGATTTTAAGAAATTTTGTGTAATACAACGTATTAGTATACATTATTTAATATCTATTTAAATATGCTTATAGCTGTTTTAGGCTTTATACCCGAAAGGAGATCTTCTAGCTTACCGAAAACTAACATAATAGTCACATGTCTCTTGTTTGGATTCAGGGGTATATGACAGAGTCAAACACGTAGAATAGCCATGTGGCGATACCCAGTGAACTGTGTGGTCCAACACAAAATGCTAAAATCGGCGGATAACAGCTTGTTTATATTAACTGGTCTTTTCGGAAAGATAATGGGGCTTATTTGATGTAATCTGGTAGGTTTTGAGAACAGCTCTTTATTTTAATAATTATAGTAAGGAAATTACAGTATACAAAACATATATATTATCGGATGTAACGCTCTCTATACAATAGACAAATTGGTTCATCGTATGGATTGCCCAGGAGATGTTCAGTTCAGGTGTATATAGTATAAAGC
This sequence comes from Hanseniaspora mollemarum, assembly GCA_019649515.1. NCBI lineage: Eukaryota > Fungi > Ascomycota > Saccharomycetes > Saccharomycodales > Saccharomycodaceae > Hanseniaspora > Hanseniaspora mollemarum. The sequence continues at coordinate 109,609 of JABFEO010000004.1, read as the reverse complement.
ATAACCCAATTTAATCAAGATCAAACGAATCCTTGTTTCCGTTTTTTAATAGTAATTTTACTGAGCCAGAACACTTGGTAAAGGGGTACACAGTATTCAAGTTTCTATTGCCAACCATACCTGAAAAATAGAATCACATAATATGGTTGAAATAAAACAGCTAAATGATTCAACGAAAGCGAATTTTAAAAATAAATAGCCCTACGCTCAATATTCCAAGATGGCCTTAAAAACATATTTATTAGTACACGATTTTTCTTCCAATTACACTTCATTAACTAGTCATAAGACTTTGCATGTAGCCCCACTCCATTAATTTGTTGCTTAGCCACACTAAATTAACAGGTTTGGTCAAGTAATCATTACAACCAGACTTAATGGCCATATTCTTATCTTCTAGGGTGTTTGAAGCCGTCAGAGCAACAATAATGCAAGGAATAAAACTACTTGCCAGCTTGACTTTAACACTGCTTTCATCAAAGTTCTCTTCTCCTTTACTCATAGGATATTCTTTGACCAAAGTCTTTTCATCATCAGTCAAAGGTTCATTATAGTACTTTTTTTTTTTAATACTTTCCAGTTTTCTTATTGTTTGCGAAGCTTCTATACCTGATATAAGAGGAAGCTGCAGATCCATAAAAATTAAGTTAATTTCGCCTAAGAGAATACATTTTTATTGCTTCTAACCCATTTTTGGCCAGTTTATAGTTTATTTTATGTTTTTTTAAAATCTTGGAAAGAATTTTACAGTTGATAGGATTATCTTCAACTACTAAAACAGTAATATTCGGAGCTATTGTTTTATTTATAGTATTTATAGTCGGTGTACTCTCTTGATTGCTATTCCAAGTGCTGTTAATGGTTGGTGAAATTGATAAAGTTGAAGAGCTAAGACTTTTATTGGGATTAAGTAAAATACCACTGTTCTGCTTTATTGTGTTCTTCCTATTGGTATTTTGCAGAAGATAGATGTTGGTACTGTCTTTATCGTTGTTCACAATAAGATCTTTGATAACAAAACAATTATTATCAAAAATTTTGTACAAGGGTTTGTTGTTATTTCTTGTTTTAATATTAATTTTATAAGCGAATAGCCACTCCTGAACATCAAAAAACAACCCTTCTTCTTCTTTAATGAGACCTATTAAATAAGCTAATGTGATATCATTCGTAAAATTATTCAACTCAAAATGCAGCATTACAAAGTTATCTTTGCCTTCTGTTGTTATCATTCTTACAAATAGGTTACATTGCTTTTTCTCCTTATCATAATAACACGACAATTCTTTTACATTATCATTATTTTCTTCTACTATTGATACAGAACATTCAATATTAGTGTCATATTCGTTTTCGATAAAATCCATCTTTGGTCCAAATACTAGCAGGATGCCTGAATTTGGTCGTATAATGAGGGCGTTCTTAAAGAAAGAAAAAATGAACTTTGCAAAACAGTATTTGCCAATACAAAATAGGTTATGTTTTAATTTTTAAAAACCCAAATTCGAAGATCGTATTAATTGACTGGTGCGTTGTCCTTAATTGACTATTCAGACTACAAATATATGTGTTCGTTCCTTGGTTACTGGACGGTAATAAACTTGTGCAATAGTTGTAAAATGAAAAACCGTCAGGTGTTTTTCGTGCAGAGCTTTTTCAGTTTCAATGGTTGAAAAAACCGTATTGTACAAAAACAGGCCCCTGAAAAAAAATAAGATATGGTCAGGTGACAAATCTTATAGGGTTTTTCGTTTATATAATGCCCAGCACATTCATTTCCATGGAGACCTGATTTGCCTATGATGCATTGAACTTTGAATGACTCTAGTTGATAGAAGAAAATATGAAAGGAACACTTATTCCTATTCTGTTGGTATTAAATCCGTTCAACAGATACAGCATGTCAATTAGTTTATCATTTGTTTTGCTGAAGGGAAATCAGAGTGATGCTCAGAAGTTTAATAAAGTGCTAGCGTTTGATCTGGATACCTATTCATTCATAAGAACGAAATACAACATAGTGGGAAAATTTATAGGCATTTTAACAGATTTCAAGCAACAATACAATATAAGCAACTTTCCCTGTGAGATAAGCATATTCGAAATATACTGGCTTCTTAAGCAGCTAGAAGGGAGTGACATTATTTGGAGACTTTACCACAATGAGAGCTACAATGTTGAGGCAGAGTCATTTGCCTTAGAAAACAAGGAGCCGCTGACTGGTATTCCTTTCAGAAACGATTATACAAATGGAGTAGATAAAAGCGATATATTGCTGAAGGAGCTTCAAAATCAACTTGAAGAAGATCTTGACTATAAGTTTTACTCGTACTTGAAAAATAAATTTAAAACTGAAGATGCTAATCAAAAGACAACACAATATCCTTGCTTACTTTCAGGCCTTAAGTTCGGAGGCATTTACAACCTCTATTTGAATGATCCTTTATCAATACATAGTACATACATTGTGAAGAATTATGTTAATAAAGCCAGTGCAAGTATTCCGCTAGCGCAATTGCAAAGTGATATTAGATTAGGGTCAACTACAAAAAAGAAAGTATTAGTTACATTTTTTGATGAGAAGTCGGACAGTTTTGTATCTTATACATTCCAATGGGCAGGTTTTTAAGAAGAACCATGGCTAAATTATCTATGCAGATCAATTATACATGTTTTTCCATTCTTTTCACTAGTCAGGATTACATAATCCTTGTTTTTTTTGTTTTTTTCTTTAATCAATTGATTGTAGACATTTGTCAATAGTGACTTCGGGGAAGAGTTATTTCCTACTCCAAAGGCCTTTCTGAGCCAATCTTCTTTATTGAACACAGAGGTAATACTAATCATGTCCAACGTTTCTTCCTTCATATAATCCACGGTAATGACAGTAGCATTGGTTAGTTTCTGGAACAGTGAGTTTGCGTTTATATTTGCTGTCTGCTCGTGCATCCATTTTGATTTCTTATTAGAATTAACTGATTTTTTACCTTTTGTAGATAAATTTTGAATATACACAATCCTTCTCTTACTGTTCATGTTAATTCCATTGTTGCTCAGATTATCGACAGAATCCAAATCCGACATTTCAGTCATCAATGATTCTCCATCATGTCCACCGATATTGTTATTCCCTTCCATATTTCCTAGGTTCATACTTTGACTTTCAGAATTCATATCGCTAGAACCAATCATAAAGTTGTGTGTGTTTCCTGTGTTGTTGGCATTAGAGTTTCCAATTGTTTGATTTCCGTTTTTTTTAATATGTAAACCTGACATCATATATTCTAGCATTTTATTTTCTTTATCATTGTTATCAGGATTAGACAAGTTCGAAGAAGAATATTCTTGGAAATATATTTTGATAAACTCATCCAAAGTAACATCCAAATCTACATCACTATCATTAACTTTCTTCAAGCGCAATGGTTTATAGTACTTTTTAACAGCAATATTATTTTCAGTTTGATCATGAGATTGGTTCAAAGTATTAATATCAAAAGTATTTGCGGTTTGTTGTGGTTTTATAATTAAAAGCCACTCGATACCATCCTGTTGCGCTAAATTAACAATATCATCAACAGTGTAGTTGTTGTTGGCTATGTTGTTTTCTCTAAATAAATCACAGGATATACCTAATTCCCAAAGTTTATTTAGTATTAAGATTCCTAATGTATTGAGATAACCATCAGTGAAAGTACAAATAATAACATTACAACGTTTTGGCTTCCAATCAATTCTTTTTGTTATTAACTGTCTTCTCTTTTTTATTGAAGTCTTTGTTAACTTGAAATATGTTTGTGTAATCATAAAAATTGTTTCCCACGCTAATGTAAATCCAACAGCCTTTTTATGACCCTTATTGTTCAGTGTTGTGGAACTGGTTATAGAGTTGCTTGTTGGCTTCAATATTGATGCTATTAATGAATCGTATCTTCCACCTGCAGCAATCAAAGATTTGTTATTTTCGTCACTTGCTTTTAAAAATGCAGAATTTCGGTTAGTAGTAGAGGAACCTGCGTCATAAACACATTGGAACATAATACCATTTTTATAATACTGATAATTATAATTTGACAATGGTGAGATCAAACAGCTAACTTTAATTTTAAAAAATTGTAGAATCTTGATGACTTTATTCAAATATTTTAATGCACTAGCAGTTTTATAATAAAATGGGGAGTCCTTAATTAACTTATTCAATTTTTGTACACAAGATTCAAAATCCAATCTAAAATCAAAATTTGATAGATCATTTAAACTTGTTGAAGAAATGTTTAACTGAACTTTCAATTCTTTTAAAATTTCTTTTAAGCTTTTATTAGTGAATCCTACTTGAGATAACATTTTGGAAACATGTGTTCTTTGAGCAACATCAATCGAACAAAAGTCATAAACGCTGTTTAAGATGTCATAATGATTTAAAATAATGATTGTGTTATTTTCGCTCAGTATTGGAAAATTTTCAATAATTTCATCAATAAGTTTAATACACTCTGCATCATAAAAAGAATTATCTCTATCAATAACAGACACAATGTCAAAGTCAACTTCACCAAATTTTTGTGGTTCAAGAGAAATATTAATGTTCTTTTTACTCAAATTAGAACTTCTATAGACATTTTGCAATCTATACTGTTTACTAATAAAGGATCCATTGTTTGAAGAATTTTTTGCTATATTTCTAGCCATCGGCAGAGTTAAATCGTACTGTAATTGTAGTACAGTTCCACCTTTGTCGAGCAATTCATAAACATTGTTGTGATTGTTATCATATATTGGATTCTTAGGAAATATGATAGCAGGTTCTTCAGTTTCTACAGCACCATGCTTTTTAAAAATGTTAATTACTTCATCTTTCATTTTGTTTCTCAATATCATATTGAATGGAATGTTATTTAAACTAGGTTTCAAATTTTTAGCCTGTTTCAAATGATCATCATCAAATAATATATCAGTAGTTAAGCTGTATGGTTGGTTGAACAAATGCTCTCTAACTTGTGTTCGCCAAGGTGAATTTGTATCGCCCAAAGTTTTTAAGGCCTCCTGGATAATTATATCTTGATTCTTTACAGGTAATTGACCACTTTCTATTAACTCCATTGCTGACATTCTAGTTACCGGATCATGTTGAAGAAGATTTAAAATAATATTTTTTTCATTCCTATGATTAATAGAGTCAAAAGTTGCAGGAAATAAAACGTTCTTGGATCTTAAATTTCTTAAAACCTGGACTCTTTCCATACCTGTGCTAAATGAAAATATCATTTCAAAGAAAATAATACCCAAAGAATACATGTCAACCTTTTGAGTATATCCTTCTTCATTATTTTTGTTCAGAACTTCAGGAGCAATATACAAAGCAGTTCCTATTGCTGTGGTCATTGAACCGGATAAAAGACTTTCATCAATAATACTATTATTGGTATGCTCATTATCATCATTAAGATTTACGTTATCCAATTTTAACAAATTTATTTGTTTGTTGATATTAGTAGCGAGCCCAAAATCACCAATTTTAATGTTGATTTGATCGTCAATAAAAATGTTCATTGGCTTCAGATCTCTATGTATGATGTTTTGGGAGTGAATATAAGATAAAGCTTCTAATATTTGCCTAAACAATCTCCAATATTCATCTTTTTGAAAGCTCAATTTTTCACTTTGTATTAAATCTTGTAAAGTCCTGTTTTCACAATATTCCATTTGAATATAGAGAGTATGCTTGATGAAACTTCTTTTAATCTGCGTTGTTATTATTTCATTTTTATTATCCTCCTCGTACTCATCAGTAAATATATCAATATTTTCATTATCCGTCTCACTGGATGACCTATGAAAAGAAATAACATCATCGTTTTCGTCGTCATCATCACTATGATCAAATATAACATTTGAAATACTTTGTTCAATAGAATTGTTATTTGTGAAAGAATTAGATATAAAATCCCAATTAGTGCTTGAGGGAGATATCAAATTTCCATTGGTATTGTTGCTTGCTGAAGTTTTAGCTCTCAAATTATTGACTGTAGAATGTGGCAGCTCAATACTAAAATTAGAGCCAGATTTGTTGAAAGATGGTTTTTTAAAAAATCCAATCCCTGAAGTACTTTCAGTACTATCAGAATCACTAATTGTATCTTCATTTCCGTCGTCGTCTTCTTCTTCACTTGAGTAGATAGCACTATATTCTGTCTCCTCACTTACGGTATCATTTATCTCCTCCAACCATGCAGCGTAATATCTCACGACATATTTATGATTTAATGAGGCCAACAACATGACTTCGGAAAGAATGCTAGCAAGTTTAGATTCCGTTTGTTTTACTTTTTTGATAGCATAGTATCGACTATCTAAAAGATTTCTTGCTTTGACTACTTGACCAAAGGCACCTTTCCCCAGTATTGTAATTTCTTCAAAATCTGAAGCATACCTAGATTTGTAATTGATATTACTCAATTTGGTTAAACTATTGTTGAAAGATTTTCTTCTGATGTTGGAGGCATATGTACTCGATTTTCTTCGATGATGGACAGATGGGGAAGCTGAATTGGTATGCGTTGTATCTTGACTATAGCTTATAATGTCTTGCTGATCTGGTTGTTGAATAAAAGTTCCTGAGCTTCCTAAAGAATTTTTCATTAAGTTACTATGATAGGTAACGTTTTCAATATTTGTTCTCAAGAATTTCATTGGTAATAATTCCATTACGCTATATCTTTTCTTTGGATTTTCAGAAACCATTTTCATTAAAAACTCTCTTATTGGATCATCTAGTGCATAATTACTATTTAGAAAGTCAATTGGAGAAGAATAATTCAGCAATGAGTCCTTTCCTATAATCATTTCTATGAACAAAACTCCTAAATGCCAAATGTCTGATTTTCTATTGGGTTTATTGTTTTGTGACTTTGAAAGTGGCTCCCAAATTCTATCCCTAGTGCTGTCAATAATATTATATTTCTTCTTCACATTTGGATATCTTTCAAGCATGTTTATTATAGAGTACCCAAAAGAGCTGAAATCTAACTTTGGTTGAGTTATTCCATAAACCTTATCTTTCATCATGTAAACAGTTTTTGTATTAATAAACTTGTGCTGAAGCCCATTTTTGTGCAAACAGTTCAAGCCTTCAAGAAGTCTTATTAACCAGTTTCTCGCTACAGATATGTTTACAAATTGTACTAATGAGATAAGTTCACTTAGGAAGTTTCCATTAGAGTTATGCTCAGTTAGCAACCTCAATCTCCAAAACTCATCGTTTTTTCCAACTATTACTCTTTCCATGGTGTATGCAAAGAGCTTGTTAATAGTATCACTGTTATTTATTGTTAGCATTTCTTCTAATTCTTTTTCCAAATTGGAAATCTCTTTTTTACCATTAGCAGTGTTAAAGTAAGTGTTGTCAAATATAATTTCTGTCAACAAATAGTTAAACTCCTCTAACATTGAAGTTGCAGGAATTGCCAAGGGCGAATCAATCGGAATGTATGGTTTGACCAAGTATTGTTCACCGAATGATAATATATTATTACTATCATTCAGCTTTATAGGATTTATTACGGATTGAAAGTTATAAAACAGCTTACTGCCCGGAAGCTCGGTTTTTATAAGCTTGTTAAATATGAAAGCTTTACTTGACTTTACAAGATCATCAGGCGCAATATATGAAATTAAGTCTGCATGATTATTCTCATTATTTTCCTTGATATTCATAAAAATATTATCGTTTAGAAACTTTTCATTATATTGGTCTCGTTTTTCCTGCAATAGCCTATTTAGTTTATCGTTTTTCAGCATCTCTTGTTTTTCTTCTTCTTGTTGTCGTAAAAGTTCTTGTTCTTTGAACTGTTGTTTCTCTAATGCAACTCTTTCAAGTCTCTCATCCTCTAAAGATTTGTTATGTGTCATTGTCTGTAAATAGTCAATTCTTTCTTGAATTAAAGATGTAAGTTCAAAAAGTATTTGCTCGTTTCTTTTGACAGCATCGTTCATTACTTCATTAAGGGTTTGCATCATGTTTTCCTTTTGTGTTTCTGATATATTTCGTAGGTTAATAAGATGAACGTTTGGCTTAATTTTGGGATACGCTGCTGGAATTTTAAACTTTAATGTCACCTCACACTCCATTGGATCTTTTTCAACAGATCTTAGCGTAATCAAGAACTGGTAAAGCGGTTTCACATCCCAGGGTGACTTCTCTTCCAAAGTAACATCTTTAAAGTCATCCATATAAATAGTTTTCATTACTTCGATCTCGGTTTCTTGTATTTGAAAGCATTCTTCAAGAGTCAATTGTTCACCTTCTGCATATGCATTAATTCCCAAATTCATTATTATTAAAAGATATTGTCTTTAAGTACAACAAAGAAAGCCCCACAAAGAGAGTGATTATGGATTTTGTTTGATGTAGTGGGAAAGGGAGAAAAACAAATTAGTACACGGTGTTGCAGTTAACTTCTTGTGAACTATGGTTTTATTAGAAATATGATATAATGGTCAACCTTTCTCTTGTTTGGCTACAATACCTGGACACAAGATTGTGTCATATGACTAAAAGGCGAAGAGCTGTATATGCTTGTGTGTTTATATGCATGGTTGTGTATGTAAGGAATGCTAGAAAAGACCAGATGTTAACTCCGAAATCATTTTATTGAGATACGTTTAATCAATTGAACAATACAAAATGACCAATTCATTGAAGTTTATATATTTAGTTTCTTTGGACAGTTGTTTGTTTTGGCTTACCGTAGATGGATTTTAAAAAAAAGCTGCAATATATCAAAATATCTAATTTTCCTTGTTGGAAAAAAGACTTGGCGTATAGATGCTGCCGTTTAGGTAGCTCTCGGTTCAACAACTAGTTCGGCATCAAGGGATTAAATAAGATTAAGATCTATAAAAACAGAAATAAATAGGCAAGCTAATAAACAATGTGGGATTATGGCTGCTTTTAAACGATAGTACTCCCCAGTTCACCATTATCTTGGTTTCTATAGTTACTATTGGAAACAACATTTGTAGCTGGGTTGTTTTGGGTTGAAAGATGGAAATCCAGGAGTTTAAAACCCTCAAAATCATTGGCTGTTGCATCCAAGTCATCTTGCTGCTGAGACCCATATGGAAGAGTAGAATAAACCGATTCGCTGTTTAAACTGAAGTATTGTTTATAAATCTCTCTACTGATTATGAATCCAATAAAAGAACCCAAAAACACATCAGTAAAATGGTGTCTGTAGTCCTGAGTTCTCGACAGAGCAATAAGTGAGGCTCCTAAGAGGGGTATGAAGCAAATCAATTTTCTATACATACCGTTATTAGGTAAATCAATTCTTAGTTGGCCAGCCAAAAAATAATACAAAAACCCTAGTCCAGCAAAAGATTCAGAGGAGTGGCCAGAAGGACAGGATCTATAGCCTTCATATAACCTATCAAGATTTGTTGTCGTGCAAACGTCCTTTGCAAATACCAATACATCCTCAGGAGTGCCTGATTTAGGAATGCATCTGCTCAAAAAATCAGGTCTAGGTCTTCCAAACCAATTCTTCAGAAAGTCAGTTACCAGTGCTGTTAAGCTGACAGACATAAGCAACCCAACTAAGGAAACCCATAAGAGGTAGTACTTGTTCAAGTTTCTACTGAATCTAAAGACAGCACAATAAAGGACAATGGTTAGAAATGGAACAACCAAAGCATATAGCGCTAATTCTGTGTCGTTGACTCTTTGCTTCTCGGCATAGGGATGAGAGATAGACAGATCATTAATGTAGAATTGTCTTTCAAATGGCTTAAACTTGTAGACAATAACATTAAGAACAAACAAAACAACAATCAAAACAGCATCAGGCAGTTTCCACTTTATATACTTATTTATTAGTATTGCCATTGCTCCAACTTACTTTGGTTATAGCTGAATTTCTAATAACGGCTCTGAAAATGGAAATATGTGTTCTTTTATTTGAAAAAAGGGGATTATTGAAGCTTATAAAAAATGGTTTCTTAGCAGTTTAATTTAACCTCTTTTGTGGGCTATTGAAACACTCAGAGAACTACACGTGGTTTGGATGGAGCAGCACAAAGTAGATTTGAAGTTACCCGCACCAATCGCCGGACATAATATAAAAACGTTTTATTAAAAGCAGAAGCATATATAAAAAGTAGCTAATAATCATCTCTCCTGTCTACAAATTATCCCCCATAAACACCTTTGAATGATTTTCTGATTTCATAGTTAGTGTATTTGCTGTAGATTCCTAGTTGTAGCAAAATTCTGGCTTTTTCTGGAGTTAAATAACCTCCGGAGATACAATTATCAGAATCTGGAACATTAACTCTTGGCACCATACCATCCATGTGCTTTGAATAGACGACAGGTTTATTCAACTTTTTCAAGTAATCGTTCACAAAATCTGGTAAAGAACCTGCTCCCATAGTTGCAATAACAAATCCGTCATAGTGCGACTCAACAAGCTCGATTAACTCGCAGTTGAAACCTTGATGTGCATATAAAATAGCAACTTTTGGTAAAATATTTTGATAGACATCGGTATTTTGGTGACTAATTGTAGAGAGATCAATATTAAGTTTGAATCTTGGAATTCCCAATGGTTTATTGCTTGGATAATAGTAGTGTAGCTCATTGTTCACAAAATTACCCAAATATCCTTGTCTAACATTGAAAGAGTCAATGCTGTTTGCGTTGGTTTTATTTGCATAGAACCCTGAAGTTATTTGATCATTCATAACAATTAATGTGCCTCTATTTTTTGAAGCCTCATTAGAGGCAACCAAAAACGAAGTGTAAAGATTCATCATAGAGTCTGATGAAAGGGCACTTGCAGGCTTCATGGATCCTGTCAATATAATTGGGCAAGAAAAATCCAAAGTTAACTCTAAGAAAAATGAGGATTCTGTAATGGTATCAGTGCCATGAGTTATAACAAAAGCATCGTATTTTTGTAAATTTTTGGAAATACAATGATACACTTTCAATAAGTTTTCTTCGTTCATCTCTTTGGAGTCTAGATTGCAAACTTGCTCGTATTCGATTTGGCAAACTTCCGATAAATCGGGAAGTTTAGCAAGCAGTTCTTCAATTGTAAGGCCAATCTTGTATCCTGCAGTGGCTGAAGACTTTGCCCCAATAGATGCTATAGTACCGCCGCATCCTATGACTTTAACCTTAGGTACAGTATTTAATAACTGAGTATCTTCTGGCTTAACAATGAATTGGCATTTTTCAATATCATCACAGATAGTGTGAATTTCCATGTTACTCATAGCACTGAAAATCCAAGTAAACTTGCTCTCTTGGTTTATCCATAGATCTATGTTAAACTCTTAACTTATGCTTCTGTAACACTGTGTTGAATTACTCCAAAGATTAATTGAAGCTTGTATATAGCCCAAAAAATTTTATATTATGTCTGATTACTAGCAAATTGACCATGTAAGGCTCGAAATGGGTCCCTCGAAAAAACAAAAAAAGCAATTTTCAAGCGATATCGCTGCTGACTCATTAGTCATCCAACTTTAGCCTCTGTTTAGCTATATTCATAAAATGTTTCCTTTATATAATCTAAATTGTTATACCTGTTAATTACATATATATTATTGAGCATTATATTTAGAAAGCGCATTTATTACTGCTTCTGTTAGATCAATTGTCATCTTTTACAGGGTAAGGTCTCCACTTATTCTCAAAGTATCTTAAGGGAATGTAAATCAAAAAGGAAAAGGCTCCTGTAATTTCCATGGCAACATCACCACCATAAGCACCACCACATTTTCTGGCAATATAACCGATCCAATAAGATTGATTCATTCCCATAGCAATTAAAGGTATGTTAATGATAAATGCAGTTACACCAGCAAGACCAACAGGTAAATGACTTGGTGAATTGTAGTCCTCAGGTTTGATGAAGCTCAAATCAAATCTTCTGAACACAATGATTTCAGATAGAGTGATAAATGTAAATAAAACAGCGTAATAACCAATACCATCCATCATATCTGACATAAATGTTTCAAATGATGTTTCAACAGCAGCTATGGAGATTGCTATGGAAATGGCAAACGCAATCAACGTGTACCATTGTCTTTCGAATCTTTCAAAGAATTTGTGAATTGCTTGACAACAAATGGAGAAAGAGTAAAAGTTAGGAACATTAATTGCAATAACAGATAGAGACAACCAGGTCAATAAAATGTTCATAAAGATGTTTAAATGTCTGTTAAAGTGGTTTTCGGTTGCCGATGGAATCAAAATAGCGTATAGCAAACCACCAAATCCGTAAGTTTCATAAACAACAGCAACTTTGCCTGAAATGCAAGAAGCACAGGCAGCTCCAACAATTGTAACAAAAGACAAACTTATAAACAGACCCAAAAATACACCCAGTCCAATTCTCCAGCTGTTTGTTTTTTTGTTCATGTAAATCGTGTAATCACTTCCGTAGGAGGCCCAGGCAATGTTAAAAGAAATCAGAACAGAAAGGTAGCTCAAACAATTTCCTGCAATTGTTTTACTGTCGCCCAAATTTTCTCCAACACTAAATTCACCACTTAATTTGATTCTAGCTATCAAAGCAAAAACACAGATATAGTTGAAAACTCCGCTGACAAGCTCAAATCTTTGCAAAACATTTACCCCAAGAAAACTCACAATTAAAGATACAACTAGAATCACAATACAAGCAGCCCATTTTGGTATTGAGTGGTCACCAACATTGACCATTGCAAGACAATGAGCCGCAGAAGGGACATTGACACCGGAAACCCAGCCAACAGTTGATATTAGCTGAAAAACCAAAAACATTCTGGCACAATGGTATCCATTGATGAATCTTGACAGAATCAACTGTCTCAGTCCAAACTGTTTTCCAAATGCAGCAAAATAAGCAACAGGGATGGCACAAAAGAAATTTGATAGAATAATCAGAATGCAGCAAACTTTAAAATTCAATCCAAACAGCACAGGCCCTAGGGTTCCCATTGACAGAATAGGAACAGAGGAATTTGAGGAAAACCATAATATAAAAGATGTGAAAAAAGGATGGTTATTCTTTTGAATCGAGGATCCTTGGGTAACCGGAGTAATACCGTGATTATCGATTATATTCGGTGAAGAGAGCGAGGTTGATGTGAACGAAGAAGAGTCGTATTTTTCATCATCGTCATAGACAACATTTACATTATTGTCTTTGCTAAAAGACAAAGAAGCAGTGGCCATTTGGTAAATGTTCCAGAATATATTCCCAAGTGGTCAAAGTTAATTTTGGTTATTAATCAAGTGTTCTAAAAGAAAAAATGGTTCTTTAGACTACAATCGGATAAACTAAAACCTTTTGATTAAATGAAGGATGTTTGTTTTATCCTCTTATGTTGTGTTGGGGTTTACCTGCACTTTCTAAATGTTCGGGTAACAAAAAAAAAGCTGATAGACTTTTCACCCAGAAGGGCTGAATGAAGAGAAAAAGTTTGGAAAAAAAATCGACTAGGTCTGAATCTTCTCTTTAAATACTTTTCAAAAAAATTAATGTATTTTCTTTTTTTCATATGATGGGAAACAAAACTTGTAGAAGTCATTCTTGTATTTGTTTCTTTTTTCAAATGGTGTTGTTTTAAAGAAAAAGTACCACTATTTTATGCTTTTATTTACTACTTCTTTTAATCAATATAGGTTTTCTCGAGTTAATTTTCTTCAAGATATATTTTTGTTTAATTATTTGCAAAAATAATTTAAAAAGTTTTATGTTTTTAGATAGGTTTTTATGGAATTGAAAGAAAGCTGCGGTTTTGACTGGTAATCTATCAACAATTTGTTAGTGGCTTTGCAAACTGTAGCAAAATGTAGTTTGTTTTTTGCTGTTGCAGTCTGCAGGCTCGATCCTATTTAAATTCGATAACTATTTGCTGGCAATTTTTTTTTTTAGTGGACTGCATTATACTTCAACTCTAAAACTCAGCATATGAAATGTAGAGATATTGCAGCATAAAGATGCAACTTTCTGGTATGTTGTTGTTTTTTTGCTTACTTAGGTTTGTGTAAGAGGGTCAATATCGATTGAAGAGATCGAACTTGCATTTATTAGCAATTTTCAATTTCAGCAAAAACTGCACAACTTGAAGTATTCTCCTTTAAAAATTACACCAAACTGTTTAAAAGGTACTAAACTTACAAAATATCCACTTTTAAAATGCTTTCAAATACTTTCCCATTAGTTTGTCAATCTTTTTACATTGGTTTAATCAATTAAAAGCAAAACTTTGCGATTTTTCCCTCACTATTCCGAGGTGTCGAAGCCAAAAAAACAATCCAAAAACAATGTTTAAACACTGTATTTGCTAGCTTCCTATATGTTGTAGGTTAGCAAGATAACAATCTTCCACAACTTTTGATATATAACCTTTTTACTGCTGCCAATTTTTTTCAGATGCTTTTTGTTTTCTACCTTTAAACGCAAGTATTTTTATATTTTTATTCTATTTGCTTCATTATTTGCTAAAAAGGGTTGTATTGATTAAACGAAAAAAATATATATAAATCCGATATGCAAGTAAATTCCGTTTGTAGCCAGCAAAGAGAGTGGATTTACTATTAAAAGAGTCTTTTTGATTAGCAGATAAATGTTTTAGTCAATTCTCAAATAAATGGCATGACAGGCTGTGATATGCCATTCTTGCAATATTGTGGACCATACCACCTCGTTATAGCCTTCTTTATTTATATTTTGCTGTGCAAATTGTTTAAGTGCGCTTTCTGCGTAGGGCGAAAACGTATTGCACGGAAAAAAAACTCCACTATTCTGCTCACTTCAATATGCAGAAAAAACTTCTTTCCCTTAATGGACTATGTTATTTCATTTCTAACTGAAAACACAGTTTTTGGAGTTTATCTATTTTGGGACAACTATTTGTATTTAAAAAGAAAATCCTTCCCATCTAGCTTTTTGAAAAAACCTATGGAAATAAATTTACTCTTCGGTCTTTCAAACTCGTTTTTTACAAAAACATTGATCATTTATTCAAGTGTGGTTTTTTGACTTCTGTTTATAGTGCATGTTTCCATTAGTAGTTATTTAATTAATTAATAAATTAATGCATCTGTTTCAAAACTCTTACAAATCCTTCAGCTTTTATAAACAATTAAGTAGCTTACAGCTTTGGCCGTATAACCTATCTATTTCTCTTGTTCGATAGTTTCTAGAGCCGACAAAGTTTTTATTATGAAGCCTCTTTTTTATGCTCTGATGCTTTGCTGCTTTGCTTATTTTGGATTAAATGGTGCTATATTTCTCTTGATTCATCTTAGACAATAGGTTATTGCTCCTCACAGCTGAATCACCTCTGGATGTTATTTACAGCCTACTCTGCTATTAAATTAGCAACCAAGCAATACATCCATCATATTATAAACATCTTTTTTGCTTGCCAAAAAGCTCAAATAGGCCCAGCAGCAATATATATAAAGCACCTTAAAAAAAGTTCTTTTCTGATGAAGATTTTTGTTTTTCCCCAATCGGTACATATGCTCATTTAATTAAACGTTTTGATAAAAAAGAAGTTAAAAAAAATAGCCGGGAATTTCCGATCATGTTCCCATCTGGAGATCAAGCACTGAAAATAAGATTAGTTGTTCGCTTAGGCCGGACTGCTATAGCGATTGCTAGTTTATCTAATGGCTGCATTTAAAGCTATGGATAGGCGTATTTTCAATTTTTTGTTCTAATTGGTTTTTATTTGTCTAAGAGAACAAGCTTAATGAGCAAGGTTCTTTAAATAGGGCAAACAAAGAAAGTTGAACCATAAATAACATATTATATCACACGAGCTAAACAGTAAATGCTTCAAGTTATAGATATCTCTAAACCTACAAAGGATATTAAAAATCAGCTTTTTCAGGCTTCTACAGAGCAAGGATTTCTTTTTGTTAAAGGGCATGGAATACCACATTCTCACATAGAGAATTTATTTGAACTATCTTCGCAGTTCTTTGATGCTGAGCAGTCAGTTAAAGATGCGTATCCTATCGAGAACAATATAGGGTACACTTCACTAACACAAGAGCAATTAGACCCTAGAAAAACTAAAGACTTCAAGGAAGCTTATAATTTTGGACCAATTAACAGCACTACAGGAAGCATTCCAATCGAGAAACATCCAGTTATTTTTCAGCAATATCAAGATATAATTACAAAAACCAATTATTACTTGTTTGAAGTTGCAAAAATAATATTTAAGCATTTACTAAAGACCCTTGACATTGACTCTACCAAGATACCAGAAATAATAAAATGCTTCGATGGCGACACTCATACAATTCTGAGATTTTTAAGATACCCACAACTAAGAGACGTTGCAGAGTCAGAAAATAATGATATCAGAGCAGGAGCTCACACTGACTATGGGTTGTTGACCATTCTCTTTCAACAGCAAGGGCAGCAGGGTTTACAGTTAAATCTAGGCAACGATAACAAATGGGCCCCTGTGGAATACCAACCGGCTGACGACATATCAAAGGAAGGTGCGCCCTTAGTAGTCAATTTTGGAGACTTACTTCAGTTCTGGACCAACGGTATTATCAAGTCCACCGTACACAGAGTCGTTATTCCAGAATCAAGATCTAAAGATAGACTTTCAATTGTTTTTTTTGTTCATCCTGTTCATAACACGAGTTTGGAGGGCTGGAGTAGTAAGTATATCCCAAAAGACAAAGAGGACAAGCCTAAAATCACCGCTCATGAACATTTGTTAATGAGATTAAACGAAACTTATTATTAAACCGTGCAGCCAATTCATCAATTAAACGCAGAAAACTTATTTAAAATAGCAAATAACTACCATTATTTAAAATCATCCTACCGTTTGGTTAAAACAGGCTATCAAAGAAGTCTTTTTCAACCTTTTTTGATAAGTACTTTTTGGTTTTATTCATTAAAGAATTTTTACTGGAAAGTGATTTTGGTTCAAATTTCTTCAAATTTGTGTCACTATCATCGAACTTCTTGATTAGGATATTTTGTTTTGCAAACTTTATCAGCCCAGTCAATGTCCTTTGAGCCTTGCTTTTTTCAGAGAGATTGTGACCACAGAATATGGGGTGTTTTAAACGGGATTTCAACGAGTTATGAACTACTGCATCTTGACTATTGCTTTTTATTTTGTTCCAATTTCTATGTATTGCCTTCAAATACATGTGAAATAAATCTTCTAGCTCAGGAATAACAACATTATATGTTTCCACAACTTGACGGTAATTGCTATCCAAAAACATACCTTTATTCCGTTTGGCATATTTATGTAAGATAATAAAAGCTGCTTTATAATTCTCCAGAGTTTCTTTTAAAGTCATGTTGTTATACAACTGCTGAAGATCATCTTCAACTTTTCTTGTAAATGCCTTGATGTCTTCTTTATTCTTTGCTTTACAAAATTCCGTTTTATGTTTTTCAAGAATCTTAGGCAAAGTTCTGATAGTAAAATATTCTCTCCTAGCAAATTTGGTGCTTATTAGCACTGTCTTAAACTTTTTATCGTTTGGTAAGCTTGGTATTAGAAACATTTTCATTAGTCGTTCTCTTGCCTCCAAATATTCATCTTCGAGCTTCGCTCTTCCTTCAATGCCGAGACAATTGTATGCATAAAATCTTTCCGATGTTGCTCTTCTATCATTACTCACCTCTAAATGCACATTTTTCCTTAGGAAAAATGAATAGACCGTGCAAAGAGCATTCTTTATCATGAATTGTCTAGCTCTATAAGTATGGTCACTTGTATTGCAGTCTGTGGCTTTGATCGAAATCTTTTTAGACAAATCAATTTGCTTCTTTTCTAAATTGTACAGTTTTTTATACTCTGTTTTTAGTATTTTCCTTGAAGATTGAGCTATGTCTTTAGAACTTTCCAGGTATTGAAAGTCTTTAACATGGTCATCAAACGTTTTCACTAAAATGGCTGGTTGTTTTTTAATGTGTTGAGTAATATCCTCTTTCTTCCTAAACTCTATAAATGGTTCTGGAAAGGAAGAATAAGGTTGATAAAAAAGAGCGGCATGGCATACATAAAAAAGACTCTTGAACGGTTGACTTTTAAGTCGAGATTTGTTGTTTAAAATTGATATCATTATATGACTGTTGCAATTTTAAAGAGTTTTTTTACAAAATTGCATTTAGCTTTTATTTACAAGAGAATGATACACCAATAAATTGTTTGGGTTATGAAAACAAACCCTACTAAGTACTCAAAGCTACAGCTACGTTCTTGTTGTTGACACGAATTGTATGCTACAAGAGCTATCTTAAATTTGCATGGTTTTCATCTTCTAGTTTTATTAAATTTTAGTTGCACGTGACTTAAATAGGCTAGCCACACTGCTACAAGTACAAGTATCTCTTTCAATGGTATATATTAGTTATTTACAAATCTAATAGTTTCTACTTTTCCTGTTCTAAAAGCTTTTCTTGTTTGCTTTTTAAAACCTTCAAAAGACTTTGGTAATTTTCAGCTTGGTAGTTTTTGGCATAGCATTGTTCACTACCATTGGGTTCTTGATGAAGAAGTGATTGAGAGTCTAGAATCCTCAAATACTTCTCTCTGTTAAGTAGCAGTTGATTTAGTTGATTTAGATGGGTTGCTTTGTTGAACGCAATGTTTGACCTATCTTTGTATTCCTCCTGCAAAACCAGTAGCTCAGAATCCAGAGCAATGCTCTTTAATTGCAAATCAGAAGTAGAAGCACTGTTTTCATCAGAAGTACCGTTAGAAGCTTTTTCAGGTTTTCCTTCCTTCAGTTCTTGCAGTCTTACTCCCAGAATAGAGACTTGCTCCTTTGCTTTTTCTAATTTTAACTTCAAATTGTTCACATTCCAATCATCACTGATGCTGTTCTCATCTTGAAAGAACTTATAGTATTTCGACTTGGTATTCACTTCCTTGTTCTCAGTGCTTGTGACTTCTTGACTTATAAGCGTGTCAGCATTCAACAAAGGAGATGTCAGCATATCATCAAATTTGCCATTGATCAAATTAGGAATTTTATTAAACTTAACAACATCCAGATTGTTCATCTTTCCTTCTAAAATCGTGTTAACAATTTTGTTTCTCTTCAAAACATCTTCGTATTGAGAAGCCAGATGCAAGTTCCACTTCTGCAATACTTGAGCAGATACATCGCTCTCACTCTTTTTGTCCTCTTCTTCTATAAATGATGTGATACAAACATTATCAAGTACTTCTAGGTTAAGATCAGCACCAACAAAATAGCAATCATCTATTTTCAAATTATTCAAAAAATCAGGCATCTCTAACAACAGCTTTTTAAAGCTATTCAGGCTTAATAATGTAAAAAAAAAAGCATTTTTAAAAACGCCATTAAAGTTTTCAAAGCTCAGTTTTTCTACAGTGTAAAACCTTGGAAGATATAGTGGTAGTCTGAAAAATCTGTTAAGTAGAGGAGAAATCCAATTAATAAAAAAAGAAAAATCAAGATCTTCCTCACTTTCGGGAGCTGGATGGCTCATGTTGTTATTTTTGGATTGTTTTTTATTGTTGTTGGAAGAGCTTTTGCTTTTTTCCTCAGCGTCCAGGTTTTCCTCAGCTCTATCGGGAGCATTCCCAAAGTTCTTGAGTTGATTTATACTAGCTCTGTTATTAGAATTCATATTATATGACAATGTGAGCTCCCTGCCATTTGAAAAAATATATTGGTCTTCTAGACATAAAATTTTCGGCAATAGTATCTTAATAGTGTCGAATTCATCCAGAGACGGTATTTCGATAACATCATTATTATTGCTACTTGGATAGCTGTTACAATTTATTTTGACAGTTACATTAACAATCTGAGAGACGATGAACTTAATGAGTAAAGATATTTTCATGAAATGCTCGTAAAACGTTTTCAACTTGATGTTTTGAATATTTTTGATATTTTCCTCTACTTCTTCATAATCTTTTTTGAAACCTGGGTTCATTTTTGCAAATAAAGACTTCAGTTCATACTCGTTGATTTTCAGTATTTGGGGGAATTTGTTTACAGGATCTACTTTGTTGATAAACTTCAGATTCCTTTCGGTCTTGTTCTTAATTTCACTGATGGTTTCATAGCACTGTTTCAGCAGCAAGTAATCAATCTTTTGGTCGTTATTCGACATGGAATATATCAGCACAAACAGCGTGGTAAAATGAATGTCATTGTTTAAAACTAAGTTGTCCGGGTTTGACTTCAAATTGACCGAGATTAGCAGGTACTTGAACAAAAACTGAATGAGCTCCCTATTTTCATGCAGCTTGATGTATTCAAAAAGCTTTGGAAACTGAATCACAGGCGTTAAACTCAGATCCTTCACTGTAAGGTATGGTGGTTGCACTGCATGAACTGTTCCTCCTCCATTGAACAGCGGAGTTAAGTAGTCAACTGAAGTTTTAGTCGGTTCGTTTCTAGTGAAGCTTTTAAACCTGTTCTTGAAAAGCTCTATTGATTTCTCCTTTAAAAGAAGATTGCTTTGGGTTTCTATGTTATTTATAAATATTTCTTTGTTGGCAAAAGTCGAACTCAGGATCAGTTTTTCTATAATTTCTGACTCTATTTTGTGTTTTTCATAGTCGTAAACAATAAAAGACTTGTTAACATGCCATGGACTGTCTTTTTCGCGTAGTGAAGTAATAAGACCATGAAGAAGAGGTGATTCGTTTGATATCTTCAATTTGAAATCATCTTCATTGTATTTCAAGAGCTCTTCTTTGGTAAATGTATTTTCAGGGTGAAATTTTTTTTCTATTGGCTTCTCCGCAAAGCTTGAAGTGTTCTGCATTAGGAACTTATTAAGTTCTTTTCTATAATCCGTGCTTTTGCATTTTACTACTGTCTTCTTTTTAATTTTGTTGGACATAGATAATAATTCAGTTTGTTGGTGGTATTTTTGGTATGTTCTGATGAATAGTGTATGCTTAAAAGCTAGCACTCTGTGGAGAATCGGTCTAAAGCACTATATTTCTATGTGGTGAAAGTTTGGATTTCAGGTTTTTTTATGCCTGTCGCTCTTACTTTCCTTCATTTCCGCCTGAGAAGCGTTTGCAGTGAGGAGCGCATGTGACCAGATAACCAGCGGTGCATCCAGCTCAGACAAGCGGCAAGTCACGTGTATATGTTTGCTAGGATGTTCTGCGCTCCATGGCTGTGATGTAGTCGTTGTTATTGCTAAGAGAAGAGGTAGGTTATGTATGTTTTTACGTGCGTGCCACTGTTGATCTGTAGCAACTTTTTTTTCTTAAACCTAACAGCTGCAGCGTGTGTACCACAGTGATATGGATGCGAAACGGAAAGGCTTGTGGGCATTTCATGCCGTCTGGGATATTATTATTAGGAGAATTTTTGTTTTACAATAGAATCTTGAAATATACCTGAAGCTGATTCACTTACTTTGGATTCCGCTCTAGTAAGTTGCTTTCTCGAAAAAGACCTTAACAAAAGCCTGTTGGTGTGATGTGGATAACCACCTTTTCTGTCTAGGTTTGTGCACAAGTCAATCCTGCGAGCACATTGCTCTTTCCTGTTAATCAGCGGAGTTTTTTATTACGTTCCCATTTGGGTTTTTCCTGCTGCCTGCTTTCCTGTATTGACTAGTGGTTTTGTGAGATGCCCAGAGAACAGCTAACTGGACCATTCATAGGGCATCCATAATGCAGTAAGTCGTTTTCAAATATGAATTACTGGTGCACAAGATACGTGATAGATGCACAAATATAGCCTACATTTTCAAAACTAAGACATTGTTTCAAGCTTTAGAAGCTCCAACTGTTTTCATTTATTCAATATCTATATAAATCCAGAGTTTCTCCTTCTTCACAAACTGGATCTTTTTAGAACATCGTGTTTGAACTTCTCCAGATCCATGAGCAAATCATGACTATTATCTAGTACTTTAAATTCTGTTCTATTAGACAAATATCTTCTAGCACTATCGCTGTCAATTACTAAAAGAGGTTTATTGCCGTTGTATGTCGCACCACTGTGAAATGAGTTATCGATATTTCCTTTATTTTCGTTTATCAAATAAACGCAATCAGATAACTCAATTTTTTGAGTACATTGAAGTGTCTCTCTACTTGGTAAAATCTCCAAAAAGCTAGATTCAAAAGGACAGCTTAAAAACTTATAGCAGTTTATAAAAAACTCATCAGGAGTTAATTGAACCAAATTGGTTATAGGTAAAACGTACTTCATGTTGAAAATAGCATGCAAAAAAGTTTCAAGATCAGTGTCTAAACATTTCAAAAAATCTAACTTCAAGTAATCCCTGATCAATTGTGTTGTCAATGTCGATTGGTACTCATCAAGAAAAATGCTAATGTTATGAATATCATTTATTATCAAAGGACTTTTTGTCAACACAAATTTTTTAATGATAGCTGACAATAATAATTGATGATCAATTGTCATTTTTTCTAATTCTGTTGTAACGGTTATTGTTCTATGGCATTTGTGCAAATAAAACCTTCCGTTGTGAATGAACTTGCTGACTGTTTGTAAGTTAACGTATTCAGGATATAAATTCAATCGTCTTGGCTTAATACCAGTCTTCAACTGCAGCATTTCTTCAGTCAAGACTCCATCTTCTGCTGAGGTCGCATCTCTTACTAATTTGAAGGTGTAGGACAAATTCAAAGTATTAAGCAAAGAGTTGGTTGACAGTACTTTGCAATGATCAGTCTTAACCAAATTTTTCACATAAAGGTCATCTATAGCCTTCTTATTGTAATTTCTCTGGCTTTTTCTTACTTTATGATAATTTTTGGATTCTCCCCAAATTCCTGAAATGTTGAAAAGCTCACTGCTACTAAACGACTCAAATTCAAGAAGTTTAAAGGAGTCTTCATAATGCCAGTTATGTAAAGCATATTTCAACTTTTCGATGTTGAGGCTGGAATCATAGCTGTCCACAAAATTGTAAACCTTGAACAAAGGAGTAAGTTCCATAACCCCAATGTCATCTAAAGCACATCCAAATAATGCAAAGTTAGTATATATAGATTTTTCACTTAAACTTGCCCATTTGGAAAACTGCTTGTTAAAATATCTGAATGCAGATTTTGACAGTTTGTATGATTCTCTGTTAAACTTATTATCGTCAAACTTTCTTAACAGATGTTTTTTTTCACTATTCACAATTTTTCCATCTTTGGAAGTTACAGGTCCTAAGGGATGATATAGTATTTTGATAAAGCAAGGTTCTAATTCCAAGACTGAATTGTATAGCATATCTAACGGAAGCTGTCTTTTGACTCTTTTTTTATTGTTGTTATGATAGTCATTTTTGTTTGCAACTGATTTCAAAATAGACCAATCAAAGATTTTTGCAGGCTTAAAACAAGTCATAATGTTCGGGCCATTTTTATCGTTAAAAGACACAATTTTCTGAGATTCATTTACTGTATAAAACTCACCATCAGGTAATATGAGCAGAAAATTAATTAGATCATCGGGAGACAAGACGATGTTTAACTGTTCATTAAAAAAATCAATAGATGCCATGTCATGTTGATCGTTTGTGCAATAATCTAGTATAAACAGGTGCATTGAGGTCAACACAGAATAATTTGATTTTTCAGTACTACTCAGATCACTATAGAACTCTCTGTCAGTTCGATAGTCATTAGCACTCTCTTCAACATAGTTCACATCATTACAATAGCTACAGTACCATTTTTTATCTGAAATAGCTGTTTCTTTTATGGCTCCACAGCTATTACAAAATCTGAGATTTGAAAAATCCTCAAGTACATTTTCCAGGAAAGCATTAATTCCTAGATCATGAACCACCTGAATATTGCCTTTGGGAAAGGTATTACTGTTCTTGTCAAATATCTGGGTTGTTGTGTATTTATTTAATGACTCTAAAGGCAGCAAGCAAGAGTGTGACAAAGCTAGTGGCATTAAGACTTTTGAATAGCAGGGTGTAAATCGGTCCTCTTATGGTGATCTGGTTCTTTGACTAGACACAAACCTATCATATAAATAGGAATTTTCTAATCATAAACAGGCGACTTTCTTTTCACGATTGCAAACTGAAGAAGCAAAAGTCGGCAAATGCCGTTGGTGTCATGTGACAAACGCTGTCACATGGCATGCTTCTGTCACATGGCCAACATGCTACTCAAAAATAGCTCATCTCCGACGCAGAAGTAAAAATTTTCCACAAGTATTTCGCCAGATCTTTTGAGCCAAGTTTTCCTTAGCTATTGAGCATTGAAACCAAAGCAGTTCAGGACAACAAATATGGGGTTCAATAAGTTAAGATCAGTCAAGAAAGAATTCAAGCTTAAAAACTTTTTTGTTCCTCCAACTAAGTTTGTGAACCAACAAACGCCGATTTTGCTGACGCCAACTCAGCAAATTCAAAATCAATATGGGCCTTTGGTTTACTGTTTCAAAAACAGAAGAGACGGCTCTTTGACGTACAATACGATTCCTTTGTTAGAGCCTAAGTTGATTAGACAGGTTTCCTTTGATCTCTATCATACACAAGAACTTCCTATATACGCCAGACCAGACTACTGGGATCTTTTCTATGTGGCCAAATTTAAAAATTACGCCATCTCTACAGAAGTTTTCAAGAACATTTTGAAGCTGAAGAGCATGAGATCTATTTCAATGAAAAGAGAGAATAGCCAGATAAGAAAAAATAATTCTGATGTGAGCAAGGGAGAGTTTCAAGACGGTGAATTCAATCCATTCTACCAGCAGGAAGGAGTATCGGATTTAATCGAGTCTATTCATAAATCCCAATTTTTCAATGGTGGAGAGTTGGATAATCAGACCACCATATACTGGGACAACGTCTACGCCAAGGGGGATTTAGAGAAGTTTTGGAATCCCAAGATACCTTCTGGTGTCATTGAGCATATTCCACTAAGAGAACCACATGAAAAAATAGAAGTCGTCGTTAGTGAAATTAATGATGATGCTGTTGCAACTTGGGACGAAGAAAAGGAGCCTAAATTCTTGTTGCAAAAATAAAGCAATCCCTCTTTTGCTATGTGGTTTGTCTAATCCTTTCCTGTAAATATTTGCTGCAAAGTGTGCTGACTATATGTATGAGTATATATCAAGGCTCTAGAAGAGCAGGAAGCAAATGATCACGTGTTGGTGCCTTACTTTCGGACTTAGTGCTTTTTTTGGTTTAGGTACGTACCTTGTTCACGTGCCTACCCCGGCGAACCGCTGCTCTGGCCCGAAAAAAATGTCTAAACAAATCCCCAGCAGCATTATTTGTCCAAGATTGTATCGTTTATTGGGGTCGAAAATCATATAAAGCAGATCACAAGAACCACTGTCAAAAGGAAAGTAAGTCAAAACAAACAAGTGAGGAAAAACCAAAACTTCACTTTTGCATTTAGCTGCTTACTATGAATTCAACTGAAAATTCAAAGTTTCCGTTATGGTTTATGAACCAATATCCCCAGGCTTTGGACGTCCTTGCCAGTCATGTCCCACCCACATCGCAAGCAACTTTGTTGGTGAAGAACTCGCTAGATAAAAGAACTCTTTACGAAAACATACCAGACGGGATCCTGGCACTAATATTGCCGGTTGTTGCTTATTGGTCGGTGTCTTTGTTTTTCCATATAATTGATACGTTTAAATTGGCTGAGTATTACAGAATACATCCATCTGAAGAGGTGGCCAAAAGAAACAAAGCCACCAGAACACAGGTTCTGGTAGAGGTTTTGTTTCAGCATCTAATTCAGTCTATTGTTGGTTATGTCTTCTATCTGTATGACAGCTACTCAGAAAAGTCTTATTTGGCTATTTACTCTGAAATTTGGTCGTGGAAATATGAATCCTCCGTCTTCAAGCATGTAAATAGCTTCTTGCCAGACTGGGTTTACTTGTTTTGGTATTGCTATGGTATCTCTTTTGCTAAGATTTTTGTTGGATTTGTAATTATTGATTCGTGGCAATATTGGTTGCACAGATTGATGCATCAAAACAAGACTCTCTACAGATTATTCCATTCCAGACACCATTCCTTGTATATTCCATATGCTTATGGAGCTTTGTTCAATCAACCTGTTGAAGGGTTTTTGCTGGACACACTTGGAACTGGTATTGCTATGCTGATCACTCAGTTGACGCCAAAAGAACAAGTTATTTTGTACACTTTTGCTACTGTAAAGACAGTCGATGACCACTGTGGTTACTCGCTGCCATTTGACCTGTTCCAACTTATTTTCCCAAATAACTCCGTTTACCATGATATTCATCACCAGAATTGGGGTATTAAGACTAATTTTGCTCAACCATTTTTCATTGCTTGGGACACTTGGTGCGGTACTGAGTATCCTGGCTATGAAGAATACAGATCAGGGGTTATGAAAGTCAGTATTGAAAAGTACAAGGACTTTTTGAAGGAGAGAAAGGAAAAGAAACTTCAGAAGGAAGATTCCGTTAAGATGGAATAAGATGCCCATGTGGCAAAAAGACAGTATATAGGATGATATATATAAGTGTGTATACATGAATTATGAGATTCAGCTACTGATTGGCAGTAGCTTATTTAAAGTTAACCCATGACTGATAAGAAACTTGTATCTGCAGTGTCTCTGCATATGGCTCTCCTCGAGTGCAATTGACCCACTTCTCTGCTTTGTTACTCAAAACACTGTAAGTGTTACCTTATTGTTTTAACCGTTATATACATAAATATCACCGTTCATATATATACAACAAATAGAATATTTTTACTTGATTTCTCGTTTTCTTTTGATTAATTAAAAATCCATCATTCATTAACAGTAATATAGCTCGTTTCAGATTCACATTTGCATCTTCATCATAATTTCTATTACTTTTCTAGTTTATTCATTAAATGCTTTCATTCAATACACTGTTCAACTTGGTAACTCTGTTGGAAATGGATAAATCAACAATCTTTTCACCATCATTAACTTCCAAAATCAAACCACCTAAAATTTCAGGTTTGATTTCGTTTTGTAAAACTAATTTCCCGTTTGGCTTGATGATATCTTTTTTGGATGTTTGAATAGCCTTTTCAATTCTCTTCAAAAGCTTGGATGGCAATGGTTCAACAGAATAGACCTTGCAGTTAACAATGTTGTTATGGGCCAAGTTCAATTTTTCACTGTCGCTGATAATAGTTGGCAACAAACTCAATCTGTTGTTTTGGGCCAAAATATTCAAGAAGTTCTTGATTGGAGCAGTAGAGTTTTTGTCTAATATACTGACAAAGGCGGCTCTTTCTTCAGTGTTTAGAGTTGGGTTTGTTATGAATTGGGCTAACTTACCGTTGTCCTTGGCTAAAGCTTCTTTGATTGCTTCCAAGTTCTTGTAGGATTGTTCATATTGCTTCAATGAGACAGCGGACTTGTATAAAGAGGTAGCGTAAATACCTTCCAAATTGAATAATTGGATTGGGGCTTTGACGGTGGATTGAAATCTCTTGGAAACAACGGAAAACATGATAGCTGGTAAAGTCTTGGTTTTTCTTGAGGATTATTCTTTCTGGATCCCAAACCTTTACCAGCAAATAGCAGATAAAAATTTTTCTTTTTATTCTCGAAAAAACAACAGCTACAAATTTTTCTGTCATCTTAAGTCCGTCAGAAGAAAATTTTGCAAGAAATAATTTCATTGGTTAAGCTTTTCTACCCGATTTTCCAAACGTTTAATCAATACAGTCAAAATAATTAAATATTGGTTTATTGCTCTAGAACCCGCAAGTTTGGTGAGTATTTAACAGTTCCTTGAATTACTTTTATGGTTTCTATTTCTGAACCGTTTTCTAGAGAAGACTCCATAGGTATTTCAGTAAGAACTTGATTCATTCTGCTCTCATCAGCACCTAATAAAGTTTCAAAAATGATTCTAGAACCATTCTTTGACAAAACCACATTTAGCTCGGAGCAGCCAGGTAAGCTGGCACCGCACAAAGGACACCCATTGACGCATTCACAACTTTCCAATCTGCTCAAGCATGTTCTAAGAATTTGGTTTATGTTTTCAAAGGCTTTACTGGATAGTCCAGAGCCTGTTGGCCCCCCTTTGGAGTCATATATCAGTAGTCTTGCGGGTCTAACTCGTTCTGTGGTTCTTTTGGAAAATTCTTTTTCAGGAGCTTTGCATTCCGTTTTTATCTCATTAAATCCAGTAATAATGTATTTTGGTAAACAACTGATCAGACAATGTTGTGCTGCATGAATGCTCGCTGCTTTGTTTAAGTTCTTCTTCTCTAAATATGATAAGCACCTCTCAGGCAAGTCGATCCAAAAGCCTTTGCTCTTAAACTTAAAGGGTGCATTGTAAGTTTCTATTGCATCAATTATTTTTCCCCACTTGTCAATCTTAAAGAATCCAAAAACTTTTATTGTTGTTTCCAGCTGACCAAAAAATATGGGTAAATCAGTTCCTTCTAAAGGTTTTACAATTTCTATTTCCAGAGGGTCAACATCTGTGTAATCTCTTTGAGCTGTAGTATACTCAACATCTGTTCTAATGACTTTAGCGTAATGATCTTGGCTGTTAAATTCTTTAACCAAAAAGGAGACACCCTGGTGAATGAAGATTGCACCATCATATAATGTGAATGATGTTCTTGAAGTTTCAATTTCCTCAATAACAATATTTCGATTGTTAGTTATATCAACAACTGCAAACATCTCTTCTTGAACACCTCTTAGGGAAACATAACCACTTGGCCATGGCAGGTATTTTTCACTGCATGTGTATGTGTCATTCAGAAACAAATCAATTTTATGGTCAGTACCATTGTATTGTAGCTTTTCTTTGACTGTGTTTTCCCAAATTGAAAAGTTTATATCATCTTTAAAGTACTTGTAATCCTTTTCAATATTCAAAGGAAGTTCAAAGGCAGCACATTGCAAATGATCGGAAAATACCAAAACATTTTCCAGATCGACAACCAGATCTTGAAACATGTTGCTGTCGTCGCTGATTAGTTCTTCTTTGTTTTTGAAATAGTATTGATCAACGGGGGAGTTTCCACAAACTAAAACGGTCATTGACTCCTGAACACTTCTTCCACTTCTTCCTGACTGTTGCTGAAAATTACCAAGAGTTAATGGAAACCCACACATCACAACGCAATCCAAAGAACCAATATCAATCCCAAGTTCTAATGCATTGGTAGAAATACAACATTTCACACCTCCATGAAACAGTTCTCTTTCAATCTTCCGTCTATCTACAGCGGAGTATCCTCCTCTATATGATACCACCTCATTCAACAAGTAGTCCCATTGTTCAAAATTAGAATCTTCTTGAATCAACTTCTTCACTTCCTTCAATAAAATTTCACAGAGTCTTCTGACATGGCAAAATGCTATTGTTTTAATATCTCTTTTCATCAGCTCAACAAGAATACGAGCTGTTGTACCTATACAATCTCTCTTGTTTAAGTTTTCCAATTCAGGATTCTCTAAAACAACATGCTTCAACCCATTAGGTGATCCATCATTGCACACTAAGGTTGTTGTAGTTTTACCATTTCCAGTTAACTGCCGAAATGCTTCCATAGGATTTCTCAATGTTGCAGAGCAACCCAGCCATGTAGTTACATTTCTCTTTTTGCTAAACGCATCATTTTTGTTGTAAAAATCCAATAGTCTTTTCATTCGTCTAAACAAGAAAGACACATGAGTGCCAAACAAAGAGTTATAGATGTGCAATTCATCAATAACAATTAATTTCAATTTTTGCAAAAAAGAGCTCCATTTCTGATGGTTTGGTAAAACTGCTGTATGAATCATATCTGGGTTCGTAAATATGATTTGAATATGATTTTCGCTCCATTTTGAAATTAGTTTTCTTTGATCCTGCGTTGTATCCCCATCATAAGTTGCGATACTTAGTTTTCTCAGTTTGTGCATTACTTTTTCTTTGTCTTGTATTTGTTTAGGTATTAATTCATATAGTTCAACCACTGGTAAATTTCTCACTTTATCCAGAAACTCATTAAAAGATCTAACTTGATCCTGTGCCAAAGCTTTTGTTGGAGCAATATACAACACTGTTGATTCAATGTCTTCCAGGATTTTCCAAATCGCAGTTATCTGGTAAACCAAAGATTTTCCTGAGGACGTTGAAGTCGTTAATATAACATTTTTGTCATTCATTAGCTCAGCCACAGCATCGTGTTGATGGGTGTACAATTGGTCAATTGGTTCTAGCATCTGCTTTATAAGCTTAGGCAAATTTAAAGTGTCTTTGAATGTTCCACTTTTAGCTGGAACTTTCATATCAATTTCGGGCTTCAGGTAATTTTCTAGAAAATCTGATATTTTCATGTTCCTGTCTATATTTGCATAATAATTCAGTTCATCGTTGTCAAGCCTCTTTCTTTTAAGTCCTTTTTTCTTATTGATAACATTATCCAAGGGATCCTCATGGACAGTAGGTTTCGGCAAAGAGAGATTTTTCAATTCAAGTGCGCATTGTGGATCTTCATCCATATATTCATTTAATTTTCTAGTGAAAACATCAATACATTTTTTAATATAATCTTTTACCGTGTTAATGGTTTTGTTATTGGTTGCTGGGACTTTGATTCTAACAACTAGGAATTCATTGTAAAAGTTTTCGTTTTCATCCTCGTCGATTGATTTCAACTCAAAAATATCATCGTTGGAGGACTGATCTGTTATCTTTCCTTTTGTGAGAACGGACTGATTTTCGATCTCATACTGGTCCTTGGAAATGTATTTAAAATCAATAAATCTCTTGGAAGAAGAAGCCGATCCTAAGTTCAAAATATATGTCATTATCGATAGATCCAATTGAGACAACTCAGTGCTTAGTGTGCTGTTGCCTTTAGCCTTATGAGAAGACAAGGATTTTTCTACATTATTCTTCAAATCTGAAAACTTAATTGAGCTGATGTATCTGTGCTTAAATTTAATGAAGATGTAAAATGTTACTATCAATTTAAATTTCGTGATCAGATCTTTCTTCAGCAGCTCATTACTGAGTAAATCACTCGTATTCTCCATTGTTTTCAAACCAAATGCTGCTCAATTACTGGTTTATGAAGCTACCTACTTAAGTGGCTCGTTCTGCGTTTCCAATGATAAATTAGATCAAGAATCTATAAATAGTGGTTCTGGATTCCTTAAACTCTCTCTCTCTCCATTAGGCTTCTCCCTTGGCTTCTTCGTTCTTCAACGAGCTTCACTATGGTTGGACCTAGAATGAATAGCATTGTTAACTCCGACACAAAAAGTTTCAGTTAAGCCCTAATGGACAGTTGAGGCGTACTTATAATGGAAAGTAAAGAGCCGTGGACCTGTCCCAACCAAGGTCTTTTAGAGTATACGGAAGTGTAATAGTAATCTTTATTTCTGGTGTTTTTTGTATCTTTGTTTATTCGCCTATTTATCTTACACAAAATGCCCACCTCAATTGTTCACATCAAACCATGCAAAAATCTTATACCAGCACAGGATTTCATTAACAGTATAGCATTAAGCTCTGCTGTTTACGATAATGGGAATGAAAATGATACAATAACAGGAGACTACTCTCTTCTTTTATATAAATCCCAAAGTTTGGACAAATACCTCATTATTGACTACCAGAATACACGTGCCACAATGCATGTTACTGTCCAAGATGGGCATAGTTTAAGGGTAAATACACCTTTTCAAAGCAGTCTAGATTCTAACACTGTCAAGCAAGAATTTCAATCGCTTTTGAATAGCAACAAAGAATGGAAGTTTAAGCAATCTTTCAAGTTTAAAAACTACTCGATGGGATTTTATAATGATTTTGTCAAGGTTTTCAAATGGGATATTTATAATGATATGAATGATCTTCTAGGAATCAAACTTTTAATTGAATACGACACTTTGGCAAATGTAAGTGATCTTCAATCAGTTTTAAAAGATGTTTTGAAAGAAGGAGATGAGTCGTCAAACAACATTGATGTTTATTACGATCTCAAAAACGATAACGAAGTTTTTTTAAAGATTTTGTCGATGGTTTTATAAAAGAGACAAGTAAATTCTTAGTATATACGCAAATATTTAATTTAGCTGTGTTGTTTACCAAACATCTTCGTGGTATCTTCCATTCGATTTCATCAACTTGATCATATCCTGTGCATCCTGGATCTCGATATCCTGCTTCTCACTGACAATGGTAACCAAGGTATCATTAACTTGCTTAGCCATCTTACCAGCATCACCACATACGTAGACAAATGCACCTTTCTTCAATGCATCCATTAGCAAATCTTTCTGATCTAGCATTAGCTTTTGTACATACGTCTTTGGCAAAGTAGGATCTCTGGAATAACCAGTAAACGTCTTCAAGTTTGGCAAATTTGGAGCATACTCGGTTTCCCACTCTTCTTTATACAAATGGTCGTAAGCATTTCTACAACCGTAAAACAAAAGCATTTCCGAGTCGCTGTTTTCAACTAATCTATCTCTCAGGAATCCTCTAAATGGAGCAACACCGGTACCTGGACCAATCATTATCACTGGAGTAGCAGGGTTCTTAGGCAATCTAAAGGTTGACTTTCTAACGAAAATAGGTAGTTTATAATATTCAGATTTATAAGAACCTCTTGGGCCAGATAAGGCATAATGCAAAGGTAAAGAAGCACTATCAACTCCCTTGTTAACTTCATTTAACAAATTGGTAGTTACACCACAAACAAGCTTAGCTGCATCAGTAATTTCTACCATGGCTGTAATGTTAATAGAGTTTGAATCACGTAAGTTTGAAGAAGAAATGGAGTAGAATCTTGGTTTTAAGCTTGGAATGGTTTCCAATAAGAAAGTCCAAGGAATGTATTGGCCCCATTTAAAAGTTGAGGAAACATAGTTTAAGCAATCAGTAAAGTTAAAGTTGGCTTCAATGATTTCTCTGTGAAAAGTCTGAGCATCAGAAGAAATTTCAACTAGTCTTTGCTTGACCTTTTCTTCACTCTCTGGAATAAACTGGATTATTTGGGTAATCATTTGTCTTGAGACTGGGCCAGTGATTTCTAGATAGTTTGTAACAGCGGTTTCGATTGTGGTTGGAACAGGGAAAGGAAGGGAAATGGTTGGATCAGAAACCTTCAAATCAAACTCTTCGCCCCCATCCAAGTTAAAGGCATTCAAAAACTTAGATACGTGTTCTTGAGAGTTCTGGGGAATAACACCTAAATGATCACCGGTTTCATACTTGATGTTAGAGCCTGAAATATCAAATTCAACGTGCACACAGTTTCTTCCTGATAGAGGATCACAAAGCTCCTTTGTTTTCGTAACATTGGACAAGAACGGATATGAATGATCGAATGGACCTAAATGTTTGGTTTTTGTAGCATCCAAGTAGTTTTTGTTCAGTTCACCCTTGAAAACGTGGTCATCACTGCCTTCGTACAAAACATACTCGTACATTGGTTCAAATGGAGCGTTTTCACCACCTTCTAGGTTGAATTCTTTTTCAATAATGTCAAAGGCAGCATCCTTCCAGGAAACATATTCTTCTTCAGTGTTGCCAATTGAATCGTCTCCAGCACCAATCTTACCTAACAATTTGGCCCCTGCTTCATCAACTAATTTTTCTTTCAATCTTGTTGCAGCACCGTTAAAAAATTCATAGGTGGAGTTACCCAAACCAAAAATCATGATCGGCAAGTCTTTCAACTCATTAGTTTCCAAAACATTGTTCAGATAGTCATCAAAGGAAGCACATGGGTCAGGCAATTCTCCCTCACCATAGGTGGACATAAAAATAACCAAACCTCTGACTTTTCCTACCAAGTTGCCCAGAACATTTGGATCGTTAAACTCAAAGTTTTCAAAATCTCCACACAAAATCTGCAATTCTTTGAACTTTGAGTGCAGCTCTTTGGCAAATTTCTTACAATAATCTTCAGCTGTGCCTGTTTGGGAACCGTACAAGATCAAGAAATCTTTATTGTTAGACTGGATGATTTCAAGCAAATCTTTTGATCCGTTGGATGAAACTCCTATTGCTCCATCCAGAGTGTCAGATCCTTTCAAAATGGATAAGATCTCGTCTTTCTTGGTATACAGCACAACTGAGGCCACTAAACAGCACAGAACAGCCAAATCTAGAGGATCTAAAGCCATATTCAAGTAAGTTTTTATGTTGTTTGGTTGTTTTTGGTGGCTAAGAAAGGGAAAAATTAGAAAAAGCAGCTTATGACTCTCTCTTAATTTGCTGATTCGTTAATAGATCTGTACTAAGATGTTGCAAGCTACTGATGCTTGAAAAATAATAAAAAATTTTAGGCGAGGAAACTGAAAAGTCGCGAGGACGAAAAACGAACGAAACACCCACTTGTGAAATTGTTCACCTTTATAAACGAGATTGGCACCCATTTTTGTTATATACGAGAAAGATGTTTGCTTTGTTTATTTATTTTTGATTAGTTAGTTTAGTGGTTATTTTATTGTTTTGCCATTTATTTTATTTTATCATTTATTTTGCTATATATTTTAATTTATTATAGTATCAGCTTTTCGTTTTTGACTCCGGTTCGTATGGCGGGAAGGTATGTGTATATTTGCTGGGCCTGAATGGGGAAAAGCAGTGGACAATATATAGGCGTTCTATTACAATGGAACAACTGTCGTTTATAAAGCGGAAAGCTTGGGTAAAGACAATGGAAGTGCAAAATAGCCACGGTTAGAATTATCCCTACATTGTGAAGAGAGCTGATGCCAGGCGTTCTTTACCCTTTTCACATCTTTTTTTTTTGGGATCTGTTCTATTATTTTGCTCGTTTTCTTGAGGATCTCGGTGCGTTTTGTGAGTATTCCTTGTCGGAGTTGTTATCGCTTTCTTCTTCTGAATCTAGTTGGAGTTTCCTCTTAGCTGCTTTTCTAGAGACTGAAGATGCAGAAGTCTGTCTAAAAGAGCTGGGTTTTTTCGGAGTAGGAATTTGCTGGGTAGAGCTATTTTGGGGAGGTTGTGTCCACACCTTGTCTATTAGCTTTTTTATGTCTCCGTGTTCCTCCAAAACTTCATTGAAGGACATGCCTTTCATTTCACTTATGAACCTTGCTACTGCAATGGGGCTAAACTCCGACAGAGCTGATGGGCCTACCTTAATGCATCTTTCAATATGAGTACCAGTCTGCTTCAACTCTTCAAGGTCTTTATCGCCATCATACAGTTTCACACATCCCTCTGTGTTCAGATTTGATAAAAACTCAGTGAAATTCAGTTTCCTCACCCCACAGGTTGTTTTATATAGGTCAATAAACTGCTCCAAGCTCTTTTCTAAATCAGTCACTCTCAGTTTCCCTCCATTCACAAGCAAAAGCATAGTTATTAGAAACACCAGTCCGTCCTCCTCAAGCCTGTCATCAGTAATGTGGTTGTCGATCTTAAAGTCAGCTAGCGCCAGCTCATTGTTATAAGAAAATGTGTTGTTTATGAGCTGCTCTTTTTGTTTTTCAGTTATGTTTTTCCCAGAGTCCTTATCTAATTCGACATCCAGGGAATCTGTTCTTAAAATAACAAACCCTGACTTTGCCTGTAACATAACCAAATTGAGGTGTGCTAACAAGATATTAACACCTCTAACTAGTATTTGTTTGCTTGGTTTCAAAGTGTTGTTTTGTAAATCTTTCAAAATCTGAATTTTCCAGTCATTAAATTTATTATCTGTAAATCTATTACTGTTTTTGCTGCTTATATTAGTTCTGATAGCGACTACCAAAGCTTCGCATACTGTTTTATAAGAATCAACTGTAGAACTGTCCAATGTATCATCTCCCAAAGATAAACAGTCAAATTCTGCGACCATTCTCATAACTTCCTAAAAAAAGGCAATAAGGTCCAAACAATATTGCAAAAGATGCACTTTCTTGGCTGGTTTATTGCCTTATTGATGTTTGTGCTCCTGCTCCTTGTTTGTTCAGAGCTTATTTTGAAGAGTTCTTTTTTGTGCTCGGAAAAAAAGGTCCGCATTAGACCTAAAGCAGATCTATCCAATATTTCACTTGAAATGACTAATCAAAAGACTGCAACAAAAACCGTTGTTTGCACGGTCTATATTGGTTTTGGTCTTAGCTATGAATTAGGTAATAATTCCAATGCTTTATATTTAATCGGAAGTCTGGTTTGTTGTATTTGATGAAAGGCATTATATGGTTATAGCAGTAAATGACGAACTTACATAAAAATCGGAAAAGGAAAGGATTTTTTAATCGGTTAAATCTTGAACAGTATTGAGTGTAGCAAATACTTGTTTTTGATTGTTGGTTTGTGCATTCAACGTTGTGAAACAGTCAGTTTATTAGCATGTGTAAAAAGAAATGTTTGATATAATGCAAAAATGGAAAAATATGTTTACATTTGACAAATCTACAATAAAACTTAACAAATTTGTATTTTTATAAGAATGTAAACATTTGTATTTGATTAAAGTAGTAGTTTAAATAGCTTCGAGTACATCAAAACCGTTTCTATATAGCAGGATAATCTGGTCTCCAACGAGTCTTATCTCATCTCTGGAACCGTTCCTTCCCTTCATCCCATCCCTTCCCAATCGTTGCGCCGTCATGTGCTTATCTTGCATTATACCTTCCTCCCAGTCTTCTTTCAGCCGCACCCCAACAACCTCTCCTCCATTCAGAGACCTCTGCCACAGAAAAAACGCACCCTTTCTCCGTCCATCGCACAAGAAAAGTTCTTGTAATTGCTTCCGCTGCAGCATGTGGAGCGGATATAAGTGGGCTGCTGATTACCTGAGAAAAAAAATCCTCATCGCACTGCCAATTTATAATTAGTGGAACTGCACAAAATGAGCTCACAAATCCGACAGAAAGTTCCTCTTCCAGAAAAAAAAATACTGGTAATCTCCTGTTTTTTTTTAGGAATCAGCTGTTTCGAAGCCATTATCGAGGGGTGACAGGTAAATGCGTGTTCACACTTTTATTTTCTAGAAGAAAAATTTTCCATACCGCAAGAGTTGTTGAGAAATCTGGTAATATATAAATAGAGAAGACAGGGATCATTTGGTTAAGTTGTTTAAGTTCAGTTTATGTATAGCTTAAGTATAGATAATATAAGTAAAGACCATCCTTAATTGGTTAAAAAACAAACAAACAAACTTTAAATCTAAATAATATGTGTGCTGACAAAATCAGAGTTTCCATCAACGGTTTCGGT
Source organism: Hanseniaspora mollemarum (assembly GCA_019649515.1). Lineage (NCBI taxonomy): Eukaryota > Fungi > Ascomycota > Saccharomycetes > Saccharomycodales > Saccharomycodaceae > Hanseniaspora > Hanseniaspora mollemarum. Next base: position 72,435 of record JABFEO010000004.1, on the reverse strand, counting down.
AGAATCGGTAGAATTGTTGCCAGAATTGCCTTACAAAGACCAAATGTCGAATTAGTCGGTGTCAATGATCCATTCATCACTGCTGACTACGCCGCTTACATGTTCAAGTACGACTCCACTCACGGTAAATACGCCGGTTCCGTCGAACACACCGCCGACTCTTTAGTCATTGACGGTAAGACCATCAAGGTTTACAACGAAAGAGACCCAGCTAACTTGCCATGGGGTGCTGAAAAGATTGATATCGCCATTGACTCCACTGGTATCTTCAAGGAATTAGACTCCGCTCAAAAGCACATTGATGCTGGTGCCAAGAAGGTTGTCATCACTGCTCCATCCGGTACCGCCCCAATGTTCGTTGTTGGTGTTAACGATGACAAGTACGCTGGCGAAAAGATTGTTTCCAACGCTTCTTGTACCACTAACTGTTTGGCTCCATTAGCCAAGGTTATCAACGATGCTTTCGGTATCGAAGAAGGTTTAATGACCACCGTTCACTCCATGACCGCTACCCAAAAGACTGTCGATGGTCCATCCCACAAGGACTGGAGAGGTGGTAGAACCGCTTCCGGTAACATCATCCCATCCTCTACTGGTGCCGCCAAGGCTGTCGGTAAGGTCTTACCTGAATTACAAGGTAAGTTGACCGGTATGGCTTTCAGAGTCCCAACCGTCGATGTTTCCGTTGTTGATTTGACTGTTAAGTTAGCCAAGCCAACCACTTACGCTGAAATCAAATCTGTCGTCAAGGCCGCTGCTGATGGTAAGTTAAAGGGTGTTTTGGGTTACACTGAAGACGATGTCGTCTCCAGTGACTTCATTGGTGACTCTCACTCTTCCATCTTCGATGCTGCTGCCGGTATCCAATTATCTCCTCAATTCGTTAAGTTGGTTTCTTGGTACGATAACGAATTCGGTTACTCTACCAGAGTTGTTGACTTAGTCGAACACGTTTTCAAGAACTAAAAAAAGTCCTTTTGATCTCATCAAAACCTTTTTTTACGTCACGAAGAACTTATGATACTTAATGAAAAACTACAAACCATCTAAATTTATATATACTATAAATTTTAAAAATTAAAAATCTTTTAATAAATATTAAATCAGGTCTTGGTTTCTGATTTGCTGACTTTGTCTTGTGACATTGTTTTTGTTTGATGTTCTTGTCCTCCAGCGTAGCTTATGTGGCGCCTGTGGTTTTTGTGTGCTAAGCCTAAAGCGGAAAAGAGCTCTTAAAATGGCATTAAGCTTTATGTTCCTAACATGGTAAATATATGTTTCACCGGACACAAAAGCATAATCCATAAGTGAATAACGATATATATATATAGTACTGTAAGTGTTGGCACTGGGATTTTCTTGAAGAGCCAATGGGATTCTCAGAGACCAGGCTAACCTAGTAAAACATCCGCTCTGTGACGTTCTGCTGGCATTTGACAGTTTCGTTGTTATGAAATCAACAAATAATCAAACATTCAACATCCTTAGTGATATTGTAAATTCTTTTTTAGATCAAGGTTCCTTTACAAGATCGGATAATAATGAATATACCATTCAGGGAAAACCTTCAAATTCTTCTGTACTCCATTGGGTGAATATTGTACTTACATCTAGAAATGGATCTGCTCAGAAAATGAAAGGCCAATCGTTGAATGTATTTCTTGAAAATTTAGCTGTTACAGGAATATTGTTTTTTATGCAATTGGTGCTATTTAACTTTTTGAAAGACTCTATGCCTGTAGTATACAAAACAAACCTCCTTCTTGCTTATTTGAGAAAAAAGATTTGTCTCTCAGATAACGCTTTTTCAATAAACGACACTTTTGAGTACCCTGACATTAACCAAACAGCAACAGCCAATCTTCCCCTTAGAAAAAAAGGATTAAAAGCTTTCTTTAGTTTCAAGTGGATTGGTATGTTATTTACCCACAGCATAGATGATATTGAAAACAGTGGCTTAGATTCGTTTTATTTTCTTAGGTTTTTATCAGTGTTGCAAAAGTTTTTTAGCATTTTATCCTGTGTCATCACTCCTTCTTTGTCTCTAATGCATTATAAAGCAAGCACAAAAAAAATTCATGAACATATTACAGGCCTTGATAGGATCTCAATTTATACCTTGACAGGAACAGATTCAAATTTCTATATTCATCTAGTGTTTGTACTATTTATTGTTATTCTTTTCCACTGGATTCTCATCACTGAATTTAATCTCTTTGTCAGTCAAAAACTTGATTTTGTTAAATTAATTCAAAGAAATCATTCTTTTTTAAAAAAAGAATGTGATCTTAGTTTTGATTATACCACTCTCAATAGACTTAATATTGACACCGACAAAACACTGAGAAATTCTTATTTAGAACAAATGCATTCAGCACAGTCTACAGTTTTAATTCATGATTTTTCACTTTGTGATTATCACAAAATTATTAACCTATTAAACAATGTTCTTTCAACAAACAATCAGAAAGATCAAATTAACATGTGGTACATTCCAAAAGAAATTAATGTTTTAAAATTGTTTCAAAAGAAAAACAAAGATAGTTTGCACAAGCTTGAAGAATTAGAACTATTTTATATTTTAAACAAGTTCTATAATGAATATGAAAAAGAAGTTAATTTATATTTTCAAGAAAATTGCAAAATATCAAAAAGTTCCAAGAACATAAGCGCAATGCTGCGGTATGAGCAAAAATGGTTAAAATTCAAAAAAACAAGTAAACTGTTTAAACTTGAAAGAAAGTTCCCCTGCTGGGACATTTCTATTTCCAAAGAAAAAAGTAAATTTGTTGTATTAGGCTTTAAAATTAATTTTTTAAAAATAAAGATTGATCTTGCTTTAACAAAGATTGTTAATCAGCTGCTCATTGACACTCAGATTACAAATTATCTACAAAACATGATTGCTTGGAAAAAATATAGAAAAACAATAGAGGCAAAATACCAGAGTTTCGAAATTAGCGATGAGACTCAAAATATAAAAAATATAGTGGTCAAGTTTGATAATGTTTACTTAGGTGATTTTTTTTGCCAGCTATTGCTATCTTCGTCAATTAATAATACAAAAAGCTTGGAAAGAAACATAAATTCTGATAACATCATATGGTCGAACTTGAATTTTCATAATACGTCTCTTATATTTTTATCCCATTGCCTGGTGAATGTGATTCAAACAGTAATTATTATAGGTTGGATGGTTCCAGTTGCAGTATTAGGAGTAATCTTCCAGGTTCCTAGTTTAACCAAAAAAATACCATTATTCAGACAAACTTACAATTTTTCCAAGTTCATTAGTTCTATTATGAATCACTTAATTCCAATTATGACATTAATTTTATTGACTGACATTGTTCCTGAAATTTTTAGATGGTTAATAAAGTTCAAGTATTATTTAACCTTCAGTAAATTAGAACTAAACTTACAAAAATGGTTCTATTTATTCTCTTTTGTTCAAATATTTGTGGTGGTGACTATCTCTTCCAGCATATCATTAATTTTGGAACAAATTGTGACAAATCCCACAAAAATTCCAAGTATTTTAGCTTCTAATTTTCCACAGTGCTCTAATTTTTTTGTTTCTTTTATAATGGTTAGAGGGTTGGCTTATAGCATTAGTAACTTACTACAATGGTCTAGATTATTTAAATGGCTTTGTGATAATAAAATTTTTATATCAACTAAAAAAAGGACACCAAGAAAACAATGCGAAACATTAAGTAACACTCTAATGTATAAATGGGGATCTATATATCCTATTTTTACATTGTTGGCCACCATCAGTTTAATTTACAGCATTATTCAGCCACTAATACTACCTGCTGTCACAGTTTCATTAGGACTTGTTTTGATATCATTCAAGTTTACAATAAAGTATCAAGTAAATAGTAGAAATAATATATGGGAAACAATGGGAAAATTTTATACAGTAGCATTATTTCAATTATACAGTGGCATTTATTGCCTTGAAGGATTTATGCTAGGTATTTTCATTAGGTCAAATAAATATACATTGGCAACAGTCATGTTTGTATTATTGGTAAGTTCTGTTGTTGCTCACTGTCACATATCGAAAAAATATAAATGTTTGATTGATTGCCTACCATTAAGTGAATACGAATCCAGTTTTGGAAGCAACTTTGGCGAACTGGATTGCCAATCTGAGCTGAGAAACAACTTTTTTCAATGTCCTGGAGAATTTAATTGGAAAACTATGAATAATGCAATAAATATAATTCCTTTTGCTGATCCTGAAAAAATGAAATCAGTTATTTGGATACCAAGAGATGCATTCGGCATCAGCGATAATGAAATTGAAAGAGTTAAAATATCTTTTGGTAATAAATGCCATATAAGCAATGTCCATTCAAGTATTGATTCAACAGGAACAGTGAACATATTTTAAAAAAAATGAGAAGTAAATAATGTCAAATTCTATTAAACCGTAGGCTGTTAAATTTTCACTGATGGGAATCACTTTTGGATAATAAAATTTCATCTGTTTCACCAGGTTTGGTTTCACCAGTATTTTTAGTTCTTGGCCATACATTAGGCAGTCTTGTAAATTGAAATCTTGGATTAACACATCTTTCGACAAACCATTTTTTTATCTGGTACTGTATAATGTCTGATATCTTGGGAATATTCTCCAACTTAGTGGTTGATCCTATAAGGGAGTCAATCTCAAAATCCATTGTATATTCAGGTGAAAAAGAAAACATCAAAAAATAGCCACTCATATCGTCTTTCAAATGATTTAAATTATCATGAGCGTTTGCAAATTCTTCTCCTGTCGTCAATGATACAGTTAAAGAAGCTTGAAAACGAACTAATGAAACTGTCAACTCAATAGGCAATGTCCCACTTAAAGGTTTAGGAAAGTTTAAAGCTAATTGGGTTTCAACACCAAAAGCAAGTCTGTCACTTAAGTTGATGTCAATGGTTGCTTCAAGCCGTTTATTTGAAGAGTTTGGCGAATATTGAATTCGACAATTTGAAAACATGGGAAAATTATCACCAATGTCCAGTTCCTTGACTTTGATATACCTGATAAAGTCAGGAACGTCTTTAGACTTTCTATCAATAAAATCATTCAAAGAATGCACTATATTGTCTTTTAAAAGAGCTTCCAGTCTTAGTTGCTGAATGGCTTGTGCTATTAAAACGTTAAACCAATCAAGGGATTCAGGTTTATGTGTATTTACATTATAATGTGTCTTTTCCAAAAGGATAGACAACTGTTTCTGCATATCAATTTCCTCTTCAGATGCTTCATTGATTAGCCTTTCTTTTCCTCCTAGTTTAATGATAGATGTTGAGTTTGAAAGTTTAGTCAGAATGGAATCTGAATGGCTTCTAGGATCAGGGGTTTTAGCTTCTGAAAATATGAAGAACTTTATAAAAAAAATAAAAACTAAAAAAACAGTGAGCTGCCCCAATGCCAATCCTTGTAAAAAGTACCACCATTTTTTCATTTTATGTGAATCATTCATAGCGTTTATGCTGTGTATTGGAAATTCTTTTGGCTCTCTCAATATACTTAAATGATCTTGAAAAACTTTTAGAGAATGTGGATTACCTTCAAACAAAGACTTTATAAATTCATTATTAAAGGACAATTCAACCGACGAAGAAACGTCTACAGTAGAGCTATTTAAAGACATGGGAAGAATTTGGTCTTATAAGGAGCATTTCTATTGATTAAGAGTGAATGTTTATAAAAATAAAAACCAAAGCATACAAGTCTATTTGAGCACGTGATAAAAATTTCTTTTTTATTTGGATTCTCTGCTGTACATAAAAATTCCGTTTTGGGACCAAGCGAGATGAATCCAATACAAAAAAAATTAAAACTATAGTTCATCAATAAACTAGCAATATTAACAGACATTAAAACACCCAAACCATAATTCAGTCACATCAACCATTAACCATATTTTACGAGAAATGTCAGTAAAGGATTCTGTGAAAAGTAACAAAAAAAATACTAAGCAAAAAAGACAATCTAACAAAATCTTACCACAGAAACAAATTGTTAATTTGGATGAATTAGCCACCATCAGCAGTGATGATGAAAGTGAAAAGATAGAATTTGAAGATGATGAAGACGAAGAAGAGGCTGATAAAAAAGATACTAAGAAATCAAAAAGCAAAAACGATAAAATAATTAAAGAAGCGCAAGACGTTATTCAATTAAATAAGAGCTTTATATTTAGCCTAGATAACACTTTTGAACTTCAAGATAAAGAACTAATGCAATCCTGGGACTTTGAAAGCAACGAAAATCCTGAACATAAAAAAAAAGATGTTGATTTGGACACTATTATTAAAAGAAAAGGTGGTTTAGTAGGTTTAGTTGGTATTGAAAAGGAACATGAAGAAGACGTGGAAGAAGAAGACGAAGACGAGAATCTAGCTATGGATGGATTTGGTATGGGTGTTAAACAGCAAAAAGATTCAGATGATGAGAACGAAGAGGAAGAGGAAGAGGAAGAGGAAGAGGAAGAGGAAGAAGAGTTTGAGAATCAAGAAGAAATAGGAAAAGATTCAGATGAGGATTCTGAAGAAGCGATTAATAGGTTTTTTGCTCCGAAGGAAGAAACAGAAGATTTGCAAAAACAACAGCATAACACTTTTAATTCTTTAGAACTGGCTAGACCAATTTTAAAAGCTGTAGCCGCTTTAGGATATAACAAGCCTTCTCCAATTCAATCGGCATCCATTCCAGTTGCGTTGTTAGGAAAAGATATTATTGCTGGTGCCGTTACAGGTTCAGGTAAAACTGCAGCCTTTATGATTCCAATATTGGAAAGATTGATCTATAAACCAAGCAATGTTCCAACTACTAGAGTTATAATTGTAACACCAACCAGAGAACTTGCTATTCAAATAGCAGATGTAGGGAAAAAAATTGCACAATTTTTACCAAAAATCACTTTTGGTTTAGCAGTCGGTGGTTTAAATCTAAGACAACAAGAGTTACAACTTCAAAAAAAACCAGATATTGTAATTGCAACTCCAGGTAGACTTTTAGATCATTTGAAAAACTCAATCAATTTTAATGTTGATGCTTTGGATATATTAGTAATGGACGAAGCTGATAGAATGCTGGAAGATGGTTTCCAAGAAGAGTTAAAGGAAATTTTAGAAATATTACCAACAAAAAGACAAACAATGTTGTTTTCTGCAACTATGAATTCAAAGATTAAACAATTAATTACTCTTTCGTTAAAAAGACCAGTGAAAATTATGATTAATCCTCCAAAACAGGCTGCGAATAAATTAGTTCAAGAGTTTGTCAGAATCAGAAACAGAGACAAGTTGAAACAGGCATTATTATATCAGCTGTTAACCAAGCTTGACGCAAGTCAGCAATTTAGAATAGTCGTGTTCATTGCTAGAAAGGAGCAAGTTCATAAATTGAGAATCACATTAGGTTTGCTAGGTTTAAATGTAGCGGAATTACATGGTTCTTTGACTCAAGAACAAAGATTGCAAGCCATTACCCAATTTAAGAACTTGGACAAGTCCGTTCTTTTGTGTACCGATTTAGCTTCTAGAGGTTTGGATATTCCAAAAATTGAAATTGTTATTAACTATGATATGCCTAAGTCCTATGAAATATACTTGCATAGAATTGGTAGAACTGCAAGAGCTGGAAGAGAAGGTAGATCTATTTCCTTTGTTGGTGAAACCACACAAGACAGAAATATTGTTAAAGAAGCTATCAAGTCTATTAACGAAACAAGTAAAGGAACCAACGGTAAATCAAGAGGTAAGGCATTGGGTAGAAATATAAGCTGGGAAGAAGTTGAAAAGATTAACGACATTTTAGAAAATAAAGCTACTGTCATTGAAGAAATTTTGGATGAGGAAAAGCAAGAAAAGGAAATTCTACGTGCTGAGATGGAGATCAAGAAAGGTGAAAATCTTTTAAAGCATCAAAAAGAGATTTTATCTAGACCCAAGAGAACATGGTTCAAATCTGACAAGGATAAAAAAAATAATGATATCATGCAAGCTTTAAAAGATACAAAGAAGGATATGAACTCTAGAAAAAGAAAACAACAAGAGGAAAGAGAAGAAGGGGTTAAGAGATCATACAAAAAAACAAAGAACGATAGAGCTGTAGACCAAGAGAAATCTTATAAGAAACAAGCCGGAAAGAAGGCTCCTAAAGGAAAATTTGGAGGCAAAAGAAAATAACTGCTGGTTTTTGCATAAAAATAAATAATAATTTTTAAATATTGATATAAAAGTTCTTGTGAATGATTTTAAAGCACTTGTTAAACTGGGTGCCAATTGATTAAACAAGCTACATATAAAACGTGCATGTCATGTGACTATTTTTTTTACAGAGGCCTGTTTTTTCACGTGGCTCAATATGCGGTTAGCTAGACGGTCAAAAACGAAAAATTTTCACAAAAAGGGCGAAACGACACTATAAACAAGCACAAATGTGGGTTTCTGATTTGTCTTTTTGATAGCCTAGAAGATCAACATAAATACCTTGAACTTTGCTATATTACTTTTTGTTCAAATTGAAATATGGACAAATTTAAATCGAATTCATTTTCCAACCTTTTTAAGCTGAAGGGCAGAGCAGGTAAAAAAAGAACCATACAAGAAATCAATGACGATGATAGTGATAGCAGATCACTATCTTTAGAAGAGCCTGAAGAAGACGGCAGTTTTAACAAAACGAAGAATAAGCCTGAGAAACTGAATCGAATTCCGTCTAACAATAGCTCTCTTTTTAATAACGCCTCCCATGGAATAACTTCTTTGATAGATCTTCATTCGTTAATTTCAAACAACAATGGCATCAATAAGAAGAAGAAAAAAGACTCCTTACATAAAAAGGCTGTGAACAACAATAAACAAAAAGCAGGAATTATAGGTTTACACTCATCTAAGAAAAGAAAACTCAATAATAAACAAAGCGATAATATACATGAAGATGATAGCGAGGAAGTCGATACTGATGATATTAATATCACCGACTATAGTGGACATGAAAATGCCAGTTCCTCAGAAGAATTGGACGAATCAGAAGAGGAAGACGAAGAAACCAAGAAAAACAAAGCTTTAGAGCTGCAGAAGTTTTTGGAACAAGAAAAAAAGTACGATGAAGAGTTGCCAGCAAAATACAGAAAATACAGACCTAACGGTTACAGATTCAATTTGCCCAACGAAGACAGCGACAAACCAATTAGAGTATATGCGGATGGTATATTTGATTTGTTTCATCTAGGCCACATGAAACAGCTGGAGCAGTGTAAAAAAGCTTTCAAAAATGTAACATTAGTCGTCGGTGTTCCAAGTGACAAGGTGACGCATAAATTGAAAGGGTTAACAGTTTTAACAGATGAGCAAAGATGCGAAACACTGAGACACTGTAAATGGGTTGACGAAGTAGTCCCTAATGCACCATGGATACTGAATGTTGAATTTTTGAAGAAGCATAAGATTGATTATGTAGCTCATGATGATATTCCTTATACGTCTGCGGGAGTTGATGATGTTTACAAGCCTGTGAAGGAGTTAGGGAAATTTTTAGTTACGGAGAGAACTGACGGAATATCTACCAGTGATATTATTACTATCATTATTAGAGACTATGATAAGTATTTGATGAGAAACTTTTCCAGAGGTGCAACGAGACAAGAATTGAACGTATCTTGGCTGAAACAAAATGAATTGAATGCGAAGCAATTTATCACAAAGCTATCAAATAAGTACAAAAGAGCTAAAAGAAACTTGAAGAAAGGAACCAAGTTTGAAGAGCTTTCTAGTGACTTTGAAGAGGAAGACGAAAACGAAGATGATGATGACATAGGAGATAATGCTGACAGCTCCGAAGATCAAGGCGACAATACAGAAAAAGGAAATGAAGAGCAAAAAAAGAACGAATCTTCTGAGGAATCAGTCACAGGAGGACCTGAAGAATTTGTTAAGGAGTTTGCATAATAGGTGAATTTTTCCACCGATGATGATCTAGGCCAAAACACATATATACAAACCACATATCTATTTTGTTCAGTTTGAAGCCTGGGGCAGTTGCCTAGATCATACGAGGACCACGTGACATATACTCTTTCTCTTCTTTCTGAGCAGCAACTGGTTGCCTACCAATGTCCGCTCAACATGATCAGCCTAAGAAGCTGGAAAAGCTACCAAGGAACCCAATTCAAACCCCAAAAGGCATCTGCTCACACGCTATTTGAAAACTTTTCTTCTGCAGCTCATTTGGTTCTACTTTTCCCACCGCCCGAAATGACAAACTCCGTATTGCCCTCCAGCATGAACTCGCTTAAATACATCAAAGCAGAAGATCTGTACCAGTGTATTTTAAATGGTAATAAGACCGTCCCTAACTTAAAGGGCTACTCTTTATATGACAAGCAAAGCACCCTTGATATTGGAAACAATGAGCCGATACTTGTTGTTGACGTGAGAGGTGACGACTATATCGGTGGCCACATCAAAGGGTGCATTCATTTGCCATACAAGGAGTTAAGAAAAATGAGCAGCGAAACAGGAGATTACGACCACATTGACGGTTTCATAAAGGACTATTTGCTCGGCAATAGCAATGTAAATGTGGTCCTTCACTGTGCCATGTCGCAGCAGCGTGGGCCCTCAGCGGCCTTGCTTATTAGTCGCGTGATCCAACAGGAAAAATACGCAGATTTCCTAGAGAAAGCCAATGTGAATATAATGGTCTTATACAAGGGATTCATAAACTGGCAGCAGTCGTATGGAAATGACAGCCAAGCTACGGAAGATTACAACAAATACATATGGGGCTAATTACAGCCTATATCTTCCATGAGGGGGAGCAATTTATACCGATGGCCTTATATGAAACGGAAGAAAATAGGACGGAATTAAACGGATCTTATTTTTCAGTCCTAAAAGGGAATCAGTGGATTTAACTGAGCAGACAAAAGATATGCGAGAAAAAGACCTAAGAAACCAAATATTGACATCCAAGTATTAGGTAATAAAATTTCGTTTACTATCAAAGAGAAATACATGAATATTCATTATTTGCGTTTATTTATTTGTAATTTTAAGTAATAATTTGATTTTAATTCGGTTTTCTGTCTCTGAACCAGGGAGAACAATCACATATAAAAAAGAACTCACGCTGCACATACTATTGTTTTGAGTTTTCCTTTCACAATACCATACTGCTATAACTAGAGTTTGAAGGTAGAGAAACATCATTCTATATATCCAATCAAGCAAACAGTAGCGAACTTACAAGCAACACGTTTAATTGGCGGTGAAAATGAGTACGCAAAGCACGCCAGTAGATAACGACCAGCAGGAAGTTAGTGTACACACGGACAAAAACAGCAATGACGAAGCCATTTCTTTATTTCCCGACCAGGCAGAATTGTCCCAACAAACGTCTAGATGTGGAACAATTTTGACAGAGAAAAAGAGCTACTCCGAACAAGAATTAGCTGAATATTTAGTAACGCTTAACCAAGATGATCCTGAAAGCATGGAATTCAGGCTATCAACGTTTCGAAAGTGGTACATCACCTTGCTGGTTTCTTTCATAGCCATAGTAATAACTGCGCTATCATCAGTATGGACGTTTGAAGGTTTAAGTTATAGAGAAAAATTTCATTTCAGTGAGGAAGTTGATGTTCTGGGAATTTCTCTTTTCATTTTTGGCTTAGGAGAAGCATTCTTGATGTCTTCGCTCTCTGAGTATGCCGGAAGAAAGGTGACATTTTTGTTTTCCTTGGCTGGTGTGTTTGTTTTTATAATAGTCACCATCTGGTCACCTTCCTTAGCTGGTGTTATGATAGGAAGATTTTTCTCTGGGCTTTTTGGATCTGCATTCTTGTCTGTAGCTAATTCTGTCATCAGTGATATATTTCCAAAAAGCCAGACTGGTATTCCTTCTATTTTCATAAGCTGTTCCCCGTTTATGGGTCCTTCCTTGGGTCCTTTATTGTCAGCAGCTTTTAGATACGAATACAAATGGGGGTTTTATACCTTGTTGATTGCTTCATTTGTGAGTTTCTTTTTAATTCTTTTCACTTATCCAGAGACTTATAAGCCTGTATTGTGTGTGAGAAAAGCTAAAAGAGTGCGTAAAGAGACAGGAAATGATAAGTACTATGCGCCTTTGGAAGTGGATTTAAAGAATGTGAGTTTTCTACAGGCAACAATAATCAATTGTAAAAGACCTATTTTGCTGTTGGCCAAAGATCCAATGGTGTTTACTCTTTGTTTTTATACTGGGTTATGTTTGGCTATAATTTACATGTTTTTTGTAGCTTTTCCTATCATTTACATGGATAAGGTTTGGAAGTTCACCAAAGTTGAGTGCTCCTTATGCTATCTTTCAATAGCAGTTGGGATTATTATTGCTGCGCCAACCTCTTTGTTGATTCAAAAGAGATACTTGAGAAAAGTGGAAGAAAACAACGGCGTATCTTACCCCGAACTAAGATTAGAACCATTGAAATTAGGCGGTATTTTGACTCCTATAGGGCTAATGATTTTTTCTTGGACTCTTTATAATGACATTAACTGGTTTGGGTCTCTGGTTGGTGGGGGAATCTTTGGTATGGGGGTGTTTTACAACTTTACGTCTATTTTTTCATATTTAATTGACGCCTATAGACTTTATGCAGCCTCAGCAATGGCAGCCAATTCCTTGTTGAGATCCTACATGGCTGGTATTTTCCCATTATTTACAAGATATATGTTTTTGAGACTGGGAGTAAATTGGGCTGCATTCTTGATCACTATGCTCTGTGTATGCATGATACCTATACCATTTGTTTTTAACAAATACGGTGCGGCTTTGAGAGCAAAATCCCCATACGCATGGGCGGATGAAGAAGATCAATAAGCCTTTTGTTTGTAGAACAGGTATGTGGTGAATTGCTACTTCTCCATAAGCACTGTTGCCTTCTGTAGAAATTGTCTTGCCTGTCAGTGGGCCTTTATCAAATGGTCTCGGCGAACTAAAGCAAATATATTCTTTCCAAGAACAAAGAAAACTTGTCTGAATGGTGGGAATGAAAATACTACTTTGAAAAAATATAAAATATAATATGTAATGTGAAACTTTTAATTTGAATTGCTATTTTTTCATTGACGATAGCTTAAATAAAGAGTTCTCTACTAAAAGAAGCTACTCCACTGAACGAAGTGGCTTCAAAACAGCTTAGGTACAGGTCAAGGCCATGCAAGTTTGTTAGTTTATTCTGCTTAAAGCATCATTTATTCTTGCTTGCAAACATTTTAACCATCATGAATACTGTGTATTGCAAAAAGCTGTTTTATTAAGTTTTATATCATCTTCTAGTAGCATGCATCCAGCAACTCATATGTCTTTAATTTCGGACAAGATAGGAGCATCAGCTCAGCAATTAGATTCGAATATCTAGTTAATAAAAAAAATAGAATACAAATACCTTTTGCTTTAGTCTGGTTATTATCAAGAGCGAAAACTAAAAATATCACTGTATAAGCTTTGACTAGTACATACAATGCCGCATTTACTCTCCTGGAAATCTTCACATCAATGCATAAACAAAGATACGTCATAATTCAGATCTCGGTTGGGAAAAAAAGAGTGAAACTTTTTTTGGTGAAGCCAAAACACATGGCAAATTATTTAGCCGGCTCCTTAGCACAACCAATTTTCATTCCATTGCATTTCTTTTTTGGTTATGTTCATTGAAGTGAAAAATTTTCCATCTACGTTGAATTTTATTTTGTTCTCATTTCCTCATGGTTTTTGCTTCAACAAAGAAAACATTACAAAACCAAAGAAAAGTTCATATTCAACTCCATTCTTAAAAACTACTCGGAAAGCTTTATAACGAGCACAGTATCATAAATTTGAATTTTTAATACCATAAAAAATGTCTACAGCAGCACCAAAAAAATTATTATGTTTACATGGATTTCTACAAAATGGTAAGATGTTCTCTGAGAAATCATCTGGGATCAGAAAATTATTGAAAAAAGAAAACATTCAGTTAGACTACTTAGATGGTCCAATTAACTTGGCTAAAGCAGACCTACCATTTGTCATCGATGATGAAAAATGGGCTGCTATTGAAGAACAGCAAACCAACAAGGCCTGGTTCTACCACTTCGATGAATCTCACAAGATTGACATCCAGCCAGCTTTGGACTTAGTTAAAAAGTACATTGAGGAAAACGGTCCTTACGACGGTATTCTTGCTTTTTCTCAAGGTGCTGCATTAGCTGCCATCTTGGTGAACAACATCAAGCAGTTGGTTCCTTCTCATCCGTTCTTTAAAGTTTGTGTTTTATTCTCAGGCTACTCGTTTACAGAAAAGAATGCCAGCGATGAGCTGGTAATTACTGAAAAATATGTAGACCATTACAAGAAGCCAAAAGACGATGCCACCATGACAACCGAAATTTTATCCATTCACGGATCCTCTGATAATGCTGTTCCATGTGAAAGATCCATTTACCTGAACGAGTTGTTGCAAAATGTTGGTAACTCTGTCAAATCTTCCGTTCATGAAGGTGGTCACGTTGTTGTCAACAAGAAAGACTTTTTAAGACCACTAGTTGAAGACATCAAGAAAGCTTTGGAATAAAATTTGAAGCAAAGGTGAAAACTATATATGCACTTTTATTAACCATGCTTGTTTGCATGCTCACGTGATGTTTAAATTCGATGAACCGCTCTTTTCACGGGAAAGCTTTTTGCTGTTGTTTTCTTTATGTTTTCGTCAATAGGGAGCATTAGTTGCTGTTCTGCTTGTAGGAAAGGCACTCAGGAAACCTAAAGAAAGGATTTGTTTGCTCACTTTCGCTAGTATTTGATTAGTAGAACATCAACTACAAATTAGAATGGTAAATGAAAATCACGAGGGGCTAGATACCACTGATTTGTTTTCTTTAGAAGATTATAGTACAGATGGCAATCCCAATGCGAATTTACCTGTTGCTGATAATATAATTCAAACCAAAACAGTATATCAAGAAAGGTCTTTGATATCTCGAATAGGTTATCACATTCTCACTTACCTTAAGTTTATAGGTCCAGGGATATTAATCTCAACCTCTTTTTTGGATGCTGGTAATTTTTCCACAGCAGTATCAGCAGCCTCTTTACATCAGTATAAGTTTTTGCATGTGATTCTGCTTTCTACTATCACAGCTTCTATATTTCAAGTTCTTTCTGCTAAACTTGGGATTGTTACGGGAAAAGATATTCCAACTTTATGTAAAATACATTTTTCAAAAAATGTTAATATATTCTTATACCTGGTTTCGGAAGTAGTAATTGTAGCTACTGATATGGCAGAAGTCGTTGGATCAGCAATTGGGCTTTCTTTGGTAGCAAATGTGCCTTTGCCGGTTGGAGTGTTGTTGACCATAGTAGATGTTCTGGTGATTTTGAAGTATTTCAATCCTGCTAACGGAGAGATGAAAGTTGTTAGAAGTTTTGAATTTGTTGTCGCATTTTTTGTTATGTTGACTGTTTTATGCTTTGTAATAGAACTGTTTCAGGTAAATATACCCAACAAAAATGATGTTTGGAGAGGATTCTTTTTGCCTTCTAAAGACCTTATAGAAGACGAAGGTTTATTTGTTTCCTTGAGTATTTTGGGCTCTGTGTGTATGGCAGGCTCTATTTTGTTGCAGTCTAATATTGTGCATGCAAGATTGAGAAACTACGACATCAATTTGGGAAATTACAAAGTAAAGCAGCCTGTGATTAGTCAGAATAAATATCAACAAATTCAAAACACAGAGGCCGGTGTTGCAGTAGAAGAACTAAATGGAAACAGCAATAATGAAATTGAGTTTGCTGATTACGAGCCCAGCTACGAGGCGGTTACGCATGCTTATAAATACACAGTCATGGAGCTACTTATTTCCATTTTTACTGTTGCTCTGTTTGCAAATTCAGCCATTGAGATTGTTGCTACTGCTTCCATGACTGACACCGACACCAGCGAAGTGATGAACGACGCTGATTTATACACAATTCACAATATTCTTTCTAACAACCTTTCAAAAACAGCCGGCACTGTATTTGCCTTGGCTTTGTTGTTTTCCGGGCTGTGTGGTGGCTTCACTACAACATTAACAGGCCAGATCATCGCAGATGGCTTCCTGGACTGGTCTTTGCCTTTGAACATCAGAAGATCGCTGAGTAGGGCCATTGCTGTGATGCCATGTTTGATTTTGGTATTTGTTTCGGGACGTCAAGGACTGGGTGCTGCCTTAAATGCCTCACAGGTCATACTGTCGTTGCTTCTGCCTTTTGTCAGTTTCCCTCTGCTTTATTTTACATGCAATAAGAAGATAATGAGTGTGAAGAAAAGAAAGGATACTTCTTCAATTCCTAGTGTCACCACAACTGGTGCCAGCTCTAGAGATGACGATGCGGATTACGAGTACATTGACATGTCTAACGGAAAATTCATGACTGTCTTTTCCATTATGCTCTGGCTGCTTGTTTCTTCTTTGAACATTTATCTCTTATTCAGCTTCTCAGTAAGCTCTGATACCAGTCTTTAAAATGGCTTTCTTTCACTGAGTTCTTAAACGCTGTTGAAGCAATTCGAACTTGTGTACCTCTTCCCCAAAAAAAAATACGCCGAAATCGTTGGCTTAGAGGGTTTTCTGCGTTATTCTACGTAAGCCTTTCATAACCTCAGCCTATATTATATTGACTCTGAATAGTTGCGGAATAACTAGTGTTAAAGTTTTAGAGGTTGCCCAAAGATGCTCGGGAAGCCAACACCTTAATAAGCAAAATTGAATTAACCTTTTAAAATCAGATATATACAATTAATTTTTTGTTAGGATTTTGTACCATTCATATATCGCGATATAGAACCCAATTATGGTCACAAACACCGTTATAGTAACTTTAAGGAATGAAAACGAGACGAATCTCGAATCGTTTGGGGATTTTGCCAATGTAGTTCTTATGAAGCTACAGTTCCAGATTGACAACATACAAGAACTTATTGCTGAAAAACAGCTTTATTTGGTTGAACTGCCAAAGTTTTTCAAAAAATTATTGTTTGTTTCTAATAGCTTGGAACTATCAGCTAGAATATACAGCATCTTGAAAGAGGGGAGGAAATTTTACACTTTAACTTATAGTCTTAAGGACACGATCATTGAAAAAGACAAAGAGTGCAACTTTCTCAAGTTGCCACCGGATTTCAGCTCAAAATTCTTGATTTCTCCCCCACATACGCCTAAATACGGGGATTTCAATCCTTTGCTACTGGAAGATTTACCAGTAACAGCACACAAGTTCAATGATGATTTGCTGAAGCATGGAATACAAGCAGACGGAAGTACAGTCGTTTTGTTGAATAACAACAAAAGCGGTGTGAGCATAACTGTAACGGATTGTAGCGACGATGAAAGCGATGCAGGAAAGGAACCGTCTGATATTACGCAGGCGAATGCTGCAATGCCGCCAAGATCAATATTTGACGATATTGATAAAGACTGAATATGAGGATTACTCTAGTAGGAACCAAATCCGGAGAAATGATGTTTAGGCGGAAGTGTTAAATAGACCTGCTTTCCTGCAGCTGAAAACACTGCAATTGACATATATATTAGCATTACAAGCAAGCTTTATTTTAGTTGTTGGTCCTAAGGAAAGGTGGACGGGACGAGGGGCAGTAGAACAGCATTCTCAAACGTGACCTGAACAGCAGTCTCAAACGTGACCCTGCTTGTTTTTTTGCACCGGCCAATCCTATTGGCCAGTTTATCTCCGACTGTGCCTCACCGCTTTTCCATCTTTTCTCTCATGATTTCTTTCCTTCGAACAAAAAAAATTTTTTAACCTGTTTACTGGGACTCCAATCCTGCTCATTAGTGCAAAGAGAATCAAGGAAAACCTGTTTACATAGTAACCTACAACTACCAGATCATCATATATTTATTACAATGTTCCACAGAGCTTTAAAACTTTCCACTCCTAGATTAGCTATCAGACCAGCATTCACCCCAGCCTTAAAGAGAGCTGTTTTGCCAGCCTCTTTTATTAAGCCAATCAGAGCTTACTCCAGCCATGACGAAGAAACCTTTGAAGAGTTCACTTCCAGATACGAAAAGGAGTTTGAAGAAGCCTACGATGTTTTTGAAGTCCAAAGAGTCTTGAACAACTGCTTCTCATACGATTTAGTTCCAGCACCAGCTGTGATAGAAAAAGCCTTGCTAGCTGCCAGAAGAGTCAATGACTTCCCAACAGCCATCAGAATCTTTGAAGCCTTGAAGCACAAGGTTGAAAATCCAGAGCAATACAAAGCCTACTTGGTTGAATTAGAAGATCTAAGAAAGGAACTAGGTGTTCCTTTGAAGGAAGATTTGTTCTCCAAGGACGATTAAACAGAACCTGTGATTTGATTCCAAGAACTTAACATAAAACAAGATGCAGAAACAACATAAAAGTGCCAGAACGTGGTTTTTTATGAAGTAACTATTCAGCAACATTAAGAACAATATTCTATCTTTGAAGGTAAACGAGATTGTCATTCAATCCACTGGAAATAGATATCTAACAAGCAGCGCAGAACTTGTGCTATGTTTCCACACGTGGCTCTGGAGACGAGAGAAAGCTGCATTGCTCGCAGAAGCATGTATCCATTTTGAGTTCTTATATTTTTAGAGATCTATATAATGATTTTCTCTTTTACATCTTATTTATAATAATAACAGTGAAACATACTCTATTCTTCATCATCCTCAATGACAACTTTTCTTTTTTTTACTATTGGCCCCTCCTCGGCTTCGTGGGGGTCGCTTTCAGCCTCACTTTCATACTCATCCACGACAAAGTCTCCGTCGTCTTCATCCTCACTCAGGGCTCTTTTATGGGAGCCTTCTCTTCCTAAGTCAGCGTCTTCTTCATCTGAATTGCTGTCGTACAAATCACTGTCGTCGCTGTCACTTCCAATTGGTCTTCTAGTGCCGGAATCTTCTTCGACATCCTTATTTTTTGGATCATTCACGGCCTCAACTGCATCAATCCAGTCAGTGTACACGTCAACTGGCTCAGAAAGCACATTAACTTTGGACTCGAAATTAACATTACATTTGTTGCAGTGCAGGGAACCGATCATATTGACTCTCTTGTCTAAAGAGACTGTGATACATCCGTTGTGGTTACAGAAAGGGCAATCAAAAGACGTATCTAAACGAACTTTCAGTTTCTTGACTGGTTTTCTGCTTGATTTCTTTTTAGCCATTTGGTCTGATAGGTGTTCTGGTGGGTTGTGTGAGGTGTGAGTTATTGCCTTGTAATTGTTGCGGTGAAGTAGTTGCCCAGCACTGCAGGTTTTGTTGCGGCAGCGCCACGTGACACTTCTGCTTTAGTGGTCACATGTTGACGCTGCTCCTGCCGTCCCCGCCAGGAAAGGAAAATTTCTTTTTTCTTCACGGCGAAAATCTGCCCGCCAAACAGCTGAAAATTTTTCACCAGCATATGTTTCATAGCCTATCATCAACAGGGGAAGAACCAAAGATTATACAGAAGAAGAAGAAGCAGATTGACCGCAAATATGTCTTCTCAATACAGTTGTAGATTCTATGAAAACAAGTACCCGGAAGTTGATGATGTTGTTATGGTAAATGTTCAGCAAATTGCTGAAATGGGAGCCTATGTCAAGTTGTTAGAATACGATAACATTGAAGGTATGATTCTGTTATCTGAACTTTCTAGAAGAAGAATCAGATCTATCCAAAAGCTTATCAGAGTGGGTAAAAACGAAGTTGTTGTTGTGTTGAGAGTTGATAAGGAGAAGGGATACATTGATTTATCCAAGAGAAAAGTATCCTCTGAGGACATTATAAAGTGTGAGGCCAAATACCAAAAATCCAAGGCTGTCAATGTGATTTTGAGACAAATTGCTGAAAAGTTTAATGAGGATATTTTGAAGCTGTACGAAGCGATTGTGTGGCCTTTGGCTAGAAAATTCGGTCATTGCTACGACGCCTTCAAGTTGTCTATTAACGACGAGACAATTGTGAGCAAAGAAGCGTTTGCTGACTACCCAATAGTGACAGATGAAATTTTAAAGGATGTCAAAAAACAAATTCAAAGAAGAATGACACCAACCATTTTGAGATTCAGATCCGACATTGAAGTCTCCTGCTTCAATTACGAGGGTATTGATGCCATCAAGGAAACTTTGATGAGAGTTGAAGAGGAATTGTCAGGTGAAAACAGCGACCACAGCCAGGATGAAGGAAATGAACCAATATCGATTAAAATCAAGTTAGTTGCTGCTCCCTTATATGTTATTTCCACACAATGCTATAATAAGAACCTTGGTATTAAGAAATTAGAAGAAGCGATAAACAAAATCACTGAATATATTGCTAAGCACGATGGTGTCTGCAATGTGGTTATGGCTCCTAAAGCCATCAGTGCTAACGAAGATGCTGAACTAAAGGCTTTGCTAGAAAGCAAAGAAATGGATGAAAAGGCTTCTGACGACGACTCTGAGGAGGAAAGCGATGAGGAATAAGCTCAAAAGAGTTATTGGCATGAATCATGTTCTAGGATATTGTTTATGTAGCTTTATATACCAAGAAGAATTGGCAGCAGTTTTGGCTTTCAGATGTTTGTGAGGAGGAGCCAGTTCGTCATGTGACAAACAAGGTTTCTTATTGATCATGGGACATTCAAGCTGCTGCTAATCATGTGACGAAATAGCTGCCAGTCTTTCTCCCTGTTATTTCCAGCCCTCACCGTTCTCAGCCGCTCCTTAACTCCTTAGCTCAGCTTCTTATTTCCGTCTTGTCGATTCCATGATTTCGCCATGTGAGATCCCTAAATTCCTTCTCCCAGTGTGCTGAGATAGTAATTGTCTTTCTAGTGCTTATTCCCTTCTTTTTCATTTCATTTCCTTTCCTCCCCTCCCTATTATATTCTCTTCTCTTCTCTGATACGCCGTTTTCCTTCTCTTGAAAAAAAGGATATAAAGGGGTACGTGGTATTGTACCTCATTGAAGAAAAAACCTTAAAAAGTTGTTAAACCAAAACCATTCCCCTGCAACCAATATGGCACAACTAAGAAAAGCATCTCATGCAGGAACTTGGTATGAAAGTTCCAAGGAAAGTTTGGTTAGAAAGTTTAAGCAAAGTCTTGGAGACAAGGCACGTGAAGAATGCAAGTCACCGATCATTGTTTCTCCCCATGCTGGCTATGACTACTCGCTTCCTCAGATACTCTCTTCCTTCAAGCACCTGAAACTTTCGGAAGCAACGAAAACAGTAATTGTCATTGGACCAAGCCACACACGGTACTTTGAAAATCAAGTCAAGCTTTCCCAGTTTGACAGTTTGCAGACTCCCTTGGGGAATCTTCAGGTTGATACTGAGGGAATCGAAAAGTTGATTGACCAGGACAGCTACTTGTTTTCAAAGAGCGATATGACCATGGAGCTGAAAGAACACTCTTTGGAAATGCAATATCCTGTACTGAAATATTTGTTTGACGAGATGAACTTGGTTCACACCAAGGTCATCCCCCTTGTGATTTCGCACTTCGATGGCGAGGAGCTGCAAAGACTTGTAACTCTGCTATTTAAAGTGGTTGATCCAAAGAGCACCTCGATTGTTGTTTCCTGTGATTTTACTCATTGGGGCGGCCATTTTGAGTACTACGACACTTTCCACAACTATGTGGACTTGATGAGTGCCCTGAAGTACAAAGAGCCTATGGAAATTGAAAATTGTGTTGATCTTGAAATTGAAGATGCGCATGAAGAAGTAGACTTGGACACTGGAGTGAAGTTTCTGGATCTTGGCGCTATGCTTATTTTGTCCAATTACACATTGAGCAAGACAATGTATGACACCATGAAACTAGATAAATTCGATTCCTGGTCCACCAGTCTTCAAGAGTTTAAGCAGAAAAGAACGGATTCTCCAGTCCAAGTTTTCAGCCAGTATTTGCAAGAAACTGGAGCAACCATTTGCGGAAAATGGCCTTTACTGTTTACCCTGTATCTACTAGAAGAAAAAGAGTTGGTGACTGATTTCAAACTCAGTTCAAGCCCTGCTTACAGATTTGTTGATTACAATAAGAGCTCGAAGGTGGAAAACAAAGATGATTCTAGTGTCAGCTACGTTTCAGGATATGTAGTATAATAAGATATGTACTAGTGTACAAAGTAAAACAAGAATGCATATATAGTAGGAGCAAAGGATTTTGCAACATCATCTATCCCTTTGATTAGGTTCACGTTTCTTTTTTTTTTCTTTTTTTTCAAAACCTTAAAAATTTCCTCTTATGGATGGTTCATAAAGTTTCACGTTTTTTAAAAATTCACTAAGCAATATGGAAGTGTATATAGTGTTAACCAGGTAAGCCTCTAAGCAAAAACCAAAGACAAATCAAACAGAACCAATAAGCGATATGGCCAAACCAAGAGGAAGAAGATTGCATAAGCACAAAGATGCTGAAGAAGATGTTGAAGAAAGAGTTAATTTAGAAACTTTACAGCAGCAAAATTATGAGGTTGAAGACACAGATTTCCAGAAAGCTTCCTCAAATGGCAAAGACCCAAATACTTTTTTTGGTGTACTGGACTCTGAAGAATTAGATTATTTTAAAAGATCAGAAGCCACATTATCGATCAACACGTTTGAAACCGAAGAAGATAAGAAAATATTCATACAAAATGTTATAAAGGAAGCCAGTAAAAAAGAATTGAAACTTGCTACCTCTCAGATTTGTTCTAAACTAATGGAAAGACTGATTTTGGATTGTGAGGATATAGATCTAATAAAGCAAATCTTTAAAAACACATTAGGTTTTTTTTACAATTTGTCTTGCCAGAAATACTCTTCCCATGTTGTTGAAACTTTGTTAATCAAGTCAGCAGAAATTGTTGAGAAAGAACTTTTGGCTCATTTTGATGGCCCTGATTCCATGGAATCGTTGATGCTTGATATGATTCATGAATTTGAAGACCATTTAGAACATTTGTTAACTCACCAATATGGCTCCCATGTATTGAGAGTTTTATTATTGATTTTTGCTTCTAAGTTTATTCCAAACACAGTGGAAGTGAACTCTCAACTAAGATCAAAAAAATCCAAGATTGCTAGAAAAATGATTCAGATTAAAGACACTGATACCTTCAACAGAACCTACCAAACTCCAAGCTCGTTCAAGCTGGAGCTGAAGAAGTTTTTGACCAAGTTTTACCAAGATTTGCAACTTGGTGACGATGCCAACCAAGCATCTGAAAAATTAAGAGAATTTTGCCTCAATAAGGTTTCGTCCCCCGTGTTGCAGCTGATTATTCAAGTTGAAGGGATCTTCGATAAAGACAGAAAATTCTATGGATTAATCTTTAATGAATCTAAAGAATTGGATTCCAGAGACGGAAAAGAAGAAGCTTTTGTCAAATACTGCATTAACGATTCGGTAGGTAACCACTTTTTAGAAAACTGTTTGATTAATATCAAGCCTGTTTACAGAAACAGACTATTTAAACTATATTTAGAGAGCAACATTGAAGAGCTATACAAAAGGGCTGCGTTTGAGAAGACCCATCAAAGCGGTATTTTCATTTTAAAGGCATTGATTGAAAATTGTAATTTGAATGACGCCAGAAAGATTGTCACTATATTAATACCTTTATTAGAAGTTCCTCAAATCTTTGACAATGAATTTTTAATGGACTTAGTTGGAAAACTTTTGGAGTTCTCATCTAAAAATGACCACTTCATGAAAGATAAAATTGTCAAAAGTTTGCTAGGAAATTATAAAAAAGATGCTGAAAAGAGCGATTCTTTCATAGAAGACGTTCTAAAATTAAATGGAAGCACTTTAGGTAACACCAAAGGTGACTGGCCAACTTCTGATGAAAGAAGAAGAGCTTTGTTCATGGAGACTTTGATCAAGTATGACGATATATTTTTAGTTATACTTGTTGATAACATGCTGTTCTTTGGTGAAGATAAATTGATTGCTATGTGTCTACATGGATGCTTTTCATTTGTTGTTGAGAATGCTTTAGATGCCCAAAAAGTAGAAATAATTAAAAGAAGACAACTGTTAAACATGTTCAGTAAGCATGCTGTAGAGCTAGCATGTAATGCATTCGGATCACATATAATGGACAAGCTATGGTTTTTCTCCAGTAAAATAATGATAAATAAGGAAAGAATTGCCCAGTCTCTCTTGGAAGAAGAAGAAAAGGTCAAAAATAGTAATTACGGTAAAATGGTTTGGAAAAACTGGTCTTTGGAATTGTACAAGAGAAAGTTAATGGATTGGAAAAGACAATGTAAAGATTTGGATGCTGAACTCTTCCCAAATTCAAAACCTCTTCAACAAAAAAATCAGCCAAAATCCTTGACCAAAGGTAGCAATGGTCCCCAAACAACATATAATAGTTTCACTCCTAGAAGAGAAAAAAGAAAATATCAGAATGACCAGCCAAAGTACGATGAAAACTATAAAAGATCCAGATAACTCTATATAATATTTGAGATGGAGAGAAGATTTATATATTTATTTTTTCAATTCCTTTGTGTTTTATTATTTTACCTGTTTCTCCTTTCTAGTCTCAACGCCCAAGTAAATAGCTAGTTTATTATACAAATCGCTTCTATTACTTTCTTCTGGGAGCCATAACTCTGCCTCCTTTGATAGCAGCTCAGTTTCGGCGGAGCTAATCGATAAATCATTGAAGTGTTTGAGACAGATTTCGTCAACCTCAGCGTCCCTAAAGTCAGGAATTAGTTCGTAATACTTGGCTAACACAAAAACCTTTGTATCAGAGAACGTCTTGAATTCAATTTTGTTTAAAGGATAAATCTTCTCTGAAGGAAATTCTCCATCATGATTTGGAACAATCTCTAAAGGTTCATTTTCTCCCTTATTTGAATTGGCTACTCTGGCAAAAGACTTGTAGTCGAGGGCTAATAGCTGTCCTTGTAACTCCCCAACCAGCTGTACTATATCTTCATTGGTCACATAGTCGTATTCTTCTTCTACACTGGTGTTTCTAGAGGATTCTAAAGCTCTATGCTTAGTCTTCTGTTGCTCAACTTGCATTTGCATTAATTTTTCACCTGTGGAAAGAATGATTTTATTTTGCTTTTCCACCAGTTTTGTTAGCTGATCAACCTGTTCTTGTAACGACTTCAAAGTAAGTTCACTAGGTGTTTTCTCCCCCATTTTCAAGACTAATATCGTTCAAAAAGTATGTTTATATGGGCCCTGTAGGGCCTTTCTGCTTCTCCGTTTTCAAGTAGTTTTTGCCTCCCTTTAAAAGTGGCCATTTCTCTTGAACTCTATTATTAAAGTGAAACATTCAGCAAAAAAAACGGTCATGTGATCCAAAGTTTCAATGCAGGCAATGTCAGTGCTTCTGAGCAATGGCTTGCTATGTGACTAAAACAGCACTCAATGGGCCATGTAAACTTTATATAATGATGTCTTTTTCCTACCTACCAAGCATTGCTTTTCTTCTTTGACGTTTCAGAAGTAGACATGTCTCTCTCTTTCATTCTTCTTACAGCGTGCTTATTATTTTTACTGGCATTGTCTGCAGCCAGTTGAATTCTATCAGCAGTATCAGACTTCTTTGCCAGTTTACGTCCACCTTCAGACAATTCATAGTTGTCCAAAAAGTCATCCAACAGTCCATCAAGGTCGTCTCTTTCTTTTTTCATATCAAATTCTTCGTAATCATCGTCATACTGTTCTTCTTCGTAGTTTTCGTAACCACCAATAACTTGATCAAATTTATCATCCAAAACAGTCATTATTTCTGTTCTTGGAATGGCTGAAGAGGACATGGAAAATCCAGAGATATCTGACATGGCACCTTTTTTACGTCTTTGTTTTCTTGAATTATTACCGGTTTTTCTTGTAGTGTTAAATGTGGGAAGTTCGCCAAAAGCATCAAACTCATCTTCCTCTTCCGGTTCGTCTGACATGTTCATTGAGTCAATCTCATTATCTTCTTCATTGTGCTCCTTTTGCTGTTTTTTCATGGTTCTCATGTCTTGTCCCCATGATATTTCGTTAAGTTTAGCAATATTTTCGACATTGAAAGGATCCTCATTATTTACAATTTCTTTCTTGGTTATTTCTTCTTCTTGGAAATCAGCTGCGTCAAAATTTTCATCGTCAAAGTACTGGTCCTCAAATTCATCCAAATCCCAGTTTTCTTCATTCAGCTCGCCAGAGTAAATCTCCTCGCCATTTCCTTCACCCCCCTGTAGCAATTCACTGAAAAAGTTGTCCTCATCCAGATCTCCAAGTTCATTCAAATCAATTTCATTTTTCGACAACTTATCTCTAACAGACTTGTCAACATTGACGTCTTGGTTGACAACGTATGCTTCATCATCCAAGGCTGTCAAGACTTCTTTTAATCTAGGATCCATATCCGGCTTAAATCCTTTAATAGAGTCCAAAATATCAACCTGTCTCTCCAAATATTTGTCAGTTGCTCTACCAAACTCAAAGTTTGGTTTTTCGTTTTCGTTTTCTTTCAACAGTAGATTCCCAAACATATATTCTAAACTAGCTTCGTTCTTCTTGCTAGTTGTTGGCTCAGGAGCAGCAACAAAAACTGCGTCCGGATCCTGTCCTATAGGTTTTAAATGCTGCATATAATCGTAGTTTTTGTCATCGTACAAGATCCCGTAGTCGGCTGCACTCTCTTTAATCTGCGCTGGTTCCTCTTCATCCTTATTAGAAACCTTCTTTTTAACATATGGATTGGACGATATCAGCTTTGGAATCTCCTCGCTATTCATAGACTCTGCAGCTATATTTTCATTGCCAATTGAATCCACATTTGGTTGGTTTTTTCTCTGTTTAACCTTTCCTTGCAGTGGCATCAAGACAAACTTTGGGGCTGTTTCATCATAGTATAAAGGGTCTGAAATTGGTCTAGGAACCAGTTCAAAATGCTGTTGTTCACCAAATTTGTCACTTTTACCCATTTCTAATGTCAAATATCAAATAATAGTGCTTGGTTTGCTTTACTGGGTACTTTAATAGCAGCTTTCTTTTTCTTTGCCCATTAACCAAAAGTCACTAGGATACAGTATTAAAAGGAAGAATTTCGTATTTTCTCAAAAGGGTAACTTGCTATAAAGCGAAAAAAAAAAAGAAACGTGAGGATTGAAAAATAAAGAATTTCAGCTTTTTGAATTATAATGAACATTATTAATAGTCAGAATAGATCGGCCATCTTGCAGCTTGACGCCTACTGATAGAAAAAGGTCTGCCTAGCATCACATATCTGGAAAGCAGCCTAACATTATAAACTGAATGTTTATTTTAACAAAAATCTCGGATTTGGTCATCATTCCGCCGGAAGCTTTCAATCAAGACCCGCTAATAGCTATCAAACATGAAATCAATAAAAAATATGCCAACAAAGTAATCAACAGACTGGGACTTGGAGTGTCTTTATACGACATAATTACATTGGAAGACGGGCAATTAAAGCCAGGTGACGGAAATTCGTATGTCCAAGTGACTTTTCAGCTGATTGTTTTTAAGCCAATGCTGGGTGAGATCATCACGGGCTTCATTAAATCGAGCAATATGCAAGGAATCAGAGTAACTCTGCTTCCACCAGTTGACACCAAAAACAACAAGAGTAATAGCAAATATCTGGACAACAACAACAAAGGAGTTGTGGAGTTTTTTGATGACATCTACATACCCAAGGAAATGCTGTTCGAAGGATGCTACTACTCAGTCAAAGATCAGGTGTGGGTCTGGAACATCGATGGGACTGAAGAAGCCAAAGTGTTCTTTGAGCTGAATGAGAAAATACGATTTAGAGTTGAAAAGGAGGTTTTCTTTGATATTAAGCCGAATTTGAAAGAGCTTGAAGCAAAGGAACGATTGCTTGAAGAAAAGGGTGAAGAAACCCTTTTAGAAGAGGAAGCCAAAAAGCCAAAAAAGGAAGACGACCCTGCACCATACGTTATTTTAGGCAGTTGCCAGTCTGACGGAATGGGTCTTGTGGCTTGGTGGGAGGAGTAGACAGGACAAACAAAGAAAATGTTTGATAGAAACAATGGATTTACTTATATACTGTTTTTTTTTTAATTATATTGCATGTATCTTGATGTACTACTGAATTTCTTGTATCCATTAATTACCTTTTCAACAGCCTGCAAGAAATCCTTTTCTGTTGCTACTTTTCTTCTAGCTCTGATTGCAAACATCCCTGCCTCGGTGCAGACAGATCTTAATTCAGCACCAGTGGTGTTTGGGCATAGTCTTGAAATAAGCTCCCATCTGATTTTTTTCTCAACAGACATGGACTTGGCATGGATTTTAAATATGTTTGCTCTTCCTTCCAGATCTGGTAACGAAAATTCAACTTTTCTGTCAATTCTACCTGGTCTTAATAAAGCAGGATCTAATGTATTTGGTCTGTTAGTGGCAAACATGACTTTGATATTTCCTCTAGGATCAAAACCATCCAGCTGGGTGATTAATTCTAGCATGGTTCTTTGAACTTCGTTGTCACCACCTTCACCATCATCAAATCTCGCTCCCCCAATGGCGTCAATCTCATCAAAGAAAATGATACAAGCTTTTTTAGTTCTGGCCATTTCGAATAGTTCTCGAACCATTCTTGCTCCTTCACCAACGTATTTTTGAACTAGTTCAGAGCCAATCACTCTTATAAAAGTTGCATCAGTTCTGTTTGCAACAGCCCTAGCACAAAGTGTCTTACCAGTACCTGGTGGGCCATATAGAAGAATACCTTTCGGAGGATCAATCCCCAACTTGGCAAATCTTTCTGGTTGCAGCAACGGCAATTCCACAACTTCTTTCAACTTTTCAATTTGCTCTTTGCAGCCACCAACATCGTTGTATGTAATATCAGGTTTCTCTTCTACTGTCATCATAGTGACACTTGGATCAATTCTCGGTGGCAAAGGCAACTCTATGTGGTATTTTTGTCTGTCAACCCCAACTCTCATTCCTTCTTCAACATCTGTAGGTGAAAGTTTTTCACCTAAAGCCACGACATACTTGGCAATCTGTTTCATGTTGATAACATACTTATATTCCACATCCTCCTCATCATCATCGTCTTCTCCGTTGTTGTTATTGGATTCGGAATCGGCATTTTCATCATCGTTCATTAGACGGTCAGCCATTGCTAGTTGGACAACATCAGCTAACCCGCCAGCAGTGGTTTTTCGTTTTTTATCTTTAATAATCTTGGTACATCTAGCAACTTGTAAAGGGTGTTCTTCTTGCAATCTTTTAGAATCCCCCATTATGTCCCATAGGTGTTGTGGCGCTAAACCTGTGTCAGATTCCTTCACTCCGGATATTTTCGTGATGTTTTTTTGGATGTTTTGTATGTCCTCATCAAGTTCGGTTAAGACATCCATGTAAGGAGCCTTTCCATAGGTCTTCAAAACCTGGATATCGTCTTCTGATAGCGGCTGTTGCTGCTTAGATTCGCTGGCGCTCTTGCTCTCATCTTCAACAGGGGCTTTGTACTTGTCCCAGTCATTTCTTGGTCCCATTTTTGTTGGTCAAAAATTCTAAAAGGCTTCTACTTAGGGTTTGTGCTTTGATTGGCGTTGGGTGATATAGGTTTGTTGTGCTTAAGTTGAAATTTCCTCCTGTGTTTTTGCCACCCAAAGCCTCCGCCTAATGCGGTGTAAAAGGAAAATAGCGGCCAGTCGGAGTTATGCGGTCACGCGGCAGGCAAAGCCAGATCATGTGAGTGTTTGTCACGTGTTATATCATGCGCTTTATTACTTTTCATATCTCCGATATTTTTCTCCGTTATTCGGTTTCAAACAAAAAAATTTTCTGTATACGAAGTCCTGACCAGTGAACCTTTTCCTTGACAAATTGTAACCACAAGAAATCATCTTGAGAGCAACAGGTTATATATACTAATTTGAAGAAACTCAAACAGAAAAAAAAGTTGTAAAAACCACCAAACAGGAAAGGTTCAAATCAATCGTTTGTTTAATAGTCTATTTTGTTAGTTAGTTAGTTACTCTATTAGAAACTTTCTTTCCAACCCTATTTATTTACGACCCTATACACTTTTCTCTCGTTTTGAACAGTTGTTTTTTGTTAAAGAGCACCTAAACTAACAGCTATGTTGACAAGATTTTTAAACAGAAATGCTACTCACAGTAGCTTGACTATCAGCAAGAGACTGCAAGCTTCAAAAGCTGCTGATATCGGAAAGAAATACAACATTATTGACCACGAATACGACGCCATCGTCATTGGAGGAGGAGGAGCTGGTTTGAGAGCAGCTTTTGGACTATCCGAAGCAGGATTCAAGACCGCCTGTATCTCCAAAGTTTTTGTCACAAGATCACACACTGTTGCTGCTCAAGGTGGTATCAATGCAGCTTTAGGTAATGCACACAAGGATAACTGGAAGCACCACATGTACGATACTGTCAAGGGATCTGATTGGTTGGGTGACCAAGATGCTATCCACTACATGACCAAGCACGCTCCAGCAGCCATTTATGAGTTGGAACATTACGGTGTTCCTTTCTCAAGATTCCCTAACGGTAAAATCTACCAAAGAGCCTTTGGAGGTCAAACCAAAGACTACGGTAAGGGAGGTCAAGCCTACAGAACCTGTGCTGTTGCTGATAGAACTGGTCACTCCATTCTTCACACCTTGTATGGTCAAGCCACAAAGCACGACACTGACTTTTTCATTGAATACTTTGTATTGGATTTGCTGAAACTAAACGGTGAAGTTGTCGGTTGCATTGCGTACAACCAAGAAGATGGTACCATTCACAGATTTAGAGCTCACAACACTGTTGTCGCTACTGGTGGCTACGGAAGAGTTTACGCTTCCTGTACCTCCGCTCATACATGTACTGGTGATGGTGGTGCAATGGTTTCCAGAGCTGGTTTCCCATTACAAGATTTGGAATTTGTTCAATTCCATCCAACAGGTATTTACGGTTCCGGTTGTTTGATCACTGAAGGTGCTAGAGGTGAAGGTGGTTACTTAGTTAACTCTGAAGGTGAAAGATTTATGGAAAGATACGCCCCTTCTGCCAAAGATTTAGCTTGTAGAGATGTCGTTGCCAGAGCAATCACTCAAGAAATAGCTGAAGGTAGAGGTGTTGGTCCAAAGAAGGATCACATGTACTTGCAACTATCTCACTTGCCTAAGGAAGTTTTGGCCGAAAGATTGCCAGGTATCTCTGAAACAATCAAGATTTTCTCTGGTATTGATATCACTGAAAAGCCAGCTGAAGTCCAGCCAACCGTCCATTACAATATGGGTTTGATTCCAACCAACTACCACGGTCAAGCTTTAACCATTGACGATAAAGGTAAAGACCAGTTCATTGGAGGATTATACGCCTGTGGTGAAGCTGCCTGTGCTTCCGTTCACGGTGCCAACAGATTGGGTGCCAATTCTTTGTTGGATTTAGTCATTTTCGGTAGAGCTGTTGCTCACCACATAAGAGACAACTACAAACCAGGAACTCCTCACAAACCTGCTCCAGCTGACTTGGGTTTCCAATCACTATTAAACTTTGAAAAATTGAGAACCAGTAAAGGTACCAAGAGAACTGCTGAAATCAGAGAACATATGCAAGACGTCATGCAAAAGCATGTTTCCGTCTTCAGAACCGAGGAATTGTTGAAGGAAGGTGTCGCTCAAATGAAGGAAGTCTCCAAGACTTTTAAAGATGTCAACGTTGAAGACGAATCCTTGATCTGGAACTCTGATTTGGTTGAAACCTTGGAATTACAAAACTTGTTGACTTTGGCCAACCAAACTGCTGTTTCTGCCAATAATAGAAAGGAAAGTAGAGGTGCTCATGTTATTGTTGATCCTGTCACCAAAGAACAATTCCCAAGAGATGATGTTCACTGGTTGAAGCATACTTTGTCTTTCCAAAAGGACATCAATGATGATGTTGACATAAAATTCAGACCTGTTGTTATGACCACTCTTGATGAAAAGGAATGTCCTCACATCCCACCTGCTGTCAGAGCCTATTAGAATGGATGTCATGTAGAAAGAGGTATAATCTACCAAGAAAAACATGAAATATATATATTTACGATATCATCACCCAGTATATAAAGCTAATGTGAAAAACTGAGAACTATACTCTATTTATTTATTGAAAATAGATCTGGATGCTATCAGGGTTAAAGAGAAGAATGTTGGGCTTGGGCTGAGGAGGGATCGCTATGCATTGTTGGCTATAAACACGATGTGCTTGTAGCTAGAGCTAAAAGCAGTAGGTCACGTGCTGTATTTGGGTTACGTTCTGTGGAACAGCTTCTAAATTGCTTCGTCCTTCTCTCAAACTATCAAAAGCCTGTAACACTTCTGTCTTTATAACATCTCTAGCAAAACCAAGTCCAATTCTGCTTAAAAGAATTTGCCTGTAATCTACACTAGTCACTTTAAAACAAAGAAAGTTGGAAAAGCGCACGTCCATATCGTAAAAGTAATGTCTTCTACCGAAAATCTCATTGCTGTTAATGGATGTCTCCATGGAGATTTCAGTAAGCTTCTATCTTTGATATCCCCAAGCACACGGTTGCTGATTTTATTGGGAGATCTTCAACTGCTATCTACAAAGCAAGATCTTTCCACATGCTCTATTCCATACAAGTACACCTATAACGGTAATGTTCAAAAAATATCAGACTATCATCGACTTTTAAAAAACGACCCTATGGACGAACTAGCACAGAAGTTTAATAGAATAAACTGTGTTATAGGGATTGGAGGAAACCATGAGAACATGGGACTGCTGGAAAAATTTCCCTATGGGGGCTTTGTTAATGAAAATTTCTTTTTTATGGGCCATTGTAATATCATCAGTTATAATGGCTTGAGAATAGCAGGAATTTCAGGAATTTTCAAGTCAGAGGACCTTTACAGAGATAGAGAATACGGATTCAAGCAGATAGAAAGGGGTGATTACAATTGGTGGAGAAGAAACAAAGTTTCCAGCTATCATGTGAGGTTTTTTGAGTTGCTGCCGTTGCTATTATATGAAGACTGCGTTGACTTCGTCATATCCCATGATTGGCCGCAGAATGTCTTCCACAACAATGATCCGCAATTAGAAGAGAGATTGTTCAAAATCAAACCATTTTTTAAACGAGATGTCTTATCTGGAAAGCTGGGGTCTCCATTGTATGACATTGTGATGGAAAACCTGAGACCAAGCAATTGGTTCGCAGCGCATTTGCATATCCGCTACCAGACCACAGTTGAGTTTGAAGATGGCGATAGCACATCCTTTTTGGCTTTAGACAAGCTTATTCCCAACCGATACCGTGATGGTTTGTCTCAATTTGAGTTTCCTGCTAGTGAAGAAGAATTGGACCAATTAAACTTGGGGGACTGCGGCATTGAATTGGATATTGAATTTATCAAGATTCAGCACTGGTGCTACAAGAACGAATCCAGAATAAAAGGACTATTAAATACAGGTGGGCATGATTTTAAAGCAGACGTAGCTAAAATCAAGCAACTCTTTGCATTAGAGAAATCTGCAATAACATTAACAGCGCCATTACTAAAGCCCTATTTTTCGGAAGACAGATCAGATTACACGACTGAGTACCTAAATAGAAATTTAAATGTTATTTAATTTAACTCACTAGGGAAAGGGCCACTCTTGAATCTCATTTGTAATTTGAATTAGCAGTTTTGAAGGATCCATATATATTTGTAAGTATTTATTATCTACATGTATGTGCATTGTATATATGTCTGTTTTTTAGAATATTTTAATAATTGTACTCGTCTTAGAACTTGAAAACGTTTTCCTTGGTTAAACCCAATTCAGATAAAACACCGGTAACTTCACCTTGGTCAGTTGGACCTACCTTTGGACCAGAGAAAACTTTCATGAATGGAGGAGGTCCACAGACAAAGACATGGTTTTCCTTCTTGACAACAGCTTGCAAGTCTTCCTTGGTGATGAAGCCTTCCTTGTATCCAGGTTTGATGCCAACAATGGAGTCCAAGTAGTACTTTACTTCAAACTGTTCAGGGTACTTAGTAGCAATGGCGTTTAATTCATCTTGCAATAAGATATCAGATTCAGTCTTACTACCGTAGAACAACTTGATCTTGGTGTGGTCTTCTGGGTTCTTGGTAACTTCATGAATGATTTGGTACAAAGGATTAATACCAGTACCACCACCGATCAAAAGAACTTCTTTGAATGTGTTTGGCTTCCAGTCCCACTTCAAGATTCCCCCCTTGAACGATACTGAGTCGCCTTCCTTCAAACCAAAAATGTGGGTACCAAATTTACCGTTTGGATAATGCTTGATAACTAAGTCCATTGAGCCCTTGTTGTCAATGGAAGATGTAGGTGTGTATGGTCTAATAACATTAGATCCTTTTGGAGTAACATACTTGGCTAAAATACAAGAGGCAACCTTTAGGCCTGAAGTCTTTGTTGCATCGTCAAATGCAAAAGTGAATCTTTTGGTGTCATGAGAAAGATCTTCGATTTTGGCTATCTTCAAGTCAATCCAGTTACCGTCTCCCAAGAAAACCTTGGTGTTGTCGATCGCGTCGTTAGCGACGGTTTTGGAGAAACAAGGAAACTTGAAGTTTCTCAAAGAGCTCACTACTTCCTGGTTGTGGTATAAGTAAACACCAGCAGCGGAGATAGCAGCGGCTGACACTATAGTTGGATATAAGTATTTAGATTTCAGCATTGTGTGTGAATTAATCGTCAATTGGTTCATTTCTGTCTATTTTCTTTTATTTTTTATATATATATGAATTTCTGTAATATATTCGTTCCCTTTTTCTCCCTTTACTCTTTTATATATACTGAACAAAATTAAACGTAAAAAATTTTATGCAGTTTTCGGACTTCTAAGTGTCTCGGATATAAATGTGTCTTGTTTAAGGGAAAGAAAAAAGAAGCGGAAACCCCTTGCCCGAAAATGTCTGTTAGTCACGTGTGTTGTAATCTCTGGGTCAGGTGACGCTTTGAAAGAGTCTGCTAAGGAACGGAAGACCAAGTGCAGAGGAAACAGGGTGCAGACTCTACCCTGTAATCAAGCCACTATGGCATGGCACCAGTGTGACTTGCATTTTATATACTATTCTTTTGCCCCAGCACCAAAAAATGTAGTTCTTTGTTTGGTTCCTGGCGACAGGCACGCTTTTTGCTCCCGTTCTACTATGTTTTCCTGCAAAGCGACTGTGTTCTTGCATCTTTCTTTCTGCTCGTCTCTTCTCCTGCAAACCAACTATATTCTTGTTATTTTGTCATTAGATGTGTCGTTGATGTTGACTTTTCTGTTAATAAAATCCCCCAGCACCGCATCTCTGCCGACAGAAATCTGGTCAATAACATCTTCTACCACACAGCTTAAGCCTTTTAGCTCGTAGGCTTTCTTGCTAGCAATTTTCATAATTGAGCAGCCGACAAAAACCCCATTTAAGTAATCATCCTTCGTTATTTTGGCACC
Organism: Hanseniaspora mollemarum; assembly: GCA_019649515.1. Classification (NCBI taxonomy): domain Eukaryota; kingdom Fungi; phylum Ascomycota; class Saccharomycetes; order Saccharomycodales; family Saccharomycodaceae; genus Hanseniaspora; species Hanseniaspora mollemarum. The sequence continues at coordinate 36,928 of JABFEO010000004.1, read as the reverse complement.
TTTGTTGGTTGATTCAAGCCAGCCAAGAAGACATGATATGACTCCTGTTAAGCAGTCACCCATTCCACCGCATCTCTTCAAACCTCCCTCAACAGTGCACTCCAATACTTGGTCAAAACCTTCATTCGTTAAAATTCCTATTTTGTCTGCACTACCCTTTATCAGACACATCAAGGCACTAGATTTATCGGGCAATTCGTACACTTTGTTCTTGAATGTTTCCAGTAAATACTTTGCTTCATTGAGGTTCGGGGTTAAAATAATTCTATCATGGCCTATTTTGAACATTTCAATGAACTTATTCCGAACTTCATAGAACCAATCCTTATCACCTTCATCTTCAATTTGCTCAATTGTTTGAGTTATTAAAAATATCCCGTCAGCATCTATCACGATCGGTATTTTATCATCTTTCTTCAAAGCGCTCAGCAAAATGTTTAACTGTGACAGAACAGTTTGTTTATAGAAGCTTTTCGCTTTGGAATTGTATTTATAAGACAAATCTGTTATTCTTGAAAGACCAGGTCCAAAAACAATTGTGGTGATGCTGTTGGTAAACATACCATAGTCAATTTTTTCTTTGGATCCGTCTTCCACCAGAAGCAAGGGAGAAACCATCAGATCACTGGATCTGAGTCTTGAAATCAAGAGAAGGTTTTGTTCTGGCGGTAACAGCAGATAAGTTAAATCAACGCCCATTTTTAAGGCAGCTAAAGCGGGAAAGGTTGCTGCCCCTGGAAACCGTGGCGATCCTGTTAACGACATGTGTTTGCCCAATGATCCCTTCTTAATCATTTGAGATTTTAAAGGCAAAAAAGGAATAAACTTCTGAATCACTGGCTGCTGAGAAACTGTATTAGCATAAATCATTTTGGTGGTTATTGGCAGTTAATCTTGGTTTTCTGGTGCTATGTTATTAGCATGTTTCCATGCTCAAACAGCCGTGCTTCATAATTATAGCCTTAAACGAAAAAAGGGGAGAGGAGAGATGCATTGTTGGGGGAGAAAGATGGTTAGTCCAGGGTGTGTCACGGGACGTGCAAACAAAATGACAGTCATGTGATGTGGCTATACATGCAGATCATGCGCAGGCCGTCGATTAGCCGGCAAAAAAACTAAGCGAGAAAATCTGGAAAAAATTTTATTTTCGATGTGGAAAAACAATTGGCGAAGTTTTTTGTCGATTATTTTTTTCTGATTTTTGTCGCTTAATATAAGAAACACTAACATAATGAAACTTTTAATTGGTAAGCTAAAATGGTAAACAAAGCAGCTACAAACTATAAGAACCAGCCAAAATCAAACAAATCTTTCTGCTAATAATTTTTACCTACAGCTTTGATTGTTTGGTCGATTGGTTACTGATAACAAATGGATTCCAATGGTTTCAAGCAAGAAAGCATCAGTGCAACACAAGGAAATACTACAGAAGAACAACTTGAAGCACTTGTAAATAACGATGATATCAATAAAAGAAGGTCCAAAACAGGATGTTTTACCTGCAGATACATCAAACGAAAATGTGACGAGGAAAAAATTGAAGGAAAATGCAAAAACTGTTATACTTCCTACCTGGAATGCTTTTGGCCTGATTCCTATGGAGACAATTCAGGAGCCTTGACAAAGGAGCTGCGGCAAATAATAAGCAGCAAACTTCAAGAAGGGAAAGAGCTAGCAAAACAGAAAAGAAAAGATCAGAAAAGAGTTTTGCTGGAACAGAAAGCAATAGAGAAAAAACAGCAAAAGGAGAGAGAAAAAATGGAAAAGAGGAAAAACAAGATTACCAAAGCCCAGCTTAAAAGGCACAGCAAAAAGACCAGCTTGGGCAGTAATATTATTGAAGGACTTGTAGATTTAGAGCCAGCCAAGGCGCTTCTTGAAATGAGTGCTGGAAACGTGACGTCGCCAACACCTCCTAATAACAACAGCTTGAACCAGTTGAATAGCAAGCTCTCTCCTATGCGAGAGGCGGCTAAGCCATCCATAATTTCCCAAGAGCATATGAATTTGAATGTTCTTGAAGGAAGTAAGAGGATCAATTTGTCTAACACTTTGTTTAACTTTGGAAATATAAACGACACCAGTATTTTGCTAGATAAAATGTTTGATATAGGTGTGCAAAATGAAACAATGCTCACTGCCTACCTTAACACCAACAAACAAGAGCCTGTGGATAAACAAGCAGTTGCCGTTTCTGGAATTACTCCTTCCGAATCTATGTCAGCATTCAGTCCTTTGTTTTTAGGTAATGGGCATGATGTCTTATCTCCAATAAGCATTCAGTCCCCATTAAGCAACGGCGAATTAATCATGGATAACAACAATTTTAGACTAAACACAATTGAAGAAGATGAGGAACTGAAAAATGAATTAAAAATGCCTTTAACTGCTTTTAATCCCCCTGATCAGCAAGGCAAAGACCAAGAAGATGTTCAATACGGAGGTCTGGATGAAGAGTTATCGGAGAACGAGACAATTTACAGACAGCTACTGGCAAGATTTGAGAAAAGAGATATTCAGAAGGACTTTGAACTTATAATGCAAAAGAAAAAAAGCTCGATAAGCAGGCCTGTGAGTGTTAATTCCAGTGTTATATCTTCACACACTAACACTGGAAGTGTATCAGCGATTCCCCAAAATGAAAAAGAGCTGCTGCTCTATTATACCTTTTTCAATTATTTTTTGCCTCAAGTAGGTCCACAAAACACCTTGCCTCAATTGTCTACAAGTGTTACTTTTCCACAAGTTGAGCATAATGGTATTGTTAGAAGCGTTTTCAAATGTTGTGGAGCAACATTTTTGGCCTGGTGCCAGCCTGATGAGTACAGTAAGATTGCAGAGGATCTATATAATGAGAGCAAGAGAAATTTACAAAAAGTGCTTGGAGAAAAGAAGTACTTGTATGATGTTTCAACAGCAAATGAAGTCAATTCTCCAGAAAGTGTCTCCAGCAACAATTCTATGGGATTGAATTATAAGCAAATTAAAGGTGATGAGGACTGGATCATTGCATGTTTTCAGCTGTTAGTCTTGAGAGATAAACTAAAGAACGGACAAGATGTTGTTGATAGATGCTTGGAAAATTTAGCTCACTCCTTTGAAACCATCCAAAATAGATACTTACTTGACACTTCTTCTGAAATACCAAACAGTCCTGTTGATAGAATGCTTTTAGAATCATTCGTTTACAACTATACAGTGAGCATATCTGTGGCAAGAGATTTTGACTCCAAAGCCCTTCCGAATCCCTTTGATCCTATCATTACTAGGCTGGTTTCCATGTTGAAATTCCCAATATTTGAAAATTGTGAGGTAGAGTGGCTGAATAATCCTGTTTTGGGTTCCTCAGTTGAGTGCTTTATTATGCTTGCCAAAGTTTCGTATTTGGGCAGATTGAAACTGCCTCTGACTCCTGATTCTATATGGGAAATAAGAGCTAAGGAGCTTCAACAGCAGTGTCTTTACTATTCACCACCCGCTTTGCCCGAAAAGATTAAAAACAACATGGCAAAGTACAGTAAATATAGACCCGGGTTGTTAAGTGGATCTATTGTTTCCAAAGCATGTTATCTGCTTTTGTTCAAAATCTTAAACTATGGAAAAATGACCGATGAGATGATATTGGCGGATGAGGATATACAAAATGTTGTGAAGTATATTATAACAGCCTTAAACGATATTGAAATGGGAGATAAGTTGCTCTGCATCTTACAATGGGCTTTACTGATCATAGGAGCCTTCACTGTTACTGAGAACGACAGATTTGTAGTAAAGAAGTACGTTAGATCTGTTGGAGAAACAATCCATTCACACTGTGGAAACCAAATCAAGTCGATTCTTGATGAAATCTGGGAAACTGGTGACTTGGGAATATTGTTTGATAGAGAACAAATATCGAAATTAGTTATATAAATTAGTAGCCTATTTGTTCTTTTCGCTCCACTGCATAGAAGAAACTTTCCAATTTCAATTTTTTGTCTTCACTTCCAAAGCAAAACTAATCTGATGGCATATTAAGATATAATAAACCAGTACATTGTTACTGTCTCCCACTCCCAATAACGAGTCAGTCACACAGCTTAATATATGGTCAATCCTAGCTAATCTGTTCGTTATTTCAGGGTAGCTACCTAGGTATTCTGCCTGTGACTTCTTCCATATACATTTATAAGATATAATTTTTTTAAGAAAATGTAGCTTTATTCGATCCATTGTTCATACGCTCTACTTGCATTAGTAGATTTAGTTCTTCCCATTAGCATATTCATATGGGAGCGCTCAAAGAAATACTTTCAGTTGCAGATCATGTGATTGGCTGCAGGCGGCCAAGTGTATTACGAGACACTGTGCTTTTTAGAGAAACATCTTGATGAAAAAAACACTCCTCGAGCACGTGCAAAATTTCTCCCTTACTGCCGTTAACACATTCTTTTTGCTGGAATGCTATGCAGCCAAACACATAAGAATACGGAATGCAAAAACCGAATAGATGCAGTGTAGTGCAGAGCAACTTGCCTTTTCCCATTCAAAGGTTTACATGGAGTGGACAAACTGAAAGGCGTATACCCACGTGACATCCATTTGATCCGCCCAAACAAAAAATACATGCTGGTCACGTTTCAATCACGTGCACAGGATAAGCCGTTTTTTTAAAAAAATGATCCAATTTTTTCGGTTCAATCCGCAGATAAACACGCAACCTGACTAAGACAGAACCTCCGTCACACCCAAAAACTCGTTATCAGCTCCTTCCATCTGTTTGAGGAACACTTCCATAATGCAGTCATTTATTTGCAGGGTTCTGTTTTCCCGATATCTATGCTCTATTTGTCAAGAACCTCTCATCCAAGCTATTCCTCTCAAAATCTCTGTCTGAACAACAGACATATCACCTATCTGTGTTTGCTCCCCCTGGTCAAGCGGTGTTTAGTTTTTGGCGCCAGAAAATAGCAAACCTGTTATTATTATGTTTTGTTTTTTGATAAATTTATCTGCTTAGCTGGATGGTGGATAATCATTCGCTTCTCCTTTGTTACTATAGCTCAACTGCGGCATAGGCGGTTTTTGTCTTAGAGGTCTGCACACAATGCTCTTATCTAAGCGAAAATTTATTGCATTTTTCAATTTTCAAGGAAAACTCGGTGATAGCCAAAGGGTTAAACAGCCGCAAAAAAAATGTAGCGCAGAAAGATTTTATACTATATATAAACAAGGTTCGAAGGACAAAGAAGAAGCAACAGACACTGTCTAAAGAAAAAGAAAAAAAGACCAAAAAAAAAACAACAAACAACAACCCACAGTCCAATATTTAAAAAAGTAGCTCTGCCAATCTTCATGTCCAAAGAACCAAGCCCCGTTAACAAAACAAATGACATTATTTCCATAGCTGATGCTTTACACTCGGCTTTTAAAAGATCTGCATCTTTTTCCTATTTTTTAAAAAAGATTTTTAACATTGCGCTAGATGAGACTTTCTCTGACCACAGAAACAAAGCAATTATGTACTACTACGCTTCCATGTATTCAGACTTGGGAGGTGAAATTGTTGAATGTGATAATTTCAATGCCGTTGCTTTGGTCTGTCCACCTGGTAAGCACATTGATTTTAGTGAAACAAAAGATTCAAGATTCAACAAGATTTGGTACGAGGATTACGACGAAACCTTGGAATCCTTTGTTGGTGAAACCCCGTTCTACTACATCTGTTTGATTGGAAGAAACTTCAATCAAGAAAAGAAAAAAGGATCCGTCACCAAAATTTTCAAGCACTATATGAAAATGGCGGACCTGAGAAAATGTCCAATTGTCTTGGAAGCCATCAGCGATGAAGCAAGGCAAATTTACGAACACTACGGTTTCAAAACCGTGTACTCATTCAGGTACGGTGAAAAAGAAGTCAACTCCAAAGGTGAATTGGATCCAAATGGAGTTGGTTTTGTAGCCTATTTGATGATATATTATTCAGGGGACTTGAATGAATATCGAGACTCCGGAGTCACTGTTGAGCAATTGCCTCAAATTGATTCAAAAACCTACGAGCCAATCGTCAGTTCTCTTTCTCCGATTGAGAACTTGATTCTTGTCTCCCAAAGTGTAGATAACACTACTATTCCATCTGGTGTAGCATTACCCGTTGGAATTGCTGTTAACAAAGAAAAATGAAGAAGAGATAGTCATCCCTCTTTGTTTTTTTTGTATGGATAATTAAACCTATCCATCTTTTTTTTTGGCTACTACTTTCTGGCTTTTCCTTGTTTCTCTTTTAAGTGAAACGCATAGGAGTCGCTGGGGTTTGTTAGTCGCATGATGCTAGACACAGAATTGTTGACTTAGCTTGACAATTGTTTGCGTTTAGTTGTGAGTGACACTGTTGTGATCTTAACTCAGCTGTTTTTCTGTACTACCATTAGAATGCTCTAGTGTGAAAAACTGCTTTGTTTTGTTTCCCTAGTTGTGTGCCTCACGTGTTGGCAATCCTTCTAACCACACTGAATACTAGCAAGCCATTACACGGTAATGTGCTTGTGCGTTTTAAGGATATAGTTGATTGTCTAATCAATCGCAATACATATGAAACACAAAACGTGAATAATGTGAAAACCTTATTCAAATATATATTACACCATTTACAATATGACAAAAATTATATTACAGAAAACAAACAATGTGTGTATTTCCGACACTTTCGCATTGTAGCTTGTCCAAAGCCGAATCTTTCTATTCCTGGTTCTAAAGTTTCTTTTTAGCTCTAGCCGCCCTCCAGCTGTCCTGATTGTAAAGAACCGTTTGTCATGCACGCATGCATTTGTCTCGAAGTTTTTAAAGAAAACTTCGATCAAATTGTTCTTTTATTGTATTTCCCTAAAAACGGTGTATTTCTTTGAAAAAAGGCAAAAAACTACAACGCCCAGTTTAACAGTTGCAAATTACGCATGATCGTTAACGTGAAAGCGTTCAATAAGGAATATGCGTTTAAGTGAACCGAAAAATAGATCGGAGGTGCCGGAAAAGGGCAAAAAGAAAAAGAAATCGAAAAAAAACGGAAATAGCACTTAGTTTTTTGGTGTTTGAAATCTGCAAAAATGATTACCTTGTTTACTTTTTTTCCCCTTTTTTTCTTGATTTAGAAATATTCTCATTAAAAGTGGTGTATTTCCCAAAAAGGCATTTTTTATACTCTTTGTTTATTTTTATTTTTTTTTTCAAAAAAAAAAAAGTTTCAGGTTTTAAAAGTATCCCCAGTACGTAATATTTGGTACGTAAAACGTACCAATAAGCAGTGGTTTTGCATTTTTCTTAAACAAAGTTTTTGAGCTCTGCAATATCAATATGATTTGCAACGATGAATAAAGATCCTTTCAAAGTTTACTACAAGTTTGGGATAGATTTTAAAATGCCTGCGTGTAATGAGCCTGTTGGTTTCTTTGAAGTACCTTTAGTTCACGGTTTTAGGCAGAAGCTGAGATCGCTTTAAGCTGAGAAATTGGAATGATATTTGTCTATAATGCTATATTGAGTCTGTAAAACAGATATGAATGAGTATATAAAAAATATATATTATGCTGGGGTCTAATGAAAGAATGAAAATGCGAAATTGATAATGTTTTTTTGTATAATGTTATAATAAAGCTGTACCTGTACAACTATAGATGAAAAGACTTGTGGTTGAGAAAAAGTTGGTTTGTTGTTAATAATCTATAATAAAGATAGTTAAAGTGTATCTATAGCATAGAGGCAGCGAAAGTGGCAGTAGGCATCATTGTTACTGAAGTTGTGAAAACAGCAGTGTCTAAAACAGTAACAACTTTAGTTGGTTGAGCAGTAAAGGTTTTAGTTACATACTCGGTAACATATTCAACATCTTCAGAGTCTTCGTCTGATGATCTTTTGGATAGAGAAGGTCTCTGGGAAATTGGCAAAGAAGCGACTATGTTGGCAAATGTTACAGCGGTGATCAAAGTGGTAGTGAATTTCATTATATTAATATGATGGATTGAGGTATATTTGAAAGGTTTCTTGAAAGTGTTGATGAAGAAAAATGCAGATGCTTATGTATAATTTACAAAAACTAATGTGTTATGTACAATTATTGATAATGTTATGGATGGTTATTGTAACTATTTTTTATAAGTCTTTACTCTATTATGAATACTTCTTTCAATGAGAGTAACAAGTCTGCTCCTTATATACTTTTTCGAAATGCTCTACTGCCCAGGGAAAAAACACACAATTGAAAACGATTGCAAACAGTTTTAGTACCGTTATATGTTTCAACTGTTCTGTATTGTTAAGTTGGTAGCATGTGCTTTAATAACGACTATACAGAAAACAATAGATGTTAAAATTTCAAGCTTTTTCAACAGCCTGACTTTTTGATTTTCTAACGGTTTTTATTTTTCAAAAAGATTTTTGTCTTGGAATATTTTTAAAAAAAGGGAAAAGCCCGTTGTTTTTGAAGTCCGTTATTAATCGTTTATTGTTCAAACGCATGCAGCTATTGTTATGATTCTAAAATAATGAATGGAAAAAACTGCAGGGAATTTCTAAAAATAGTTTGCAACGGTTTTCATGGTAAAAATCCGAAAAATTGCATTCGGAGATTCACGCCACCATAAGCAGAATACAATCTTTCCCCCTCTCAAAGAATAATATTTGAAAATCAATCGTGAGCTCTTTTTGCTCCCATATATCGGTTTATGCAATTTTTGGGTTAGAAATAAAGGCAACACCCACTAAATTGGGAGCTGTTCCCTGCATGAAAGAACCCTTGGAAAAGAGTACTATGTATCCAAAAGCTGCATCACTTAATGTTCAAACTATTCATCTTCAATGCCCCTCTCTTGGTCTGTCGATCTTGAGCATTTTCATGCATAGGGTGTTTTTTTGTTAAGAAGCACAGAACTCCTTTGTTTTGTTAATAAACGATATTTCCAAAGAGAAAACCTGTTACACATCCGATAAAAACTATACCAAGGCAAAAAGAATGCAGGTTTCTATCATGAAACCAAAAAGCCTTGAGAAATGCCTTAGTAGGTGGGGAAAGTCTAATACGACACACAGGCAATAAGAGAATGCTTGTACCAGTAGATCAAGCAACAAAAGGCACTGAAAATGTGATTGCTTTTGTATATTCAACCCAGAATTCAAGGGAAAATACGACACAGCACCGATTTCAGAGTAAACGCTTTAGGGGATTGTCCGTCTCTTGTTTCAACTCGCCCTCATTCCGGCTATCAAAAAAAAACATGCTATGGAACATCTCTGCCTTCCTTCTTTCCATAAATTTTCTTTTGTTCTAGATCTGAAAATATAAATAAAACCCGGATGAAAACTAAAAAAGCATGAGATTTTTATTGGTAAGCGGGTTTTTTTGAGCAAATTCTAGCATCACGTCTTTGGTAATAACATACGAAAACCGAAAAACAAACAAAATACCGGCAAAGAAAAAATAAAATAGGGACGCCGCATCCGGATAAATGCAGCTATTTTATAAGCCCGAAAAAGTTTGCCGAATAATAGGATTTGGTGCAATGGATTTCTAATTCGCTTAGAACCTATAGAAACATGTAATAGTTGGCTACTTTGTTCTTTTTGTGTTTTGCTTATGTTCTACACTTCTGCATGGCATATGCGTCTTCCTGCTTTTGTTGCATGTCCGTGTAGCTATAAGGGAGATGTTCAATCTGCAAAGTGGGATATTTTTGTGCCAGCACATGACCTTTGGTTCAACTCATGCAGTGAGAACCACCTTAAAAAAAAAACAATTGTTCACTTACCTCGTGACACAAACGAGAGCCGGGAGACTCAGTCTGTTAGTTGAAGCAGGCCTCTGGCTGTCTGAACGCCGAAGATAACTGCAGACGTCACGATACTAGAAATAATCAGATCATAGAAATAGTAGATCCATGTGTTGGCACAGCAGAAATAAGAAATCAGGTTAGAAGCTTTAAGAGAATGTGGACAGTATTCAAGAATGTTCAATTAGCACGTTGTCCTTAAAATGTAATACGTTCCAAGACCAACTCATTATATATAGCAAGGTAACTCACAGATTACTTGATTGCTGGTTAGAGACCTTCAGACGGATAGTACTCCAAACATCTTAATCACATGACTTTGTAAACAAAAGAGAGGTGCTCGTGATCTGCTGTTATGGCCGCTGTTTTGTGCTGGTGATTCTCCACCCCAAACAATTGTCCTACTACTCTGACCAAATTTTTAGAGTCGCTATTAAAAGACATTAACAGAACCAAAGAAGAACTGCTGTAGATAGTTAACCTTTAAAAAATTTACTTTTTATTTCAGATAGCAACTGAACTACTTTACCAGTAAATATAAATAAAAGCTCTTCAAGCAATGTTTGGGTTTGGAAGATTTTTTTATGTGACGTTATTTTTTGTCAATGCCATAGCCATACTCAACGAAGAAAGATTTTTAAGAAGAATAGGTCTAGGAAGCAATAAATCACAAGCGCAGCTGCAACAGCGTAATAGCCAGTACCCATATGCTAATACTTCCGGAAATGTTAACGTTAGTAATGATACTATAAAATCCAAGCTAATATCTCTAATTTACTCTATTCAAACACTTTTAAGAATTCCGTTAATAGTTATTAATATGCTTGTTATAATATATGAACTGATATTGGGATAACTACATAAATATTGTTTTGTCGATTCAGCTGCATCTTTTTCAAAAGGCACTATATAATTCAAAAAGCTATACATACTATAAATATTTACCCCTTTACTGTTGTTTTTTATTTAATCATCTGTCTGAACTTAGTGAAAATAGATAGATCTAAGTTTTTTTGCTTAAAGTTTTCCCAGGAACCATCTATTTGTGACTGCAAAAATGAAATCAGACAGTCGTATATCATCATATATTGATTCACATTTTGTACCATGTGCAATCTCTGCTCTCTAAAAGAAGCTACTATATCGTAAACAGGATCTATGCTATTGATGCATCTTTCTTTATTTAGCATAATCTCGATTAATGAATCAGCACAACAAATAGCCCCAGATCTTCCGCTGCCACTACTACAGTGAACCAAAATTTTACCATTTTTTGAGTTATCTTCTCCGTCTCCAACTTTAGTTAATTCCTGTACAATCATTTTCATGTTCAAAACATTCAATAAATCACAATTGCAACTAGGAACACCAAAATCTGGCCATGTAGTCATTTGAACCTGCATGAACACCCACTCTTTAGGTTCCCCTGTTTTTACGTCCAGCCAGGATAATTTTAATAACCTGATAATCAACGAATCTTCAATGTCATAGGTAAGATGGCTTCTACTCTCGTTGCTTAATGATTCCTGGAAATATGTAGAAACATCTTTGTGAGTTGAGCTTATATGTCTCTGATCATTTTTTTCTCCCTTTTGAAAACATTCACTGATCTTTTTGTCTTTAAACAAACAATCATTGGTATGTTCTTCATTAATCCGATATTCATCTACCAAACTACAGTGAATACCATTGTATTCCTTATTGTCTCTCCAAAAGTTCGAACACTTGTTCATTCCATTTTCTATTTCCTTTGTAAGAGTCAAAACCATTCTGACATTGTTGGAAATCAAAACATTGAAAAAATCTCTTATTGTATGTTCCAATGGTGCTTGAGTGGCAATGTATGGGTATATCCCTTGTGGATTCTCGCCAAGCTGGAATGGTGTTGAAAGATAGTTCCCGTTGAAATAAGTACTATTTCCTTGTGAAACAGAATTGTTTGAGCATGGTTGTGATTTTGCATTCTCTTGCAATATGACTCTAGTTTTCTGATATGGTATGACACTTTTGTATCTATTTTTAATTCCATTCTCAAAAACATCACCCGAAAATAATTCAGAGTTTACTGATTCAATTGAGGAAGCTGTTGATGTAGACGATCTGGTGCTGTTTTCAAATAAGTTTTTTTGATACAAAAAATATTGGTCAATTCGTTCTCTTTCTAAATAGCTCAACTCTTGGAATCTGGTTATGAAATAAAGCTTTTCTTTGCTATTCAATAAAAAGTCTAGCCAATTAGGAACTAATGATATATCTCCGTTAATATTTCTTTCAAGTTCTTTTTCTTTGAATAGCTTGTATCGTTTTTGAAAAAAGGCTTCTTTAGTGTCACTATCAAAAATTTTTAAATTCTCAGTGCAAATATCATTTGCTCCTTCGTGCCGGTGCTCATGGTACTTTTTGACAGCATTCATTCTTTTCAACTCTTCACTATTGACAGAATCCAACAGTGGTGATAAGGTTTCCTGGTATTGAACGTTTATTTTGAAAAAGTTCTCGCCAAATACTCTGTGTGAATTGCCACTTGAATATTTACTGGAAGTTGTTATTAGATTTGCTTGTGGTAGAGAAAGGTTGTGTTTATGTTTCCTTTTCATTTTGCTTTTGTCAAAGCCAGAACTGCTTGAATGTTTGTGCAAAGTTGAAGACATGTTATTTGTATTGCTCAAGTTAGAATGTAGTGTTTTATTGGTGTTTGTTGAGTTTTTTTGAACAGCTGAGAAGTCAAGGGAGCTGTTTAGCGAAGATGTTCGTCCTATTATTCCAAACGATCCTTTTATGTTGTCAGCATGTTGTTTGTGATTCTCAAGATTTTTTTGATAGCTGCTACTTCCTGAGCTTGATCGACTGTGATTACCAAATCTAAATTTGGTTTCCAAGGGTGTTGTATTGCTTGAACTTCCCTGTGTTTTATTGGCAGGTGGACTCAAATACTGAGCAGTATCTTCAGAGTTTGTGCTGTGGATTATTTCACCACTAAGAAGTATCCCATTAGACTCACGCTTCTGATTCAACCGTTTTGGGCTTCCAAAATTGCTTGGAGGTCGTAAAAATGGAGGAACAGAAAAATCATTTCGCTCTTCTTCACTTTCCATTATTATATCAGTCTGGCTACTCCCGTTGGTTCCGCTGTCGCAGTTTCCATATAGTATGGAGATATTGCTTTCATGTACAGAATCTAATTGATACGGTGTGTTAACAGGACCATTAAACGGGGTCTGTTTCAAGCTCGGCGTTGTTGCTAATGGGTTGTTGGTAAAAAACATGTTGCTATTTTTAGCTGCCGAGAGATCGATTGACATGTCACTGCTAAACGATCTTCGATCTTTGAGGCTCATTCTTGGTTTGGAAGCTCGTCTATTCCTCTCACACAAGTTGCTATTATCACTGGCTTTCATTATTAATAATAAACTATCGATTTTTTGACGTCTGCCGAATCAAAATCAAGTATCACAATGTTATTGATTTGTTTTCCATCAAAATAAAATGATCTTCGGTCTCAAAGGAATTTTCTCTATGTTTTATCGTCTTTTAGTTGAATTAATTTCACTTTAATGATAGCAATTCTGGTCTCTTTAGTATTTTAAATGTGCCAACCAAAAAACTTGGAGCCATAGACAAAAATTCACTTCCCAGAAAATTGACTTCTTGGAAGATGTGCAGTCTTTTTTCTGAAACTAGCAGGAAAATGCTAGGAACAGCCAACGGCCTAGACCTTTTTTGCCGAGCGAGCAAAAGTGATATATAATTAAATACACGTCATAGGTGCTTTAAAAACTGTTATTTTTAAATATCACGTGCAAGACATATCCTTTTAATCAGACATAGCTATTCCTGCTCATACCAGCGGTTCTATGTTGCTGTTGAAATTGTCTTTGGAGACTCCATTAGCCATTACACTTTCTATGTCGGCCACTTCTTTAACCCCTTCTACTGTCAAATTGAGGTATTGGCTGTCTGGTAGCAAAGCAATATTGTCTTCTATTCTTATACCAATGTTCTGGTAGTGTTTTGGAACAACGCTATCATCAGCCGGACAGTACAATCCAGGCTCAATAGTCAGTACCGCATTTTCTTTCAATGGCTCACTCATCGAAATGGAAGATATATCATGAAGATCCAGTCCCAAATAATGACCTATATGATGAGGATACAGAAGATCAAGGTTTTTTTCCAGGTTTTTAAATCCTCCTAACTGCAACAGATTTCGGTACATCAATTCCCTACTGAACTTATGCAAGTCAGAAAATGACACTGATCCTGAAACAACTTGAGAGCATGCTTTGATACATTCTCTTTGAACGTCTAATACAGCTTCGTAAAGTTCTTTCTGAGGTTCTGTAAACTTTCCTAATATAGGAAAGGTTCTTGATACATCAGCAGTATAGTTTCCTAATTTGCCGCCTGCATCTATCAAAACCATCTCATCATCTCTAATTAAGTCGTTGTTTATTGTATAATGTATGGTTAACGCATTCGGACCTCCAGCAACAACTGGAATGTAGCCGCTGCTATCCAAACCATTCGTTATAAACTTATATTCCAGAAAAGCCTGTAGATTCTTTTCAGATTGAATTTTTGCGGCCATTGCTTCATTAAAAGATCTTCCTGATATTTGACCACATTTTCTTATTATTGCAATCTCGGCGTCAGATTTGATTAGTCTCTGTTCGCCTATAGCTCTCTTAAAATTTAAAAATGACTTTCCAGATTCATTGATTTCACTAACAATATCGTGGTTTCCATATGTTAAATTCTGATTTTCAATATTGTAAAAGACTTTTTCAGTTCTATTCAGTATTTTTTTCAAGTATGGTCTCCAGTTGTTAATGTCATCAACTTCATCCGCATTGAAAAAATTAATACAATTTTTAGTTCCTGTTCTTGCGCCCTCCCATTTTTCTTTGTATGGATCTTTCTCTTGAACTAGTATATGAAAAATTGATTCTTCTAGGTTTTCATTTGGTTTCTCCAAAATTATTAATGCGTTTGGTTCATCAAATCCAGAAAGGTAGTAAAAATCCGTATTTTGTTGAAACTTATAAAAAACTGCTCCAGAAGAAAACTTTAAAGTATTGCTCGGTAGAATTACGCACGATTTAGCAGGCATATTTTCAAGAAGTCTCAATCTTCTGATATAATACTCAGATGCAGAAATTCCTGGTGAAATATCCCCTGGCTTTATTAAATTTGGTCTTGTTTCATGTAGTGCTTGACCCAAAGTATATGGCATCCTTTCAAGAAACTTTCCAACAGAGTAGGTTCTTTTCAAAGTCTTAATCAACAAATTCATCTTCAACTAAATCACTTCTAACTGGTGGGATTACACATACTATTCTTTTCTTTACTATATCTCTTTTTCCTATTCTCTTTTTTCCTTGATTTTTTTTTCAAAAATATAGATTACCTCCGTAGAAGCTAGTGATTGTTTTTATGAAATAGTTGAGTATTATATGCACATTGGCATCTCCCATTCATCCACAATTGCCAATAGAAGAATTTTTTTTATCCAAAATGAATAAGTGAACTGCTGTTCCTTGGAAACGTTACTAAAGTGCTCTACAATAGCTACATCGAGTACAAAAAAATGAAATCATACCCGGGAATTAGTAGTATTCTTAGTTTCTTAATCAAGAGAAGACAAATGCTCAGATTCTGAGCCTTCTATTTCTGAAAAAAAATTATTCTTGGTATCTAATTTTGTTGTTTTTTGAGAATCAATTAATATTTTTGTATCCTCAGGATTTTCTATCTCAAAGATTAAAGAAAATTGGTTCTTTGAAGCTTTTTCTGTATTTGATAGCAATTTAAAATTCCTATCAGAATGATATTGAGTCAGCTTTTTTGTTCTAGCTAATAATTTTTTACTATTGACCAGATGAAGAGAATTGAAACTAGAGATATTCAGCCTATATTCATAGTTGTTTTTCAGCATTTGGTTGTTTTGATTCCATTGTTTTATTGAAGCAAGCATCTTAGTTTTAGCAAACAACTTGTTCGCTAGTAAAGAGGAAGTATCTTTGCAAAAGATTTTCATAGATATTGAACGACCTTCTGTAATGCTAGCATTTTTTTTTTTTTTTAAGTTCTTTTTATACTTTTTGGCAGCAGATGTTATGTGATTAATAAGTCTCAAAAACGTTTTTTTTTCACAGCTGATATATTCGTTTTCTGTTTGGAAATATATGTCTTTGCAAAGTCCTAAATTATTTATTGAATTTGTTTTATTAATTGAGATCGCAAGTTGGCTAATAATTCCATCCGTTTTTAATTTTTTGTTGTAGAGGTTGAAAATTAATCCATATATCTTCTCTTCGTAGATTATATCTTTAATAGCTTTCAGCCACGTAAATATCTGTTTAACTTCAGGTTTATTATTTTCATTTTGCATTAAATATGGAAAAACAATAAACTCAGACATATGTCTGCATTTATATTTTTTCCATTCAAAGCATTCTTTAGTAAACACTCTATTGAAGTAAAAAAATAGAAAGATATGATGTTTCAAGGTGTTGTATACAACATTCTTAAGGAACTCTTTTTTGTTTAGTCGCCTTTTGATCCGTCTATTCCTACTTTTTAGCATTGTAATATTGTAACTCAAAACTGCTTTGGTTCATACTTTCTTTTTTTTCAGAAAATTAAAATTATTGGAACCCCAGATTGAGTGATTGATTGATTGGTTGCTCCTTTTTATACCTTGAGCTTTTCAAAAAATCTCTGTTTTCTACATTCGGATACATGTTCCAAAAAGGGAAACATGTCAAAAATACATGAAATAGCCGCTGACCGAACGGAGCAATATTGTCGGTTTTCTATTTGAGCAATTGACCACCAAAATGTTCTTTCTTGAAAGAATCATTAGCTGCTTCGCTGGCCAAAGATACTTGCTTTCCACGTTGAATCACTTTCATGGAGATGTGGTTTTTCTTAATTTAAAGAAACTGCAGAAAAGTTCAAACTAAAAAAAGTGACTCTATACATATGCAATGCATTGAAAAATTGCATATGCGTACCCAAATAAATTAGCGGAGAGATCAGTTTCGTGATCTGTATTTGGTGCAGGTTTAACACAAAGCTTATCCATAGGAACAAGTTGTAACAGGTATCTTGGCTTTCTTCCGAACTTTAAATCACCACATATATGAAAAACACAAATAATTAATATTACAACTAACTGCAGATCTTGAGGATAATGAATTTAAATGACCAAAAAGCAGTTTAGTAGAAAGCCAATTGGCATAGTTGAGGTTTTAAGCAAGAATAGCATGCCTCACAAGGGTTTAAGTTTCGACCGAAAGTACAGTCATCACGTGATATAAATGCATTGCTGAAAATTTTTCACTGGGTTTTTACCCTAAAAAGAAAGAATTCATTTGCAGCGATTAAATAATTTGATCAGACACCAAACAAGAAGTTACATTTAAATCACAGCAATGTTATTATCTGTTAATGTCAAACTTATTGGAAATTCTTTTTTGAGAAAAAGAGCTTTGTTTCACACTTCGACAAAAGCCTTTCTTTCTAAAATTCCAACTGATAGGGTAACAAATCTATCTAACGAGGACGAGCCTCACAGAGAAGATTTCTTCAAGTATCACTGGGGCTATTGGTTGAAAAATGACAAAGAAGAGAAGGCAAAAAGAGTAACAAAATTTTCAATTGAAGGATTTAATGAAGTTCTAAACGACTTGTACAAGCAGTCTTTAAAAACAGTCGCCAACGATGAAAACGGAAACATTACAAACCCCATTTACAATTCGAACATTACCGTAACTTTGCCTCATAATGTTACTAAGAGCATTTTTGGTGAAGATATTAAAGCAGATGAGAAGGTTGGTATAAAAACAATGGAATCTTACCATGAAGGTAAACACCATCATATCTTCAAGATTATTACTCACCAAGACAAGACTTTTATTTTAAGAATTCCATACCCAAGAGACTCTGATCATACAATTGCCACAAGATTAAGAAGTGAAGTAGCAACACAAGACTTTGCTCAATTAAAATTGAAAATAGATGTTCCAAAAATTTATGCTTATGGTGCCACCAAATTAGGACCAATGAAATCACCTTTTATTTTGGAAGAGTTTATTGAAGGAGACTTGTTGATGAAAGACTGGAATCCCATGGTTGCTGACACCTTGATAGGTGAAGGTCATAAGGAAGAATTGAACAAAGTTATCGAGCCTTTGATGGGGTTTGAAACCAAGTTGGCATCTGTTGAATTCAATAAGTTTGGTTCCTTATACTTTGCTAACGATTTGCCAAAAGAATTGAAAGAAAAGAGTACTGGAAAGGCTTTTGTTGGAGAAGAAGGATCTAAATTTGAAAACAGATGGAAAATTGGTTATACTACTCAAAGAGCCTTTTGGAGAAACGGCAAGGATGAACTTTTAGGCTTTGAAGAACACAGCAAGTTTTTGGGACCATGGGAAAAAGCAAATGAGGTTGTTGAATCGTTTACTAAACTAGAGCTAGCAGTAGCTGAAGTAAAAAATGTCTCAAAAGAAGAGCTTGAAGTCTATAAGCAGCTAAATTCTTTAGGCAAAGGTTTAATTGAAGAAAAATGTGTCAGTGTTCCAGGTTGGGAAGACATGGTAAAGCCAACATTACAGCACCCTGATTTAGATCCTATAAACTGTATTGTAGGCGAAAAAACTGGCACCAAATATTTGATTGACTTTGAAAACACTTTCATTGGTCCATTCTTGTTGAATAAGGCCCCAGAGTTTGTCTACTACGATGGACCAAAGGTTTATCAGCTAGATACTGAGAATGAAGAATTCAAAAAACTGGGTGCTGCTGAACAAGAGCAGTACATTTTTGCTTACAAGAGAACTAGAAACCTATTTTTATGGGAAAACAGTCTAAATGTTCACTTGCCAAAGCTGATCTATTCTGCTGCACCTATCATTAAGCTATTGAAATCTCCGATTACAGCTGCCAGCAACAAAAAGTTGGATAAGGATTATTTACTGATTGAGGAGAAGCTGATCCAGTTGCAAGGTGCCTGGAGTGTTATGACCAAACAGCAAATTTCAAAGCTAAAGGAATACCCAATCAAGTACTCTAAAAGTGACATTGAAGCCAATTATCACAAGATGAACAAGTACAACGAGGAATTGTTGAAAGATCCGTTTGCCACTACCCAAGACTGGGTTCCAGCAGATATGTTCGAATCTTTGCTGAAGCAAAAGGTAATTACTAAGAATGAAGCAACTGGGGACTACGAAATCGATTCAAGCAAGTTTGGTTTTTAAGTTAGTAGCTGAAGCAAGATGGGGCGATAAGACAGCCAAGGCTAAACCATAACCATCATGTGACTTGTCCTCAGCATTCGTCCCAGCACGCTTCTGTTATCTGTATATAGTTTTTCAATTAGAAAAAAACATTTTTGGCGTTTGCCTGAGATGCTCTTTGGAGTGGCCTCCGCTGGCCTTGACACATTATTTGTGGCGTGGCCTCGCTTCAGACAATGCATGTCACTTGCTCCGTTCCATCCTCTGCCCTTTCCCGTCTCTGCCCCTCATCTTCCAAGGTTCCCGGCATCACCTGACTGGAGCCATCCACACTCACTTGGCTTCCTTCTCCTTTGTTAGTCTCTTAATCACCCTGATTAAGCGTTCTTTTCCTCCATTATTTCCTTTGGCCTTGGTAGAAGTCATCTCAAAAACTGTCTTATCAGTTGGACAAAATCAATTGATTTGGCAAAAAAAAAAAAGCAACTTTAAAAAAAAAAATATGCTTTGCGGAAGCCTCAAAACACTGTTTTTTGCTCTTTTAGGAAAAAAATTGTCTTTTCGGGTTCTCCTAAATCTGCTAAGTGCAAATAACGGCTACTGCATTGGTCTTAAGCCGTTGAAAAAGTCCGGAATTCTCCTACTAATGAGACATTAACCTAGAAAATCAGTATCAGCTTGACAAATATTCATTAATATAGTGTTAGATTAAAGATTGAATTTTTTGACTTCTCTTTTCTCTCGGATAATGCAAGGTATATAAGGTGGAGACAAGATGGATACAAGATAGCATATTAGTTCCATAATAGGGAGAACAGAAGACAGTTGACAGAAACCGTTGCGCTGAACCCACAGAATTACAAGTAAGTCTCGCCTATTATTACAATGTCTTCTAATAATTCTTACGAACTAAACAAAAAAAGTCTTGATGACATAGAAAAGAAAAACTTTGAAAGCACATCTATCAGAGAAGAAGATGAAGAACTTTTTTCTAACGAGGAAGTTGCTACTCCGACAACGATTCCGTTCTTCAACAGAATCATGTCTGTCTTTGGAGGAAAAGTTGAAATGAACGGTATCGAGCCTATCCCGGATGAAGAAAAGGTTGATACCTCGCTTTACGCTGCTGGTACCATGTGGCTGTCAGCAAACTTGGTTATTGCCACAGCTTCCCTGGGAGCCTTGGGTCCTTTGGTCTTTGGATTGAACTTCGGTCAAACCACTTTGGTTTGTATTTTTTGGTCCCTAATGGGAGCATTGCCTGTAGCCTTTTTCTCTGTTTTCGGTGCTGCTACAGGTTTAAGACAAATGGTTTTATGTAGATACTTGATGGGAAACATCACTGCAAGAGTTTTTGCCTTCATTAACGTTGTTGCCTGTATTGGTTGGACTATTGTTAACACTATTGCGGCTGCTCAGTTGCTGAGAATGGTCAACAGACCTCACAATTTGCCTCCATGGGCTGGTTGTTTAATTATCATTGCTGGTACATGGATTGTTCCTTTCTTTGGTTACAAAGTTGTGCACTTGTACGGTAACTGGGCCTGGTTGCCTAACTTTGCTGTCTTCTTGGTCATTATTGCCAGATTAAAAATGTCTGGTTCTTTTTCCAATGGTCCTTGGTTAGGTGGTGAAACAACTGTTGGAAATGTCTTTTCCTTCGGCTCCACTATTTACGGTTTTGCCATTGGTTGGTTGTCCTATATTTCTGACTACTCCGTTTATATGCCAAGAGACACTTCCAAAACTAAGTTGTTTTCTTCTGTTTTTGTTGGTTTGATGTTCCCATTGGTATTCACTTTGATTTTGGGTGCTGCTTGTGGTGCTGCTACCTTGAACAACCCAGCTTGGATGGAGCTATATGAGAACTACTCCTTTGGTGGTATTGTTTACGGTATTATTGTTCAAGACTCGTTACATGGTTTCGGTCAGTTCTGTTGTGTTGTTTTATCTTTGTCTACTGTCGCTAACAACATTCCAAACATGTATTCTTTAGCTTTGGGTACCCAATCTATTTGGGAACCATTGATTGCTGTTCCAAGACCTGTCTGGACAACTTTGGGAGCTTGGATCGGTTACGGTTTGTCTGTTGCTGCTTACTATAAATTCGAAAGTTTCATGCAAAATTTCATGGACTCTATCTCCTACTACTTGTGTCAATTAATGGTAATGTGTTTATCTGAATTTTTCATCTGGAGAAAAGGTTCTTTTGATTTCGACCTAACTATTTGGAATGACTGGAAGAAGTTGCCAATCGGTTACGCCAGTATGTTCTGTTTCTTAACTTCTATTATTTGGATTGCGGTATGCATGTCTCAATCCTACTACATTGGTTTAATTTCCAGACACATTGGTGCCTACGGTGGTGATATCAGTATTGAGGTCTTATGGGCTTATGAATTGGTTTTCTACAACGTTTTAAGATACTTTGAATACAAGTATGTTGGACGTTAAATCAATTACACTATTTTAATTTAACATGGCAAGAAGTGGAAAACTTATTGTAGCTTAAAAATTTTAATATTTAATAGAAAAACTGGTTAATAGTTGAATAGGATTAGTTTCAAAAATATATATGTATCATATCTGGAATATAGCATAGAAAATAAAATTTCTTTCAACAAAGACAAATAATATTTATTATTTACTTTTATCTTTTAATTTGATTAGTAAAATAAAAAAGAGCTTCTGATTAATGGCCACCTGTTGTTGGTAGTCCTACAAAGATCTTAAAGGAGTCATATATTAACCATTGCATGGAGGTTAAACAAGAAATCATCACAATTCTTGTTGGCAAACCGAGCCATAAACCTCTAAATCCTATCTTTGAATATTCGTATTTCAATCTCTCACCAGTGGTGTGGATAGCACTCTTAACCGTTGGGTCTTCTAGAGGAGAGTTCAATTTGCTCACCATAACATCAGCAGGGTTACTAACAATTGCACACATAGTACCAGCAAAAAATCCGGAAACAAAGGAGACAGAAGCCTGTTGCAGTTTATTCATTTCTTGTTTTTTCAAATCTAGTTTCTCATAAATGAACTCAACAATCTTTTCAAATGTAGTGAATTTAACCATGGTGTATGGAATTTGTCTGAACCAAAGAGGAACAATACCTGTATACAACTTACCTTCTTTCAAAAGAGTTTTAAAGGTTGAGATCATAGGTTCATGGGTTTTTTGATAATTTAAGAATTCAGCGTTGCTTTTAACAGACGTTTGCTGTTTGATCTTGACAGCTTCAAAAGGACACAACAAGATATCAGCAATGAATTCTGCGGAAGCAGATGATAACAAATAGACGTATGTTTGATTTAAGTTTTCTGGCAACCAGTGGCTATATTTGTATTTGAAAATTTCGTAAAATCCATACTTACCGAATCCTTGCAACCCATATCCAAAAAAGGTCGTTAAACCACCAGTATATAGCAGTTTCAACCCATTCGCTTTTTTATAAATGGCTCCAAATGACAAAGGAGTTGTGGTGGATGCGGCAACTTGTGCTCTGGTTTTCAACATATCCAAACATGTGATAGAGGCGTGTGTCGTGGAACAAGAAATGATCCCACCTAAAAATGAGTATCCAAAGTACTCTGGTGAATATAAAGGAATTGAGGTTTTTATAGCTGCTGCGTCTGACATTTCTAAGAAGTAAAGTTAACCGAAAATGAAGTCTTAGTGTTGTTTTTTAAAGTGTTTTCGTGGTTCTAGTTTATATTTCCTTTATTTTCTACCCTGATTCATGTACAAATTTTATTATTTCTTACTTTTATAGCAATTTACCTAAATGTAAAGCAAAATGTACTTTTAAACAGATAGCTGTTTCATATATTTATATATCTTATTTATTTACTGCGCCGTAAAAATATACAGCATTAACCGAACAACGGATAAAGAATTCGCTTTAAATAGTGGAGCTCTGCATACGTTATGAAATCCCAATGAAAATTAAAGGGAGTCCCAAACAAGAAATTCACTGTAGAGCAACACAGAAAAAAAACGTTTTATCAAATGAAAAAATACCTCATTTGAAAAATAAATGGTTGTATTGCCTCTTTTGGCAGTAATGATATTGTATTTTGGAACTGAATAATGGCTGTTGGTTGGTGCAGCTGTTTGCAAAAAGAAATGGCTCACAGTGCGTGTTCCCCAGGGAATATTATCCTTGCATTATCCGTGCAGTCATTTCATAATGGTCTGGCGCAGGTTGGTGCGTCTCGCCTTGTGTCTGTTTGCGGTGATCGCTCATGGTCATGTGCGAGTAGATCGCACAAGCTGTAGCTCGGAAGACTTCCCCTGTGCAAAAACAGAGCAATCACGCGACATGGGACGCGTAAATTCTTCCAACAGAAATACAGGTATCAACAAACAGCCTTTCTTCACTTGTAGAAGGTGTACATTTCCAATCAGTACAAGTAGTTGTTTTCTAGCCCAAGAAAGTCGATTGTGTGAACCAGCAGCAAAGAATATCAAATTAACTTGTTGCCCAACTTCAAAAAACTATGAATTTTGGTATTGCTGATGAAGATGAGCTCTTAGACAAGACCATTATATCATCCCTTAATGATATGCAACAGCAAGCCACCCTATTTGCAGTGCATGAACTTTTGCAAATAAAAGCACCCCCAGGATCAGGAAAAACAAAAATTATAATTGCCAGGCTTTTATTTTTGTTGATATGTTGTAAAGTGCCAGCCAGCGAAATTGTTGTTACAACTTTTGGTAAAAAAGCTTCATTGGAGATCAAAGAAAGGTTGAATAATGGCTTGTCTGAAATCAATTTAGAACAGAATCTCAAAAACGAAATTCTTCTGGAACTAAAAGTAGGAACTTTTCACAGCCTTTGTCTAGGTATGCTAAAACAGTTTGGCTATTTGATTGGTCTACCCAGGGTTGCGATATTGTCAGAGGACGAACAAGATAAAATTCTTAAAAAATCCATCAAAAGGGTGCCAGATAACATCTACGATTACTACAAGTATAAGCAAAATAAAGTGAACTTAATGTCACCGGCCAAAGAGCAGAATAAAAGAAAAACTAAAAATATTCCCTTGAAGCAAAATGCAACCGATGATATTTCCCCTGAAGAGACCATTTTAGAGAGCTTAGAAATAGATGACAAACACTGGACTTTTGACGTCAAAATCATTAAGAAACAAATTTCAAAGCTAAAAGCACAAGGTTTAACCAGTGAGACATACATAAAAACAGGTGGAAGTCATTTAGATCAGGCTTTGCTGTATTTCTATCAATTTTATGAAAGTGAATGTAAGCAGCTCATGAAACTAGATTTTGACGACCTTTTGTTGAAAACATACTTACTGTTAAAAGACAACAAGAATATAATTCCCGTTTTCAAGCACATAATGGTAGACGAATTTCAAGATACTTCTTTTTTGCAACTTCAAATAGTACTTCTATGGAGTTCAAAGCCAAATACTGGTATAACAGTTGTGGGAGACCCAAATCAATGTATTTATGCTTTTCGAGATGCGTCGCCATCTAATTTTACAGACATGGTAAAACTATGCAGCTCTAAGGTTCAAATAGTACCATTAAATCAAAACTATAGATCTTCTCAGAAAATTATTGATTGCTGTCAATATATCTTAAATACTTTGCATGCGAGTGAGGATGAACCACTTTGCGGCCAATTTGATTGTGAATATGGCCCAGTCTACAAGTCTTTTAAAACTTTTGGTGCAGAAGCTCAGTATATCGTTAATGAAATCACTTACTTGAAAAAGCTTCCAAATAATGCTGTTAAGTTTAATGATATTGCTATTTTAACAAGAACTAAAAGACAAATGTATGCCATTGAAAAGAAACTTTTGAATTACAGAATCCCATACAAAATTATTGATAACAATGGATTTTTACAGAGAAAAGAAGTAGTGCAGTTTATGAATCTGCTTAAACTAGTAACATATTTTGATTCGCAAGATAATCTAAAAATTCTTGATAAAAAGTCATGGCTGTTAGAGAGTTTATCATATATGGAAAATGTTGGATTGGGTAAAACTTATATCTCAAATTTAAGTAGATTTATTGATAGCAACGGTGGAAAAGATCCTTTAGATATCCTGGCCAACTCTCCTCAATTGGAGCAAATTGTGAGTTATGCTAAAGGTAGAAAATATTTATTCAAGTTCCTGAATTTATTTTTGAAGCCAAGCTCTCAATTCTTAGAAAAACTAGATGGTTCAAAAGAAGGTTTTACGTTTTTTTTGGAATACATCTATAAAAAGTCTGGTTTAAAGGATATGTTCACAATAGAAGAGCAAGAGCAAGACGAAAATCAAATACCCGCTGACTCTAATAACAATGAAGACAAGAACAAATACGATCCCAGACATTTCAGCATAGACTCATTAAGAAATTTGATTCTAAATTTTAGAGTGAAAAATTCAGACAACGATAAACCTTCCTTTGACAGAAATTTTTTGATTGAATTTATTTCTTCTATTGATCTTTATGTTGTTGAAGGTGAAGAAATTGTCAACAATGAAAAGGTTGAAAATGACGTTGTGACTATATGTACTATTCATAAAAGTAAAGGTTTAGAATGGCCGATTGTCTTTGTACCTGGCTGTAGTGAAGATTATATTCCATGTATTTTTATGGAAGACAATGATGGTGACACTGGAAATGAAGATGATCTCGATAAGAGCAACATATCTTTTGAGAAATATAAGGCAAATAATATCTCATATCAGGAAAAGTTAAATGAGGAACGAAGAATTTTTTATGTTGGTTTATCAAGAGCTAAACAGCTTTTGTATATGACTTCTATTGAAAGAGATGGAAATGAGTCTACTCTTAAACTTCGCGCATTGGTCAGATCAAGATTTATTAATGATGAGTTAGTTAAAAAACTGAATAAATATCCACACTTACTTTCATCTTTGAAAACCATCAAACAGTTTTACAGTTCCTTTAATATAGAATTCAAAGAAGAGGAGGTAGAAAACTTCTCAATATTTCAATTGATCAGAGACTATAATACATATCAGAGAAAAGGGTGCAATGAATTCATTTGGCTGAATAATGAAGTTTTTAATATTAATACAGTAAATTTGGAAAGGAATAGGTTGGATCTTGCTTCTCCTTTTTCAGGAACCAATTTTATGTCGGCAAAAGATCATATTGCTCTAGGGTTATCAAATAAAGAAAACGATAAGAATGGTGTTGGAAAAACAAAAACCAAAAGAAAAGTTGCTGTTAAAAGTAAACCCAAAACAGATATTGCCACTATGTTGTCCAAAAAGTCTAGTACATCAACATCCCCAGCTTCTATTCTGCAACCATTGCCTCAATCTCAGCATGCTCCACAAAACGATGAGTTGATTCTGAAATCACCAAAGAAAAATCAAAACACTGCTCCAATACTGAGCACACAAATTGAACGATCACCTAAAAAGGAGCAGCAATTTGCACCAACAAATAGAGATAAAATTCTGGCGTCTTTACAACGAAAAGCACAATTGGCACCTCCTTCTCCTAAAAAGGATAAATCCATAATTAAAAGAGCAAGACTTATTGTTAAAGAAGAGACAGAATACGGCACCCATACATCGAAAAAAGCGAAACTGGAAAGAACAGAAGAGCTGAATAAAGAAGTCCCAGATTCAATAAAGTCAACTAATAACTTGAAAAAAGTTTTTAGCAGCATGTCAAACTTTACTTTAGATGATATGTTCAAAGCTCGAAAACTTAAAAAATTAAAGAGTGAAACAAATAAGGACGATCAAGAGGTTATAACACTATCAGATTAGATATATATTAAAAAAGAACCCCAAAATTAGCTTTTTATAAACGGATCTTATATTGATTTAAAGTCACCGCACTTCCAAGTAAAAATCCACAGTATACAAGCAATATGAAAATACTTTTAGCAGGCCCAGCAGCTAGAGTATCAAAACACATGTTGATCACACCGGTAGACACATTTGCAACTAAAAACAAAAGTAACCCATTATTGTTAATACATTCAAGAATATAATCGTCAGTCTCAAATTTGGTAATTTTATCAACAAAACAATACCAAGCCAAAAACCCTAGATTATACGATACGACCCATAAAGCGTAGGGAAGGTTTGCAAATCTTCTGGAAATGTAAAATTTATCAAAATTCAAAACTACTTGATTTAAAAGCCAGACAACAAAGCTGTAGCCTGCCAATCCTTGCAAGTCATCAACGTGATATCTACCTAAGAAGTTTTTACTGTCTGTTTTCAGGTTAGCAGCAGGTAATACAATTTTATTTCCAATCTCTTGTCCCATAAGAAAAATCCCAATGTAACCCCAAAAGGAATATATTCCTTCTCTGTTGTTTCCTAGAATCCCAATCCTGTCAGCATTGATCAAATAGGTTAAAACTCTAGAGTCTATATTCATCCAAATTTCCAAAAAAGCGCAGATCAAGAAGCCTAACAGCCCTCGGTTTACATGAGTAGTTGTAATTATCGGAGTAACAATAAAATCATGGGTCAATGGCAATAAACCCAGAGTAATGAAAAAGTTCCAATGTTTTCCATACTCAGTTACGTGCTCCTGATACTCTAGATTTTTGACAAAAAACAAACGTAGGAGACCAATGACAAATAAAATATTGGATTTACGCCATATCAGCTTTTTTAAAAAATTGGAGTTTGGCGGTTTCTCTAATGACCCTTTGTTTTCTGCTTTCACTACTCTATTTGTTCTGGATACAATACCACTGCTAAAAATGAAACTGCCCACGCCTAAATCCATCAAAGAAGTGCCCCATGTTTCGACTTTAGCTAATTTTCTTGGAAATACCACAAAATCAACTGCAAGGATCGCTATACTTGTTAGAATAAGCATATGTGATCTATAAGCTGTTAAATACTTCTTTTTCTTTTTCGTCTCCAATGAACCGGCCGGGTTCTTGGCTTTTTTGTTTGGCTCTTTTACTTTTAATGGTATAAAAAACAAAGGTGCTAATGCAAAAATGTACAGCAACAGTTTCTGATCATTGTAAACAGTAACCATAAGTAGAGGCACAACAAAATGGAGTACGAAGTTGAATGAAGCGTATTCTTGAATATTGTTGGTTGTATAATAAAGCGGGATACATATTAGCATGATATTTATAATTTCCTCTGTTGAAGATCCGCTTAAGTCAGACACAAACTGCTCTTTGGCCAGTTTGTGCAGGTTGCTTGTCGACATGGTTCTATGGGTTTTCTTGGGTTTTCAACTATCCTGTAATAACAGCGTTTCTTTTTGTTACTATTTCGCGTACACTCGTCTTGAAAAAGGCTTAAATACTACAGTAATTCAGTGGTAAGCAAAAAAGCTCAGTGGTTTACTGGAATATCACCAAAATCGTTGATTTGTTTGTGCTGGATGAGGGGAGGGGTGGCTTTATTTCTTCTGAATATTATCTTCATTATAGTTTACGCATATATATATATATATATAATATCTAAATTAGTATGAAATTTACATGTTTGGTTTTTTCTGGTTATGTCTCACACTTTAAGATCTCAAATCAGCTTGAATAACATCGACTAAAGTCTCAATCTCCAAGTGTCTTCTAACCTTTTCTAGGTAATCGCTTTCAACGACTCTCGGCCATCCTTGAAGAGAGTTTAATTCCTCGACAGCTCTGTCCAACTTCCCGTTACTCAAATTGTAGTCAGCTCTGGCCAACTTGTCTTCAACAGAGTCAGAAATTGGAAAACCTAATTTACTCTCATTCTTTGTAAAAATCAATGGAGAAAAAATTTTAGCAACCAAATAATTCAAAAGTCCAGCATCCTTACTTGGAACCAACGATGCTTCAATGATCTTTGGCTTCATTATTTCAAGTTCTTGCAATAACTGTTCTTTGCTTAATATAGGCTCACTGATTTCCTGCTTCTTCAATAAAGAACTAACAGCGGTCTTCGACAAGGAGGTCTTTGTGGAGCAAGGGCAGTTGCAAAAACCTTGACTTGAACACTTCTTACAGCCACATTTAGCAATAGAAGAAGGAACTATGCTGGAAAACTGTTGCCATTTAGTCAAGAAGCTTGATAATTCATCAGCAGTGATGCTTTCTTTCAGGAATTTGTTTTTGAACAAAGAAACTGACTCAGAAAACTGCTGTTTGGCAAAATTTGTTTTGGTGATAAAATTCAAATACTCCAAATCCGAACCCATTTCGAAAGTGAACTCTTCAAGTTCATCTAATCTTTCCAATTTACTGTTGTAAGCGGCATCCACAGTTTTCTGAATCAAAGAGTCAAATTGTTTCAACTGAGTAACCATTGCAAAAATCAATTCAGACTCCTTTTCATTGTAGGATAATTGATTGAAGTTTTGAATCGCAGTAGCTAATTCCTTCTTATTATTTTCTTCCAAATTGTTTTTGAAAGTTTCAAAGTTTGCTGTCAAAGTTTTTAGGCTCTTTTCTTTGGAAGATTCCAATTTTTTTTGAAAGTCCTGATCTAGCTTACTATTTTTTTCGACTAAATCTTTTCTATATGGATCTTCCCTTACCAAAGCTTCCAATTTACCTTTGGCAGAATTGATGGATAGTTGTAATTCCTCATAGACATGTTGTTCAACTTTAATGTTGTGAGTCGACAACTTGTCTAAAAGGGTGTTGTAAAAGGAAACCAGTTTGGCCATTTCAGGTGATAGTTGAGATGTTTCAATGGCCAATGAATGTATATCTAAATTGGATAATTTAGGACTTGATTTTTCAACTGGTTTAACTGTTTTTACTGGCAAAACTGGTTTTACTGGTGCCGGTTCCTTTTTAGCAACTGGAGCAGGTGCTACAGCTCTTGGTGCTGCTGCTGCAGTGGCTTTTCTATTTCCTAACAAATGTTTGTCGACAAAATTCATATATCCAATGGTGGCCGGAGCATTTTCCATCAACCAAGAATCAAATTCCAAATCCTTACTAGCCCTATATGGAATACCAATCAAGACTGATGAAATAGTTAAAACAGCAAAGAAAGCAGTCAAATAACTGCCTCCTTTCTTTGCTGATGGTTCGCCTTTAACAACAGTGTTTAAAGGTTTCAAGTTGTTAGCATTTGTGTTTACCAAACGTTTGGTGACTTGAGAACAATGCTTATTGAATCTGATACTATTCTTTAGCATGGCTAGCTTTGTCTTATAACAATAGTGTGGGTTTTATAAATACTCTTTTGGTTTCTGGGTGAAATACAGAGAGAGTAGGCTTTTATTGTTCTGGATTTTAATTGGCTGTTTTTCCGACTAGCTTCACCGCTAAAAAATATGTGCTTAAAAATTTTTTTGCCTTTCGGAGAAACAACAAAAGCCAGTTGCAGCGCTGTGATCGGGTGACTTCTGATTAAATCATGTGACGTGTAATTGGTCATGTGCCTGCTCAATGCATCTCCTCTGAACCTGTTATTCTAGCTGCAACTTCAAGCTCTTTTTTATTGGACAATTCCAGCATTACTTTGTTTTATTGGTAACCAAAAAAGCACCCCTGTGGCATGCTATTTCCAGCATTGAAACGCAATGCCGGTTGCATGCCGAAATTCCTCAGACTCTTCGCCGATACCACAACGGGCCAGAATCAGGGTCCACTAAAATCATGTGGTCATGTGGTCTATTGTGGTGAAGTAATTGTTTTGCCTTGCTCAGCTAGGAATCCTCGTATAAAACAACATTTTATCACAATTATTAAACTCCGATCAAGAGAAACCAACATTTTTCAAGGCAGAATACAAAAGCTTTATTTAAACAAGCAGGCCAGAGAAACAAAGGGAAAACTTCAGAAATCCCAATAAGTGTCCAAATATGCCTTTCAACAACAATATCAGCAACGGAGGGAGCAAGGTATCCGATACTTTCTTATCTAATCTCACTGCTTCCTCAGCTGAATCCCCGATCTTTCCTCCGATAGACAAGAACTTGTTGGAGTTGATTTTGAAAGAGCATACTTTTAAGCATTGCCTATATGATTCGTCCACCCTAACGTGCTACATGGAGCTGGCAGAGGATGATATAATATACATGCCAAGAATTGCCAACATCAATAATAGTAGAAGCAACAATAATCCTAATGCAACTGATCAAAAGCCCCCTGTTCTTAGAGGACATATAGTGATAAAGATTAAAAAGCCAACAAGACTTAAACAAATTAATCTGACGCTAAATGGGCATCTGAAATTGAATTTCAGCAAACAAGCCATTGAATCTCTTAATGATCCCGAATTTACCAATAAATGTGTAACTGACTGCGATATATTGAATCATTCATGGCCCTTTTATAAAGAAAGTACTACAGAAAATGTGAACAAAAACTGTGATGTTTATTACTCCTTGAAAGAAATCAACATTTTAAGGGAACAATTAAAGCAAGAGGAAGGAGAATATAATGATTATTTTGATGAGTCCAAGCATCATCATATAATAAGACAAAGAGCAACTTCGATAACGAGCGATAGAATCAATGATTCTGACTTTATAAATAATAACGACTATGATGAGTCTGGAAACCCCTTGAAACAAATGACTTCTCCATCAGGTTCAATTTTTGGCGCCATAAAGACTTTTTTAAATTCTTCTCCATCTCAGAATAACAATGGTATGTTTACAACGACATCAGCAAATTCATCAGAGCCGGCAGGTGCAAGAAGAAGATCCTCCACAATAAAATCACAAGATTCCAGAAGCAATGCTGTGTCCTCAATAAAATCCAATGGGAATAATCCTTCGAATAATTGGAACAGCAATGAATTTTTTGAAACTGGGTTTTACATCTATTCCTTTGAATATTTAATTCCTTTGATTTTTCCGGAAACTGTAAAAACAGATATGGCTTCCATAATATATCGATTGAAATTTTTTGTTGAGAGAGTTGGTACTTTCAAATCTAATATTGATTGTTCTAGAGAGCTGAATTTAATTAGAATTCCGAATATAGACTCTGTAGAAGAATCTGAACCTATAGCTGTGGCAAAAGAGTGGGATAACGCCCTTACGTATGAAATATTAATTTCTTCCAAAGATGTCATCTTAAATGCATTCTTGCCGGTCAAGATTAATTTAACACCTATTGAAAAGTGCTCTGTTCATAGAATAAGAATCTATATTACTGAAACAATTGAAGTGACAGCATATGCCAATAGTGCCAGTAAATATGACCCAATTACTGGAAAGAGAAAAAGCAAGAAATTAACCACTGAAGCTCCACAAAAGAAGTTTTTAATTTGTGAATACAAAGCTCCGCCATTGAAAGATCTTAAGCCTGAAGAACCAAAAAGCAAAGCCAAAAATTTGGGCAATCTTTTATGTGAAGATCCATCCGATCCAAAACACAGTTTTTTAACATATCAAGAATTTCCTTTGCAAGTTTACATTCCCGAAATTATAAACAATTCTTATAAACTATCCGCTAATATTTCTACAAATAACATTAAGATAACTCACTCCTTAAAAATAAATTTAAGACTGTCAAAAAATACACAACATTTTGAAATTTCCATTGATACACCAATAATTGTCCAGCATAAGCTTTCAACACATACAACAACCTTACTTCCACCGTATGACCAGCAACTCACAAAAGATTCTAATACTACTTCTTCAAGCAACAACCAAGGTACTGGGGATGCCGAAAACTATTATCACAAGAACCCGACAAACTTGCTATCAGCAAACATTTATAACCAACCAGAAGCTCAGGAAGATGATTTGCGTTTAACGTCTCCACAAGCTGTACCAATGAACAGTAATGTCAAGCTTCCAGATTTTGAAGAAGTATTGACTCTAAATTCCCCAGCTATGAGCAGTGATGTAAGTTTAGCTGCAGCTGAAGACTGGCCCAACATAGAAGATGTCCTCCTTTCACCTGAAAGTAAGACATACATGAATGACTGCAACGATGTTAGCGGGTTGTATTCTAGCTCTAATGCCTTGAATACTGGAAACGATCAAGAAAATAGGTCAGTTAATCTAGGTGGTGTAGTGCTGAAAGAAGATCAAGATATAATGCCGCCCTCTTATGAAGAATTCTTGGCTAGTCAAAATGTCGGTCCTTTATCTCCAAAAATAAATCCTGAGATATTTGGAAATAATGATGAATATGATGATGTTTATATTAGTAAAGATCTTGAAGAATTTGATATGGAAGACTTGAGTGATTCTGAAGATGATTTAGGTGGTGGCTATCTAGAAAATAGGGAAAATCCATTCTTATAAGTTTCTTGTTAGAATCAAAGAAAACATTCAAGTCGAAAGTTAAAATTTTATATAATCTTTACTAAAACAAAACATTTATTTTTATGAAAAATCAGGCTATAAACTATCCAACTTTCTTGATAGTTCTCTTGAATCAAATCTTACATATTTTTCTTTGTTCTTAAACCAGTTTGTACTGTATTTGTCATACAGCAACTTATACATTGGTTCAATAAGCATTTTTATTTCTTTTTTCAACTTCTTCTTTAAGTTCTTATCTTTTATTAACGGCTTCAAATTTAATGTCCAGTTACTTAGCAGTTTATCAAAGTTGCTGTTAAATCTCAAAAACTTCTCCTTTGCCACTTCTTTATTTTTTTTAAAGTTTTGATCGTTTGTCTTCATTGAAGAGTTGTTAATTAAAGGCATCATTGGTTGAATAACCTTTTTCCATGGTGTTAATATCATTTCGCTATATTTCTTTTCCAGTTTTGCTAGTTTCAACTCAATCAGTTCATTGTTCTCACTCTTTTGATCATTCAATAGCTGTTGTAAAATCTTTAGATGTGTCAATAAAAAGATTCCAGATATAGTGGAAACTTCGTCTTTAGGAATTGCTTGTGACAAGTTTTGGTTATTTGCACTAGTCACATCGTTATTTAGTTCTTGGTAGTTTTGATTGAAATATTGAGAATAATCTGATCTGACCCCACTACCCAGAATGGTGCTACTCTTGCTCTCAAGATTAGCAAATACAATCACAATAAAGTCTAAAATATAGATTTGATACTTCATTTTGCTACTGCTTAAATTAATATCAACATTTTTGAACTCCTTAATATCAACTCCTTGTTCATTTCTTGGCAGCCAGCTTTTCAGCTCTATTTGTTTGTGTGCCATAAATTGAATGACATCAGTTCTATAGTTATCCAAGCTTTGCTTCAACTTAGAAAAAATTTCAATAGAATATGAGTTAATACCAAAGTCAGATGGCAATTTAGTAATTTTTTTATTAATGGTAGTTTTGGCATTGGAAAGAATATTTTCTAATAGGATTTGACACGTCTGATTCAATATTGCCTCTTGTTTAACAAACTGTTCAACAATAACTGTCTTTGTGTTGTATTCTTTGTCCAAACCAGTCAAAATGTCTGTCATATTTGTTAAACTATTGGTAATAACAAATTTGTTCAAGGAACTATTTTCGTTTGTTGTTTCGGTTTTTATTTTTGACAGAACCTTTGCACACATAAAAGAAATAATTTGTTGAAATATAGCATATGAAGTAATCAACCCACTGGAGTGATCTTGTTCCTCTTCTACTCCTAAAAATACCCCAAATTTCAAATCTTTGACCAAAAAGTTTTCAATAGAAATGAAACTAGACATGCTTTCAAAAGCCAGTTTGAGATCATTGTCCTTCTTGATTTTACTGAAACTGACATAAGACAGACAGTTTTTAATAAAATTTTGTCTTTCATTAATATAAAATCTTATGAGTTCTGTTAGCTTGTCTTGATTGCTGTAAAATTCTATTATTTGTTGCAAGTTTTCCATGCATTCTTGATCGTCCAAAATGGAGGGGAAAATATCTCCGTTTTGAATAGAAACAAGTGGATTGAAAGATTTTACCATACTTAGATAATATTTAAAAATAATATTCAAAAGTCTGTATTCCGCTTTATTAATTATATCCTGAACATCTATGTTATTTGCTCCATCTTTTTTCTCTCCCAGCTGCAAAGATTCCAAAATATCTTCGAGCTTATATATATATTTGAAAAACGTTGATAAATCTATAGCACCGATGTCATTTTCAAGTAAATACACTTCATACTTGTTAAGATCAAAAATTATATCCTTATATTTGCCTAAATGTGTGTAGCAAATATCTATATTTGTGTGGATCAATTGGTTTCTTTTGTATCTTTCTAGGAATGGCTTGAATGTCGATACTACTCCAATCACATTCAAATCACCGGATTTTCTGCTATTATTAATGTTCTGTTTTGAGTCTTTTAATAGAGACTGTAAAAATTTTATCTCCTGTTCACTTGAAGTGCTTATATAATCAGTCATCATATACAACTGTGAAGTGATCTTTTGGTTTTCTGTGATTTCTGTAGCCCTACTCCAGTTGTTTTTCAGCTTTTCCCGCTATGTGCCAGCTAGCCATACAGTTTTAATCACGTGCCTGTAGTCAGAGCTGAATCGAATTTGACAGCTTTGGTCATTCTTTTTGGAGAAATGTTCACGGTTAAAAACGCAACTCTGAAAAGTCCCGTGCACCTTAAAAACGCTAAGGCATATAAAGCTTCGCAAGGTAACCAGTATAAAATAACTAATATGCTTGTTTTGGGTTTTGTATTTATGTGTATTTGTTATATTGAAGCCTTAAATTTTTCAGACAT
The DNA here is from genome assembly GCA_019649515.1 of Hanseniaspora mollemarum. Taxonomy (NCBI): domain Eukaryota; kingdom Fungi; phylum Ascomycota; class Saccharomycetes; order Saccharomycodales; family Saccharomycodaceae; genus Hanseniaspora; species Hanseniaspora mollemarum. The sequence continues at coordinate 1,299 of JABFEO010000004.1, read as the reverse complement.
TGATGATTTTTTAACTCTAGATCCACGTTCTACAAAGTCTTTGCTCACTCTTTTCAATTTGACTAGATGTGTTGGAACGGCTAACTCTCAGCTCACAAGAGACATGATAACAGATTACTACAAAAACCTACCTATGCAATGGAAAGTTGAAGCCCACACGTTCACAAAAGTTGGTTATGAATTTAGTAACTTGATTGTAACTCTTCCGCACTACAACAAGAAAGAAGCATCTATTTTCGATTTTCCAGAATGTGATGCCATTGATCTTGCACATGACTTAGTATTAGCAGCTCACTATGACACACTTCAAAAAGTGCCCGGATTTGTTGGTGCTTCAGATTCAGCTGCATCGCTATCTATTCTGTTGTATCTGTCTCTGTATATATCTCACAACGTAACCCCTTCAAGAAAACGAAATTTAAAAATCATGTTCTTCGATGGTGAAGAAGCGTTTGAAAGTTGGAATAGCACTGACTCTTTATATGGATCAAAAGAGCTAGCAAGTGACTATAATAAGAAAGGTTTGCTTAATAACATTGATCTGTTTGTACTGTTGGACCTTATTGGAGCTACTGAAAATGACTCAACAAAAAATTATACGATATACAATTATTTTGCAGATACTGAAATCTACTATAAACAGTTTTTAGCAATTGAAAAAGAAGTTGAGCTTCAAACAGGACTCTCTTTTTTTGACTCCAAACTTCAAGATTTAAACATTGTAATAGATGATGACCATGTTTCATTTCAAGCATTTGGTGTGAAGTGTTTGCACTTGATACCATTGCCATTTCCAAGTTTCTGGCACACTATAGCAGATGATTTTAAGCACTTGAATGTAAGCTTCATCAAACATATATCAATTATTTTAATTAAATTTACAACAGGGTTCATAGAACTTTGATTTATATTGACTAAGTTGTAGTAAAAATCTAAAATATTTGATAGAGGTATATAGTGAAGAAGTATTTATGTATAATAAACTATGGGTAGTGGCCCGGAGCTGGACCAAAGTAACCATTGGGCGTCGAAAGAATATCCTTCAAAGGTAAGTTTTCAGCATCTACACCTGAGAAGGGTACACTATTGCCCCACCAGTTAAGGTCCTTAGGGTTGTATTGCACAGAAAAAAAAATGATAATTTGGGCCAAGACCAAACCAGAATCCATAGAAGCCGCTAAGACATAATTGTACCTCTCCCACAATTTCAGGTGATATCTCTTACAGTACCATTGGGAGAAGAAACACATTATCAAGGATGGTGTGTAGTACATCAATCCATATGGTGGTCCGATTAAC